>OZ002740.1:97951406-98602415 GCA_963924295.1 Dioctria rufipes | reverse complement strand
ACTCCTTCGTGGGGTTGCCATATAAAAATTTCGTTTTCCGCTATATATTTGGACACTGCCTGAGAACGCATCGACGTAGAGAGCTGAAATTTCGTACATAATGTTTTTACTACATTAGCAAATAAAATGTCAAAAATGGACTAAATCGGGCAACTCCTTCTTGGTGTTGCCATATAAAAATTTAGGTTTTGTACGTATACTTTGAAAATTATCAGTCCAAGACATTTTTATTGTACTAAGAACTTCTGCAGAATACGAAATCCTATAAAATTGGTTATTACCATTTTTTCTGTGCGACAAACTGTTCTAGAAATATATGCGAAAAACAACATCAAAATCAATACTTGAATAGATCGGTGACCATACGAAATTTAATACGGGCATTCATCTAGGGTATCATAAGAATTGGTCTTAGACCAATTCTAGCTTTTTTACTTGTTTTATTTAAATATCAATTGTTTTTTATTTTTATAATTACAATATTAATTATGTTAACCAGAAATACTTAAATTATAAATCTAACAAATTATGATCTATAACTCAGTATTTGTAAGACTTTTGAATAATAAACTTTATTATTTTTTATTAGAAGTTTGTTTAAACTTGAACCACAGACTAGTAATACAGATATCTAGTGCCCATGTGCGAAGGTGATGCTCTGCAATATTCAACAAGAAGAATGCCAAAAGCGCACTAGTGTCGTTTGCCCGTAGAAGTTTTTGTCTTCGTTATGAAATAATTTTTTTTTATAGATTTCAGCTGTTAGCGCGCGTTGATCATATTCCATATTCTTCCCGTAATTACCTACTCTGCCTGCACGTATATAAGTACAAAAATCGCTCCAATATAAAATCAACGCGTTCGGAAGACCTCAATTTTGTCTTAGGAATTTACTCGAAATTTTTTCTTTAGAATTGGCTGAGACAACTTACAACTAGATGTGAAAAACTCCATGTAAACACGGATCACTTTTTGAAAGCTCTTTAACTTTTTATTCAACCAATATAATACAACAATAGAGAGAGGGAATGTATAGAGCGTTCTATTAGAGGGCCATTAGCTCGTTTTAATTCAACCGCATTTTAGTGAGAATTGCGCATCTAGATGTAAGTTGTCTCAGGAATTGGTATGCTATGCATTATGGCCGACAACAGGTGCTTGGACGGCTAATAATTTGTGTGAGCGTGGATGCTGGATTTCTTAGATGCTGGATTTCTTAGAATTTTTATTCACTTTAGTGGCCGACTATAGTTATTTTCAGCTACAATACTTTCATGTGTGCCGTTGCCGGCATTCAAAAATGTATAAAAATCTAAAGAAAAAATTTCCAGTAAAGTTCTAAGAAAAAATTGCGGTCTGAAGTAGAGGCCGAGTCAAAGAATCGTTGATTTTATATTGGATCGAAGTACTTGCATAGACACAAAGCCTATCTAATCAATACATTCAATCTATACACTCATCTATTCCGTTCATTCCAGCAATATCACCAATTTACTCAGCAGAAAAAAAATTCTTTGTACCATCTCAGTTCACAAATGAAAATAAGCAAAAGAAAAACGATCGCAATTAATAAAGCTTTATCGGTTCATTTCGTTGTTCGGAGTTTCACTAAAGTTATCCAAGACCTGTCAGTTAATCTTGTCGGTTAATATGCACTGACTATGGGCATTGATTTTATACATATAGATATTCCACCCCCGCGCACAATATGTTGTTACCTCCTCACACTGAGTCGACACTGTAGTAACTTTACATCTGCTCACAAAACGGTCCGCCATCTGTTAACAAAACTTGGCGATATGAGGATAATAAGTTGTCTTCGATAATAACTAGCGCCATATCATAGCAAAAAATCTAATCCTATTTTGTTTTTTCCGTCTTTCTTTACATAATGATGTGTAGAAAATCTGTAATAAAGAAATTTAAAGGCATATATTGATTAATATCAAGATGATTTGAGCATCCAAGAAATTTTTCGAT
Source organism: Dioctria rufipes (assembly GCA_963924295.1). Taxonomy (NCBI): domain Eukaryota; kingdom Metazoa; phylum Arthropoda; class Insecta; order Diptera; family Asilidae; genus Dioctria; species Dioctria rufipes. The sequence goes on along the minus strand of OZ002740.1, from coordinate 98,600,435 downwards.
CAGATTTTCGATTGAATTTCTGCGATCTGCCTTTTCACACCTGATTGTTGACTGGTACATTGATTTTTCGTGAATAGTTTGAAATATTTTCCGCCAAGCAATTTGTCTCATTTGATGAAATTTCATAGAATTTTTGGTTCGGTTCGCGGTATACAGAAAGCAATATCTTATGAGCGTGACAATTATTATTTTTTAAACGCTAGATGAAATCTAAGGGTATACTAGGATTGTTATTTCATTTGTGACACATAGAAATAATTGTGCTAGAGCAAAATGGATTGGACTCATGCATAAAATTAAAAGTTATTGTGATTTTTGCATGTCCGTCTGTCTGTCCATCCTCACGATAACTCGAGAACGCGCGTACTTAGTAAGTTGAAATTTTTCACATGGGCTTTTAATATAAAATAATAAAGCAAAATTAGGTTTGAAAATGGGGTAAATCGGCCATACAAAAATTTAATTTTTCACTACATATTTGGACATTGCCTGAGAACGCGTCAACGTAGAGCGTTGCAATTTTGTACATAAAAACCAGTAAATACAATTTCGAAAACGGACCAAATCGGGCAACTACTTCATTGTGTTGCCATATAAAAATTTAGGATTTTTACGTACCTTGTGAAAACGATCAGTCCTATACGGTTTTAATGTACTGGAAAGTTCTTCAGAATATGAAATCCTATACAATTGCTGTTCGACGAACCGTTCTAGAGATATATTCAAAAACCACTTCAATACTCAAACTTGCGCAGATGGGTGACTATACGAAATCACAAACAAGCATTCATCTGGGGTATCATTAGAATTGGTCTTAGACCAATTCTAGCTTTTTCACTTGTTTCTTATAAATTACTGGAAATTTTTCTTCAAAATTCTTATGCATTATTGGTTGCCGAGAACGATCGAATAAAGTTAAATTTATTCGGGTGCTCGCAGCGCCTGAGCCTAGATAGAACATTCCTTTGATTTACGAATGGCTCCAAAGCAAATGAGGGAGATGGGGCAGGAACATATGGTTCAAGACCTCGGATCGACATATATGTAATTGAGATATAAATTAGGAAAAATATCAAGATAACCCACAGGAACAAAAATATCTATAATATCTTTTCTGACAGCAGAGCTGCATTACTGGCTCTTCAATCAAATAGATTCAACTTCAAACTGATTTGGAACTGCCTGCTGGAGTTAATGAAATTAACGCAATGCAATTTATTTGCACAAATATGGGTGCATTTACACTTCAACTTCGCAGACAACGGGATAGGGGTCCAACTAGCCAATACCCATCAGTTACGATACCTGATGAGAGGGTTGCGTTTATATGTGCCCTTTCCGTTACACAGGTGAAAAAAGTTGCTTTTAAAATGATTTAGTTCTATTTTTTTTTTTTTTATCTATTTTCATAAACATCGAAAAATATAAATTTACTATTTCCAGACAGTTTCCTCATGGCTGGCACCGTTCTAGACGTTTTTTTGTTTTTTTTTGTTAAAAACCAACGTCTTTTCGGCCGTACTCTTGCACATTTATTCCCTATCACATTCCAGTCGATTTGGCTATTGACAATCAACCGAATTTCTGCCTGACAAATTGATTTCCTGTTGTTCCTTCGATAACTAAACCAGCTCGTATAAAAATTACAGCCATAATAAAATCATTTTGTTTTTTTTTTTATCGAAAAAAAGCGTCTGGCACATACTACCGGAAAAAAAAACTGTCTGGGAATAATGAAATTATAATACTCAATGTTTATATGTTTATAAAAACTAATAAAAAAGAGGAAAATCGAACTAAAATCATTTTGAAAACTGCTTTGTTTACCTGTGGAACGGAATGGACACAGGTAAACGCAATCCCTTTCACCAAACAGATGGGCCGCATGCCTGTTGAGATGTTGACGCTTTTAGCGCTCGTATTATATGTAAAAAATTTTAAAGATCTGCAACTTGCTGCTGCGAAACGAAGCTGTTGCCGCGTTGGCTGAAAGCAAAATTGACGCGATTTTGAAATTAGAATAAACCATTCCTAATTTGAAAATAATTTATTTATTTACCTAAGGTACTTATAATATATACAAGTTACTGAAATAATGTGTCAAATGAAATATGTATTAAATTACATATGCATTAATTTAAATAATAATTCTTGTAGAATAGAAGGAATACAAAATTCAACAAAAAAATCTCTTACGAAGTTATATATCATAAAAAGCAAATGTATTGAAAAAAAATCTGAAATTCCTTTGAATTCTTTTATCACATTTTTTCCACATTTCTAGACATTGTTAGATAGGGAAGAAGAAAAAACATTTGTTATCGAAGAGAACTTAATATCCTCATATTTTACAATTTTTTTTAAAAGATGGCGCCATCTGTAAACATGATTTCAGTTATTCGATAAAAGTTTCGCCTCTGTTTTCTAATTTGGTACATGTAAAGCCATCTGTTGAGAAGAGGTAACAGATTTGGTGGCATATTTATATGTATAAAATCAATGCTATGGGCCTTGCATTTCTGTTATTACTTGTCTGTGCTTGAGCCTAAGAAGTGCATATTATTTAAAATTGAAAGCATTAAGATGCGCTTACAATGGTCTGCCATCTACTCTGGTAGAGTGGAGTCAACAAATTGCATTGTCTCTCCTTTTCGTATGTACTCTAACATAAATTCTTCGCACTTCCCACCAGAGTGGAATTCACAGGGAAATGTCAGATTTGAAAAATTCGTAATCTCACGTTGGTGAGATAATGAGAGAAAATCAAATCTGGTGACTTCACTATATTCTGCCATTGCAAACGCTCCTTTATGTAGAATTCACAACGCAGAGTGAGCAGATTGAGCTTTGTGTACAGAAAGAAGGTGCTGACAATGCACAGAGTGAATTTCGTAATTTGACAAGCAAACAACTGTCATTGTTAAAACAACGAATTTGAAAAGAGACACCTGTTGGCACCATTATATGGCTTCGATACTAGCTAAAATTAACATTAACGTACTTTTTTTGGTTTTTGAATATGAAGTTTATTAAAAAATAGCTCTCGTTTTATTGCTAGCATTCATAAAAAATATCAAATTAGGAAATAACATGAAAACATGTTAGTTATGATAAAAGGAAGTGCAAATAGTATAGAACCTACTTTCTGTTCTACCTTAGAGCCAGACAGAGACTGATGACACCTTTTCTGTTGCCAAAGATGCATCGGAATGTCTTGGATTTCTGAAAAGGTGTAAGAAATATTTCAGTCCGTCAAATCTAGCGCTCCTCTACACACATTAGACCTAGAATGGAATACAACTCCCATATATGGGCCCGGCTGGTCGCACAATCTTAGCTTCATTGGCGATTTGGCAATAACTTGTCATATCGACTCACTCGAGCACCGTCTAATACCTTGTAGAATGATTCCTGCACGCAATACTCGCACTGCAAATCGCGCACATCCTTTAACCCTTCAAATTACTATCGGCCGTACAGTAAAATTCCAAGATGCTTTCTTATCCCGAACAGTGCGAATTTGGAACAGCTTACCATCTTCTGTTTTTCCTCCGGCATACAATCTGCGGAAGTTTAAAGGAGACATACATCGGTACCTCCATCACCCTCTTCATATCCCTTAATCCTTTCCCTATCTCCTTCCTGCCATGATGTGCTTTGCATCAAAAGGTATCCCCTGAGCTTGGCTTAATAAAATAATAAAAAAAAAGAAATAGTGGCCATATGCACTACTGTGTGCGAAAAAAAGGGCTGCCAGTTTCCACCCTACGCAACTCTACATTGTGAATTCGGCATTAATGAATTAATGATTTACGATTATAGAAATTATCAACAAGAAATTATCAATTACGCTCTGCTACAGTCAAAATCAAAACAAAGTAAAGAAAAATACTTGCCTACACTATTCCATATCAACAGATTTGTAATAAATAACTTTACATTTACACTAAATCAAAACACAGTCAATCTACATGTATTTTGTCCTTGTATTTTTGAAATAATGTTTTTGTTTTAATTTAAAAAAATGGAGAAAAAAAAATAGTAAGTTTTATTAGCATGTAAATTCACAATTCTATATTCGTAAAATACATATAGACAAAATGAAACTAAATTAAAATAAGAAAAAAAAAATTTTTAGAGAGGCAAGTCGAATATAACTGTTCTTCCACTCAATAAATTTGAAATCAAAAATTTAACGGAAACTATAATTTTTTTAGTAATTATTCACGATTATTGGAATTAAAATTTTTTTTTTTGTAATTTTGCGACACAGTTAGAGCCCGTCCGCGACACACCTTTTAGGAAACATTGCTCTAGGATATAAAAAGTGTTAGAAAAAATATGAAAGGAACTAAGATTAGGAATAAATAAATGAATCGATATCAAGCAAGATCAATTTTACGACAGAAAAACAAAGCGAATGGTCGTTAAGTCCAAAGAGCCGACTAAATGTTGATTTAAAATGGACGCCACGCAACGGAACGGACAGAAATGTCAAACTGGTTTTCTTTGTCTGCTTCTCAAAAGGAGCTGCGCACAATGAACGGAGCAAGACGCAGTCGTACGCAGGAAGTGTGATAAAATCTGAAGTTTATGTAACAGAACGGATGCCTATAACCTCAAATTTGCGTTAACGGATTGTTTATATCGCTCCTGCGATAGATAAATGTGCAGAATAAGTGTGTAATAAAATAAGAGAAACAAATATGAAGAAATTTTAGTAGCGTTGTTAATAGCTGCTATATGGGAAAATAAAACCATTTAGTTATAATTAAGACTAGGGATGTAGGCATACTTTCCCCGTTAATGTTTTCATCGCAGTTGGTGAAATTACTAACAGTGCAACAAATAAAATTGTTAGCCATACTGGAATGGAAAAATAATCAATAGTTAAAATACTTTCTATGCTCAACGCAATCTGTCAAAAACAATAACTGGTCAAAAAATTTCCATTTGCTCTGTGGAAATGATGCACTCCCAGGTGGGCGATTTTGTGCGTTTTTTTCTCTTTTGAATTTATCGCGTAAAGTTTTCCACTTTTTTTTTGCAAGCTCCACTGAAATATGTAGTTTATAGTAAGGAAAATTTACTTTTACGATTAATCACATTGTTGACCAACTCACCTGAAATGTTTATTTCTTTAGATATTTGACGCCATTCCTTTTCTTTCTCGTTAGTGTAGCGGAAGGAGCGACATGACTTATCAAATAGTATTTTGTTATTTCTAACAAAATTAATTAATTTTTCCTCCATAGACATTCAATTAAACCTCTTTGACACTTCTAAAAGAATGGACGCCAACAATTAAATAAAAATTTCAGCTTTCTTTATATTGGCCGTACTGAGCAGAAACAGAATTTTTTTTTATTTGATCAACTTTCAAGTTCTGCTTCTGCTGCTGCCGCTTCCTCTGCTTTCAATTTGTTAGTGCTCGAATAATTGCATGCTTTCAGAAAAAATTCTGCTTTTGTAGCTACTTTTTGCTTTTAATGTGTCACGGCCTTTACCATGCTTGCGTAATTATTATAGTAATTGTAGATTGCTCCACTGAGCGCTCATCGCAGCCAGCCATTGGGTTAATCAACAAATTTACCGACTGCTGCGGAAAATTACCTTACGAGGTTATTGTTAAGCAATCGCTGATTAATTCGCCGGAATGCACCCTTGACTGTTGGATTGGAATATTGCGTATATTGGGCCATAACAATCTTACCCCTCCTTCGCCATAAACTGTTCGCTTGCCTCCACCGCAGCATCAAACCCTTGAGTTATGCAGACCAACTATGAAAAAGCCTGTATCTATTTTATTACATTTCATATATATTTATAGTATATAAATTAAATCTATTTTTAAAAAATGGTTTTTTTGTTGCTAGTTGCAGCAGGATATTATCAGTGAATAGCTATAAAAAAATAGTTTGAAACTATGTATCCAAACATATCCAAAGAGGGGACGGAACCTTCCTATCAATATTCTTTAATATTTGGGTGCTGCGAATTCTTATTCAGATGTCAAGGAAGAATTTCCATAATTTATAGGCGTGCTATTAGCCTCATTTTTAAATATTTCCGTTTTGGAGGGGTAAGCGGTGTCACAATTTTGCTGCCCTGTTCTTCTTTTTAATCTTTTGGTTCAAATGTAGCTACATGCGATGTTTCGTATTTGGTTCTTGAAACAAACAATTTTAAGGGTTTGTTGATTGATTCAAAAGTTTCTTCCAGTTGAGCTTCTGTTTCAATACTTCTTGTTTGTGTGCTTTAAATTTCCTTTGTTTTGCATTGCTGGTCTTAATGATTACTTTTAATAGAATTTCATTAATCCTAACTGAACAACAGGTTTTCAATCAAGCTGTTAAAACAGGTCTGATAACAGCCCAACAGCTTTTAACCAAGTCTAATTACAGCTAAACATTTTTTTGAAAAGGGCTGGAAACAACTGAATAGATTTACAATAAAATATATTATTCTATATTCATATTTTTCATACTCCACAGCAAAACAATAAAAAGTTCAAAAAATGCACGTGCGGCTAATTCAATTTCGCATTAAAAATGGAAGTCAAAACGGGCTTTGCTACATAGTTTTCTTATAACTAACTGTAACGAATGCTGATCGCTCTAAATAAACACATAGTCGTTACTGATAACAATGTGCAATGGCGTGCATATTAGTGAATATTTAACTTAATTTGACCTGCAATAGTTAGAAAATTTTTAGTATGGCTAAATCGATTTCGCTCATTGAATCTTATTTAAAAAAATATATCAATAAAATGAGACAACTGAAAATTTGTAGTTCTGGTCAGTTTGATTCAGGATGGAAACCCATTATCTTTATATTGTGTACTAATGAAATTTTAAGTAGGCTAAATCATATAATTAAAAGTACGCCAATTACGAAGAGCAGCGAGTTCAGTGGCGATGGTACAGATTTTAATAACAATTGTGTTCTCCATTTGAAACAAGTTACACAACACGCTTCCACTAAATTGGTAGAGCAGTCCAGCTGTATTCAATCATTTATAAATAGTCTGTGCCATTAGTGTTGTACTATGCTTTTCAAGCCATTTTAAGCTTCCGGAAGTGGCACGCACCAACATTATTATACCCTCGATGAAATCTAAAGGGTATATTAAGTTTGTCATACCGTTTGTAACACCTCGAAATAATGATGGTAGAGCAAAATGGATTGGACACACACGCATGATATTAAAAGTTATTTTGATGTTAGCATGTCCGTCCGTCTGTCCGTCCGTGCGCACGATTACCCGAGATCATGTTTACTTAGAAAGCTGAAATTTTGTACACTGACTTTTAAAAAAAAAGTGAAATTAAGTTTGAAACTAAGATAAATCGGGTAACTCCTTCGGGGGGATGCAATACAAAAATTTCGTTATTTTATTTCTTATACGGGCGTTAATCTAGGATATCATAAGAATTGGTCTTACACCAATTCTAGCTTTTTTACTTTTTTAAATTTCTTATGAATGAGTCTAACTCTGTGAGGTGCTCTGTATTCCCGGGAACGGGGTAGACGTACACGTCAGTCGGTCGCCAATTCGCATGTGTTTGTATCCTGATATTATAGTTTGCGGTCAGCAAACAAATCAGGAAAGAAAAGCTGTTATTAACAATTAATGAAGAGTATTTTTAGGATGAATATTTGAGTTTTCTTATTTGTATAAAAAGGTCAGATGTCGTTCTTTATTAATGAAAAGTTAAAGAATGAAACATTTATTTTATCTTTTGAAAACTGCTATATATACTTGCGGTCCCGTAGACCGCATGCAACCGTTCGTATCCTGCCATGGGGTGCCACTTCCGGAAGGTTGAAACAGCAGCAAATCAAATATGCCCAGCAGGCAACGGTATTTCGGTTTTGGGTGCCCTCAAGGCTAGTAATAATTTTAGTTTACGGTATTAAACTTTGAAAAGTTGAATTTTTGAATTTTCTATTTTCAATCAATTTCTATTTATTAATGACACAATATTTAGCCTTCAGAATTTTATCAAGTAAATTGAATTCTCAATCATTGCTCATTGAACTTTAACTTAAAAATTTGTAATCTTTGTAGTTATGTAAACTCTACGACTTAATTTTGTTTTCGAAATAAGACTCATTCCCTTTTTCTGGTGGACTCAATTCGGTTAGCATTTTTTTTATTCAAAGATACTTATACCGTACAATCTCTCCTGAAAACTACTGAATTCATGCAGCAAATTGTATTTTGATGACTCTTTTAACAAAATAAATTTTCACTCTCTTTTACTATTCTCAATATGACTAGAAAATTACTTGATCGAATGTTAACCGAAATTTTTATTTACTGTAAAGGTACCGAGAAAACTGCAGTCTGTGGTGCTCGTAAGGTTCAGTGTTATATCGATGCCAAGGGAGAGCTACTGGAAAACGATTTTAATGCGACTGTTGAAAACTCATCAAGGTTGAACATTCCGGATTGCAACTGTCTACCGACATGTACCAGTTTAACGTACAATGCTGGAATAACTCAAGCACCCTTGGATGAAAAAATTGTCGAAAATAAGTAAGGATTATACGTTTTACAATTCAAAAATAATTCAACCTAATCAGATGAATTTCAATGTTTCAGTAATAAAATTACAAAGATTCAAATTTACTATAAAGACAATCGGTTCTGGAGCTCAGAGCGGTCTAAGTTATATGGAATAATAGAGTTCACGGCTAATGCAGGTGGCTTACTAGGACTTTTCATGGGCATTTCTGTTGTCAGTTTTATTGAAATTGTTTATTTTTTCACGGTGCGACTAGCTGGTAATTTGCAGTTGCGTTGTAAAGCAAGATTGAGAAGAATTTCTCACATTGGAGCTAGCATGACTTCTATTGATTTAAGATCAAAATTTCAATGAGGAAGTAAGCAAAAAATATATTTTTCCTTTTTTTGATAGCAGACAAAATTTACGAATGATTATAAGAAACTAATAAAAATTAATGTTTTCAGTCAAAATTGTGTTGTGACGCTCCTTTTCTTAAGGTTCGTTTCTGTATGATCCCAGTAGAAAATGTGTTAAAACCTACCCTTCAGTCAGAGTGCTTGATACAACTGCTTCCAAACATTTGCAAATCAATCATTTCTCATTCCCGCACATGCTACTGCAGTTGTTGCGATTAACTACATCAATCCCTGCTTCTGTGATATTTCCTTGCTCTTAAAAAAGTGGTTTCTGCAGATGTTGCGAACAACCACTTTTATACCTACCTCTCAGCAGATGACCTCGCCTACAATCCCGTGGTGGATTTATTTTTTATATTATCAATCTAAGCTTAGAAGATACCTTAGTATGCAAAGCACTGCTGGAAGGAAGGAGGAAGGACATGAGGAGAGTGACGAAAGTGCTTGTGTATTCTTTCTGGCAAAACAGATGAAGAAAATGAATCAGGCCGGCAAGAATGCTTTTAAGCTCTTCATTTTTCCTATTGGGACACATCCACATATGTGCTGTTTGTTCTGTGCTTTTGTTCGGAAAAAATGTTTTCTTAATAACGTCAGATAAAGTCAGAAGAAACACTTTTCATAAATGAGCACCGTTTTCTTAAAAGCCAACCATCGCCATTTAACCTAAAAATCAGTTATGCATACCAACGTGTTCATGAAAATAGTGCCGAACGAATTGTGTACAAAGATTTTGCCAAACTTGTGTGTTCTTTCAAACTTCAAAAAACCAGCAATGTTATCTCAAACAGCAACAGTAGCCAATGCTAGGGATTGTGAGCGTTTTTCCGTTATTTTCTGTTTCTGTTTATTTATCTACGAGCACGATACATGCAGTATTTTTGAAATAATTATGTATTGTGGAGTATATGTAGTTGAATCTTTTGAGACAGCTGCATTCAAACTTTCTCAGAGTAAATATTTCTTTTGCAGGCGGAAATCCTTTTGTATGTAATTACTTGATTTTAAAAATGGATGGCGAGTATGATGTTCAAGTTAAATCTATTACTCAAGGAAGAAAGAGTATAGTGGTGAAGAAACTTCCTAAAAAACCGGTGAGATATTTAAAAGTACAGAAGCCCAGAAGTAAGTGCATACATGTGGAAAATTAGGATAAGGGTAATACTATAGACATCGTCTTCGACTTACAACAGAATCATCGAAGTATTTTATTTGCGGCTATACAATCTGGGAATAGTACTGCAAGGTAAAGGATAATAGAAGAAAGATGCTTGAAACTGAAGCAGGAAAAGGATTAAAGTAAATTACTTCAACTTTAATACACTTTCTAAAAACTGTTGAAGAGATATTTAAAATGAATGCAGATCATCCGACGACAAAAATTGGTCTATTTTCAGACTTCTGAGCTGCTTAAAATAAGAAAACAATCCCACTTCACTTTTTAGAAAACACTAAAATCTTCCCCGAAATAAAGCACTATTTTCCAATCAAAGGTCATAGTTATGTGCCACCCGATCGCTTCTTCGGTCCAATTGAAGAGTAGTATCGGAAAAAGGAAGAAATACTAGCATCTAAAGAATTCTATGATGTCTTAGAACAACATGGAACTTCTAAAAGGATATATTATGATTGGACCATTTTTGATTACAAAGAAGCATCGAAACTGTTACCAAAGGCCAAATTGTCTTTTAAAATAAGCGCATCAAGAATTATTTTTTATAGTAAACGAGATGAAAATGTATTGATATCTGTAAGAAACATTTACAGTGGGGAAGTCTCAACTTTTAAATCATCAGTACAATCGGTAAGTCACGGCATCATCGAATTTCAAGTTATAGCGAAAAGATACGGTAACAACAGAAAGGAGTGATGATGTGAAGAAACTTATCCAATTTTTTTACAGTGCCCGAAAGTAGAAGATACTCTTTGAATACTTTAATTTTGAATGTTACTGTTATTTGAAGTAGAAGATATTATTTGACTTAATACTTTTGATTGTTACTTTTATTTGTTTTTTATTATTTCTGGCTTCAAAAATAAAAAATAATAATCATTGACTTTTAATTAGAATACGTATTTCCATTATTATAATCCAAAATAATATAAGTAGTTTTGCAAAACGGAACAACTTCAGTAATTGTTTCAATTTAGAAAAAACTTCCATATTTGAAGTCGATTAATATTGATGGAGAATTGAAGAATTTTAAGAATTTTTTTTTATTTTTTTAACGATTCCAAATCAAATTATAAATACAAGAAGAAAAAACAACCGTCTCATCCGGGGTTTGAAACCGGGACCTTCATCGTTACTGGTTAATGCCAGCTGAAAGCAACGTGGCTTAGTAGGCTAATTACAAATTGATAAATGCAAGAGGGAAAATCATCTGTCTCGTTAGCTCAGTGGTAAGAGCAGTCGCCCGGCAAGCGGAAGGTCCCGGTTTCAAACCCCGGATGAGACGGTTGTTTTTTCTTCTTGTATTTATAATTTGATTTGGAATCGTTAAAAAAATAAAAAAAATTCTTAAAATTCTTCAATTCTCCATCATTGACCGATTCTAAAAGTGTAGGTTCGATTCCAGTCCGGAATAAATTAAAAAAATTGAATTTACAATTTATTTGTGCGCTTTCATCGTTACTGGTTAATGCCAGCTGAAAGCAACGTGGCTTAGTAGGCTAATTACAAATTGATAAATGCAAGAGGGAAAATCATCTGTCTCGTTAGCTCAGTGGTAAGAGCAGTCGCCCGGCAAGCGGAAGGTCCCGGTTTCAAACCCCGGATGAGACGGTTGTTTTTTCTTCTTGTATTTATAATTTGATTTGGAATCGTTAAAAAAATAAAAAAAATTCTTAAAATTCTTCAATTCTCCATCATTGACCGATTCTAAAAGTGTAGGTTCGATTCCAGTCCGGAATAAATAAAAGATTAATATTGGTTTTCTTTCATATCTTATTGGACTTCCTTAGATTAATATATGTGGTATTATCGAGACTTTCAAAGGCCAATTACTGTTTTAAAAATTGTGTTTTCTCTCCTGAAATATTAAAAAAAAAAAACTGCTTATTAAAAACCTTAATAAAGTCGATTGCTGGATTTTGAATGGTTTTCAAATGTAGCACCTATGAATTTAAACTTAAAAATTACTATGTGTATCATAGGTACAGGATGTTTCAAAATGAGTAAGATGCAGTATGACAACCAATTCCTTAGGCTGTCCTGATCACAATTTATTCATTCACAAGCACTTGCTCTCACCAAATGCGTCCTTTGGGTAGCAGGAGGAGTTAAATAATTTTCATTCATAATTAGCTTAAAACTGCTGAGCGTTGTACCTTCTATAATGTTGATTTAAAATGTAAATAGAGATAAACGTTGGAGTTTCCAACAGCTTATATTCAGTGCCCGCTGGCCCGAGCATCATGGCCGCAAAATGCACATGACCTCTATACCCTGCCATAATATATAAACTAATGATCAATTTTTCAACCAGTAAAACAATCTATTGCAAGTTATTTTAGATTTTGACGACTGAAAGCAGCCCATGGCATTTATTGGAAATTCTATTCATGGGAACAGATTTTCATCCAAAGTAATATATAAAAAACGTCATTGTCAGTGTTTGCCACTTCAGTATTTTTTAAAATTCCCGCACTTTTTCATGGCATACTTTCAATAGCCAAACTGTATTTTGTAGTTAGAGAAAATTTTTATACTGTTGGGCCAAACAACATAATACTGGCAGCTGTTTGTTATTCTCTTAAATAATTTGATTACAAAACAACTAAACCACCTAACAGAATCCAGGACATTGCCATTACTTTCAACACGACATTCGGACGGGATTCGCCTTAGTGACAATTTTTGATATCTTGTCGAGACTAAAAAATAATATAATTGCCTTTAAACTTGCAATAGGTCCGTTAGTGATGATGTGTTATAAATAAATATAATAAATTCAATTCAATTTCATAAAAAAGAAACAAAATCCGAAGCTCCAAAATCTTAATTAGAACTTTATTACTGAAAATTTAAGCAAGAACTGATTTTTTAAATTACATTTCAATTTTTGCAACAAAGCACCGAACTGCAACCGAATCAATTACAACAGGCTCTTCTCTAAGGTTAAATGTTTGTTTAAAAACACAGTATTGATTGCAATATTATACCGTAGACGATGAAATCATATGGTACCTATATTAAGTTTGTCATTCCGTTTGTAACACCTAGAAATAATTATGGTAGAGCAAAATGAATTGGACACCCAAGTGTCGTGTCCCAAAATTAATCAATAATAGAAAATATTAGCTAAGCACGATAACTAAAACTCTTCAATGGAAACACGCTCAGATTACTTTAAACATGTAAATCTGTATATACCGCAAACAAGCTGACCTATCTTAACATAACCAATCTAAACCGAAACTTGACACTCTAAACAAAAGTTAACTCGCGACTTATCACTTAACGGCACTCGCCAGACCAGTCATTGGTCTTTTATGCCCCAATATTCGGAAGTAAGCTTTCTTTGCTTACAACGCGGATTAGAACAAACTACAACAACCTTGTCGTTTGTTCTACCCGTTGCAGCACCGAGTCGCTTAGTTGTAAACAACCGCCTTACATAATAATTACCATGCGAGGTTAATTGTTGTCATAATCATCGATTGCTCCACTAAACGCTCATCGCAGCCAGCTGTTGAGCTAATCAGCGAAGCAACCGACAGAACAATACCATGTGAGGTTACTGTTTAGAAGTCCCCCTCTCCCCCCTTGGAAAACTAGTTTCCGTAGGAAACTAAAGCTGGAGAGTGCAGCAGCCTTAAAAATTGAAAATATTTTGATCCTCGTTCGGTTCAGATTCTTTTACATACTTACTAATTAAATTCTCTTATTTTCCTTCGCTTTACATTTTTTTTTTCTTTCTAAGGTTTCATATTTTCTACTAACATTATCTTTGCATATTTCCATTGCCATGACAAATTTTATATATATATATTTTTTTTTTCTGTATTTCATTTGTTACATTTTTCATTTGACATCTTTACTTTTTCATTTGTTAAAGTTTCCATTTTTACATCTTTTCTTTTTGATTTTAATTTCTCTATTTTCTTCTCATATTTACTTTATTAAAATTTCATGACTAATAAAAAAATTTTAATTAATTCAAATGCACTTTAATATATAATCTTAATTTTTTCTATTCTAATCCAACAAAGAACTTTGTACAATCCGTTACAAAAATCCATACAATAATTACAATTTTACAGTCTTAAGCTTAATATTATAATTTCTATGGGTGCCCAAGACAATTACATTATTACAATACTATACTCTATTATTCCACTCCTATTCTGGATTCTGCTAGTCTCTTCGTCAGTGAAAACATCTTGCACTAGCTTTAGATCGGCTTCATTGTCATTCCAGATACCATAAATATTCAGTGGTCCCTAGTCATTATTCGTGCTAGACTCTTCCACTCCGGAATTATGACTACTTCTTGTTTTTCCAGAAGTTGAGCAACACGTAATGTGGAAGTACCCTCAATTATCTTGTTGCCATGAGGATCTGCTGTTGAAAATAATGTTTATAAGAATATTTTTCTTGATTTTCTTATGGGTACCATGGAGTTCTCTCAATTATATTGAGAGTCCACACGTACTTAAAGAAATAAGATATTTTTGATTCCATATAACACCACATATATCTTAAAGAATTCCTAAGATTAAATTGTGCGCTAGTAATTCCATACTGCTTCTTAATTGTAGAAACTGGCATCCACATCTATAAGCCAAGTTGTCCTGGGCTTCTCATAACCATTGCCTTTCATTCCATTTACGTATTTCCGCTGCTTTCTTCATGGTGTTGCTCTCATCTGTACACCACCTGCTCTCTGTAAACATTGGACACGTTGAACGGAGATTTGAGGATCTCACCAATACTTATTTGATCTATGGCAACCCTCCAATTCTTTTCAAACTATGTGAAATGAACTACTCAACTTTTCTAATTAGCCGTTATTTAATTCAGCAACTCTACTCAAAAACAACAATAAAAAATCTTTCAGCTTTTCTTATTAATTCAACATATTTTATACATTTACCCTTTCGAAGATATGAGTATTTTCACACCTGTCTTATATATTTTCCCATGGATTTATAACCAGTTTTTCTATAGTTTGATAATATATTTCCCATTTAACTTTATTTTCCCTTCTTTTAATTCTGTTTCCTTTGAAACTTTTTTCCTTAACTCTTATTGTTTTTTTAAAAACCTCTCAATTTTTAACATTTTATATATCTTATTTCATTACCCTTTTGTTTTTATTTTTCCTGCCTATTTGTCGATCTCTAACTTTAACCATCTATTAATTTCCTTTCTACTTCCTGTCAACCAATATTTCGCAATTTTTTTCACTTTAAATCTCTTATTCCCTTTTTGTTTAATTCCCCTTATTTAATTAATTAAGTAACTCGATTTTTCTAATTTCGCTACATTTTATTAAACACTTTTTCTCACCTTTACCTTTTAATTTATACATTTACCTGAAATTGGATCCACTGGGTTACTTTTATATCTCATTTCCGTATCCTTCTTCTGGCCATAGACTCAAGGAAGGGTGGATCCAGACATTTGCTCTAGGGGGGCGATTCCCCATCACCCCCTATAACCGCACTTGCCATCAGTTGTGGGCCGCTCTGTATAGCTTTCTCTTTTCATTTGAGCTTGAAAATTTCATTAGCATGCAGATATCGCCGGAGTTCTTTTATTTTTATAATATAAGTTTTTGATCCCGTAAGCATAGTAAAATTTAGTCTCACATAAAATAGACATTATGCACATCTTGCTTGTCTTACTGATGTCATTTTTCATATAAAGGTCGTTTGCATTTCATTCAAACACCATAATTTCCTGGGTAGGAAAACTGAATCTGAGATTAATTACCCCGGCTATGATAACTTTCCCAACATACTACTTTTCATCAAAATACCCGGCTTTTGTGAGCTTTCGATCACAAAAATGTGCAAAAATTTTGCTTATACTGAAATTTCCTTAGTGGTATAATTTTAACTTTTTTAAGAATAATTTATGACCAAAAAAGAAAAAATAATAAATATAAAAAATAACTTTTTAAAAACCTATCTAGAGTTTTCCATTTAATTACGTATTGAAATTATAATACATAATAATAATATATATTTTAAAAATTTCATGGTACACAAAGAAAACAAAGTCAAAGCAAAGTAATTTAATTGAGTATTTTGATAAACATTAGGAGTTCCAAATGTTATTGTTATTCACTCTATTGTTAAAACTAAAACTGCCCAGGGGCTAGATTCCGCAAATGCGAAAAATTTAAAAAACTCACAGTGAGGGAAAGTGTACACTTAAATGCTGAATGAAAATTTTTCTGTGCTGAATGTTGTTTGAGTGAGAAAATAGTCTTTTTGGAGAAGTTAAGTTCAGTTATAAGAAATGAGTTACATGAATTCACTAGTATTAAGGCGTCTACGGCTTAGAAAAGGGTAAAATAAATAATATTAGAAACAATTTTGAAAATAACGCTTGACAAAATCTCACAGGTACCTTTTCAAAATTCACGACCAAAATGGCGGGGAGAAGATATCAGTTAAAGTGTACAAAATTTTGACAGAAAAACTAATTTCCATTTGTGTGGAATCGAAACAAGGTGATGTACACAAAATTTTGTATGCACGCGTAAACTAATAGTTGCGGAATCCGGCCCCAGAACTTGCTTTCTTTGTATACCTTGAAAATTTTAAAATATATATACAAATGTAATATAATTTTAATATTTATTTAAATGCAAAATGAAGAGAAACACTAGAGAACTTTTGTGATGTATTCTTTAAGTGAAGGGAGAAATTATTTTCTATTTTTTTTATGGGGCTTAAGAAGATTTGAAAATATTTTGTTTTGTATTTTCCATTTGATTTGATTAGGGTATGAATTTTGATTTATAAGAGCTCTAGGGGGGCGATCGCCCCGATCGCCCCCCGCTGTATCCGCCACTGGACTCAAGCTCCGCTCATCGAATTTTTTCTGAAATTGGAAGAATTTGGTGGAAAAAATCGTTTGTTAAGTCCCCCTATTCCTGGGTCATAACCATCTTACCTTGTACCATCCGTCGCAATTTGGCGTAATATTTTCTCTTTGGGTCCTATTCGGGCTGGCGCTCCCATTCCAATCTGATGAATATATTTTGATAGCTTCAACTTACCTCTTTGCGACATCCCCTGAGATCGCCGTCATTGCAGATGGAAGCTGTAACTGCCCTGTCGTCTCGGAAATTTACGAGACTGCTGCTGTCTATGCGAAGAATTCGGGGTTTCTACGAAAGAGGCGGTGGCATTAGCAATTCTTACGAATTACCTTGCATCCTCAATTTCGTTGTTCCCATAATGTTTTTGTTGTCTCCTCCCTTCTTCACAAAATTCGTTGGCTCTTACATTATCCAATTCCGCACTATTATAAGTTGTGGTAAAATTCTTCTCGCATATTGGTACCCGGAATGGCTCCTTCACTATGGGTATACTTTTTACCTCCCTGTCCTGAAGCTTTCTCTGCATTGCGTTTTGTATCTTTCCCTTTGTGGTCTGGATTATTGATAGTTGGTCTGATGCTTTCTGTCATGTTCCCTTGAACCTCCTCTACACTGGCTTGTAAAGGATTTCTTTGACTGTACCATTTTAAAGAATTGGACAATACTTGACCACCAGCTGTGACATTTCCATATACAGGACCTTCTTTCCTCGCTTCATCGGGACCCATTTTCCTATTCACACAGTTGTTAACAGCTATCTCACTGAGGAAATCCATTCTGAGTATACCATCGGCTGGAATCGAGTCGGTGTCACCAATAGCGTTAAATTGGCAAACCTTCTGACTATTATCAATTTGCAAATTTGACTCACAAGGACCTATGGAGCTCCTAGCAATTCCAAACAGTCCTCCATATTTTCTCATCTGTATTTATGGGTGTATTTAGTTTTATTCTGGCGACCTAAATTAAACTACACGTGGACCCAGTGTCAATTAAAAGTCTAAACTTACCTTCTAAAGCGCTCGGTGGTACTGTAATGTTAAATTTGCTCTTAGAATTTAATTTGTCCTTTTCCTTTTCTGTAAATACTTCTTTACGCAGATTTTCATGTAATGGTCACGAGTTCAGCAGAATTGGCAATAAAGCCCCTCCTTTCATGAATGGAATTCATCTTGTATGCCAGCTGCACCGTTTGCCATCTTACGTGATGAGTTCGGCCATATTCCATATTCCTGCCATTCAGTACAGAAGAGAACTTATTGGCACTCTCTCGCAATGTGTCCAGGTTGACCGCATTTGAAGCATTTGACAACTCTGGGCTGTTGTGCTGCCCTAACCATAATTTCCCAGTTTCTTTCTAATTGGGCTGGCTTTCGTACCGATGAAAAAGGTATTTGGGACTGTCTCTGTCCTTCAACATTAAATTTGCTGATCATCCATCCTTCCTGTGATGTTTCTCTAGAATATTCAGGTGCAAGTGAAAGTTGTTACTGCGTTGGCCTCCGACTCAGCTATCCATTTTTGGGTATTTGGATGATCCTGCACACTTAATCTGGTCCCGTAGCTCCACCATCCTATCCGCAAACCCTCTAATACTTCACCAGGTGTCTGCCTACATGTTACCATTTCAGTGCGTAACTCACTGAAAGATTTACATGGCATGCATGCTGTTTTAATCAACTGTTGCAAAGTATTTTGGCTCATGTGAATTTATTAGGTAGTGCGTCATCGGATAAGCGGTACTTTGTGCATTTAATCAAAATGCTTTGCTCCGCTAGTTACAGCCTGTCGTGCTAGTCCTTATTGCAGCTGAGGAAGCGAAATATTTCCTTTGGCAACTCTGGTGTCCTTTCTGCCGGAAACATCGGTACATATTTTGAAACCATATCCATGATGGGCTCGTATGAAACTGCAGTGGTCGATTTCATATTTTTCCTTGTTTTTAACTCATTCTGGTACTTTCACTTTTTCACTATTACCGTTCATACTTCATAACTACGAATCGAAAAATTAGTACAACGCGCTCTAGAACAGATTTTTCGCAAAACTCATATCTTTATTATGGGTATTAATCGACTACCAATACTCAATATAACGTAAACATTCAAAACTATCATACCATTAACAGACTCAATTCAGCTATTATGCGTACATACAAACAAACATGCTCAACCTTTTTTTTATTTTTTATTATTCAGATGCAACTAATAAAAATACAACAAACCATACTTTTCTTAAAACTTTCTACATACTTAACCGCGTAAAACCCGGATACATTTGTCCAAATGCGCCTAAATAAAGATCATTTCGTAAATATAATACGACGTTATTACGACTATCAAAAACCGGATAAATTAAATAAACCCGCGCACGACTAACGCCTAAATCGAAATGTGGCATTGAAACTGGTTAAATTCTTATTACCAACTCTCATGTAGCTAAAACACGTTCATATAGCACTAATTACTTACAAATATTTCACCTTATAAATTACTCCGAAGTTTATCACATCTTAAAATTAACACATTTTTCTGAAAAAAAAAAAATTGTGAGTGGTGTTTATTCGGAATGCGGGAGTAGCTTGTGAAAGCACAACTGTACGATCACCGTTAATGTATATGTGTGTATTACGATGAAGATGCTTTTAAAAGCACAACTCCTCGATCTCGTCAATATTTGTTATAGTAGCTAAATGGTGTCAACTCCTAGTATTTGTTGGAGTAGCTAAAATTGATAAAATTAACTTTGCTCTCAGTGTGTGTGTGTGGAGTAGCTAAACTAGCTTTATTCCCAGTGTGTGTATTTGGAGTAGCTTGCTCAACTCCTGGAGTATTTATGTAGAGTATCTCATAAACCTCAACTCCTCAAAATAAGCAACAGCACTTCCAATTTACCAATTTCACAAAAAAAATTAAAATCACAAAACATAAAAATTTAAATCACTTAATCTAACACTTCTTCAATGCCGTAAAAGAATTTAAAAAAAATCAATATATACACAAACAAATTTCTACTTTCTTACAAAAAATTATTGAAAGAAAGTTAACAATGAAAAAAACAAAAAAACAAATTTCTTTCCTAAGTTTCACCGGCTGCGCCAAAATGCCGTGTCCCAAAAACAACCAATAACAGAAAATATTAACTAACCACGATAACTAAAACTCTTCAATGGAAACACCCTAAGATTACTTTAAACATGTAAATCTGTATATACCGCAAACAAACTGACCTATCTTCACATAACCAATCTAAACCGAAACTTGACACTTTAAACAAAAGTTAACTCGCGACTGATCGCTTTACGGCACTCGCCAGACCAGTCATTGGCCTTTTATGCCCCAATATTTTGAAGTAAACTTTCTTAGCTCACAAAGCGGATGTAAACAAACTACAACAACCTTGTCGTTTGGTCTACCGGTTGCAGCACATGAGTCGCTTGGTAATAAACAA
The DNA here is from genome assembly GCA_963924295.1 of Dioctria rufipes. NCBI lineage: Eukaryota > Metazoa > Arthropoda > Insecta > Diptera > Asilidae > Dioctria > Dioctria rufipes. The sequence goes on along the minus strand of OZ002740.1, from coordinate 98,579,993 downwards.
TCGCTTTACATAACAATTACCATGCGAGGTTAATTGTTATCGTAATCGTCGATTGCTACACTAAACGTTCATCGTAGGCGGCTGCTGAACTAATCAGCGAAATAATCGATAGTTGCAGAGTAATACCATGTGAGGTTACTGCTTAGAAATTGCTAATTATTTCACTAAAATACGCCCCTGGCTGTTGGGCCATATATGTATGTGGCTATATAAGAACTTGTGATTTTTTCAGAGATTATGAAAACGATCAGTTGTAGGCGTTTCTATTGTATTGAAAAGTTCTTGAGAATATGACATTTTATGAAATTGTTTCTCATAAGTTTTTTGTTGTCGGACGAACCGCTTCCGAAATATATGCGAAAAATCACTTCAAAAATCAAACTTGCACATATGGGTGTATTCATCTAAAGTATCATAAGAAGTGGTCTTTGACTATCAAATAAAGAGAATGAGCCAAGCAAGCATATAAACAATTTTACATAAATATTGAAAGATGCAAAATCTTTAGAAATCCTTAATATTCTTTTATTATACCCTAGATGAAATCATAGGATATACTAAGTTTATCATTCCATCTGTAAAGCATGGAAATAATGTTGCTAGAACAAAATGGGTTGGACATTCACGCATAATATTAAAAGTTATTTTGATTTTTGTATGACAGTCCGTCCGTCTGTCTGTCTGTCTGTCCGTACTCACGATAACACAAAAAGCGTTCACTAGCCTAGCGGTTCTTTGGGCTGTTGGCAAGCTTCTACCGTATTTGGAGGGTACAAAATTTACTGTTGTTACGGATCATGCCTCTCTAGTCTGGCTAAATAACCCCAAGGACCCAACAGGTAGATTTGGAAGATGGGCCGTCAAAATACAGCAATTCGATTTTGATGTAGTGCATTGGAAAGAAAAAGAACACCTTATTCCGAACTGGTTATCTCGTACGTTACCACTGGTCAATTCTGTGAATACAGGATGGCCAGCTTTGGTCGATAAAAGTATAACAAAATGCTGCAGAATGTTCGAGAGTGCCCTGACAAATACCCAGACTGGCAAAATGAGAACGGAAATCTCTGGAAACATCTGTCTGTAAAATATCCCGCTCTAGCGTCAGACTCTGATTATTGGCGCAATGTGGTCCCCAAACATGGTTGTAAGGATCTGTTAGTACAAGCCCACGACGTTTCAACGTCCGAACATGTAGGCGTACGGAATAGTTCAGATCGCTTATCCCAAAAGCAATACTGGTCGAAAATGGGAGCAGATGTTGTCACGTACATTCGGGGTTATATGATTTGTCAGACAATTAAGCCGCAGTTAAAGAAAAACCAGCTGGATTAATGGCCCATCGCAAACATGATTGTTATCCTTGGGAGATTATTAGTGTTGACTTCATAGGGCCATAGAGTTTTCGTACATACTAACAGTAGTTGATGAATTTAGTATATTTTCTCTGTTTTTACTCTGCATTGTGCTACTGGTAAAGCTTTAATTCAAAGTATAGAAAAGTTAGTTATTTTGCTTTTTGGTGTTACCAACGACATAATTTGCGAAACGGAGCTCAACTTAAAAGCAAAAATTTCAGGAATCTTTGCACTTCGTGTGGGATGAATATAAAATATACAGCATTTTACCATCCACAGGCAAACCCGGCTGAACGAATAATCCAGGTTGGAAAAACCATGCTGAGGGCTTATGTTTCGGATAACTACAGAGAGTGGGATGATAACTTGCATAAAGTTGCTTGCGTGATCCGAACATCTACTCACAAAGCAACCAAATTGAATCCGTACTTCGTTAATTTCGGCCGAGAAATGGTAGTAGATAGGAAAACACTCAAGTCAGCTAATGATAACTCGATTGTGGATAGTGCTGTACATAGCATGGGTTTAGAGCAAGCTAGAGCTGCTGTAAGGGAACGGTTGAAGAGGGCCTCAGAGGTAGGAAAGAAAGTGTATAACCTGCGCAGACGGGATGTACAGTGGCTTCGCAACGATTTAGTCTGGTGACAAATTATGTACAATCAGATGCTAGCAAATATCTTAGTTCCAAGTTAGCCCTAAAATATATTGTTTCCTTCAAGATATCACGGAAAGATTCTCCGTGGACATATGAATTTGAAGGAAACGTTGGAAAAATAAAAGGTATTGGGAACGCGAAAGAGTTTCGACCATTCGTTAAAGAAACCCTTAGTGATTTGATGCTCCATCCTTGTCTCTTCGAATGGCTGTTGGCTAAGTATGTACGCAATAATTTTTTACTTTAAACCGTGGAGCCATGGACAGACAAATATATTTCCGTACAAGGCATTTGAAATATAAGTAAATCTGTGATGGGAGTTTTTGTTTTAATTTTATACGAGTTTTTCCCTTTTCCTGTAGACATGTTGTGTTTATATTTTGTATATATCTTATAGTCATAAGTTATGAAGTCGTAATAGCTATAAATGGTCAAGCAATAGTTTAAAACAAAAAGAGGCTGCATTCTTCGGAATGGACATGTTGATGCGCAATTGTTTTTATATATTAGCATTTGGGATTAGTGTTGCCAATTGAACAAACATATGTTTACTTTTGTTTAAAGGTCTTCAGGCTGGAAGCTGAACTTCGGAACATATGGAAAATCGTATGCGTACATTGCCCATTTCTCCCTTTAGTGACGTTTTCCATTCACTTTTTTTCCAAAGATTATATGAACTCATAAGAGATGTAAATGTAATGGAATGAAAGTATACTTGATGAGTCATATATTTTCAAAGTTTAGCATTAAAGATTAAGTAAATGATACAGTTATGTTGCAAATTTAAGATTAACATCAGAATCCACAAAATAGAGATCCTCTTTAGGACGAGTCTTAAAATAACTTTTTTTTTAAAGGGTTTACAATTTTAATAGAGTAAAGCTTTATATAAAAGTAGTTAACTTAATGCGGGACCAATGCAAAAGAATTTATAAAAAAAAAAAAAAAATTACTAATGAGCAAGCGGACTATAACGGTACTGGTGACCGTCATTATACTCCTTTAAATTTAGCTGAACTATTGGTTGTAATGATTTCAGTACACCACCGAAATCTTTCGGAAGATGGGGAGGAAATGTCATGTGTCTTCTTTTGTTCTTCCTTTTAACCTTTCTTTTAACTATTTGATTCTGCCGAATTATCTTCTTAATTACAGAGTCGACTATAAACGCGTTATACGTGGAAAATCCCCCTAAACGTGTATGCACACTAATCATGCACACACTCAAGCTGTGTTCTTTTGTGTCAGCAGAACATTGCAGAGCAAAAGTTACATAAAAAAAACGTCTCATACATTTTCATAGAAGATTTATAAATGAAGCGAACAGTACAAGTAGTTCGCTTCGATCGACAGAACAATTTGTTCTCCCCAGTATATGGGAGGTGTAGAACAAGGTACATAAAAGAACACAGCCAATGTCAACATATCCGCATGGCAGCTAATAAAAAAGCACACACACACACAACTGGAATATCCTCGAAGCAAACACCGATCATATCACCATAGATAGGCACACTGAATCTTGATTCAGTATAATAGTTCAGCAAAAATCGCCATCGCTAATGTTTAATTCCGTATTTACCATGGATAAATTTTTTTATTGTGGTCCTCGCCTTGTTAGGAGGTTACTTAAATATTTTATTTTGTCTAGGGGATATTATATACATATTACTATCAGACTCACGGCATATCACTGTAACTAATTGCCTCTCATAACTCTGTCCGATCTATTCCTGTGTTGCAAACAGGTAGGTACTTGTTATAATAAAATTTCGGAAAATTCCTGAAATAAAATCTTACACCCAATGTGTACGGACAGTAATAAGCTTCGAAAAACGAGAACATTCTTGTATACCAAAGACTTGTCCGAAAGAGAAAATTTGTTTTCGAAAGTTGGGAAAGTACTGCATTCGGAAGGCAGTCAGGCAGTCTGAGGCAACGAGATTTGACAGAAGGAACCTATGAAAGTTAAAATTACAAAGGAAAGAAATATTAAAAAAAAAAAAAAAACAAAAAATGAATTCCTGTGCATACCAGTGTATGGGTATTTTCCACGTATAACCCGTTTATAGTCAACTCTATAATTAAGGAAATAACTCGGCAGAATCAAATAGTTAAAATAAAGGGTAAAAGGAAGAACAACAAAAGACACATACCAATAAAGACACTCAGTTTTTGATACATCATACATATACATACACAAAGTATTTATTCTTTTCCTCGGCGTTTTAACTACAGGAGTTGGGTTTTATCTACATCTTTCGACTAGAGCTATAGGAGCTGAGCTTTTTAGCTACTTCAGAATTAAGCACTTTTGCTATATAGTATGATTGTAGGAGTTGAGCACCAGTAGCTACTCCGTTTATCTTAGGAACTCCAGCCGCTTAGCTGCTCCCAGATCAGCAGACTCAAGCTTTACACTAGCTATCCACAAGAAAATAATCATCTTTAGGCTACTGCTGATCATCACAATATAAAGTTTTAGGTTAAGTCAATCCATAAATAATATACTATTCCGTGCTTTTGTTAAATAATTCGTTTAAAATATCATAGTGACAGGAGAAAACACTTTTCACGAAATGATATTTATTATGATAATTATGATAATAGGCATGTTGTAGCATTATGATTTATGAATTTATGACTTAACATCCTGCTTTGGAATAATTTGAGAGATATTGGGTGCATTTGAATGTACATATATTTATATATATATTTTATATGCTTGCCAAATGCGAGGGTTAGCTATAGGCAAGTTAACGACAGATATCCAATCCAACATAAACACAATTTTTCAGCTATCTTCACCGATGTAAATTTTTTGTTGAAAATCGGCTTCATTCGCGCCTACCATCAAGAACCAGTAGAAGATTCAGATATATGTATGTACATATAAAAGAGAAATAACAACTCCGTTTGGTTTATTCGAGCTTACCAGAATACCATTTGAATTGGGCAATACGGCGCAAACGTGCCAACGCTTGATGAACGAAGTATATAGTTAGAAGAATGGACTTCAGTTCCATGTATATTGAGGACATATTGGTGGCGTGCACAAATGCATATCAGCAAAAGCACATAAAGAACTACTTTTCCAACGAAGAACCAAATATGAAATAAACATAAAACCATCCATGTGCATCTTCGGTACTACAAAACTTACTATTCTCGAACACCACATTGCGCCAGAAGGAATTCTATCAGCGAAAGAAAAGATAGAAGCCATTCTTAAAGTAACATAACCAAACTCCATACGGCGGATACAAAAGCTTATAGGAATCGTAAAATATTACCACCGTTTTATGCCGAAACTTACAGTATTGTCAACAGTAATTCACGAATACTTGAAATATTTGCTCAAGCAGAAAACAAACAAGAAACAGTTCTCATGGCCCGAAAGTGCCAAAGAGCTTTCGACGAAATAAAACAGATTTTAGCAAAAGCCGCCCTGCTATTGTATCCTCTCGACAACGCACTACTAATTATAACAACCGATGCTTCACATACAGCAGTTGGAGCAGTACTTCAGCAATTGAATAATATCATTTGGAAGCCGTTGGGTTTCTTCTAAAAAAATCTAACACGAGCCGAAAACAAATATTCAAAGTTTGACCGCGAACTCTTAGCTATGTATATAGCGATTAAGCATTTTAGGTATTTAGTCGAGGGACGACACTTTATATTATTCACTGACCAACCTCTAGTAATACCACTAAAATCAAAATTGGAAAAAGCCAACGACAATCGAGGTATTTGGAATATGTATACAAATGATATTATTATTATTATTATTTTTTATTTTACGTAAACTCTACACAATTAAGCCTTAACTTCTAATTATGTGTAGGTAGATACATACTAAACTTTTAAGGATTTTTAATCTTGTAAGCAAAGGTAAAATATATCAGAGGCAGAAAGCTTGCGAAGAGGACCATAGACTTTAGACACGATTATGCCCAGGTTGTTGACAGAATTTTTAAGTTTTATAACACTATTGTCGAGGAGGATATGCGGGAAGTAGGTCGTATCCAGTTCGTTCTTGTAGATGACAATTGCGTTAGTCTTAGTTTCATTGAGCAATAGTTTACTACTTCCGGCCCAGCGATAAATGCAAGAGAGATCATCATTAATTTTGCATACACTATCTTCAATTAGACCGAAGGGTGAAGACAAGTATATTTGGACATCATCCGATTACATATGATATTTGCTATAGTTAATAGTAGTCGCAAGATCATTTATGAAGAGTGCAAATAATAATGGTCTTAAGATTGAACCCTCCGGAATGCCGCAAGTAATGCCGATGCTGCTGGAGAATTGATTTCTACAGACAACTCTCTGATACCTGTTGCTAACAAACGAGGCGATAAGTTAAGAGGCCATACCAGAAAATCCGTATAACGATATTAATTTTTCCACCATTAGCCGATGATCAACACTATCAAAATCTATTTGGTATGTCAAAGCAAAGACAAAAGCTGACATTTTGTCGATAACAGAGCAAATCAACGGAACATAATTCGATTGGACCAAAATTGTAGACCAATATGGTTCAGAAGAAGAGCTAGATAGCCTCATAAAAGGATCAATTACAAGAACATCAAAGTTTCAAATAAAGAAACTAACTCCGGCAAGTACGAAGTAAGAAATATGCATAAGCACAGAAAAAAATTGACCATATATACCAAAGCACCTTCGTAAACACATACTTAATGGACTATATGGATTTCTATCCAGGTATCAAAGCCACGAGCAGGCTAATAACATCAAAATACTTTTGACCAAACATTAACAAAGACGTAAACAGCTGGGAAAAATTATACATATCCTGTCAGAAATTAATGCTATTTCGACAACTCCAAATCTGAATTCAGTCAATTTTCGATTCCATCTGAAAAATTCGACCATATTCCCACGGACATTGCCGGACCATTTGAAGGATACAATTATATTCTCACAGTGATAGATACGCGTTGGTACCAAGCTTACCCCATCCGAAATATATCGGCAGAAACTATAACTAAAACATTCATTTAAAAGTGCGTGTGTCAATTTGGAGTACATCTGCAGATCACCACAGCCGCGGAAAACAATTTGAATACTAGAATCACACACGACACGTACGGCTGCCTATCTGCCACAGACCAACACAATAGTTGCGCGATTTCAAGCATCTTTCATGGCAAGAAATAACACCACCCACTGGAGTGCAGAATTACAACTAACAATGTTAGGCATAAGAGTCGCCCTTAAAGACGAATTGGGACGTTCACCAGTTGAATAAGCTCCTAAACTACCAGAAATATTTGTAGAAGAAGCAAAATAGGTCGATTATCCAGATTTTGCTAGCTACGTGAAGCATTTAACGGAACCGATGCGGAAACAAAATGTACGAAGACCCGTAAAACCAAGCAAGCCAACATATGCGTTCAAAGGACATTAGACAGTTGCGAATATGTTTTGTATATAATGATGAAGTACGTAGAGGATTTTCGCCTCCTTACGATGGACTTTACAAGGTGATAAGACAATCACGAAAATATAATTTAGTAGACCAAAACGGCAAAAATAGTTCCATCCTAATAGATCGACTAAAACCAATTCAGATTATCGATGATGTAGAGTCAGTAATTTCTAGCGCCGCCTCGCTAGGAGGGGACTAATATAGAGAACGCAAAGCTCTCAAAGCTGCATGCATACTACGTGTGCACTTAACGAATCTAACGCACGCAGCCTAAAGCACACCATCTACATTTAGATATAATTTCCTTTCCAGAAAACGCTTTCTTGCACGCCATTACTAATATAGGAGCGAGTATACATAAGCTGACAGCTCACTCTGTGAGCAGGGTGAGCACAGAGCGGCACGCTAGCACCTCGGTTACTGCGGGAGAGCTGCTGGGGGAGGGGGGTGTCACCCAAAGCCTGCCGCTATCAAAGCCCATATCCAAAAAAAATCGTGCTTTCTAAAACCAAGCACACCACATTCCATCCAGAAGGGACCCTTACATACGTTACTGATGATGAAGGTGCAGATGTCCTGCGTTCTTTGAAGTGCCCCATCCACCCAATCCAACTGTGGGCATTATTTCTCAGTGTCCCTAAGATGACCTGAAAAGTTGAGTGGAGGAGTTTACTTAGTCGACCATCATCCTGAGAGGGCTCCGGGAGAGTGAAAGGGAGAAGCACCAACAGTTCAGTTCTTTATCACGATAACCAGTTCATTAGATAGAGGAAGTCTTTTGAGCATGGCTCAATGTTTTGAAAATACACAGTAGGTGGATAGCTATGGGTTCATTCACCCCAAGTGCGTAGAAAAAACTAATTTGTAATACAAAACTCGAGCTATATTTTCAGAATCAATAGTACAAGTACCCGCTTACAGTGCAATGCCTTACATTACTCTGTATATCTCTTTGTCATACTGATTAGAAACATGTGGTTCCTTGCAAAATAATTTAATTCAGTTCAATTATTTCGTAAATTAATGATATGCAAGTGAGCCGTAGCAACAAGGTTGCGCAATACCCTTGAATACGTTCCTCTAAACTATATCAAAAAATTAATTTAGCCTGCTCAAGAACAAGACAAAAAGAAATACACGCATACTCTATAGTGTAGCCAACTACGTTGTAACATAAACTCTAAATATATAAGACTTTCTTGCATACCAAAAGTTGAGCCACTTTCACATCAAAAACAAGAACCGAAAATTGTAAACCGAAAAACTCAATTTATTCCACTTAAAACAAGATTTTTGCTCCAATGATTAATAAAACTAATAATATTACTAATAAAATAATATATTTATCTCAAATTGGTAAGAAAAATACAACTTATTTGTTTTATCGGCCGAAAAACTTTTTTACCCGAAAAATTCGGCCCATAAAACATAAATATATTATCTTATAAGTAATGTTATTAATTTATCCTATTTCCTATGATTTTATTAATCATTGGAGCAAAAATCTTGTCTTAAAGTGGAATAAAGTGAGTTTGTCAGTTAAAATTTTTTCGATTCGTGTGTTTGATGTGAAAGTGCCTTTAAGGTCGGTTTTTCCTAGTTGTATTAATAATGACACCAATAGAACTTTTAAAATTTTGTATCATATCCATTGCTAATATTTGGTTCCCTTAATTATCATTACAATATAAACTAAATTTTTGATAATATGAGTATAGCGAAAATGCAATATATCAAGTAAGAAAAAACTTAATTAGTATATCTTTGCTGGAACGCCCCTTGGACGTTCCGCTTAGTGACACTTATGAAATAATTTGAATAATTTGAATTATAGTACGCTACATCTAAATATATTTAGTGGTGGACAATCCCGTACAGATAATTTAGCGGCGTTTATGCTCTAAAATAGACGATACCGGGAATGAATTTGACCTCACAACACTTCCAGCGTAGAAAATTGACTGTAACAAGGACGATTTTAACCTCACAAGCACTGGATGTAGAGCCACTTGTCTGATAAGCTTCTTCAAAAATAGACACGAAGTGCACATATAAAATGGACTGTAACAGGGGTGAATTTAACATCACAAGAAGCTCTTCCGAAAAGAGTCTATAAATTCAGATATATAGCCACTTTCCTGAAGAGCTTCTTCAAAAATAGATGCATGGATGTAGGCACAAAGTGCACCTATATAGTTAGAATTGACTGTAACGAGGATTTGCTATTGCGTATTCTCTAAACATTTATTACTATGCTATGGCACGCTGATTACTTCCCCGAATTTTCACCTTTTTCTTCTTTTTCCATTTCGATGTCAGTTTTTCTTTCCAGATATTCCTCGATTTCTGTATTCCTAGAAATACTCATCTCCAGTCTAGTCTACAGTTTATAATCTGCTTTTCTTTCTCGCGAAGCGCCCGTCGTCAGCCCTGAAGTGTCCAACAGTGAAGCAAAATTGCAGCACGATGGCAGTGTGAGCAGAACATGAGCACCGTCACTAAGGTGTATAGAATACAAGTTATTCCCATTACGAAACATGTTCTCTTATTAGGTGACGTAATATTGTGAAATGCATAGGAAATTACAGCACAGAGAATATAACACTCTCTCTCCTCTCTCTGTCTTCCATGAAAAATGTATATACATTAGTCACAAAATTACGTCACAGCACATCAGCTGAATGTGTCAAAATTTTAATGGGAATACCTTGTCTTCTATATATCCTGACCGTCACTAGCTGTCAGTGATGCAGGTGCAGCATCCTGCTTCATGCAGTACGCTGTAGAGATGGGCGTTTTTACACTTTATCGAACGACTTTCCTACAAAAAATATCGATAAAGCGATATATCGGATCAAAGGAGTTAGAAAAATCAAATTAATTTCAATATTATAAGTAACACATAATTAATATTCAGGCATATAAGATCAGTTATATCAAATATATTTCAATATTATAACAAAATAACGCAAAGTCCATATTCAGGTACAAAAAAATACAGTATATAGTATTAAATATAAGAATTTAAGTTAATTCTGTGAATTCAAAATAATTCTTATTCCCAATCTGACTTATTTAACGAGTTGAAAAACAAAAGCTGGCTTAATCTTTTGCGTGCTAGGCGATTTCTTTCTTTTGAAGCTGTATCACCACTCTTTGAAAAAAGCCTCTCACATGCAACCGAACTTGCAACGATAGGCAAAAAATTAAGTGCAATTTTATAAATAGTTGGATGGATTGTTATTAAAGCCTGCCACTCGGAAATTGGATCTCTGCTAATATCAACACAGGAGTCCTTATATATGCATCTAGTTCTGGATGCAATGACGAAGCAGTGGAGAATGAATTAACTTCTGTATTTTTTTTTTAACAATCTTTTATGTCTAGCCCATAGATCTAATTATTTTGGGTATCTAAAAACTCATCTTGTGTGTTTTGTAGTGATACATTTGTAATAGGGGGCTGATCTTTTAAAATATTGTTTACGTATTTTATTACATTAGCAACATTTTAAGGCTCCTCAAAATCCATATTGTTAAAGCGGGGATCAAGCAATGTTCCACCGCAAAATTTGACACACATTTCCTATATCACTTACTCTAGTCTTCTACTCCAGAAGTATGTTGTCGCATAAAGTTTATGCAATATTGCTCACTGGGTTAAGCTCCAGGATGGTATCTCTTAAGCAATATGAAATTCGAATCGCTCTACATCCGGATTAGTACTTTTCTCCTGAAATTTCTTTGGTAACCACTTCAACTAGTTGAAGAATAGGAATAGCATCCCTAATAACCAGTATTTCAGAAGCAGACAACATTTGTAGTGCTTATTGTGCTAACAACACCTATTAGTTGTAAAAAACGCTCTAGCATAAAGAACGTAGAATTCCATCGCATTTGTACGTGCTGCAGTAATTTTAAAGGTGTCTCTTCAGGCAGTTGTATTTTCCGAAGCGCATCAGCAGCATTTACGCATTGCTCAAACTTAAACCATGTAACAATAGACTTAACATTCGTGATTATATGCACTAGAACATGATTTCTCTTAATGGAAGTTTCAGCAATTAAATTTATTGTATGGGCCAGATAGGCCAAATGTTTCTTTGATCCAAAACCATCGCAAATATATTTTTTCATATTTGCTACATTATCACTGATTATACAATATAATTTTATCTGGTGGAATACCCCATGTACTTAAAACTTCCTTGATCTTTATAGCAATATTTTCAGCAGTATGACTGGCAGTCATCTCCTGAACTCCTAAAACTATCAAGCACAATACGCTTCCGTCTATAAAGTGGCCTGTTAAGCCTGAAAAACTTCGTGTATTATATGGTCCGTCCATACATCACTAGTAAGAGACAACATTTTACCCTCTAATTTATTTTTCCATTTAATAAATAAAACGTTGTATTTTTGATCGAGCAGTCCTGTAATTTCCTTACGGCTTGGGATTTTATAAAGTGGAGCTACCTCCTTATAGAAGCATAAAAATCCTTCTTTTTCTACTGGCAGGTTGTCTTTTGCGATCATAAAAAGTATTAAATTTGTCAGCTCTGCTTCACGATGACCACCAGCTAAAAATTAATTTCAAAATTAACAATATGTCTAAATTTGATATCTTATGTCAATCTAACCTGAATATGATTCAATTTTCAAAAATGAGTCGGCAATTGCTCCACGCGGCTGTACTCTGTTGCTGTTCCCAGATTGCACCTGAGAATATAAAATCCGAATCTTATTTTTAAACAATACGGCTTAATTATGCAATTTCATTACCTCTAATTCTTTTGAGTTACTCTCTGAGTCTGTTTTATTTTCGGTGGAACTTTTGATTTCATCAGGATGATTTCTCAATAAATGGGAAAATAAATTTGTGGTATTTCCACTTAATGAAACTGTTTTTAAGCAGAGGAGGAATTTCGCACTGTTTTTGCTAACTCTTTCAAAAAATTTCCAAAGTGAACTTCTAGGAATAGGTGCCATTATTCCAAAAGATAAATAGTAATTTGTTCACTGCTGCCACAGTGTCACCGAAATGAAATGATAATTTTTAGATTAGATAACAGCAGAAATATTTTTTTATTTATATTTTTTGTCTTTATTAAACAAGAAAAAACACGTGATTATTTTATTTATTTTTTCAATTAATCTAAGTGAATTAAAAACTAGAAACAAAAATATTTTCCTCCCAGTGGTTAAATGGCACTCCATGTCTCAATATAAAAAAAAAAAATTAACACGTACGTACACACGCAATTGCAATAGAATCTATAGCTATATCATATCGACAGAATTTAAGCTTTTCTTGACTTTCACACAAAAGTTTCAACGAAGAAATTTATCAAATTCACAAGAATTGACCGATCTGCGCCGGTGAATCATCAAATGTTGTCTTGAAAATTATAGCACTACAGTTCAACAGCAATGATTGCGTTTCACCATTATTGTTGTCGATGTTTGAATTCAATTTCCAATTGATTAAATTTTCAAAATTCCTTACTACGTAGTTACCTAAATTTCACAATTACACTTTGCTCACCGACATGACTAAAACAAAAACATATAACAAAACGAATAGAAATGCGGTTTCTTTCTTCCTACCAAATTCGATTGTATTTCGTTCATAGTTTAGGCAGAATGATAGGTAATAAGATTTTGGATTTGGAGGAGTGATGCAAAGAAAAAATACAGTAGAAGATGAGATGCCGTTAAAACAAAACAAATCAAGTAACCTAGCCAAAAGAAGCTGATTGTTTTTTTTTAAATAAATGAATGGCAGCATGTAAAAATGTTCGAAAATGTCTCCATTATAATTGGAATAATTGGACGGCCCCTTCATGAGTTCTCCTTGTTATTTATACCTGCAATGTGCTCTGTCATTCACAACACAGTAGAAAAAATATGTCCAACACAAACAACATTAGCCCGTCCGACGTAAGCCGTAAGACCTAAAGGCCTAGGTACAATAGCGACGGTGACGGCAAACCGCAGCCTATTGCAATTATAGGAAAAATTTTCTCCAAGAACGTTTTATGAAACGGGTATACATAGAAATCTGCAGTTGCTGTTGCCCGTCGGCCTTTCTCGCTGTCGAAATTCAATTAATTCAATTACGATAGCAATAGAGGCCGACATGCGACGGCAACTGCAGATTCCTATGTATAAACGTTCCATAAAACGTTCCTGGAAAAAAAATGTTCCTATTACTGCATTAAGGCCTAGGCACAATTGCGACGGCGACGGCAAACGGCAGAGTAATGCAGTAATAGGAACAATTTTTTCCAGGAACGTTTTATGGAACGCGTAAACATAGATATCTGCTGTTGCTGTCGCCCGTCGGCCTCTCTTGCTATCGTAATTGAATTAATTGAATTTCGACAGCGAGAGAGGCCGACGGGCAATGGCAACTGCAGATTCCTGTGTATACCCGTTTCATAAAACGTTCCTGGAGAAAATTGTTCCTATAATTGCAATAGGCTGCCGTTTGCCGTCGCCGTCGAAATTGTGCCTAGGCCTTTAGTCTGCCGTTTGCCACTGCCGTCGCAATTGTGCCTAGGCCTTAACTCACGCATTTACATTTTACAGCTTTCCTGTCTGTTTGACTTTGTGCCTTGTGGTGTGTGGGTGGTTGATGTTAAATGCAATATTCATAAGACTGGGGAAAGTGAGATGTTTCTGTTTGTTTCTGGTTTCGAATCAACGAATTCCGATCTGGATTTTTACTTTAGGAATGAAAGGGCTGTTTCAGAACTTGAAAAGGAACACAAACAAAGATTAACATTTCCGATATATCGTTAGAAAATATCGATACAACGATATTTAGTTTAAGCAAATATCGATACAAAATTTCCAGAATTTTGTGGAAAAATATCGATAATCCGGATATATCGATACAGTTTGCCCATCTCTAGTACGCTGTGACTATAAGAATGCGTACATTTAACTTAAGCAATTTATATAACTTAATTTAGTTGAAAGATAGGATTAGGGTGTAAGAGCCGAAGTTTATAAGTAAATTAATTTGACGTGATTAAGTATCAAGATTTGCAAATTTCATACATTTTTCCATGCGAATTTCTGGCGAACTATTTGTAGCAGAATAACGATTTATATCTTAAATTAAAGGTAACGAAGAAGTCTAGTAAATAACGTCAGAAAAAATAAAAAGAATATATTGGAATGGAGATATAAGCTCGGAATCTTGTAAAAAATGGTAAAAATTGAAGTTTGTTAAATCAAATTCCTCTTAGTAGGTATTCTCATTTCTGTAGATTGCGACTCTAATAAAGGGTTTTCCAATGAGAGGTGTTACTTTAATTAGCCCGCTATTTCGGTAGATGTCACTTTCGGAGCTGTCATTTTTTGAAATTTTATAAGTTGAAACTACGCCATTAAAAAAATGGAACGATACACGATTCAACAACGCATTGAAATTATTAAAATTCACTACAAAAATGGTGAAAATGTGGCAGAGACGGTTCGTAAAACTCTAACATATTTGGGTCGTCCTTAAGCACCTTGTCGGACCGCAATACAGAAATTGGTAGAAAAATTCGAGCTGTCGGGACAAGTTAGTGATGTGAAGAATAAAACCCGTGCACGTCGCTTAAGAACAGCCGAGAATATTGCTGCTGTAGCCGAAAGTGTTGAAGAAAACCCAGGTTTGTCCATTCCTCGTCGTTCCTTGGAATTAGGCATTCCACAAACGTCATTACAACGTGTTTTGCATAAAGATTTGCGTCTTAAGGCTTATAAAGTTCAGTTAACACAAGAACTCAAGCCGGCCGATCATCAACAACGTCCAGTCTTTGCTGATTGGGTCCTTGAAATGCATGAAAGTGATCCGGAATTCCATCGAAAACTCATCTTGGGTGATGAGGCCCATTTCCACCTCGATGGCTTCGTCAACAAGCAAAATTGTCGCATCTGGGGCTCGGAAAACCCAAGAGTTTTTGTTGAAAAGCCTCTCTATCCTCAACGTGTGACTGCTTGGTGCGGTTTATGGTCCCGCGGGGTCATTGGACCTTACTTTTTCGAAAATGAGGCTGGAACAACAGTTACTGTGAATGGATTGCGCTATCGACAGACGATTAATGATTTTTTATGGCCGGAATTGGATGGTATTGATCTGGACAACGTTTACTTTCAACAAGACGGCGCTACGTGCCATACAAGCAACGAAACCATTGATCTTTTACGGGAAAAGTTTCCGGACCGTGTTATCTCCCGAAGAGGTGATCACAATTGACCACCGAGATCTTGTGACTTAACACCTTGCGACTTCTTCCTTTGGGGCCACGTCAAAGAGAAGGTCTACGTCAACAGCCCAGCGTCGATTTAAGGCCTCAAAGATGGAATTAATGAGGCTATCGAGGACATAGGGCAGCCACTTTGCGATTTGGTTATGGAAAATTTCATGAAAAGGATATGGTCCTGTAGGCGTGGTCGTGGTGGTCATTTGGCTGATGTTATTTTCCTTTATTAACGGCATACCTTCCTCTTTATAATGAAATAAAGATCCGATCATTTATCTCAAAAAATGGCATTTTTCTTTGAATATCAACATTGCACCTCTTATTGGAAAGCGCGTTAGCACTTGTTTTTTCTCTCAATATTTCACCGACTAGAAATTTGAATATTCCGTGGAGAGTTGTTGAAATACAAAGCAAAATAATATATTTAATAATTGTGTGAAAAAAATTTAGGAGAGTTAATTCTTGTTAAAAATTTTCAATTTATTTTAACTGTGAATATTCAGCTTTCATCTTAAATTGTCGCATGTTTGGTTTCTGTATTTTACGCTAGATGTCTCTAACGTAGTCTTTAGTCTAGGTCTAGACTAATTTTAAATGAATTTTGTCACATTCAGGACACAAACCTACGTATAGTAAATTTTATTGCCTACAGGTTCGCTGCTATGTAAATTGAAACTTTTGCTGAGTACTCACTCCTCTGAATTGGCAGATCTCCAGATTCTGGTTTTCAAAACCCTTATTTTACTCCCTTTCAACATCCGACCCCAACCGATTCTTGTTTAGTGCCTTGAACAATATACAGAATTATGAATAAAGGACAGACACAAATTACAGATATTAAAAATAACTTAATTTGTTTCTACATAAATTATTTTTAGTATTTTTATAGTAGAAAGCTATCTCGTTCTTCTGTTTTTCCAGTCATGAATACATTAGATGTTATATTGTTGATATCAGTTTTATAATATATCTTTTAATAAAGCTTACTATTCAAAAATATTTCTGGAAAACTGTAACGTAAGCGTCAATACTGCCTTTCTTCTGGCCAGTAATAGTCTGATGTAAGCTTTTGTATTCCTGTTTTCCAATTTGTCTTTTATTAATAGTAAAAGATAAGTAAAGGTTTCCGCGGTCATTCCCTCAGAATATATAGAGTATAGGAAGTTTGATAATCGTAGACAAATTCTGATTGTGTTAGAATATGTTGCTGATATGTGAGATCTCAATACAGGCGTATAGTAGAATCAGCAGAAATTACCGAAAATTCTCTTAGTCGTGCTCTTACTCGCTCTCACTGCACCACAGTACCAGGGGCCCTATTCTGCAATCTCACTCACTCCACTCACTCACTCACTTACCCGATTCCACGTCTTTCTTTATTCTGGAACGCAAGTGAGTGAAATATTTGTGGCAAAGTGAGTGAGATATTACTACTGGGTATACGGTACTCGACACGGTCATTTGTGTTTGATTTGAATAGCTCCTCCGCCTTAAACTGCTATACATACAGAAAAATGGTGTTCTGATAATCTTAAACTTGCTTTATTATCTTTCGAATCGAAATAAAATTGTTATACCTTTCCTAACAAAATTATATAAAAAATTTATCTGAACCAAATGCCTACGATTCCTCAAATAAAAACTGTCAGCTGAGTAATCATTGCAATGTCGCTGTGCCGTCATGGCATGCCGTGGGCTGATGATATCGAATGTAGCTGCCTACAGATTCGGACTCCGGCTATACATACACACATGCAATTATTAGTGAACGTAAAATGGTAAGATTATTTTGTAATTAAAACTATTTTATTATTTTGTTAAGTAAGGTATATAGAAAGTGTAGCCTTTGGGAAGCTAAGGAACCAAGCTGTAAATTCCTAGAAGACTATTTTCCTTTATGGATAGTAGTTTAGGCTCTATACCAAATATAAAGTCACATCAAAACTATTCACCACGAATGTGGTGGATTATTTTATTTTACAGTGTACATCGCATTCCATTTGTTTTCTAGAATACCTAAATGGTGGGTGAGTGAGATCGAAGTGAGTGACTTCACTCATACAGTCATAAGTGAGTGAGATTGCAGAATAGGGGCCCAGGGCACTTCTCAGCTTTTTCAAATGTAGGCACAGAACATACATTTCTCCAATTTCCCCTATTCAAGTTTGGGGTCTTTGAATAGGAGAAGCCACGCTCATGTACGCGAATTTTATAGGTATTAACACTCCTTGTTCGCTCTATTTTCTAAGGTTATTCCTACGTATTCATAAAATTGTTCAGGATAATCTTTTATATATTGGCAACGGAGCCATCAATTTTGCATATACATATTTATTTTGTTAAAACATTTATGACTGCTGTGTCTCCACCTGAAGTTAAACCACGTCCTGCACCGTATGTTTGTATCACAACGACGAGGAAGAATTCGTCGATGTTCCTACATCGTAGGAACCTGTCGGCAAATTTCCAATGAATGTTGGATTGAAGACCAGACTACTATACTCCGCGCAATGAAAAGTGAGCTATCAATGTCAGGGAAATTTCAGTTCCGGGTCGCCACTTTATCAATTTAACCTAAGCTCAATTTTGTAATTTTTCCATTTCAATTAAGTTATTTTATTAATTTTCTACAAAGTCAGATAAATTTCATCACGCAAACATGTATTATGTCATATTTCTTAGAGAGCTTATTTACAAATTAACTTCCTAATTTTAATCCCGCGTTCTGATATTTACTTACACCTACCAAAAATCTCAGATTAAACTTTATCTTTTTTGTGTTTGAGAAATATTAAGAGATTTCCGTTCTCTAGATCTTTAAGCAACTCCACAAATAACAAGTATTTGATAAATATAAATATATAAAAATATTTTCATTTCTAAAATTTAACCGAAAGAGTTTTAATTTAGACAAACCATTTAGGGATTCAAAGAATGATTATAACCAATTTTATAGTTTTTCATATCTAAACAAGTCTTTAATGCAATAAAAATTATAGAACTGATCGTTTTCACAGTATACGTAAAAAATCTAAATTGAACGGATTGCCCAATTTGGTTCATTTTTGTGTTCCTAGTATTACTATAAAAACACCATGCACCAAATTTCAGCTCTCCATGTTGTCGCGTTCTCAGACAGTGTCCAAATATATAGTGGAAAACGAAATTTTTTATGGGAACCCCACGAAGGAGTTGCCCGATTTTTCTCATTTTCGAAATTAGTTTTACCTTTTTTTTTTAAAGTTTATGTATAAAATATTAGCATTATAAGGGAACGCGTTCTCGAGTTATCGTGCGCATAGGCGGACAGACGGACGGACATGCAAAAATCAAATATTATGCCTGGGTATCCAATCCGTTTTGTTCTACCATCATTATTTCGAGCTGTTACAATCGGAATGACAAACTTAGTTGTTCAAACCAACATTAAATAGCCATCTGAAAGGAAATTCGTTTAAAAGATTCCGATAAGGCAGTCTTTAGTGGAGATACCAATCGACACATTATGGCTACTTTCCACATAAATAAATTCGGGACACAATCCAAAGCGAGGAAAGTAACTTGTCTTCAATTAACATTACGCAAATCAAATAAAATTAGAGTAAGTCATCTGTACAGTTAAATGTATCTTCTAAAGTAGTAAATGAGCAATATTGTAATAGGTATCTTATTGTATAATTGGTAATCATAATAACTTTAGCTAAGAAAAATCAGGAACGGCAACAAAAATACTCAGAATTCCAGTTGCTATGCACAGCTGCTAGGGTCAATGTACTGTTCTGACCTACGCACAGCTATTAAAGTCAACGGATTTTTCTGTTGCTATCTACACACAGCTGCTAAGGTCAACGTACTTTGGTTGCTATGCTCAATGTAAAAGAATTTGTTGGTGCCGTGCGCAATTCAGAGGCAATATATGTAAGTCGCAGTCCAACTTGAATCTCTCTTTTTTGCGTCCATCTTTCATCGATTGTGCGTCATTTGGAATCGAATTGGCTAGTGGTAATAACATAGAATTATTAACAAATTTACTTTACCTTGGGTAACGACTGAGATAAAGATATTTATTCTGGGTCTCGACTGGAATAAATTTTACTAACTCAATTACTTTATCTTTGGTAACGACTGAAATAAAGATATATATTCTGGGTCTGGACTGGAATACATCATACTAACAAACTCCCTTTATATTTGGTATCGAATGAGATAAAGATATTTATTCTGGGTCGCGACTGGAATAAAATTTACTAACATAAAAACTTTATTTTGGGCATCGACCGAGATAAAGATATTTATTCTGGGTCTCGACTGGTATAAATTCTGTGAACATAATCACTTTATTTTGGGCCTCGACTGAGATAAAGATAGTTATTCTGGGTACCGACTATAATAAATACTAGTAATACAACTTTGCTTCGGGTCTCTACTGAAGTAAATTATCTTCTTCCGGGCACGACTCGAACAAAATAATCACTAACTATTTATTTACCAACGCCATACAGTCGATTCCACATTTTAAATTGGTGAGTACATTATGATTAATTATTTAATACATATATAATCATATTTAGTGATTATGTTTATACATATATATATATATATACATATTGGTGCTATTTCGGAAAAGTGAGTTCCTTTTGAAGTTATCATAATTTGTTTTATTTAAGTTGATACATAAGTGAGCTTTTTAGTTATTAAGTGTCAACATTATAAGTATCTTAAATTATGTTCGTGAATGTGAAATCTATGAACTAAATTTCGCTTTGAATTTGGAATAGTGTATCAACTTTAACGTATTGTGAAATAAACCACGAACTTTAAGTATTCATTGGCGTTATTATTTACAGTCCCCATCCTGGGTGTTCTCATTGGGCAGAACATAGTATACCCTTTGGATTTCATCTAGGGTATAAAAAGTTCTGTGATGAAATTTATTTGTAATAATTTTTTTTTGCAGAAGTAAAATAATTGAAAATGTTATGTATTTATAAATATTTATTAAAACTACAACAAAATAGAATAGTAATTCAAAAATATCAACTTTTTTTAAAACTGTTCGAGCAGCGGACTATAAGTTGTTTTCATGTTTGAGATGCAAAATTGCTTTGGCTGGTCAGAAATGTGATTTAAGTATAGGGCGCCATATTCCTTTGACTATCATGTGCGTAGTTTGTGATTTGAAGAAGAAGGATATTTCTTTTTAGGGTTCCGTACCCAAAGAGTAAAAACAGCAACCCTATTACTATTGCTCCGATGTCTGTCTATCTGTTACCGGGCTGTATCTCGTGAAGCATACTAGGTAGACAGTTGAAATTTTCACAGAGTGTGTATTTTTATTGCCGCTATAACAACAAATAATGAAAATAAAATAAAATTAAAAATTAAGGGGGGCCCCCATACAAGACACGTGATTTTTTCGGCTTTTTTTCTTTCCTCGTCTTAATCTCGTTCATTGTTATTATCATAAGTAGGCATTGTTTTTTTAAATGACAGTATTATTATTCCTTTTTTTTTTCAAATGTCAGCATTTTTTTTTTCAAATCATGCCTACTCTCATTTGAAAAAATAAATAGAAAGTACATAGTGTTAAATCTTGCATTTGGCCTGTTTTTTTATTGTTGGTATCTAAGCCAAAAACACATTTCTGTGATCCTCGTTTATTTCTTTTAATACCTAATTAAATAAAAGAATTTATGATTTTTTTAATATTCAAGCTAAGAAAAAGCTTCTGCTTCTTTGCCAATCTGTCTCTAACGCATAGAAATAATGCTGGTAGAGCAAAATGGGTTGGACACTCAAGCATAATATGTAAAGTTATTTTGATTTTTGTATGACAGTCTGTCTGTCCGTCTGTCCTCAAGATAACTCGAGAACGCGTCAACGTAGAGAGTAGAAACTTCTTGGTGTTGTTATATAAAATGCGGGTTTTTATACGTACGCTGTGAAAAGGATCAGTCCCAGATCTTTTTATTGTACTGAAAAAATCTTCAGAATATGAAATCCTATGAAGTCATAATCATTTTTACTGTCGGATAAGCCATTTTAGAATATGTCCGAAAAACCACTTCAACAATCAAATTTGCAGAGAGAGGTGACCATGACCACACGAAACTACATACGGACGTGCATCGATGGTATGATAAGAATTGGTCTTAGACCAATTCTAGCTTTTTTTGTTGTTTTACTAAACATTAAAAAGTAATCTATTCACCTTTTTATGTAAGCCACTTTTATTATGTTTTTTTTAAACAATAAGGAAAACTATTGTTTATCTATTCTTTTCAAAGGAACCAAACGAGTTGCTAATGTGGTATGCTGCAACAGCTTAATATACAAAGTACTTACCTGCCATTTTTCCAACATGCCTTTTTTTGGTAACGATATATTTAATACAAAATCATTTTAAAACTTTACCAAAATGTCTGCAATATTATAATTTATCATCAAAGAATTTGGGACCTTTCGTTTACCAAACGATGTTATATCCCAGAAATGCCCATGCATGAATCTTTAATGTGGTGCGTGGCGTTTGTGATAGTTGGAGATAATTTGTGATACTGCTCAGAGTTTTTTACTTCCGGAACAAGTAAATTCAAATTTTCATAACACTTGCGCTGTAAAGTGTTGAAGATTAAAAGCATTGGCTGTTCAGCAACGAATTTTTTGTAATGAACCAGCTTTATCTCTTCTTAGTTATAACGAGATCTGTCCATCGCCGTGGGTTGAGGATTGCCTAGATGCAACTATTACGAGTGGTGGAAGGATAAACCAGTTTAATTCCATAACTCATTGGCATTTCACAAATCTCCCAAGACAGTTTTCTTACGAATATTATAATTAGCTGAAACGCCCATCTATAAGGTAGCAGCCTTATATCAACTATTCATGCTGTACTTTCAAATTTGTTCAGCAAAATTCCAATTATGTGTAGAAATGCTATACAATGTAGAAGAAGCAATGCTTTCATATTCGCATAATATAAAACTACTTCCGGTTTTTGTTCACATATGTATATCACGAATTATCCGTATTCCTGTAGTTCAGACCAATGTTGTTAAATTGTTAGTACAGTGCATATTGGAGTAGTTAGAACCTGAAGCTTGAAATCTTCTTCACCTATATTAGTAAGTGATGATTTTGAAATTTACATATTTTTTAATTTATCAAATCTCTTTTTTATGGAAGTAATATAAAATTACATTTACGAGTAATAGGCACGAATTTTTCAATTGATCTTGGTAACCACAAGTATTGTTCTCGCACAACCAAAGCCTGGTTTTTTCCTTAAACCAGTCAAAAAGAGTTTTATAATATTCTTATTAATCAATTTAAGCTACGGTCCTCGTTTAAACCTTCTTTCTCGTTAAAATTATTTTTATAATGCTGTTCGAACCCTTTGGAATAGTCAAAAGTGAGCCCTGATCTCCTTATAAATACAAGTCCGAATATCACAGATAGGTTGATGCACACACTAAATATTGAAATATAAAACTGGTCTTATTTATATTACCAATATTGGCAACAGTGAAATGGATATCGGAAGATTTCGCACTAGAAATTTAATATCTCCAGCGGTAGGAGACTGAACAAAAGCCATTGAGGCCATTAGTCTTTCTTCTTTATTGTACGTGCGACCGATTAGATGAACTACGGCCAGTAAAGTGAACCGGAAAAGAAAATTAAAAAAAACTGTTTAGTGTAGCTTTCCTATAGAAAGAAAAACTAGAGCTGAAAGACGAGAATTTATAGATTAAAAAAAGGCTTAAAACGAAAACGAGGAACCACCTGATCATCGCATGTTACTAGTATAGGGATGATTTCTCAACTCCTTAACAAAAAGTACAGTGCTGAAACGAAAAATGCTGGTTAGAGGTCAAGCGGAGAACCCTAATCAACGAAATAAATTAAAGCTATGTGCTTTTCGCCAGTAATTAAATATTTAGGTGCTCAGTGTGTAGTTGGTCGGAGACTGCTAATTTGATCCTCCTTTGTTATAACATGACTATCAGAACCACCTTAACGCAAGATCGCTGCATAGACACGTTTACTAAATTAACGGTCAACAACACATGTATTTCTTAGTTGGTGTTAGTATTAGTATGTTAAACTAAACATAAACCAAACACCAGATGAAATTACATGCAATGCACAAAAAAATTAAACAATAAAAATCAAATATTATATAGACGTTTTTTAAAATATTTTTAGTAACATCAACAACAAAATGCTCAGCCATATTATTAACAGTAATACACATGCTATTAACAGGTTCATACATGGTAAAGTTAGACCTTGAAAAGTTAACATGCAGCAGAGGTAATCTTCTCAAAATTGTGCCTACTATCATGGAAAGATGGAAGATGCACAAAAGCTACATTCGCAACCATGCGACGTTTCTCAAGTGAGTGCCTATTTAAAAGCTTCAAGCGATCCTCATAGGGTGGAAGAATAATTGAATTATTCCAGGGTAGGTGTCTGAGATCAAATCGTAAAAACTTTCTCTGAATAAACTCGATGGAGACCAGACCTGGTAAGCGTATTCAAGAAGTGGTTTCACAAAGCAAATGTACACACGCAATGTTATGGTAGAATTCGAAAACCAACGTTTTGTAAAATCCAGCATAGAAATTCTCTTTGATACCATATAGTTTATATGGCAGATAAAATTCAAATTGTGGTCACATTTGACACCCAAGTCACAGACAGATTCCACACGGCGAATCGAGGATTCCGGGAACTCATAATCATAAATGATTGGTGTCTGATTTCTATGGAAAGTCATAACCTCACATTTGCTATATTGACTACCAAATTATTGCTCTCACACCAATTGTAAAATTTTTGAAGCCCTCCATCTGTTCACAATCGTTAACAGATTTAATCTGCGCGAAAAGCTTAAAATCGTCAGCATAAATCAAGACTTTACAGTGCTTCACAATAGATAAAATGTCGCCAATAGATAGAACAAAGAACAACGCGCACAAGTGAATCCTTTGAGTTACGCCAGACGAAGCCTTCAAGACTCGAGAGATGAATGGCGGCATAAGATTTGGTATGTTCTGTTATATAAGTAAGATTCTGTTCATTTTAGAAATGTTGGGGTAACCCTTTCTTTTCCATTTCAAAGAGTATCACGTTGTAATTTAACTTTTCGAAGGCTTTTCTAAAGCCTTTTGCCAACCCGCCAATGGTATCCAAGACAAATTCCAAGAAGTTATTATCTGTACACCTGCGCGAAATAAGCCCATGTTAGTTTGAAGAGATCAAATTCTTACAAGAAGTTGATAGTTGACAGTAAATGATAGATTCGAATAATTTAAGCACGCAAGATAATTTTGCAATAGCCTTACAGTTAGAAATTTCATTCTAACTACCTTTTTTTGGACTGGTATGATAAAAGAATTCTTCCACAGCTGCGGAAAACAACCACTCTCTTACGATTTTTGCCAGGGAGATGCAACTGACTAAAAAAGGCTGGAGGAATCACATCAGGACCAGTCATGAAGTCATTTGGCAGCCCATTAATATGATCGAGTATATCCTCTTCTGAAATTGAAGGGATAGTGAATGAAATGAATGTACCTCATGGTATTGGGGTAGTTGTCCGTTCTCTTCTTCATATTAATACACTTAAAACAGATGCGTGGGTCATTAAATAATTTCATACACATTCTTTGACCATACTCATCATAAGGTGTAGGGGAAAATTCTTTGGACTCATTATATGATGTGAGGAAGTTGTTGTGACTTAT
This sequence comes from Dioctria rufipes, assembly GCA_963924295.1. Classification (NCBI taxonomy): domain Eukaryota; kingdom Metazoa; phylum Arthropoda; class Insecta; order Diptera; family Asilidae; genus Dioctria; species Dioctria rufipes. The sequence continues at coordinate 98,554,504 of OZ002740.1, read as the reverse complement.
AATATCCTTATCCCTCACATAACTTTTCCAAAAAATTTTCTTTCTATTTTTAAGACGCTTCAGTTCTTTATTGAACTATGGTAGAGATGTTTTAGATAGCCGCTGAAGTTCGCGGGGAACGTGACGGGAAAATATTTTGAGAAGAATTATGTAAAATTTAGAAACGTCTTCGTCGACATTATTGCTAGACAGTACAGTAATATGTTGAAGTCAATAAATGTAAGTCTACTGGAAATTCCGAAAAGTTGGCTTTTCTAAAATTGAAAAAGTATTGTCTTTCGTCAGAATTTGTTAAGTTTTCTATGTCACATCAATATGTTGTTAGTGGAGGCGGTAATATTTGTCGAAAGTATATACATACTCGCACTGGGGTAGGTTCAACTATTAAGTTACCCGCGTCAGTAGAGAATACTAGGTCTAACTACCTATCCATGTCACTATTAACATTACTGATTTAGTTGAGACCAAGAGATGAAATAGTGTCATAGAAAAGTGATTCTCTTCTGTCGGAAGATAACCATCGTCAACTTCATTTAGTACACATTTTTAAGGAAATAATTAAATTTTGTATTATAGACTGCAATTACTTCAAATACAATAATAAAATGTACAGACAAAAATATGGACTTGCTATGGTAAACCCACTATGTGGCATTATAGCTGAAATGGCGCTTGATTACTTGATGGAAGAAGCATTAACGAAATCCGACGTAAAACCGACATTTATAAAAAAGTACACAGATGACATTATCTGCGCTATACCAAAATGCTCCGAAATACAATTCGCAGATACATTCAACAGCATCCACAATAGGTTAAAATTCACCATCGAAAAAGAGAATAACAAAACAATCCCATTCTTGGAATCCGCTTAATCAGAACAAACAACAATAAAATAATAACTGACTGGTTCTGTAAACCTTGTAGTTCAAACCGGATACTGAAGTATTTCTCCAATCACCCACAACAAACAAAAATTAACACAGCTCAATCATTCTTCAATAGAATATTTAAAATAAGTAATCGGCAATTCACACAGAAAAACACAAAGATTTCAACAGACATTCTGACGAAAAACAACTATCCACACCACACAATAGATACATTAATCAAGAAAGCAACAAGGAATACTCATTATTATAACACCCAACATAATAGAACGATTAATAACATAATAACATTGGAAAACACTACCCGAATATACAGATCCATCCCATATATACATCCATTATCTCTAAAAATCGCCAGCATAATTCAAAATAACAATAATAAAATAAAAATGGCATTCAAACCTATAACGCAACTCAATAGATGCTACTCAAAATTAAAGGGCCCTATACCTACACAACAAGCCAATTATGTTATATATAGGACAAAAATCATCAAAAACAGACTATCAGAACATAAAACATACATAACCAAGAAAATACCACGATCAGCATTAGCCTCCCATACAATAATGCGACAATTATAAACATAGAAAAAAACAAAGCAAAACGCGAATTCAAAGAATCATGCCACATCTACTTAGAAAAATGGAATCTAAGTAATTTAAGACAAGATACAGATTTAATAAATAAAGATTACCAACACATACTTGGAAAACGGAAACTTGACATCAGAGCATGACAAAGAACGCCTCACACAATTCATCTGTGGTCCCTTAAATAAAACAGCAATCTAAAATTTACCTATTTATTTGTTTAAATTATTTCTTTCTTTATGTATTTTGTTTAAATTATTTATTTATTTATATGTTCAGTTAACGTTTTTATTATACTTTTAATGTGTATTTTTTTGTGAAATATGTTTCGAAAATATCTTTTTAAAAAAAATGTTTTTCATCATATCAAGAACAAAGGTGAGAACACCAAATATTTTTAATTATACGTAATACTATCTTGTATTCTAATGTAGCTAACTCTTGAAGATGGGTACTAATCAACACCCGAAACGTCGAGGAAATAATAAAAAAACATTAAAAAAAGATCGGAGTTTTCCTTAAGAAATAACCCAAAGCCTTACATTGAATATTGGGTAAGTGAAAATCACCATTTAATAGTAATTCGTCAGGAGGATCCATCTTAACATGGATAAAATTTTAGATGTTGAAATGAGTAGGTCTTAAATATTCTGAACTTTGTCATCAATAATATTTATGGAGAAACAAATAATGTATAAGTCATATTTTAAAAGATATAACTTAAGAGCAATAAGTTCGATGTCAAGTGTGTTGGAGACACTGGGAAGGTCAACCTGGCTGCAATTAAACTGGTTTTTACAGGCGAAAAGTTCGCCGCCATTTTGAGATACAGACTCAGTATGTCTATCTCTTCTAAAAATTTGATACGAATTGTGAAAGATTTCAGCATCGCGAAAGCCATGATATATAGCCAAGTTACAGTGAAAGCAACTTTATCGAAACAAGTCGAAGCAGAGGCTTTGAACATACATATGTGCAGTTTTTTTACGAATGCCCCATACGTTTTGATAAAGCGAGAGCGATTTGAGTTTTTTGGAATATGACAACTTATTTCAGATGCATTATTAGGTTGTGGCTCGGAAGGTACAAACTATTTAATACATGTGCCGGAGGCCCCTAAATCGTGGGATCCAATAACTTGTCCCGCGCATTTGCTGAGACGGTTAAAACAAAAGAATGTAAGCAGTTTAGAACTTTTTCTAATCCAACGACAAGAAATACTATCAGCTGCGATATTTTTAGGCTTCAGATACTTCAATATGTCCTCACACAACATGTCTGGAAAGAAACGGGTGACGAAGACAGTCGTAGGTTTTGGTACTGTTCCCAAAGGGAAAAAAATAACATTACCAAGAGACGACACAGATGAAGTATCATTCAATCCCCCGGAAACAGATGCAGGTCTTAGAATGATGTTATCAGAGCATTGACTCGCAGCATTACCTAAGGCCACACTAGCGGAGGCACTCTCACTAGGAGTAGCAGCGGGCAGGTGCAAATTAAATCGCTTCCTCCGTCGCGGCTGTTGCTTGCGACGGGGCTTGAGGAAAGCTTGTGAGTAGGTGGCACATCAGCTGACAGCGATAAAATATCAGTACAAGGAATATGCCCACTCACAGGAAGCGTCACGTCAGGAGAAGAAGAAATGTTCAAGTTTCCAGACGTGAAATGAAACACTTAATATCCAAGGCAATAGTGTCAATAACCATGCAGACCTTAGAAGCAGACGGATATTGTGCTGAATATTTTTAAAGATTGTGTCGACACCAGGTGGTGAAAGAGGCGCGTTACAATTGTTCAAAATGGCGAGAAGATCATCAGCATTGGACGTCAGACATTCAAGGCGAGTAGAGAGAGCATGCTACTTATCAAGTGATAAGTATGACTTTGAACTGAGTGCCTCTGAAAAATTAAGAAACTTGCCGAATTTTGAATTGAACGTATGAGAAAGCATTGAGGTACGACCAGTTGGCAGATATACACGCAGTAATTTGCTGACTTTATTGTTTAATTTACCTCGCGGTAGGAAAGCTCATTTTTTATAAGTTTCCCAACGAAATATATAATATCAATTAATTCTATTTGATATCCTATTTAATAGGCTCCGTAATTTAACCTCCTCAGTAGAAAAAACTACATTGTACCGAGATTGAAATTTCCTCGAAACCTACACCTTTCTCTGAGCAGCAATAATTATGTATGATTGAAATGAGATCAATAAATTATAAATAGAGGCGAATCATATTTGATTTCACTGAACCTTCTCCTTTATAGGGCACGGTGTGCTAGAGTTTTATATAGTCTAAACTGTATATCAATCTCATAAGAGCAGAAAACATCCCTCACATCTGATGAAATTAAAATAGACAAAATTAAGCTTTCTACGATTAGGTGTTAGTAAATTTTTTGTTCCCACTTCAGGCGAACCAATTTTAAGTACATTCAGCACTGAAATATATTTTAATCCAATTCTAATGCTCGAGTAGCACGACGAGTCGAAGTGAAGGTTTGTTGTGTTTTCATTAATTTCCGTCTAAATTGTTTTTAGAGATTAAGTTAATGAAAACTGGTCTGAATAATTTAGCTGAACGTAGGGCGTAGTTAAGGAGTCTTCTAGGTGAAAATGGCTTAATGACACCCCTTAAAGGGAGAAGGAATTAAAAGGATTTGATTGCTTTTACATTTTCCTAGTCTGCAGTATTCATGGAATGGAATATTCATATATACCTATTCTAAGTATTTGCGTATATATGAGTATTGAAAGCTGGAAGCAATAGGATATAAAATACTTAAGGATTATCGCAATGAGAATAGAAAAATATAAGAATTTATAGGGGAATTAAGCGGCTTCATATCGGAAGCTGGAAGTATATAACCTACGATGTAACTTATGTGTCGAGGACTTTGGTCTATAGTAGATTTTAATGAAAAATAGGATATGACAAAGTTAAATACACCAAACTGAAATGACTGCAAAATTGTATCTTATTTCGATAATTATTAATTAAGTATGTAGTATGCATTGATTTCGGTTTGGATTTAATTCAAACTAACAATTGTAACTGTCTTAAATTCTTTGATTTACCTATTTCGTTTTTCTTTATTTCTTTTTAAAACACCGTACTTAAGTAAGTACAATGTTCTGCAGGAAGCATAAAACAGAGATATCTTAGAAAAAGGAATAAAATAAAAGAAAAAAAGTAAAGAAAGAAAATGAAAGAAAAAAATAAAAGAAGTACTTCAGCCTTTTTAGTAGAATTATTTCAAATTATATTACTCGAAGTCCCAGTTTTCAAACTTCGTATATTTTTATGCCGACTATGTTCATAGCGAAGAGTAGTGCCAACGATTTTAGTATCAGTAATACAAATATTCTACGCAGCTATTGCTGTGGATATCGAACAAATACTGTAAATTCATTCCAATTTTGTCAGGATTCTGGACCAAAAAATTCATAACCAGAATTTGAGAACTCCTTTAACTTATTTTATCCCTACTTCAATAAGAAATTCACGCTCATCACATATATTAATGGGGAGTCTCTAGTGCTGCCTTAGAATTGAAAAGTAAGCCCATTTGGATGTGGAAGTTACACGTTTAATCTAGTCAAGAATAATTACCCAACTATAGAGTGCAAAATAATTATTATTACGTGGGTCTTCGGCAGTTGCAATTGCTACCTTCATGGTAAGACTGCAACAGAAATAAACAGAGTTGGTATGTATTTATTTTACGGGAAGATATTGATACCAGCGACCAATTTCTATTTAAGTGGCTCTGTATCCCAGGGGAAAAAGGATAACATGTAATGAAACGAAATATATTGTAACAATAAATTAACCTACCTGCAAGAAACTTGGGAATCTCCCAATCCATTGGCCGGAATATCAATGAATCAATCCTTTTCCCATTTTCTCCGCTATAATCGGAAAAAGGTATTAGAACACAGGGGCGGATCCAGCTAGGAGGCGGTGGGCGAGTTAAATTATACGGTAAGCCAAACGATAAAAAAAAAAAAACAAGATTATTAATTTTAATAAAGTTTTATTCACGAATTACTTTACTTCTTGTATGGTTTACGGTTAAAAATGAACTGCCTAACTTAATCAATTTTTCTTTCATGCTTACTTCTTGACTTTCTTTTTATTATCGTGTTACTGTCTGAAAATCTGCTGAAGAGTAAAAATTGTGGAAACTTGGTAAAATAGCAAATTTAAGAATGATAAAGGAAATTACGCAAGTTACATATTATTTTAAAAGGTAATTGACTTGACTTTATGGATTACATATAATGCTGATGAAGGGAAAATGCATGTATGATGATATAGGGGCACGTGGAGAGTTTGCTGCCTGATTGTGTATATTGTGAGTATGAGGGTACGTAACTCCTCCCCCCTAAGTATGAAGTGATGGCCAGAATAGCTGAAGTTTCGGGGTGCTTCCTGTAGGGTCTGCATCTAATGACGGCTTTCCTATTGTTGGTCATTTGTTGAGATGTATAAGATTATCCGTTTTTGTGGCTATATGTTTATAGGTTATGTAGATGAGAGTTGCCAATATGAGGAAGCTTGTAACCGCTAGGGTTCCTAAGGTCAAGTCATCTTTTACTTGGGTTTCCCACTCGAGGAGTTGGATCGCCTTCTTGCTATCTGCGTGGAAGAATTTAAGTTTTTCCAGTCTAAGGTCTTCGATGGTAGATGAATAGTTGATGTGATTAAGGATCATCGGGTAGATATAGATATCGTCCCAGTAGGTGTTAATGCGACCGAGATAATTAATGCCATTTATCTGCGCTAAGCAGTTCTCGAAGTGGATCAGCTGAGTTCCTTTGATAAGCAAGTTGTTAATCTCGCAGGTGGTCTTTATAGATATTTCAGGGATGCTAGTTAAGAGAATATAGTTGGGTTCTGGTTGTATTATTTCCGATGTTCTCGTTCCTTCGATCAGAGTGCACTCTGCTGGTAGGTTCTGCATTATGCGTTCTATACACTTGGAATTGTCGACTGACTCCTGATGTGTTGATTCCTTGCAGTAGAATGCTTCTTCAACTCTGGGACATGCTTCGTTAAAATATTGAATTTTTTTAGGATTGTGGATTAGGTAGGGCCTGACAGGAATTGTTTTTGTATTATTTATTGGTAAGGGAATTATATGGACCATGGAATAATTTTCTTCGGTTAGTATTGGTATTCGGACGTTAAAAATTATATTCGTGTCATTGTAGTAAGCCTGTAATCCCAGAAGTTCATGAATGTGTTCGTCTGATCTAATTTTGACTGACTGGTTTTTCATAATACTATAGATTTCTGTAATTTCATTGGGACTTAATATTTGTTTAGAGATTATATTTAGACGGGCAAGTGTTATGGCTTCGGCTATATTTGTTAAGATATTATTGAGTAGATCCATATTATAATTGATTAGGTTAAGGTATTATGCATGTGCAAATGTATCTCTGTTATTTCCAATGCTATTACTTAGGTGCTCTTGGTAGTGCTTTAAATATTTAACTATGGAATCTTGTTGGTTGTTGATATGGGTTGTAAGATTTTTAAAACGTTCTAGCATTTGATTATTTAACATTGTCTCTTGATTAACTCTATTTTTTATATTGATTTGATCTGACAGCAAGTTTTCAATTTCCTTATTTATTCGACGCGCATCTTCTGCATCCATATTTCCCGTGATGCTCTTAATTACCGTTCCCAATCCATTTATAATCCCTCATCTACTTCTAATATTTGGTTTTAGGGTATTTAATTTATGTTTCAAATCTAATAATTTAATGTTTGTTACGTTGAATGATTCTCGAAGCTCATCAAAGTCGTTAAGTGTTGCGAGTGAGTTCGCTATCTTGTCTATCGTCTGTTCGTAAGTCGTTAGTCTCACTATATGTAGTAGGTTGTTGTATCCCTGCGTTGTTCTCGCAGTTCCTAGTCTCATCGTCAGTATTTTGTGTTTCGTCAATTCCTGTATTTCTAGTTATTGACCTTGTGCGATTATCATCGCATGTATAATAATAAAAACTTCTATCTTCATACTTTTCTGGATCTGTTGAATTTGTTAGAGTTGTGAACCAAGAAACCGTTGAAATCTTCTCCAAATTAATCCAGATTCAAGAACTGGCGGTATGAAGAGTTGCACTCACCAAATCCAATGTAGTGTTACCTTTGATAATTTGTCAACAGGTTCACGGCTTTGGGATGTGATAGTTTTTTTCGATGTGCCTTCGGAGTACTTCTTCCTTGAAGCACACTTTATCTTGCACCAATTATCCGTCGATGCGTTAGTGCTTAATAAAACGATAACCCGTCGTTTATTTGGTTTCAAAACCGTTTTAACACTTTCGATTGTTACCGCAATCCTACCGACTGCTCCAGTTAAATTATACGATAAGCCAAACGATAAAAACACAAGATTATTAATTTTAATAAAATTTTATTCACGAATTACTTTACTTCTTGTATGGTTTACGGTTAAAAATTAACTGCCTAACTTAATCAATTTTTCTTTCATGCTTACTTCTTGACCTTCTTTTTATTATCGTGTTACTGTCTGAAAAACTGCTGAAGAGTTTTCTGAATTTTTCCTAACAAAATAATTCACATCTATTCTACTGCACCTTTTGAAAAAAAACGTAGCAATTTCTGGAAGCGTTCAATATGATACATTTAGGAACGCAAGCCCTAGATAGTACCTTGGCGTTCGGTCATGCTTGTTGAGGTCTATAGAGAAAACAGGAAGCGCTGAATACCTGTACATGAGCGTCGCTTTTCTCGGGGTGTTTGAAGCAAGACAGAGCCCACTCATGTTAACGCGATGGAAGGTTTTTTTAATTGACAACAGCTGCCAAAGGGTCTTTGATAAGCCTTCAATGTAAGGACGTCTTCTTGGAACATTATCGGGTCGGCCTGACAAAACAAACATTTAAAGAAACAATTATAACTCGTAATTGGAGAAATTCAGCGAAACAATACACAACGACGAGGAAGTCATTGGGCATTGTTGTAGTGTGTGTATTAAGAGAGATTAATTTTAAATAATTGTTTTTTATTATCGTAAAATGCAATAGTTTTTATAGAATACTTAGCCCAAACGTTACATAAAAACAAAATAAATCTGCAGATTGGGAGTCTCAATGAGTATCCTAGAGAATTTGATTGATCGGTCGGTTTTGCTTTAAGGTGTTGATGAATGCACATTTGAATTTAGTACAAATTTAAGTCTTGGACATACGTGAATGCATACAGTATTTACACAGCAGATTTTAACAACAGCAAAATCGCTTTTGTTTTAACGATAATTACAACCAAGCAATAAAAGCGAAAGAGTCTGCTTTTCGCACATATTAATTGCATCCATGTCCAGAATTGAAACATTATCCAAAGAGAAAAATTTCTTTTTGACCAGAACGTTAGAATATTGGCAAGACGCAAAGGCAGCAAAGGTTTCTCGTCCCAGGGGATCAATTTCAGAAGTTACTGTATTCCTTCACTACTTTACAATGAAGTGATTGTTGACTCCCTGAGTAAAACTAATACCTAAACTGTTAAATTCACTTCAAATTCTCCCTTTTCGCCCACTTTACAATACATATCCGTACGATAGATATGGTCAAGGTCCTTAAGGAGATCACCGTAACCATAGCTGCAGGTCCTGATAGTTTGTTTTCCAAAAGAAAGACCGATAGCCCGAGCATCCATCCTTTGGTTTCAAGTCACCGTTACATAAAAGCTGCGCCTCATTCTTGGCTAAAGCTCTGCGAAAACTATTCTACTTGCCTTATTCGACAGGAAAAAGTCCAATTGCTTGAAAACTAGCTCACGTTCAGCCTATTCCCAAAAAGGAAAGGGTAGCGATCCCTCAAATTATCGACCAATTGCAATCACTTCGATTCTTTCAAAGATTTATGAATCTATTTATAGCTCCAAATTAATCAAGTATCTAGAAACTAATCAAACCCACAACGATCGCCAATATGGCTTTTCTGTTTCTAACTTTTCTAATGGAACGTTGAAGCAGTTGTTTTCACTATTTTTCTGAGTCCAAAATCGTTGCCCTATATATTTCAAAGGCTTTTGATAGTGTTTGGCATTCAGCCTTTTTAGCCAAACTTAAAGCATTTGACCCCTGTCATCCACTTGTATTATGAATGTAAAGTGTTTTATCTGGTCGCTTAATATGGATTATAATATATGGCGTTACATCTGAATCTCAGCCAATAAATGCCGGTGTGCCTCTCTTCTCAATTGTCATTAATTATCTGCTTTCCCTTAGTTTCAATCCTATCCATTGTTTTTGCGATGACAATACCCTTGATTTCGGTTACTTCTTGGCGCTCTTGCAAACTACAGAGAAAACGCCACATCTGTAAAACCAGATTGCATGATAAAATCCTTGAATAACCACCTTGGTAATATCCTCGCTTGGATCAAACCTAATCGCATCGAATTCAATACATATAAGCTCCAAAGCTGTCCCATCTCTTTAAAATAAGATTATAGTTTTTCCACTCCCATTTGGAGCACTTCTTGATGATGCACTGTCTTTATGCATCCTTGACATTAATATTTGCGGTATGTTAAGCTGAACAGATCACAACTTCTCTGTTGCCAAATAAGCATCGAAATATCTTGGATTTCTGAAACGGTGTAAGAAATATTTCAGCCCATCAATTCATAGCTTAGCTTCATTGGATATTGTCCAAAAGGGAGTCTTCAGCTAATTGGCGATGTGGCAAAAACTTGTTATATGGACTCACTCGAGCACCGCCGCAATGTTGGTTGCGCTTCGATTCTACCATCTTCTGTCTTTCTTCCGACATGCAATCTGCGAAAGTTTAAGGGTGGCATACATTGGGAGCTTTGCCACTCTCCGCACGTTCCCTAATTCCTATCTTTATCACCTTCTAGCCATGCTGTGCCTTGCATCATAGTGCATAGAATATATCCTGGGCTTGGCTTAATAATATAAAAAAACAAAAGAAGTCACATTTTCTTAACTTGCCGACGAAGTTATATACGTACGAGGTATGTATTGATCCTGTTCTGTGATTGCTATTTTATATTTTTAATTCCTGTATTTTACAAAGTTTCAATTTATGATGATTCGTGAATTTCATTAAAGTACCTTTCCCCAGTTTTACTAACTATACTGGATGCTTGGGAAGTTTTACACTTCCACCATTTATAATCCAAAACAAAATGGATAATCTAACATCCACTTTGAATTTTCGGAGTGGCAAAGAACCTTAAGCAACTTTCTTCGTTGCGACTGGAGCCAATTGCTAATCTGCTCGACTCGTATCTTTTAAATTATAAATTTTGTGCATTTGACATTTGCGAGTGGTAGCGAGTGTCTTCAAACTTTTATTCAGTTTTCAGCACATACCACTTTTAAACCATAGTTGCGCCCCTCACCAGAACCCTGGATCAGCCAGTGTTAGAACATTTAATGAAAACAACGCAAAAAACATCGGTACACACAACACATGACATCGCTCTACGAACACCTCAATCATCATCAACTTACCTCCTCCAGGACATGAAGTGCCACCTAGTTGATAAGCTAGCCATCACTTGAAAAAGCCGACGTATACTAAGAATCCATATTCTCGTGACCAAGCTGTACTGCAAATACCTCCACTGGTTTCCCTGGTCCTGAAAGGAAAGAAATAATTAAGAAAACATGAAACTATAGATAAAAATTATAAACAATCTTAGTGTATAACCTAGAAATATAAGTTACAAGGTTTTTGATAGTGTGCAATTTGAAACGTTTGAATGATTAAATTCGAGTTTGGTATTTGAATACAATGCAAGTACAGTTCAAAATTTATAGCAATAGCTAGATCATTGAAAGTAATGATAGTGTAAACAATGAACATTTTATAGATATCGTTACAGGATGATCTAGTTGTAACTATATTAGAGTGAACTTAACTGCAGAAATTAGATTTATGTAGTTGAAGTCTAAGCAGATACAAAACAACATCCAGCACTAGCCAGAAAAACCTTTATAGTCATAATTAAGTATGAATTTCAAACTTAAAAAAATTGGTCATTATTATTCAAAAAGAGAAATAAATAAATTGTTATACTAGATCTTGTTTCCTTAAAAGGGCATATTGGAAATAACTAGATTCGGACATAAAAGAACTCTCAGAACTGAGCTCGCGCTGTTAGAAAACCACGAATTTTAATAGATAGCCATGAATTATATTTAGAAATTATGTAAAATGTATAGCGTAAATAAAAGCTAAGAAAACAGCACAAAGTTAGCGTAGTTTTGTTTTGGCGTCACATCAAATACAGTTGTTGATTTCCGCCCAACTGAAATTCTCCAGAATTGGTAAATAATTCCAGTACACTGAGAAGTCCCGGCCAGAGGATCCACTTCACCTCTTTCACAAGCACATTACATACATAACTGACTATGTAATGTGTAGACACTCGAGTCTCAGGTAGATAATAAAGCAAGCAACAAGGTGAAGAATGGAGTTTACTCACAACGGACTCTTCAGACAGTAACATAGCATGTGGATCGGCCCTCGGCACCTATAACAGCATTTATTAGGTAGAACAAATTTGGATAATAATAACGTGCATGATGGTATGTTTGAGATTGTATTTAACATTGAATATATGTAATGTAAATAACAAGCACTGAATTACTTCAGAAAAATCAATCAAATTCACTAAACAGAATCTGTTGCGGCTGAACCCAAGAAAGGAGCACTTCTCGCGTAGAGCTTACTAGTTTCCATCATCTAAAAAGAAAAGAAAAGGCATCAACACAAAGAATCAATTCCAGATTTAAACTAATTTAATTATATGTACTTATCTGACAAATATGTTGAATTTACAATGTCATGTAGGTATATAGTAGGTAAATATCACTTGCTCTTTGGCAATCTAAAATCAAAAGTAGAAATTAACATTATTTTCAAGTAAAATTGTCTACATACATAACACAAACACACCACATATTATTGAATATTCACAGCACCAAAACGAAATCGAATTTGTGTTACAATTTACACAAATTGCACAAACCCAAGCAAAAAAACTAACCAAAGGAAAACAAAACGATCACATCACATAAAACATTTACAATACTAAATATATATACTTACATTTCTTGATGTCCGAGTAGATTACCATTGCGTGCCTGTAGTCTGACATCTGTGACAGGTTTATTGTCACAGCCTATAAAATCTTATGAAAAGCTTTGATCGACAGTTGGTCAGATTCGGAGTCAATTGATCGTTTCCTCACCCCTGAATCCAGTAGACTATGACTGTCGTCATGCATTTAAAAGGAGATCTCGAAATCCATGAGACAGAGCTATTTGTAATACGCAAAACCTATTACAAAATTGACAAAATAGGGCAAAGTTGCGAATATGCAATGCTCTTCACCTTATATGGTAATGAGTTGGATCCTAGCACCAGGTTCAGGGAGGAGTCAAACCACTAGAGAGACAAAATGACAAAAAATAAAAAAATTACGAAATTTCCTCGAACGGTATTAACATTTTTCTAGATCTTATCGAAAAATTTGAGCACCGGGTCGGTTGCATCTTTGAAATCTTGATCGAGACAAATTCGTTTTCGTTCGACAAATTAACACACAAATCAATTAAAGAAAGAAAATTAGCTATAGCCGCAAAATGTTTATAATAAACGTTAACTAATTAAAGACAAAGTGGTTTTACTCAGTTTAAAGACATTAAGTTCATTGGTTCAATAGAATAGTGACAAAGACATCGGCGTAGAAACCTGGAGGTCTGGGTTCAATTCTCGTTCACTCTTTTTTTAGTTTATTTTGCCGCCAAATTTTCCAAATCAATTCTAAAGAAGGGTGAAAACCCGTGGAAACCTAAACAGAATCAATCAACGGTTGCAATATGGGTAGTTCGGCTGATAACACATTACACCCAACCATATATCATGCAGAGTTTGGACAGTCGTGCAAAAACTCACAGCAATTTATCATATATGTTTATACAACCATAAACATAGTATGTGATTTAGCATCCTGCACCTATCCTTATGAATGAATTTTATTTAAAAATTGTGTAAAAAAATTCAGCGTAAATAAAATGCGAAGAAAACAGCACAACGCTAGCGTCGATTACAGTTATTAATTTCGGCCCCGCTGAGATGAAACTCTTCAGAACTGGTAAAAAATTCCAGCCCACTGAGAAGCCCTGGCCAGAGGAGCCACTTGACCTGTTTCACAGGACACATTTCTGGATAAAATTTACTGCGTCTGCAATACTCCTAGTTAAATTGACTCACACGAACTAAGTACAAACAACAGGTAGCACAACCTAACCTTAAATTGAGGTAACCATTTTAAACAATAAAAGCCATCGTCCTTCCACAACATTACACTCAACATAATAGCCGCATAAACATAAACAAGACCACACACAATCACACCCATCTAGCCGCGCAGAAAAACGGAGAGAACAACACAACATTATAACATACTTGGATACGTTGCATTGAGTATATACAAAGCACGCAGATTTTTTTTGTGCGCAATGCCGGCTCCCTCTTTAAGGATTAGGTGTGGTTCGATCGTTTTTTTCTTTTTTTCCCCTCCTTTGCAATTCCTAATTTCTTGGCCTGGGTGCTTCTTTGCAATTTCTATTTCACAGCCTGCCGCTGGCTTACAGGATGCAGTACTCCCTTCGAAAAATCGACAACAAAATGTTTTTTTTACGAGTTTTCGGTATACAAGAATATTCTTGTTTTTCGAAACTCATTACCGTCCGTTTACATTGGATCTAAATATTTATTTCGGAAATTTTTTCGAATTTTATTCTAGCAAGTACTTGCATCACCTAAGTAGACGATCGGTTCAGTTCTTGTTACTAATTTGTTTTTAATATTTTTTTTTTTTTTGTTATCGAACATTTAATACAATTTTTTTCCTGTAGCCGAAAACGAGTATACTATTGCTGATTGGGAGATGCAAGATAAAATTATTACAATTGATATGCCGTGATACCATAATTCTTGCGGGGTACTTATCTATAACTTTGTACAATACCAGAAATTAAAAAAATAGCATTATGGCAAATTTTGCCTAACCGATTTATTAAATTATATGATAAATGTACATATTTGTACCGCTCGGGGTAAACCAGGTGTGTGTGTGTGTGTATTGTTACGCGCGACTTTTTGCGCGCAATCTTTACCCCGGCTAGAGATGGAGAAGGGGGGGGGGGGCCTGAAACACCTGTGGGCGCCACGTGGTTTTAGAGTCCACGAACTCGAAATGGAAAATTGGGAAACAGATTCGCAAAAGAAAAGATATGCAAAATCAGATTGATTGCCACACTTATTTTTATTAAATATCCAATAAATTTGTTATAAACCTGGCCAGGCAATGAAACGTGCAAATGGCTGACCTCTCTGACCTTGGGATTTGGCACGCAGAACGACCAAAATCCCGCACTTAGTAAAAATTTACAGAATCGAGACAAAAATCAAGTGCTCATTAGAGCCTCTTTGTAACCAAAAGAAAATAACAACATAAAAGAAAACACCGTACTTAACTTGACTTCCTGAGGAGGGTTTCATGCGCTGCTATCCACTCCTCCTTAATCCAACTCCTCCGTGAATTTTCTTTATTATTTCCTTTTTTTATTTAATTTACTGCTCCACAATCCAAAAATCTAATTTTCCTCTTTCTGTCTATTTTTCTTTAGCCTCACTGACTACTTTATTTTCCACTCTATATGTTTTCTTTGTTCGTACACCTTTTTTTTTTTTTGCTGTCCCACTTGCCTCACAGATCTCTCGACTTCAATTGAGCTGTTTCGCTTCACCTACCAAAGCCTTCCCCTCTCGAATCGCCCATTATTGCAGCTTCCGATCCATGTTCCCCGTATTTTATATATAGGGATTTTTTTTTTAATTGGTGAAACATATGGCGGCAATTGCTCTGAGTTTGAAATTTAACTTTCGAATGATGATCACTTTTTTCGTGAAGTTTTAAGATTTCGCTTTTAACGTTTTCTTCTTTTGACGGGCCAATGTTTATGTCATTTTAAGTTTTGTTTGCTAGTTAACGTGTTGGGAAGATACGCTTTGGGCTACGAACAACTCAAGTATATAGCTGACGTTACAGGTAAGTGTGGATATGATATGACATCTCTATTTTCTTTCTTCCATTTTATGTTATAGGTTCCGTTTACGAGAGGAGATTGAACCGAGGAGGTAAGATATTGTATCTGATTTCAGTTTTACATTTTCAATGATTCGCGATAAGTACGGTATTTTCTTATTGAATAGACTTTTCTCTTTAGAATGGTGGTTGCCCTTTGCACAGTTCACTGCTCGCCGTACATCATCTTGACAAAGGTACTTCATTAATCCGTCTACTTTACTAATTATATGTGTAATAATATCTATATCTATCTCGTCTATTTACAAATTCATTTTCTACTTGTCTATCTAATCTAACATTTAAATCTGTTTCTAGGAAATGGGTGACGAAGCTCGAGATTCCAGGAGGTATCCAGTATGTTTAAAATAAAATAAAATAGCTCACAATAAATCCATTCGGTGAGTGTTGATGTAATTTGTTGGCCCGTTTTATAAATTTTCCAATTGCAGGAGGTATCCAGTATGTTTAAATAGAATAAAATAGCTCACAATAGATCCATTCGGTGAGTATTGATGTAATTTGTTAGCCCATTTTATAAATTCTTCAATTGCAGGAGACGTCGGACAGTAACCCATTAGAAGCAGCAAAGCCCCAGCTATGACACAGGTAATTCACTAGCCTCCTTGCAGTCTGATCTGAAAAATCAAATTCCTTTGCAGAATTATTCTTATAGGATGCTGAGGGACATGACGACACTCATGCACAGGACGCAACACATACAAAGGAGACGACACGCATAAAGATAAGTGACACTAGTTATTATAGTTATCTCTTCGCAAACCATATTTTTATTTATTTTCTAGGACATCACTATTTTTCAGTTGGGAATGGATTATGTAACATCCCACCCTTTCCTCCAGGAGATTTCAACATAGAAATCTCTTTTGTTTATAAGTGGAAAAAAAAATACAATTTCAAAGAAAGTTCAATGTTAAACCTAACGCACCATTATTAATCATCAATTCATATTTCATTAATAAAGTTCATCATCTCTGGGAAAATCATATTTCCCTGTAGTTCGACTATGCAAAATCAGCTTTATTTGCTTATGGTGTGACCACCTTGAAACACTATTCCTACTTATGCATTCCTCGGAAAGGATCGAGCCACTGGACTTCGCATTGCCATGCGATCCCAACACCATGTTTAAATATTTCCAAATTTTATGTGTGTTATCAACGACAAGAAAATCTTGCTTAAAATACCAAAAATTCGCCTACTTATAACTGTGATTTATTACTATCGAATGGGAAATTAAAATAAGACGCGGAACCAAAAAAAGAAAATACTTATATACTCTTTAGTCAAAAGTGACATATTGTACTGCAGACTCTAGTACTATCCAAACTATCGCTCAGGTCCCCATCAAGGAAAATTAACAGGAAGATAAAATATGTACGGACCCTAATTAAAACACTCACCAGCTGTGTTATATGGTTTCAAGTCTTTGGAATTCCAAATGCCTGCACTTTTCCCAGTATAGTCCTGTAATTCGAATGTCCAGGGAGAGACTCTCTTAATTACTCGAAATGGTCCCGTATATTTAGGTGCAAGCTTAGCATTAAAATACTTCGCTGCATCCGAAAGTGCATAATTCTTTCTCCAAACCATATCTTGTACGAGAAAACTTTGATCCCTTCTACGCAGATTATACCTTTGCTTCGACAACTCTGCCGCTTTCATGAGCCTTCCCCTTACATTTTCAATTAACCTTTTTAATGCTGAAGATCGTGCTTCTGGGTCAAACATTTCATTGCCCACTACTTTGTTATATGACGTACCATGGACTATCATTTCCCTGCCAAAGTTGATGAAGTATGGAGTGAATTTTGTGGCTTCTTGCGTAGAGGTTCGGATAGCGCACGCGACTTTAGCCAAGTGCTGATCCCAAGTTCGATGGTTATCTGAAACATACGCCCTAAGCATTGATTTTACTATCTGGTTCACTCTTTCAGCCGGGTTGGCTTGTGGATGGTACAAAGCCGTGAACCTTATCTCTATACCGTATTCTTCACAGAGCTTCCTGAATTCACGACTCCTAAATTGTGAACCGTTGTCACATATCACAGTCTTAGGCACACCAAAAATCATAAACACATAATCCTCTAATGCCTGAATTATCGGACCACCAGTCGCAGAGCGTAGTGGAAAAAGCATCGGAAACTTACTTAACTGGTCCACTACAGTAAGGATATAAACAAATCCGCGGTTTGATCGAGGAAGTGGCCCAATCAGATCGATACTTATGCACTCCCAAGGTCTGTCTGCTATCCTGCGAACAGTCATGAGGCCTGCTAGTTTCTTTCGCTCGGGTTTTATAGCCTGACACGTTGTACAATTTTTAACATACGAAGCAATGTCGCACTTCATCTTTGGCCAGTAGTACATATTGCTGATTCGATCGTACGTCTTTTGCACACCGCAGTGGCCTGAGGTAGGAACATCATGAGCCTTAAATATGAGATCTTTTCTTCGTCCTTTAGGTACCACTTCTTTCCAAAATTCATGCTCCATCGCTAACGAAGGATATTTGGGTTGGGTGTGTCGCCACAGGATATCATTTTCGATTCGCCAGTCGGGAAACTTTGAAGGAGACTTAATAACATTGTCCACCATTCTGTCATACCACTTATCGCCAGTATTTTCATTTTCTTTAATGGAATTTACAATAGGAACAGAACGTGACAACCAGTCTGGTAACAGGTGTTCTTTGCCTTTACGGTGAATTATATTGAAATCATGTTGTTGTAATTTCATTGCCCACCTGGCTAATCTACCCGTGGGGTCTCTCAAATTATGTAGCCAAACTAATGACGCATGATCTGTTATTACCGTGAACGTGGTTCCTTCAATATATGGCCTCAACTTATCAATGGCCCACAAAACTGCTAAGCACTCACGCTCCGTAGTAGAGTAATTCCTCTCGCATCGATTCAAGGAGCGGCTCAAGTAGGCAACTACGCGATCCTCATCATCTATTCTCTGTGTTAAGACAGCCCCTAACCCATATCCTGAAGCGTCGGTATGTATGATGAAGGGATGATCGAAATTTGGGCATGTCAGGAGTGGAGCGCTGACCAAGTTTTCTTTAATGGTGTGGAAAGCTTTTTCACACTCTGGAGACCAAACGAATTTCTTCTTTTTCCTTAGGAGATCTGTAATTGGGGCTAATATCGATGAAAAATGTGGGACGAATCTGCGGTACCACGCGACTATGCCAATAAAGCGACGAACCTCTGAAACATTCTTAGGATGAGGAATTTCCAAGATGCACTTAACTTTTTCTGGGTCTACCTGAAGCCCTTTTTCCCCTACGACATAACCCAAGTACCTTAGCTCTGAACGACAACACTCACACTTCGAATAATTAATGACCAATCCAGCCTTGTATAATCTGTCTAAGACTTCTCTCAGTATTTCCTTGTGCTCCTCGAATGATTGAGTCACTATGATAACATCGTCGAGATATACGAACACGCGGCTTTCCAAGCTTCCTGAAAGTACTCTGTCAATCAAGCGCTGCCAAGTTGCAGGCGAATTACTTAGTCCAAAGGGCATCCTTCGAAACTGGAATAGGCCGCGGTTCGGCACTGTGAATGCTGTGTACTGCTTCGAACTCACTTCCATAGGTACTTGCCAGAATGCCGACTTAATGTCGAGTGACGACATGTACTTAGCATCACGAAGCTTATCGAGTGTCGCTGAGATATACGGGAGAGGGTAGGCATCCTTTTTCGTGACTTTATTTAACTTACGATAGTCGACGCAAAAACGATACGTTCCATCTTTCTTCTTAGCCATTACTACTGGAGAGGACCAGGCACTATCTGAATGCTCTACAACCCCGGCTTCCAGCATCTTTTCAAGCTCCTCATTTATAATCTTCTGGATAGCTGGTGACACGGGGTAGTATCGCTGCTTAATTGGAGCAGAATCGGTATGTATTGTATGTTCCACCTGATTGGTGCAACCTAGTCCTTCCCCCATTTTTGTTTCAGCTTCCGTTATTATCGCATTCAGTTCTCTTTGTTGCTCGACTGTCAATTTAGAATGTCCCCTTAGCGCATCTATATGATAGGTAATATCTTCATTCCCAAAGTGCCATGAATTTTCCTTTAAATTCGCTGTTATTCCCATTGTACGCCAAAAATCAATACCGAAAATCATGCTATGTGGGAGCTCCGGAATAACTAAAGCATCTACAACTGCAATCCGCCCTTCAAGCTCAATAGGCAGGCTAACTTCGCCAAGAACATGCACCTTTTTTCCATCAGCCAAGCTAACAGTTTCCGCCCTTGATTTTTGAACCTTAAGTTCGGAAGTCACCAATAACTCCCATCCTAAACCTCCAATGATTGTCCTAGAAGCTCCTGAATCTAACAAACCACAAACCTTAAGACCGAAGATCGAAATTGCTAAGTGTGGACGAACATCACCCTCTACTTTCGTAAAGACATAATCCACTAACGTGTTGATCGTATCGTCACACCTTTCAAACTGCTGACTATCTCTGGATGGAGAATTAATATCTTGGGCGAATTTCTGGGAATTACTAGAGCTCGATCCGCCCTTTACTGTCGAGCTCTTTCTTCGTTTCCCGAATTCAGGGCTGGTGGGTTGCGTACTTGTGTAGATTGTGTTAGATTATTTTTATCTTGTCCATGAGACCCATGGCTTGCATTTGAAAATCTCACCCGTTGTTGTTGACTTGACAATACCCCTCTGTCATTTGAAAACCCATTCTGCTGTCGTGAGCTTGATTGTATACTCCGCTCTTGATTCGACCGAGCACCCATGCAATTGCTGCATCTGGTTCGAGTAACACCCGGATTCCCGCAACCATAACATCTAATGTCGTCCTTACAAAACCGAGCTATATGCCCAAAGCGGCGGCATCGAAAACATTGGATTCCTCTGTTATTCGTTTGATTATAATTGGTTGCTTGGCCCGAAATCGCGGATATGTTATGCTCTGTAGCTACGTACGCTAAATCTGGCTCAAGTAGATGGCTATTTCTTTTGGATGGTGGTGGAACATAAGCTTCAACAGAAGTTCTGACCGATTCTAGCTTTCTACCCAATTCGATGAGATCCTGAACAGTCTTGACTTCTACCAAACTTAATTGAGTTTGATAAAATGGATTAACATTTCTTTTTAGTATAGCCAGTTGCTGGAGCTCAGTTAAAGAATTCGATAACCGCGCGAACATATTTACCATAATCGCAATGTATATTCCGATGGTTTCACCATTGCCCTGTGTTCGCCTCTTAATCTCGTCGAGTAGCCGGTCATCGTAATCGTAAGGCAAAAACTCTTTCTTCAACTCTCTAATTAATTCTGACCAAGAATGAAAGCTTGGCTTGTTCGCTCTATACCAAATGAGAGCACGCCCTGAAAACAGATCTAACGCTGAGTGAAATAGTTGATGCTTGTTAATTCCACGTGCTTCAGCTAGCTCACTAACCCGCTCTAGGAATGAATTTAAAGATTGGCCGGGATCCCCAGAAAATTTAATTTCCCATTTGTATAGTGGGACTCTTGTATGAGCAGTAGCCATCACCTTAGCCGTCATTGACAAATCTTCAGCTTCAGGTTCGTCTTCTTCATACCCGCCATCAGCCTTGATTTGCAATGTCCCTAAACTCAAGACCAGATTAGCTCGAACTTGAGCTACTTCTTTCTTCTGATCTTCCTCTTTCGGCTTAACTCTACTCAGCCTCCCCAAAGCCCACTCGATCTTTGTGAGTAGTTTCCGGTAATCCCCACTAGCCGAATCGCCTTCGAAGCCATCTAAGAGTCCCTGAATTTCCTCCACTTTCTTGTTCAACGCCTCTACATCCTCTTCATAAGTGAACGGAGAAGGGTTCAATACTAGTGGCCTTCCCCCCTTTTCAACTCTCAATGCTTCACGCAAGCTAGGTCGCATCTTTTCTACTGTTCCAGTTGGTAAGCCCCTCAGCTGGAGTTCATAGGATAGCTCCTCTTGGTTTAGTCTATTTACTTCCATGACGAGAGTTAACCGGTAGCCTTCAATTAATAAGAAGATATACCAATGATAGATAACGAATATCCTTATAATCTTCTACAGGGACAACTATATGTATGCTGACAAATTCCCACTAACATGAAATTAAACACCAGCAGCGAGTAATTACCCAAGAGTCCTTCAAAAATAATTGAGAAACTCCGCAGATAGAGTAAAATGAAATTTATCAATAAGTTCTATGTTGGAGTCCCATTAATAGCAAAAATCACAGCACTCAGGAAAATTTTACATACGGCCAACAAATTAATTCATATGCGAAATTATAATAAAAAAAATGTCTAGGTATGTACGTGTAACCTATAGATTTCTTAACCACTATGTATAATATTTAAAATTTGCGAAATTTGTAGATATGCACCAGCGCATACGTATATCTCATAAGACCTAAAGCAATAAAATGGCAAAATACAAATCAAAAAGAAGAAAATTTGGTATGTGGGTACTCCCACCAAAGAAAATTGCAGAATCAAAAAAACTTGTAATGGTACGACTGCGTACATATACTTGTAGCTCATAAATCTTAAAGCACTAAAGCAGCAAAATACCAGCACAAAAAAAATAATTTTTCCATGTAGGTACTACAAAAAAAAGAATTGCTAAAATTTACTAAATCTGAAAGAATATGCAGATGCGTATACATATAGGTAATAAATCCTTAAGCATCCAAAATAGAAAAATATCAAACAAAAAAAAATATTTTTTTTTCATGTGGGTACTATCACAAAATACTGAAAAGTTTGTAAAATTTGTAAGTATGTATACGGGCGTATAAACCTTAAAGTACTAAATTGGCAAAATACGAAATAAAAAAAGAGATTCCTATATGTAGGAGAATATAATTTACTACGTGCATATGTACCTACTAGTGCGCATATCCAGTTCCTAAATCCTCAAGCACTGGAACAGCAAAACGTTAAATAAAGAGAAAGAATTTTCTATTTGTGGAAAATTATAATAAAATATATCAGTATACACCGCTCAGAACTATGTAGACAAAATAGTTGTATAAGTAGATTCCAATCTTAATTGGTCGAAACCTCTTCCGCACCTTATGTTGTCAAAATCGTATGTACTAATAGATGTAAGAGGATAACCATTTCTAAGACTTTTGTTTATGATCTTGGTTATTCCGACGATGCAAGACTAGGAAAGCAATTTGCGGCCTTGAAATATCTAAATGTAGAACCAGTGGATCTACCTTGCAGAAAAACTGGGTCAAATTTTATAACATAGGTCGAGCTGTTATAATTGTACATAGGCTGCAATAACCGAGCGACAACACTGATTTGTTTTGTATACCAGGTTTATATACTTCCCCTCTTGTCTGTTCGTCACTGCACTACGCCGATTCTTAGCGCTATCACTATCGTTTAGAGTAGACAATTCACAAACTCAAACAAAAAAAAATTATATACGGAGGTCGTCGAGTAAATGCACACGTATATAAAAAAAATTAAATGTATGGTTAATACGTTTATATATGTATAGCTCATTCGAATAGCGAGATAATCAAATCCAAAGCAAAGTATTCAATTGTATTACCTAAAAAAAAATGCAAGAGCGGAGAAAACCAAAAAAAAATTTTACAAATATAATCTATTGTAAATATTCCAAATAATTAGTCGAAATCTCTCGAGAATTGAATGTTTTAGACGTTTGTATTTAGGCACATAAAAAAAAGCATTGAGTGCTACAACTTGGTTTATGGTTTACACAACAGCACCAAATATCAGATCAGTGACAAGCACTTATGACCTTGATATATTGAAGCGATCAGCTGGATGATAAGTTTATTGCTGAGCAATTAGGTCAAATTTTGCGGTAGGTCTAGACTCGGAGTTTATAAGAGGACTCGTTTTAGGCTTTATGTAGTGCATTCATAGTTTCACTTTTATGTACTTCTCCCTCACTAGTCACATCTGCTTATCACTGCACCGATTTCGATTGCTTCCCAAAAGATTTGTACATATATATTTACACAGCAAAAAAAAAAAAAAATACCCTGACAATATACGTGGTGTACTGTGATCAATCACTGATGATTTAAGTCGAGTTTTATAGGAATACTTATTGCACTGGCGTGAGCCTATTTACACTTTATGCCTGTCGATCTCTTATTTACTTGTTGCTATAAAATAAAATAAGTTTCGCAACATTTGACATGATACGACGTCGCTCAACATATCACTCTCATCACTTTCCCCTTATTAGAAAAGTTGCTAAACATTATCCGAATATGCCGCTAAATATGTATGTATG
The DNA here is from genome assembly GCA_963924295.1 of Dioctria rufipes. Lineage (NCBI taxonomy): Eukaryota > Metazoa > Arthropoda > Insecta > Diptera > Asilidae > Dioctria > Dioctria rufipes. The sequence goes on along the minus strand of OZ002740.1, from coordinate 98,530,532 downwards.
TATGTGAGTGCAATCCGTATTATGCTAATTGCTAGAAAATAATTTTTAAGAAAAATTTACGAATCTATGGATTTTTTTTTCTTTGTTTTAGGCGTTTAGGCCCCACGTTGGGCGCCAAATTTGTTACGCGCGACTTTTTGCGCGCAATCTTTACCCCGGCTAGAGATGGAGAAGGGGGGGGGGCCTGAAACACCTGTGGGCGCCACGTGGTTTTAGAGTCCACGAACTCGAAATGGAAAATTGGGAAACAGATTCGCAAAAGAAAAGATATGCAAAATCAGATTGATTGCCACACTTATTTTTATTAAATATCCAATAAATTTGTTATAAACCTGGCCAGGCAATGAAACGTGCAAATGGCTGACCTCTCTGACCTTGGGATTTGGCACGCACAACGACCAAAATCCCGCACTTAGTAAAAATTTACAGAATCGAGACAAAAATCAAGTGCTCATTAGAGCCTCTTTGTAACCAAAAGAAAATAACAACATAAAAGAAAACACCGTACTTAACTTGACTTCCTGAGGAGGGTTTCATGCACTGCTATCCACTCCTCCTTAATCCAACTCCTCCGTGAATTTTCTTTATTATTTCCTTTTTTTATTTAATTTACTGCTCCACAATCCAAAAATCTAATTTTCCTCTTTCTGTCTATTTTTCTTTAGCCTCACTGACTACTTTATTTTCCACTCTATATGTTTTCTTTGTTCGTACACCTTTTTTTTTTTTTGCTGTCCCACTTGCCTCACAGATCTCTCGACTTGAATTGAGCTGTTTCGCTTCACCTACCAAAGCCTTCCCCTCTCGAATCGCCCATTATTGCAGCTTCCGATCCATTTTCCCCGTATTTTATATATAGGGATTTTTTTTTAATTGGTGAAACATATGGCGGCAATTGCTCTGAGTTTGAAATTTAACTTTCGAATGATGATCACTTTTTTCGTGAAGTTTTAAGATTTCGCTTTTAACGTTTTCTTCTTTTGACGGGCCAATGTTTATGTCATTTTAAGTTTTGTTTGCTAGTTAACGTGTTGGGAAGATACGCTTTGGGCTACGAACAACTCAAGTATATAGCTGACGTTACAGGTAAGTGTGGATATGATATGACATCTCTATTTTCTTTCTTCCATTTTATGTTATAGGTTCCGTTTACGAGAGGAGATTGAACCGAGGAGGTAAGATATTGTATCTGATTTCAGTTTTACATTTTCAATGATTCGCGATAAGTACGGTATTTTCTTATTGAATAGACTTTTGTCTTTAGAATGATGGTTGCCCTTTGCACAGTTCACTGCTCGCCGTACATCATCTTGACAAAGGTACTTCATTAATCCGTCTACTTTACTAATTATATGTGTAATAATATCTATATCTATCTCGTCTATTTACAAATTCATTTTCTACTTGTCTATCTAATCTAACATTTAAATCTGTTTCTAGGAAATGGGTGACGAATCTCGAGATTCCAGGAGGTATCCAGTATGTTTAAAATAAAATAAAATAGCTCACAATAAATCCATTCGGTGAGTGTTGATGTAATTTGTTGGCCCGTTTTATAAATTTTCCAATTGCAGGAGGTATCCAGTATGTTTAAATAGAATAAAATAGCTCACAATAGATCCATTCGGTGAGTATTGATGTAATTTGTTAGCCCATTTTATAAATTCTTCAATTGCAGGAGACGTCGGACAGTAACCCATTAGAAGCAGCAAAGCCCCAGCTATGACACAGGTAATTCACTAGCCTGCTTGCAGTCTGATCTGAAAAATCAAATTCCTTTGCAGAATTATTCTTATAGGATGCTGAGGGACATGACGACACTCATGCACAGGACGCAACACATACAAAGGAGACGACACGCATAAAGATAAGTGACACTAGTTATTATAGTTATCTCTTCGCAAACCATATTTTTATTTATTTTCTAGGACATCACTATTTTTCAGTTGGGAATGGATTATGTAACAGTATGTGTGTGTTTTTGTGTTTCTACATGGGCTGCATGTTTACGGATGTATATACGTGATGTATAGGCCTTAGCGATTGCGACTATTGCAGACTTTGCTTGAGTGTGTATGTGTTTTGTGTAGGAAAATTTCCCAGTAAAACTCGCTGATAATCACTTCTGTAAATAAGGCAATCACTCGGCAGAATCAAATCGTTAAAAAAAAGGAAGGACAACGAAACACGTAACATTTCCGCTCCATCTTCCGAGAGATTTCGGTGGTATAACCGACACAACTAAAATGAGATTAGTACAGCGTCGGGCATCAGCACAGTTACCGTATCGTTATATATTAGTGATTTTTATTTTCACCACTTAGGAATTATCGCTTTACGATTTAGAACTATTTTGACGTCATACCTTAAGGCTATCAAATATATATAAAATTATACATAACATGTTTATAGAAAAAAGAAAAATTCATATTCAACTTCAAAGTTTTTTCCAACAAATATACCAAAAACTAAAATGATTGCACTGAGACGTGCTTGTCTTTCCATGGCTCCATGATTTAAGGTGAAGAAAATTACTATACGTACCTACTTAGAAAACAACAGTTCATGGGATCATGTGTTCGTACAGGAGGTCTTTCGCGTTCCAAATACCTTTTGCTTTACCATCATTTCTTCCAATTCGTGGGTCCACGGAGGAACCTTCTGTGATATCTTAAAGGGACCAATATATTTTGCAGCTAACTTGGAAGTGAAATACTTGCTAGCATCTGAGCGTACATAATTCCGTCGCCAGACCAAATCATTGGGAAGAAATTGGGCGTCCCGTCTGCGCAGATTATATACCTTTTTTCCGATGTATGAGGCCTTATTCAACCGTTCCATCAGCTCTTACTTGCTCTGACCCCCTACTATGTACATCACGATCGACAATCGAATTATCATTCGCTGGACTGAGTGCTTTCCTATCTACTGTCATCTCTCGGAAGAAATTAACGAAGTACGGAGTCAGTTTTGTTTCTTCGTGAGTTGATGTTCGGATCGCGCAAGCTACTTTATGCAATTAATTATCCCACTCTCTGTGGTTATCCGAAACATACGCCCTCAACATGGTTTTTACAATCTAGTTTGTCCGTTCAGCCGGGTTTGCCTCTGGGTGGTAAAATCCTGTATAGTTTATATTCACCCCATACGAGCTGCAGAGATTCCTGAAGTCTTTACTTTTAAACTGAGCCCCGTTGTCACAAATTACGTCCTTAGATGCACCAAAGCTCAAAATAAGGTAATTTTCTATGTTTTGAATTAAGGTTTTACTGGTAACAGAACGCAATGGAAAGAACAGAGGAAATTTATTAAATTCATCAACTACTGTTAGTATGTAAGAAAACCCCTGCTTTGAACGTGGTAATGGCCCTATGAAATCCACACTAATATCTCATGTTTGCGATGTGCCATTAATCCAGCTGGTTTCTTTAACTGAGACTTAATAGCTTGACAAATCCTACAACATCGAATGTACTTGATAACATCTGCTTCCATCTAAGGCCAGTAATACTTTTGGGAAAAGCGATCTGAAGTTTTCCATACACTTACATGTCCGGATGTTGAAACGTCGTGAACTTGTACTAACAGATCCTTACGACCATATTTGGGTACCACTTCGCGCCAGTAATCGGACTGTAACGCTAGAGATGGACATTTTACGGAGCGATGTTTCCAACGAGTTCCGTTCTAAATTTTTCAATCTAGGTATTTGTCAGGGCACTCTCCAACATTCTACAGCATCTTGTTTTACCATTTATGTACTACAACTGGAACTCTTGTATTCACAGTTTTGACTAGGGGAACCGTACGAGATAACCAGCCAGGAAGAAGGTGTTCTTTTCCCTTCCTATGTACTACATCAAAATCGAATTGCTGCATTTTAACGGCCCACCTTCCCAGTCTACCTGTTGGATCCTTAAGGTTATTTAGCCAGCCTAAAAAGGCATGATCCGTAACAACAGTAAATTTTGTACCCTCTAAGTATGGTCGAAGCTTGTCAACAGCCCAAAGAACTGCCAAGCATTCGCGCTCCGTCGTGGAGTAATTCCTCTCGCAACGATTTAAGGATCTACTCAGATACGCTATAATTTTGTCTTCCTTATCTTGCTACTGAGTGAGGACTGCTCCAATACCGTATCCGGACGCATCCGTGTGTACGACAAATGAATGCTCGAAATCCGGGCAAGACAGAATAGGGGTAGTTACCAATTTTTCTTTTAGTTTTCGGAATGCTATTTCGCAGTCCTGATCCTATTGAAATTTTTTTCCCTTCTTCAAAAGTTGGGTTATAGGTGAGATTAATGTAGAAAAGCTTGGCACAAACATTCTGTACAAAGATACCATACCAATAAAGCTTCGTGCTTCCTTAATCGTCTTAGGGTTTGGTACATCAAATATACATTTAACTCTATCGAGGTCCACCTGGAGCCCATTCTGTCCCACTAAGTACCCTAAATACTTTAATTCTGGTCGGCAAAACTCAATTTCTACGTAATTGTTGACCAGGTCTGCTTTGTATAACCTTTGGAACACTTCCCTAAGTACTCTTAAGTGATCCTCAAAGCTCTTGGTCGATAAGCCTCTGCCATGTGGCTGGTGAATTCGATAGCTCAAACGGCAGTCGGCAAAATTGAAAAAGTCCTCGGCCCGGTACAGTGAATGCAGTGTATTGTTTTGATTTTTCCGCCATAGGTATTTGCCAAAATGCGGATTTAATATCTAGGGATGAAAAGTATTGGGCATCCCTAAACTTCTCTAAAGTTGTTTGTTACATAAGGAAACGGATATGCATCTTCTTTGGTTACTTTATTTACTTTACGAAAATCTATACAAAATATGTAGGTACTATCCCTTTTCTTAACCATGACTATGGGAGACGCCCAGCCACTACTCGAAGGCTGTACGGTACCTAACTCAAGCATGTTATCCACCTCTTCGTTGATGACCTTCTGCATTGCAGGCGATACTGGATAGTAACGCTGCTTAATGGGTGGTGAACCCGTTACAATAACGTGTTGTACTTCTGTACAATAACCCAAACCATTTCCCATTCTGCTTCATTCCCTCTCAATAGTGCCTCAAGTCGATACCTTTGTTCGTCAGTTAATTTTGTTTTCCCTGCTAAAGAACTCAAGAAGGTAGTTTCCATTTCTTTAGAAAATTGCCAAGAATCGCTTCTCAAATCCACGACTATTCCAATTTCTTTCCAAAAATCCGAATTTAGAGGTAGCGAAGGAATTACTAAAATGTCAAAAGCTTTTATGTGGCCCTGTAGCTCTATAGGTAGTTGCACAAAACCCAAAACTTCAATAATTTTTCCATCTGCTAATGTTACAGATTTCACATCGGCATTCTTAACTGTCAGCCCTAAACGTGCTAATAAATTCCACCCTGATCCACCAAGTATAGTACGGAAAGCTCCAGAATCAAGAAGACCTAATAAATCCGTGCTGAAAACTGAAATTCTGAGATAAGGTCGGCTATAGTTGTTGGCTTTCGGGAGCACATAATCCAGCATATCTATCAACGCTTGACCTTCATTATCACAAGAATCTGATCCGACATTCTTCGAATTTCTGACACTTGCGGCTTCTACAGTCAATTCAGAGCTCCACTCGCCGCTTATGACTGAGCTCTGTTTTCGTTTTTGGCCTTTGTACCTCTAAACGTTCGTGAGTTACTCCATTGGAAGTTATTTTCTTAGAACCCAACAATTCACCGTAATACCGAAAGGAAAAAGTATCAACACTTTCATATAAAAAACCCTCATTTCTTGCCTTAAAACTGTAACATGCACGTAAAAACTAATTAGATATACGATTAGGGCACAAAATGTAGATGCGATTTCATCATACAAACATCCTTTAGCGTTTATATTTAAAAATTTCATAGAATCTGTCCTGTGGTGGAAGATGACCAAATCGGCCATTAACAATGAGGGCTAAGAGGGTGGGGTTATTTTCAACCCTTATTTGTTCTTAAAATAATACTTTTCACAAAATCATTTCCGATTGTAACTAACGAATTTGAGATGATCTTGCTAAAACACTACCCAAATTCTTTAATTACATTACATGCAACGCCATCATGCGGGTCTATTTTGCAACATTTAGCCACTTTTTTTCTTATATTACTATCTTCAATCTTTAGTCTTTCACCGAAAAAACCGCAGCTCATTATCTGTATTACTTTAGGAACAGCTTACACAAATACATTGCGAGGCATGCTAAATTAGATTCAATTTCCAATACATAGGTGTGCTACTTAATATCTCGGTCAAATTTCAACGGATTTTTAAAACTCGTTTTACTAAATTCATTTTAGGGATTTTTGTATGATTTTATGAGACTATTGCGAGGTATGTAGGGCCGTGGGTTACAGAGTTATAATGGTGAGTTATATATATATTATATAATAATATAAAAAAATAATAAAAAAAAAAATACGAAAACTATTTTGCGTGGAGTGGGGGTAATTATTTTATATTCTACGATCTATGTAGATTATTCGTACAAAATTTCATTATAATAGGTCTTTAAATTCAAGGTCAAATGGTCATTCAAATATACCAATAAGAAAATTTTCCTCATTTCTTCATTGAAGGTGCTCTGAGGGGGGTGGGGTAAAGGGGCTGAGGGCACAAATGCTGCATTAAACTTCTGTGTACTACAGTTTTCTGTAGAGTTCATTTTAATTACCACAAGCTAACTCCAACTGACACCCTACCATCACAATTCTGAGCTAAGTAAGGGGTATCCGTCAGAACCGAACATCATATAATTACGTGGATAATGAACTTTTTCCAACTTGGTTTTTACTGTTAAATATTACATAAAATGCGTAATACAAGTTCTTTTGGCAGTAATAGTTCATTATAAGAAATTATCGGACAAAAATTTTTTTGAAAAAAAAATACATTGATATAGAGATATTGGTTCAAATTTCTCATATCACGATTTCAAGTGTTCTGAGGGGGTGGGGAAAAGGGGCCGAGGGGACAAATGATGCATGAAATGGAAAGCTGCTGCTATTCTCATACTTCCTGTGTACTACCTATTTCTGTTGAGCTGAACTGAATTACCATAAGTTAACTGTACCTGACACCCTACCATCACTACTTTTAATGAATTATGGGGTGTCACTCAAAAGATGGCCTTATACCGACGCTCCCTTCGAATATCGAGACATCTAATATAGGAGACAATTATAGCCACTTATGTCTTCCAAGTATTAAATTTATTTGAAGCCATTAGCTGTTACCCTTCAGGAGATATTAAATTTCAAATCTCTTAAGTCCAACTCTAATTAGGAAATTTCTTCGTGTTTGTGTGTATGTTTATATGTTCTTTACGCTAAGTAGTTTTTCGTACATAACTCAGTAGGGTTAAGTCCTATTAATAAACTGATGCCACTATGCGACTTATCTAATCGACCCCTAAAACTCATTGAATAAACATTTTTCCCCGGGGTTACTTTCGGGTTGGAGGTAGGTACGCCCAAAGGGGGTGACCTCCATCATGCCATGCCGTATATCAAATGAAAGGTCTCGGAGAGTACTATCGAGCCATGTACTTCTCTTTCCAATCCAGCAAACTTCGTTTAAATATTCTCAAATTACATGTGTGTACATACATATATATTAATTAATCCCCACTCCATAATTCGCCTAAATATAATCCTTACGATTTTTTTCGGAACGTTTTTGCAATATTAACGATTTTTTTACAATTTTGACTTTTTTTTTCAATCTCAACGATTTTTTTTTGGAACTTTTTGATTTTTTTGCAATCTTAACGATTTACTTTTCGAACTTTTTGATTTTTTTGCAATCCTTAAGATTTTTTTGGGAACATTTTTTTAAATCATAACGAGTTTTGTACAACTTTAATGATATTTTTGAATTTTTTACGATTTATTTATCGAACTTTTTGAAATTTTTACGATTTTTTTACAAGCTTAACGAGTTTTTGCAATCCTTACGATTTTTGTTTTGCAATTTTTACGACTTTCCGAACTTTTACAATCTCTATGATTTTTCCTACAATTTGTAGGATTTTCCATTTCTTAATTTTTTCAAATTTTTTAAAATTTTCACGAATTTTTCCAATTTTTTTTATAATTTTTTCAATTTTTCCAATTTTTTTTTTATTTCTCGACATTTTTTTTTCAATTTTCCCGACATTTTTTTGTAACTCTCCAATTTGTTTTTTTTTTTTAATTTTTGCTATAAGAGTGGAAGAATAATTTCTGAATGAAGAAACTGTCAACGGGGGAGGTATCTGGCAAAAAACATTCCGGATGCCACTTGCATCAACCCAATCAAATCTTCTTTTTTTTTATATTATTATTGCGTCGTATTCAAAAATTAATTAGACAAGCGACTAGATTACAAAATTTAGACGCAATTTTTTACCGAACTTAATCAATATCGATTTATAAAAAATTTTGTTTTATTTTTATTTAATCATTAACTGTCTGTACGTACATAGCTTTGTATATAATATATATACATATGTAATATGTATAATATATTTTCATATGTGTAAATATATTTCCAGAGTAATTAAATATGATAGCCAACCCCTCCCCCTACCCATGGGCAAGCGTCAAACTAATCCCCACGCCCTCGCGCAGCGTAGCAAGTATCTAGACTTGGACGACTTTGTGGTCATCTCCAAAGACTCTGAAAGAGATCCAATTAAGGGCAGAATAATTAAACTGCAAAACCTTATTACATTGGATCACTGCAATTCAGAGGAATCTTAGAGTATTCGCAACATCTGCAGGGAATTCAATGATCTCTTCTATGTAGAAGGGTATTTCCTTTAGTATGCAGATGCGATTACCCACAAAATCGAAACACTCCAAGACAAACCGCCCATCTATACCAAGCCTTACAGATTTCCTGAGACAAGGAGAACTGAGATAAATAGGCAAATAAAAGAAATGCTTGAGTCAGACATCATCCCTGGAACTCTCCACTTCTCCTGGTTCCTAAAAAACCAGATGAGAATGGAAACAAAATGTGGCGAGTAGTGGTAGACTTTCGGCGTGTTAACGACATTACTATTGGCGAAGCGTACCCACTGCCAAATATTACTGATATATTAGCCCAGCTGGGGAAGTCGAAATACTTTACCACACTCGACTTAGCCAGTGGATTTCACCAGATAAAAATGGACTCGAAGGACAGGGAGAAAACTGCTTTAGAATACCCTATGGCCACTACGAATACAATCGTATGCCATTTGGTTTAAAAGGAGCCCCTCCTACTTTCCAAAGAGCCATGAACAATGTTCTATGTGGACTTCAAGGCATCTATTGCTTCGTATACTTGGACGATATTGCAGTCTATGGATACAGTCTCAAAGATCATAATTCAAGACTCCCAGCAGTATTTAGCCGTCACCGCAATTTCAGTTTGAAACTTCGACCCGACAAGCTCCATTTCCTAAGAAAGGAATTTATGTATTTAGGGCACGTAATTACAGAAAACGGAGTCAAACCAGACCCTGCAAAAATAAAATCAGTTCAGTTATATCCCAGACCCAAGAAGGAAAAAGACATCAAAGCCTTCCTTGGTTTCGTCGGTTACTATCGCCGCTTTATACCAAATTTTTCGAAGATAGCCAAACCACTTACACTTTTGAAAAAAGATACGCCTTTCAAGTTCGACGTAATTTACGATGAAGCATTCTGCGAATTGAGGAATAAATTAATTTCAGCACCAATTCTATCTTATCCCAATTTCGACAAAGAATTTTTTGTCACCTCCGATACCAGTGACTACGCCATCGGGGCTGTTCTGTCACAAGTTGATGATCTCGGAGATCACCCAATCGCCTATTTGAGTCGAGTTCTCAATGGTGCAGATATTCGTTACTCAATAATAGAAAAAGAGCTCTTAGCCATCGTTTTCGTAGTTGAGAAATTCAGACCATACGTTTACGGTAGACAGTTTACAATTATAACTGACCATTAGTATGGGTCATGATGAGATGGATAATCTTGAGGAATACAACTATAAAATAGTCCATATATCAGGTAAACTCAACACAAATGCAGACGCTCCCAGTAGAGCTATTCCAAATAGTACCGAAAATTTCGCAGAACCTATCACCTGCGTAAATGTGGGAACAAGGAATCAAGCTAGAGCTCAGGCGAATTTGAATACTCCCAAAACGAGTGTCATTAATAAAAACCCAACTCCATCACAAGTGAACAATTCCTCAGTCATAATAACTAAGACAAATTTTCCAATATTATTAACCAAAAATGCGAATCCTAAATTTTTCATCTTGCCAATGCAAGATACTGAACTCGAAAGAGTGCTTGATTCGAAATTAAATTTTCAGCTAAATCTCCACTTTTAGAAACTGAACTGAACGTCTTCAAGAAAAAAGACTCCACGATAATCATATCAAAAATTAATTTACCATGCCGATCCCAAGGAGATAGATCAGACCACGAAAAGAATTTAACTCAGATCTGCGCATACGCAGAAGAAAATCAGTTAAAACATATAAATATCACCTTTGCTTTCTTAGATTCACAGAATCTAATAATTATTACAAACGTTATTACCTAGATCTTCGCTAATAAACAAATAAACATCAAACTCCATGAAGATTCGATTAAATATTTATCCGACATTAATGACATCGAACAAGTTTTAAAAGATTTTCATTCACTACCGACGGGAGGTCATCAAGGTATTTCCCGGACTATTAAAAGAATCAAAAAGCAATTCTACTGGCCTGGCATGTCAGACGACATGGCCAAATATGTAAGGAAATGTAAACTTTGTCAGGTGAACAAAGTATCCAGAATCCCTAAATTCAGTGGTGGGATTCTAATAATATTACAACCGGTTCGCTATGAAAAAATGTGGTTGGCAGACTGTTATTAAAAATCTTTTAAAGCTTTCTAAATTAAAAAAGAATTTATTTATTGTTCAGGAAAGTAAATTTTATAAAAAAAAACGATAAACTTATAATTTTAAATATTTCCATATAGCCTTTTGATTTTCATCTGCCTCTGAAATTTGTTTTTTTTTTAACCCTTGTATCATCGGCTGAATGATTAATTATCAACCACTTCTTTACAAAGGGGACGGAATCCCATTCGATAAGTGGTAGGCCGATTAGACTAATAGTCATTACTCTGGTAATATTTTGTACAGTTAAACGGTTCCGTTTATCTGAACATATTTGGTTCATTTTTGAAAATCCCCTTTCTGCTGCTGCTGAACTTACAGCAATGGTTCTTATAATATTTTTTGCTTTTGTAATACTTTCCGGGACCAAATAGTTCTGCGTATCTTTTAAGAAATTTTCTACAAAATTCCTATAAACATTTGTATCAAATTTTATAATTAAAAATGTCGTTAAAAGTGTCTAATTTTTCTTCAGCTGCCTTCCACGGAACAATTAGTTCTTCAATATTCCACCTAGATGGTTCTAATATATTAAGAAATTCTAATTTACAGCTGCCTTGGGCACAATTTGATTTTATATGGTTGCAATCCATTAGCCTTTTCTTTAAATTAAGTACTATATTATATATAAGTTTAGAGCGTGGAAGTCCAATAAATTTACTATTTTCTATAAATTTGATTGTTTTAAAAGCTTCTGAGGTAATTATACTTTCAATTTTGTTTTCGTATACACCCTTTTCCTTTTGGAGTATTTCAAAAAAATTAATTGACCTTAGAACAAGTTTTTCGGCCTTAATTATGTCCATATTTCTAGCTTGTAGCGCATTTGACAGAATAGAAATTTTATTTAAAATGTCAATCATTAAAGATAAATCATTTAAAAAGAATTTATTTTCCAGTCTTATAGCCATACCCATGTATTTTTCATTTGATGAAAAATAATTATGTAAAGCAGGATAGGCACGTCAAACAGCTATGGTTGATCTTAAACTGCATGCTGCCCATCGTGGTCCGAAAACTCTTCCAATCTTTATAATATCGATTTCTAGTTCCTTTGATATTTCGGGAAGCTGGATTTGATTTTTATTGGATTGATGAAAAATAGTGTATATTTTGTCAATAAAAATCTTAAAATGGTTTACTTGCTCTATTTCATTTATAAAATTATCCAAAACAAGTTGGAGACGGTGGTTTAAACAATGCCATATTAATACATTTGGAAATTCATTTGAAATTCTCGTACTGACTCCAGATTTTCTCCCTAGCATGACACTTGCTCCATCTGAACAAAATCCAAATAAATTTTTTTTTTTCAAGTAATTATAAGTAAATCCATTGTTATTTTAGGCTTTCATCAAAGAATGATATATTGTTTCTGCATCTTGTTTGTTTAATTCAAGTACAGTTAAGAAAATTGTTGGTGGTGTAACAGAATCTTCAACTTTAAAAAAAATTATAATGACTGGTTTGGAGGATATTGTTGAAGCTTCGTCAATAATCAAATATATTTTCAAATTATATGCAATTATTTTCTCAAATACTTCATTTCTAATATCATTTGCAATAAAATCCACTATTTTTACTGCGGTTTTACAAGAATGAAATGCTAGTTTTTAAGAACAGTTTCAACTAAACAAAACCAAAATGTTTTGTACACAAAGTTTTTTAGTATGCATTTTTCAAATTCGCATTCAAAACAAAAACAAAATCATAACTGTTCTCAAATTTTAGTCTTCAAGTATTCAACTTCACGAAGTACGATTTTACTTCTGCTTGAATTTTCTTTTCTTTAATATTTTTCATAGTGTACTGTCATATATACTATCTATGATATGTAGATTTCATAATTATTTTTCAATTCTATTCTTCTATGTATATTATGCATAGCCAAATGTGTATTATCAAAACCCTCGAGAAATACTTTCGAGTGTCGTCTGCCGTAGTCCCAGGAAATCGAATGTATCTGCTTGCCTACAGATTCGGACTCCGGACGCACATACGCTATTGCGACTATTACTCAGCTGAGAATTATTGAGCGTTAAATGGTAAGGTTACGTTTACAAACACATATCTTCATCATGGTGCTGTATTTAAGGTCAATACAATTCTGTACCTATGTACAAAAAGCGCATATAAAAGAGATAAAATGTGGTATATCAATATCGTATGTCTATTTTGTTGTTGTATTTTTTTCCGAATAATTTTATGAAGTAATTATGAAATTTAAAGTATAAATTTTTTATTTTTTACAACCGGTTCGCCGAACTTGGAAACCTTTTACGAAACGGTTCTACCGAACCGGTGCGAACCGGCTGAATCCCACCACTGCCTAAATTCCAATGAAAATCTCGAGCATTAGCTCCAAACCTTTCAAAAGAGTGTACCTAGATGTTGTAGGACCTCTCCCAATTTCACATTCTGGAAATAAATATCTCCTTACATTCCAAGATGACCTTTCAAAATTTTCTGAGGCTATTCCTATAGTCGACACCGATTCTAAGACACTAGCGTAAGCATTCGCGACAATAATAGTTTGTCGACATGGTATTCTAGAATGTATCCTTACTGATCAGTGCTCTAACCTCATTAAGGTGCATGTTCGCCGACGTATCTAAGTTGCTGAGAATTAAAAGGCTCAAGACTACTTCATATCACATTCAGACAAATGGTACATTGGAGAGAAGCCACAGAACTTTAGCGGAGTACCTCCGCTCTTATGTAGCAAAAGATCCACAAGACTGGGATACATGAATTCCCTATGCCATGTCTGTATATAATAAAACCCCTCATTCGAGTACTAATTTTACTCCACGCGAACTCCTATACGGATTCCCAGAAGAAACCCCAAATAACTTAAAATATACTTCGTATGAGAATGGAGGTAAATTCCCCGGAAAACTCAACCATAAAAATTAACAATAAAACTAAAGGAGTACATCACAACGATCTGAGCCTTTTCACAGATTAATGCCAGTAACCTCATCCTCCACAAAAATCATTCCAAATGATTAATACAGTATCATCTTCCAGGTTTCCAAAATGATGAATACAGCATTCACTTTTATTCTCATCCCTTTCGTCTACGGCTCAGGAATAGAAGTAAACCAACTAAATGTCAATGCAGGCATTTATTTCGAAGAAATTGGCAGAGCCAGTTTCTACACCAAGGAGTGGAAATTAGTGACATTCTACGACCTAGAAAATTTCAAATCAGAACTCAGGAAATCCAGTTCATCGAACAGCAAATAACATCAACTTAACAGAAACTCAATAGCAATTCAACGATGGCCCATACTTGTAATGGTACGTTGCTACAAATAAATCTTATTATAGCAAACAGAGAGTATATGAATATGTTAATTGTAACTCAAAATAGAAAACAAACAGCACTTATCAATTCTATAGGCTCTTTTCGGCACATTGAACAAGGATAATGCCAAGCTATATGATGACCATATTCAGAACCTTACTTTAAACCAAAACTCCCTCCTTTCCCTTATGAAAAGACGATCGGCAATAGTCGAACCGACCGCCCATATTTTCAACAAAACTAAAGCCGCAATTGACAAGGAATTCTTGAATATACATAAAAAACTAATATCAGTACAGATAGCTACATCACTAATGGAAAATAGAACACTTGATAACAAGACATCCATTGAACTGGAAACACTCATTTCACTAGTTTCATTAATGGCATTCAGATAACAAAATACCCAGTCGGAATTAATAGATCTCTTAACAGATTCAAGGCATGGAAAATTTCACCCCACACTCATTTCCCCAAGACAAATTGAAGAACTTTTATTGAACATCAGGCAAGAATTGCCAAATTCAATGATGCTTCTCATAAATTCCAGAGAAAATATAATAACACAAATTTACAAATTAAGCACGATATCCGCAAATATTTTTAATAATAAAATAATTATTGAGCTTCGAATTCAGCTATCTTTTAACGAACCTTATCAAATATTTAAAGCGATACCATTACCTCCACTCCTCAATGGATCGTTCGTGTATATCAATTCATCAAAGGAATATATTCTGCTAGACTACAATCGTGAACACCATGTTGAATTAACTCTTCAGGATATCCACAATTGCGCAACGTTGGCCCAAATGAATTTTTACTGCAAAATCTCATTACCTAAACACAAATACAAAAATAAACCAATGTGCATTAAACTTGATACAAAAGGAACCAATTACATCGAAATGTACAATCCTAACAATAGAGCAA
This sequence comes from Dioctria rufipes, assembly GCA_963924295.1. Classification (NCBI taxonomy): domain Eukaryota; kingdom Metazoa; phylum Arthropoda; class Insecta; order Diptera; family Asilidae; genus Dioctria; species Dioctria rufipes. The sequence goes on along the minus strand of OZ002740.1, from coordinate 98,515,353 downwards.
GTTTATTATTTGTCGCAGTTATCGCAGCAGAATGCCTGGCTTTTCTCCCTGGAAGGATCCCTTCACATAGATATAATTTGTGAAGATTCCATTAGTTCACAAAATCTGCATGGAATAGGAACAATGCACATCAATCCCGGTTGTTATGTTCGTAGCAAGGAATTCATCCTGCACGGACATAACGTAAAAATGTCCAAATTCAATTCCCATTTTATCTCAACAATAAAAATTTTTAATGTAATATGGAATATGATGTGTTCGCCCATGGAAACGCTTATAGAAACAAATCCATTAAATATTTCGAACAACTTGGATCTAGATAAACTTCTAAAATCCGTTCGTTTCCAAAAGAACCAAGAATCAATTCCTTTAAATCTAATAAATAATTATCATATTCACCACTATGCAACATCATATGTGACAATAGCCTTAATTATCTTTATTCTATGTGTTATCTGATAATCAAATACAACACAAAAACCAGTAACTCAAAAAGAATTCTTCCTGAAAATAAACAGGATAATGTGCCCACTCCGGCACCGAGAGAATCAAAATTCAAAATAACTCCTGTACCACAAAGAAAAACCACAGAAAACGTTTAACTTACAGACAATGACAAATGGAAACGGTAGCCTCTCGCTTCCCAATTTTTATCCCTCTATATCCACCACCATCCAAACAAAACACTACTAAACAATTAAGGAGGAAAAAAATATCTCACATTTTGTTTTTGATAATATATATGTATTGATGGAAATAAAATAAGTAAAAAACAAGTTTTCATAAACTGAGGCCAGGCCGCATGAAAAAGTAGATAAAATAAGTAAAAAACGAGTTTTCAAACAAAACTGAGGCCAAGCCGCATGAAAAAATAGAAAATAAACGTTTCTTCACATACAGAGGTGGACTCACATTTTATTCGCTGACAATCACTGGGATATATTTCAGTATGATCAGTCAGAGGTGGACTCAGATTTTTTGATTGGGACATTTCTCTTAAATATTCTTTCTCTTCATGAATCAAATCACTTATTACATCTGATTGATCATATTGAAATATATCGGTGATTGTCAGCGAATAAAATCTGAGTCCACCTCTGTGTGTGAAGAAAAGTTTATTTTCTACTTTTTCATGCAGCTTGGCCTCAGTTTTGTTTGAAAACTCGTTTTTTACTTATTTTATCTACTTTTTCATGCGGCTTGGCTTCAGTTTTTGAAAACTCGTTTTTTACGTATTTTATTTTCTGCCTTTTGCACGTTAACTAAATTATTATTACATGCTGCATGGAGATATTTCAAAACAATTTTATGACGGCTGAAAGGACACTGATTTACCAGTTTTTCAAAAAATTTATTCGAGTAAAAATTATTTTTATTTACAGAACTTTTGCGTCAAAATATCGCTAAAGAACAAAAGCTTATAATTGAAAATTTTTCTTGCTAAATACACCAACGAAAGTTAAATTTTAGTTGTTGCCTGAGTTTTTCTTTTCTGATTGCTTTTCCTGTATTTATTTAAACGTCGCTCACGTTGCGTTTTTGTTTCTTTTCGAGCCATTTTAGAATTTCTTTATTCGTGTAACTTTACTTCTTATTTTGTTTCTAAGATCAATTTAACCGAACTTAATTATATTTTTACTTAATTCTAATTTAATTTTAATTTCTTACTTTCTTTTTAATTTTCCGTTTTCCTTTTAATTTTCCGTTTTCCTTTAATTTTTCTTATATTTATCCTTATATTTCTTTCTATATTCTATATGCGTCCATACGACTCGAGAGTTTCCAATGGACTGACCGTACTTCGAACACAATCCGAACAGTTTCGATAACTCGGACTACGGTTTACTTAGGTTTCGAAAAATTTGAAATTTTGAAGGCAGTTAAGATGAGATGATTGGAAGTCAGCACCGTGGTTGCCTGGAAGTTTTTGTTCAGCTTATCATTACCGACATTTTAACATTTTAAGTCATGTACTGTTTTAACGGAAAATTTTCCGGAAAAGTCGGAAAATTCCGGAAATTTTTTCGGAAAAATCGGAAAACTCTGCATTTTTCCTGAAACGAATTTATCACTAATCAAATTTATACCAAATTTTCAAATGATTTCTCCCGATTTTCCGGGTTTTCCATGGAAATTTCCGGTTCAAATTTTGATAGATTCAATTGTCACGCGACATGAACCTGTGTGCCAAATTTCAGCTCGCTGTGATGACGAAAAGTGGGTTTACGAGAGTGTCGAAAATAGTAAAGAAATAGACAAATTCGTGTACGAGTTAAAGGTAATGGCTGGCCTCAAAAAATAAAAAGATCTATAAGTGTAAATAAAATAAATAAATAAATAGTATAAATGTGAGTAGCTGTAAGACTACCAAACATTTAGGTATAATTCCATCTAAATATTATTCACTTTCTTTTATATTATCTTAGGAGCTTTAAATATAACAAATAAAAGGTATTATAAGAAGGCAAAGAAAAATAAATAAAATTAAAACAAATGATGCCAGGGAATAAATTACCTTTTAAAATGAGTATTAATTTCAATAGAAATAAACAAAGAAAAAAAAGGAAGAAAATCAAAATTTAAAATTTAATGTAATACTTAATACAATAATGGTTTTTTCTCTCTCTAGTTTTATCCTAACTATCAAATATATGTACATCATTATATACATTAAATCATACATTGCGAAGTGATAATACTAATTAAATTGACAATAATAAATAACTTACAAGAAAATATGTATCTACATATAAATAAAAAATTATAAAAAGAATTTAAGCCCTCTCTATTAGAAATTAAAAATTACATGTATTAGATTTTACTGTATTTAATAATTTTGTGGTTATTTACGATTAACTAGTTATATACCATTTCCTTTATATGTATAAATTCTAGTTTGCTTATTTGGAAAGAAAGTTTTCTTCTCAGTATGAATTAAACTTCCTTTTCCCCAGGGGGGAGGGATGTTGTTACTCAGGTGCCCAATGCCCCGAATCACAACCATAAGGTCAATACATCAATATATTGCCCTATGCAAATGACCCTGAAAACATAAAAATCTTAAAACAAAATTTACTTCATACATTCCAATCTCATTTAAAATTCATTCACTTATTGTAATAAAATGCAATTAAGCATAAATTGCATTTTATTATCAGGCACACAATCCACTCACACGATATGCATACTTACCTACATACAGTGTCTTCTTACTTTTTTTCCGTATGTACACTGCATATACGTACATTACTTACTTCCTCCAATCTAATTGTATGTACATACATACCTACAATTATCAGAATTATTCGCGCCCCCTTAAAATTAATATTTCAAGACGGGCGCACAAGTGTATATCGGATTACAGTTTGCAGTACGTTTTTGCAACGTCGTGAGAAAACAATAAAAAGAAAAAAGAGCTTTTGAAGCTATCGTGGGTACCTGCGTGCAAGACCCGCAAACCTCCAGGAGTCCGTTTTTTAAAGCCGTCGAGAGGAGTTTTCGTAAAATAATAGTAAATCTAAGAATTATAAAGTGAAATTGAAGAATAATTAGAAACCTGTTCTTAATTCAATCTATTTTAAAAACCGATTAAGAAACCAATTGAGTTATTGAAACTAATCTATATAAAATTGATAAAGATTAACGTAAAATACAGCAGAGCTGCTAAAATATACTAGTGCTGAATAAAGAAGGTTATATATTGGGTTATTGTTTTAAATTTTCGCCTTCCGATTGCTTCTTTCTGAGCGTGCCAGGAAGCACGACCAGTTAGCTACACAACAGGCTCACCTTATTGACGCTACTGATTTTTAGATAAAATTCGTAAATCTAGAGTATTTGAAGCCAAAAATTTTCTTAAAAAATGTCGGACTGCACAGAGATCTGGTCGAAACCTTCAGAGACTCTGCAATTGATGCCTTCTCATTTACTCCAAAAGAGTCGAGAAAGCCTTCAATATTAATCAAAGTTCTGGGCAGCGATACGCCAGTCGAGGATGTCCTTCGGGATATAAAGGAGCAAGTTCCTGTTATTAAAATCACAAACATAGTTCGCTTTTCAACTCCTAGCTCTAGGAAGTCGGAAATCCCCTTAAAATCTTCACCGTCCTAATTGAACATCAAAAAACTAACTGTAATTAGGTATATTCCTCTAACCAGAAAATGTTGCGAAAAAAAACGGCACAAAAGAAAATTAGAAGTTACATTATGTGTCAGAGATTTGGCCACATCGGTAATTTATGCGCCTATCATCCTAGATTTGTCCTTTGTGGAGACAAACATTACTCTGCCTGCATCTCGAAAGTGAAACCTAATAGGCCATCTCCTAAATGAGCAAATTATCAGTCAACCGAGCATCCTGCTAGCTTTGCGGTCTGCTCGGAATTTCAAAAGTACAAAGCAAAAAAGCCTAACTAAAAGCCAATCTCAGAGAAAAAGCTAATTACAGATTCGATTCGGTTAAAAACCAAGTAGCGCCCATTGTAAATTCCTCTAAGGCTAATGCGGATATTAGTAAAGGTAACATCAGCCATGGATACACTAAGAGCAATGATCCCAATAGCGACAAAAAACTGGACCAGTTCCTAAATGATGCCAACAATCTATTCAAGATCCCGTTTATTGAGCTAATTAAAAAAATTCGGGAGTTTTGGCAGAGTTATAAAGCCATGAAAACATCCGAAAAGAAGGCTTTTCCTTACCTTCAAATCACTGCCGCGATTATAAATTAATTGGTCCAACACCCCCTATAAAATTGTGTTCTTTAAATCCCCAAATGTGCATTCAAATGGTGCTATGTGGTCAGAATCGGTAGCAAGACATCAAGATTGTCGTACTATCAACGTACAAGAGCCAACCTCTCGCACCTTAGTTGAAAATCTAAATCACCAACTGAGCCAAGCTTCTGTTAAGTAAATATAAAGAACTTTGTTTTACTATACTTCATTTAAAATTTTTATTTGTATGTACTTACAAGAAAAATTATATACATACTTATGTATTGGGCCCAATTGGATTCAATTCAATTCAATTCAATTCTTTATTAAGGGTATTATACAACAAGATTACTTAATCTTTTTAACATGTACCAAATATATTATTTGGAGGAAACTACTGAGAGACAAAAAAAAAGGAATATAACTAACAATTTATTAACAATGCAAGTAGTTTATATAATCTTGAATTTATTATTTCATTTAAATTTAAATATTAATAATAATAGTGTGTGTAAAATTAGATGCGTTTGGCTAGCTGCCATCAGTTAAATGTCGGTACAAGAGCCTCTTAAACGCGCCAACAGGCACTGTGCGTTGAATATCAACTGGAAGTGAGTTCCATTTACTAGATATGTGAACGAAGTAGGAACGTTGGCCCATGACTGTAAGGTAACGAGGGATCAAGATATGGACGTGCCTAGAGCTACGCAAAAAGCTAATACTGTTGCCCAAGTAAGCGGGATTGTTGGTGTATATAAGACGATGTAGAAAGGTTAGCGATTGGTACAGAAGGTAAGTTTTAAGGGGGCAGCCAAGTATTGAATTTCTGTATAAGGATATATGGTCAAAGCGTCGTAGTCCAAACACGAATCTAATACAGTTGTTAAAAGCCACCTCCAACTTTCGCGAGCAGACAGAATCCAGGCTAGGAAAGACTAGGTTACCATAGGTGAAAAATGGGACAACCAGAGCTTTGACTATTTTGAGTTTGGTGACTACCGAGAGAAAATCCGCTGAGCACCAAAGTTTACGAAGTGTACCATATACTTTGCCAAGGATGCTGTTAACATAATCGCAGCAGGTCAGGCGAGAGTTGAGCATTACCCCAAGATCTCTAACTCTCTCCAAGTGAGGCGGGGGATTATTATTTAAGAGAACTGGGGGAAAGTTTGATGGATCCAAGCCTCGCCTATGGAGTATCATGTAAATTGATTTGCTTGCATTCAAGGCAAGATCATTTACCACAGACCAGTCATGGATGCGTTGCAGATCCTCGTTGATTTTGAGGATACAATCCTCGGATATACCAACAGGGCAGCCAAGAAAAATTTGAACATCGTCTGCATACATATGTATGTTTGCGTTGCGTATCACATCTGGTAAATCATTAATATAGAGGCTAAATAAAAATGGTCCGAGGATAGACCCTTGTGGTACACCACGACACAGACATATCGGGTCAGAGAGATGGTTGCCACTTTTCACTTGCTGCGTTCGACTTAACAAAAAACTTTTGATGACTGATAGAACGAGAGCGGAAAATCTAAATTGCACTGCCAATTTATGCAATAATTTAAAGTGGTTAATGCTATCAAAGGCCTTTGAGAAGTCTAATAAAACAAGGATACCCAAGTTATCTCTATCAAGTGCTTCCCGAATATCAGTAGTAACCCTTAACAAAGCCGTTTGACAGCTGTGCCTGCGACGAAATCCAGACTGCCACGTTGATAATAAAGCATTACCTTCAATATATTCAAGCATTTGGTCAGCCAAGATTTTCTCCAGAGCTTTTGATAAGAAGCACAGCAGACTGATAGGTCGAAAATCAGACATACAACTAGGGGAATTCTTTTTTGGAATGGCTATTACAGTACCTCTTTTCCAATTTGTAGGAAATTTAGAGGATATTAAGACTGTGTTAAAGATATGGTTTACAACAGGTAATATTACGGGCAGAAGTCTTTTTAGGAAATGTCCCGGTATGTTATCCGGACCGCAGGCATTCGATTTGATTGAGAGAATAGCACGGTATACCTCAGCCGAATCAGCACAGCAAAAGCTGAAACCATTGTTTGAAACGAATGTAGGAGTGACACTCTCAATATCAGAAGTCGCTGGTGATATTAATGTTATGGGTGATGCGAAATATTCATTTAGGCCGTTAGGATCAAAATCACAGCCAGGAGACCGTGCGCCATGAACACCCATTCGTTTTAGATTGGACCAAAATTTGCTAGCTGGGAGTTGAGGATCAAGCTCAGCACCAAAATAATTACGCTTCGCAGTTCTTATTTTACTGGTTACTAAATTTCTGACGCGTTTGTATTGGAGTTTGATTGCACTGATTTTTAAATGTCTATATTTGCGATAAAGGAACTCGCGCTCGGCTATCAAATTTTCAATTTCCACCGAGTACCAAGGAATTTTATGCTTATGTGTACGCCTAGTACGGAGAGGAGCGTACTTATCATGAAGATATTGGATGATGTAATCGAATTATTCTACTTGATCGTCAACATCAGTGCATTGATAGATCTCGTGCCAAGGAAGTGAGGCAGATTCCATCAACATTTCATCAACTTGTATACCATTATAGTCGCGAAAGTAGCTAGGCATTTCATCAGAGCTTACATCCATAATAAAATTATATGTTAGGAACAGTAAATCGTGGTTCAAAAAACTAGGTGGGCTCAGCTGGTTAGAAAAATTTATATCACCTTCATGAATAACCAGAAGAAGATCACGTAGGGAAGGATTTGGCACACCGCAAAAGGTGGGTATTCTATTAACTTGCTTGAGATCAAGCCGTTGGATAAGATGAAGGAAGTTCTCTGAAAGTGCATTACGCAGCAACAGATTGACATTAAAATCACCCCCAATAATTACCTTATTGTACCTATGGGTGATAGGGGAAATAGCATCTTCGAATACCAATGCATTATCTGTGGAAAAGCAATTAGGGGGGCAGTAAGCAGCAACTACCACACAATTGTCAGCACTAGAACTAACTTCAACGCACAGAAACTCAAAAGGGTGACTGGGCGGTGAGTAATTAATCACAGACGATTTCAAGTTAGCTTTTACATAGACTGCAACTCCACCTCCAGATCGATTACATCTGTCATTTCTATGCAGCTTATATCCCGGAATATCAACCAACCCAGACGGTATATCACAATTTAGCCAAGTCTCAGAGACTAGTATCACCTCAACCCCCGAGTCAGCAAAAATTGACTGTAATTCGCTAATTTTCGGGCGTATACTTAGCGAATTAATAGAGCACACTCTAAGACCCCGAGCCATGGAGCAGAAGATATTCATCAAAGTTCCTACCTGGTTCATCCACTAAAAATTTATGAAAATAACATGTCTGCACAGAGCCAGTGATAGCACAATTTAAGAGGCAGGTTAAATCTAGAATTAAAAATATAACAGCCCGGCACAAGCATCAAATAAATTACAGAGTTCAATTTATAAGTACACACACTGAAAAAAACTAGTATAGTTAAGCTGCAAGCAGTATAATATAAATTCATTTTTAAATAAACTGAAAGAAAGCAACAAAGCAAATTAAATATTTCATATGGGATAGAAAAGAGATTCAAATCTATGAAATTAACTAATCTAAAACAAAACAATATGGATAGCATTATGTTTAATCATCGCGATTCACAGCTGTTGGAACTCCAGGTGTCATAGGGGCATCAATCAAAGTTGGAGCCGCAAGCGCATGCAGAGCAGCGATATCACTCACATGCAATAAAATGTCATCTTTTTTCTTCAGGACATAAACAAAACCATTTCGAGATCGAACTGAATGCAGCTTATGTAAAGAACGTAAGCGTAGTGCCTCACGATAAATTATTTGGTTGTTGCGTGAAAGACGTTTTTAATAATAATAAAAACATGAATTGTTATCTAGTTCTTAAGATTGTAGGTTAAAGCCAGTACAGGCTAAGCTTAGTATACACTGGGAGCAGGTGTATTCGAAAATTGTTTGTGATATTGTGATATCACACTGCAAAAGTACAACAGTACACCACTATTCAAATTGTATAACACAAATTACCCTTAGTCTAAGTAGCCAAACATACTTGAAAGTCGGCCAAGTTAATTTGTTAATTATGCTTTTGTTTTTCGCAATCTTAAATACATTGGATTTTGTGGCATCAATAAATGAAATGAAATATATCATTAAAGAATTCATAAAAAAACAGCAAAACAAAATATAAAAATATAAGCTTTTTCTTCATTTCAAGCTTATCTTGTAATGTTCCAACAGCCCCAGCGATTTTATTTGGATCCATAGCAATAAGTCCAGCTGGAATATTCTCCAACGGGGCATGAACCTTGTTTCTTCGTTTGCATAGGATTGGTCTCAAGAGCATCGTAATTAGGCTCACCTGAACCTGGCACCAAACCTTATGCGTAACCGTGTACTGGACACACAAAATATGTTCAAGCCGGCAAAATCTTATTGAGTGTATAAATTCCCCTGTTTTCTCTTATAAACACGGCGTCTCATTTAAGTACATTTCACATACATTGCCCATTGAAATTGCCAGTACACCTCTTTGTGAAATACCAATTTGATTGGCAGGCATTTTTCTACTATATTCTACTGTTAATCCTTTAAGTTTTCTATAGCTTTGTACTTTCTAAATAAATAAACAATTTATTTGAGTACCCGTGCCAAATGCACGCATAGCGTTGGGTACATCATATAAAGTCACATGGTAGATTGATTAACATTGTAGCAAAATAAACAATAAAAGTACGGGTATAGGCACATATAGCAAAATAAAATTAAATGAATACATAGTATATACCTTGTTCTAGAACTTCCATATACTGTCGATTGAAGCGAACTATTTGTGCTATTCGCTTCATGTAAATCTTCTACGAAAATGTATAAGAAGTCCTTTTGTGTATCTTTTGTTCTGCAGACATAAAAGAACACAGTTTATTTACCAAACTTTAACTTACATTCCCCCAGTTATCAAGTTCTTGCATCTTGGATCTACTGATAATGCAATTATCGGTGTCCCACACGTAACAGCATGTTAGGTTTTCTATGAAGCGGTAAATTTTTGCTTCACTTTTGCCCACACGTGCCAGCATGCTACGGTTTTCTGTATCCACACGTAGCAGCAGGCTACGGTTTTTTGGATGTGTGAAGTTTTTGCTTCACTTGTGCCCACACGTAACAGCAAAATGCGACGGTTTTCTTGGATTTGTGGTACGCCTAAATGTAGGCTTTTATAGCTTTCAAGCGGTGCGCCTGGTTTTGAATTAATATTAGTAATAATTAAAGTTAATATTAAGAAATGTTTGCTCATGTCAATGGATTCTAGATGGTGGGTGGGTGGGGGATAATAAGGAAACGGAGGGGGGGGGGTAATGAAGTTTTCATCAGAAATCCCCTACGGGCTTTGGTTTTCGAGATATTAGCGTATTAATAAATAAAGTTATTTTTGGTCATACCAATGGATTCTTGGTGGTGTGGGGTGGGACTAGGGACGAAATTCTCATCATAAATCCTCTACGGGCTCGCCATTTCTTGAGTAAGGTTACCTAGCGGCATTAGTCGCAAATACCGACATGCCTTGGTTTTGCTCTTTTTTTTATTAGCTGGGAAGTGCTAGATATCAGCATGACGTCATCTTGATTTTGCTCTTTTCAAGTGCTGTTGTTGATATCAGCATCATTAGAATTTCACAACATGATATCACCTTGGCTTGATGTTTTCTTAGCAAATAATTATTATTATTGGGTCCTGGGGTGCGTGTATCGAAAAGTCACAGTTGTTCTTTCGAGTGCAAACATCATTCTTGAGCAAGGTGCCCTGGTGGCATTTTCCGGTACTACCTATGTTGCTCATCTCGTGCGTGGGGATACGAGATCAGCATAGGAGATTAGCATAGGATTTCGATTTTGTTTCCAGAGTTCGCTTCATGCAGCTGGTATAAAGCTCGTGGTTTTATTCGATTAACCTACTGACTTATAACAATGGACTGAGCGATTTGCTATTTCATGTGGCACAAAAATTTTTGTGTTTCTGAATATCACCGTTAGAGCACCCTTTAAAGCGTTTACTACACAAAAATATGTAAAACTCAACCAATCAGAAGAAATTTTACACCCGTAAATCGAATTAAGTTAAAAAAATATATTTTCTTGTGTCCAAGTGATATTTTAATCGCTTATAAGCACTCTTCTAAGAAATTAAACTAATTCTGACTTTAATTTTCAAAAGTTGTTCTTAACTGAATCCTGCGTATGGGCAAGAGAGACGGCGCAAGGTAAACACTATCTTTACCTTATTCTTTCTGCGGTGATTGCATCTGCAGCCAACACAAATACATCAAATGGCATAAGTAAACGTACAGTAAGCAATATTTTGAGTTGGTAGCTCCAACTCTGCCATAGAGCGAAAGAGAGAAATGTAAAATTTGTGCCATTCTTTGCTATAGGAAAATGGCAGTACGCTCGGTCCACTTACACTTAACACTAAATGTTTCAAGCTCAATAAAGATTATAATTTGAGAAATACACGACTTATATATATATATTTTATAGTATAAGAAGCTGAAATCAATATTCAATAAATGATTAAGATATAAATTTGATTTATAAAAATGTTGCAATTGACTTGTACTCACCTGATCAATATATGGCAGCTGATTTACTTTATATTTGATTGAGGTTTGGCATCATGATACCCTTTCTTGCAGTCGATACCTGCAATAAAGTGGCTTTGTTAGTAATTGTTTTATTACAGTTGAGACTCGCAATAAGACTCTTTATTACAGTCGATACCCGCAATAAAGTGGTTTGAGTTAGTAAATTTCTTATTAAGGTCGAGACCCGCAATAAGAAACTTTATTACAGTCGACACCCACAATAAAGTGATTTGTTAGTAATGTATTATCTCAGTCGAGACCCGAGATAATATTCTTTAAATCAGTCGAGACCCGGCTTAAAGTGAATGTTAGTGAGTATCTTAACTTCAGTCGAGATCCGAAGCAAGATCCATTATTTCCGTCGAGACCAAAACTAAAGTGTGTTGCTAGTAATATTTTTATTGCATCGCTACCCACAATAAAAACCTTTAGTTTAATCGCTTTCTAAAACAAAATCCATAACCCAGTTGATACCCAAAATAAGAATATGTTCTGTTAGCTGTCAATTAAATAAAGTATTTAGTTTAATAATAAGATGTAACACTAGGAAAAAACACTAGGGAATAACACTAAGGAATAAATCGCCAAGTTAATCACTGCACTGCCAAATCACAAAAGAGATCGAATCAAGTCAAACTGCTGTTTATATAGCCAGCGTGTGCAGACAGCACCAGAGGCGCAGGTCAACAATATTGGCATAAAAACAACTGACAGAGCAACAACAACTTGACATAGCAACTACGCCTCATCATTTGTTTATGAAGTGTTACCATTGTAGTTATTGTTGTTAAAAAGCTAATCTCAACTTATTATCTAAAAAATATTTTGAGTAAATTCAATTTATTTCTGATCCAATATGGTATAAATACCAAGAAACTTTCACTTTTTTTTAATTAGAATTGTTACATACCAAGAATAATTTGTACATTATTAAAAACAGTACATTGAGCTGACTTATACGCAGCTAAAGAAGCAGCATGCATTAGTTGCTGCCCTTGTTTCTAGACGCACCATCACAACATTCTGCTGCGCAATGACTTCTTGTGTAATGACCGCAGTTTGTATGCTGCTCGTGCTGCAGTTTGATACTTGAATTTTGGGTTGTTTCACATTCTTGATCTTTCATCTGCTTTGTATTCTTTACCCGCAATGTTAGTAGCGTGTACGCCTCACGCACTGCTTCAGTGGAAATAACTCTTCTGTTTCGTTCCAGTACATGCCTTGTTCCCATTTCATTTCCTAGTGCTTTTGAATTTCTGAAAATGTCATTCCTGTATAAATTAAGGTTTTACTGGTAACAGAACGCAATGGAAAGAACAGAGGAAATTTATTAAATTCATCAACTACTGTTAGTATGTAAGAAAACCCCTGCTTTGAACGTGGTAATGGCCCTATGAAATCCACACTAATATCTCATGTTTGCGATGTGCCATTAATCCAGCTGGTTTCTTTAACTGAGACTTAATAGCTTGACAAATCCTACAACATCGAATGTACTTGATAACATCTGCTTCCATCTAAGGCCAGTAATACTTTTGGGAAAAGCGATCTGAAGTTTTCCATACACTTACATGTCCGGATGTTGAAACGTCGTGAACTTGTACTAACAGATCCTTACGACCATATTTGGGTACCACTTCGCGCCAGTAATCGGACTGTAACGCTAGAGATGGACATTTTACGGAGCGATGTTTCCAACGAGTTCCGTTCTAAATTTTTCAATCTAGGTATTTGTCAGGGCACTCTCCAACATTCTACAGCATCTTGTTTTACCATTTATGTACTACAACTGGAACTCTTGTATTCACAGTTTTGACTAGGGGAACCGTACGAGATAACCAGCCAGGAAGAAGGTGTTCTTTTCCCTTCCTATGTACTACATCAAAATCGAATTGCTGCATTTTAACGGCCCACCTTCCCAGTCTACCTGTTGGATCCTTAAGGTTATTTAGCCAGCCTAAAAAGGCATGATCCGTAACAACAGTAAATTTTGTACCCTCTAAGTATGGTCGAAGCTTGTCAACAGCCCAAAGAACTGCCAAGCATTCGCGCTCCGTCGTGGAGTAATTCCTCTCGCAACGATTTAAGGATCTACTCAGATACGCTATAATTTTGTCTTCCTTATCTTGCTACTGAGTGAGGACTGCTCCAATACCGTATCCGGACGCATCCGTGTGTACGACAAATGAATGCTCGAAATCCGGGCAAGACAGAATAGGGGTAGTTACCAATTTTTCTTTTAGTTTTCGGAATGCTATTTCGCAGTCCTGATCCTATTGAAATTTTTTTCCCTTCTTCAAAAGTTGGGTTATAGGTGAGATTAATGTAGAAAAGCTTGGCACAAACATTCTGTACAAAGATACCATACCAATAAAGCTTCGTGCTTCCTTAATCGTCTTAGGGTTTGGTACATCAAATATACATTTAACTCTATCGAGGTCCACCTGGAGCCCATTCTGTCCCACTAAGTACCCTAAATACTTTAATTCTGGTCGGCAAAACTCAATTTCTACGTAATTGTTGACCAGGTCTGCTTTGTATAACCTTTGGAACACTTCCCTAAGTACTCTTAAGTGATCCTCAAAGCTCTTGGTCGATAAGCCTCTGCCATGTGGCTGGTGAATTCGATAGCTCAAACGGCAGTCGGCAAAATTGAAAAAGTCCTCGGCCCGGTACAGTGAATGCAGTGTATTGTTTTGATTTTTCCGCCATAGGTATTTGCCAAAATGCGGATTTAATATCTAGGGATGAAAAGTATTGGGCATCCCTAAACTTCTCTAAAGTTGTTTGTTACATAAGGAAACGGATATGCATCTTCTTTGGTTACTTTATTTACTTTACGAAAATCTATACAAAATATGTAGGTACTATCCCTTTTCTTAACCATGACTATGGGAGACGCCCAGCCACTACTCGAAGGCTGTACGGTACCTAACTCAAGCATGTTATCCACCTCTTCGTTGATGACCTTCTGCATTGCAGGCGATACTGGATAGTAACGCTGCTTAATGGGTGGTGAACCCGTTACAATAACGTGTTGTACTTCTGTACAATAACCCAAACCATTTCCCATTCTGCTTCATTCCCTCTCAATAGTGCCTCAAGTCGATACCTTTGTTCGTCAGTTAATTTTGTTTTCCCTGCTAAAGAACTCAAGAAGGTAGTTTCCATTTCTTTAGAAAATTGCCAAGAATCGCTTCTCAAATCCACGACTATTCCAATTTCTTTCCAAAAATCCGAATTTAGAGGTAGCGAAGGAATTACTAAAATGTCAAAAGCTTTTATGTGGCCCTGTAGCTCTATAGGTAGTTGCACAAAACCCAAAACTTCAATAATTTTTCCATCTGCTAATGTTACAGATTTCACATCGGCATTCTTAACTGTCAGCCCTAAACGTGCTAATAAATTCCACCCTGATCCACCAAGTATAGTACGGAAAGCTCCAGAATCAAGAAGACCTAATAAATCCGTGCTGAAAACTGAAATTCTGAGATAAGGTCGGCTATAGTTGTTGGCTTTCGGGAGCACATAATCCAGCATATCTATCAACGCTTGACCTTCATTATCACAAGAATCTGATCCGACATTCTTCGAATTTCTGACACTTGCGGCTTCTACAGTCAATTCAGAGCTCCACTCGCCGCTTATGACTGAGCTCTGTTTTCGTTTTTGGCCTTTGTACCTCTAAACGTTCGTGAGTTACTCCATTGGAAGTTATTTTCTTAGAACCCAACAATTCACCGTAATACCGAAAGGAAAAAGTATCAACACTTTCATATAAAAAACCCTCATTTCTTGCCTTAAAACTGTAACATGCACGTAAAAACTAATTAGATATACGATTAGGGCACAAAATGTAGATGCGATTTCATCATACAAACATCCTTTAGCGTTTATATTTAAAAATTTCATAGAATCTGTCCTGTGGTGGAAGATGACCAAATCGGCCATTAACAATGAGGGCTAAGAGGGTGGGGTTATTTTCAACCCTTATTTGTTCTTAAAATAATACTTTTCACAAAATCATTTCCGATTGTAACTAACGAATTTGAGATGATCTTGCTAAAACACTACCCAAATTCTTTAATTACATTACATGCAACGCCATCATGCGGGTCTATTTTGCAACATTTAGCCACTTTTTTTCTTATATTACTATCTTCAATCTTTAGTCTTTCACCGAAAAAACCGCAGCTCATTATCTGTATTACTTTAGGAACAGCTTACACAAATACATTGCGAGGCATGCTAAATTAGATTCAATTTCCAATACATAGGTGTGCTACTTAATATCTCGGTCAAATTTCAACGGATTTTTAAAACTCGTTTTACTAAATTCATTTTAGGGATTTTTGTATGATTTTATGAGACTATTGCGAGGTATGTAGGGCCGTGGGTTACAGAGTTATAATGGTGAGTTATATATATATTATATAATAATATAAAAAAATAATAAAAAAAAAATACGAAAACTATTTTGCGTGGAGTGGGGGTAATTATTTTATATTCTACGATCTATGTAGATTATTCGTACAAAATTTCATTATAATAGGTCTTTAAATTCAAGGTCAAATGGTCATTCAAATATACCAATAAGAAAATTTTCCTCATTTCTTCATTGAAGGTGCTCTGAGGGGGGTGGGGTAAAGGGGCTGAGGGCACAAATGCTGCATTAAACTTCTGTGTACTACAGTTTTCTGTAGAGTTCATTTTAATTACCACAAGCTAACTCCAACTGACACCCTACCATCACAATTCTGAGCTAAGTAAGGGGTATCCGTCAGAACCGAACATCATATAATTACGTGGATAATGAACTTTTTCCAACTTGGTTTTTACTGTTAAATATTACATAAAATGCGTAATACAAGTTCTTTTGGCAGTAATAGTTCATTATAAGAAATTATCGGACAAAAATTTTTTTGAAAAAAAAATACATTGATATAGAGATATTGGTTCAAATTTCTCATATCACGATTTCAAGTGTTCTGAGGGGGTGGGGAAAAGGGGCCGAGGGGACAAATGATGCATGAAATGGAAAGCTGCTGCTATTCTCATACTTCCTGTGTACTACCTATTTCTGTTGAGCTGAACTGAATTACCATAAGTTAACTGTACCTGACACCCTACCATCACTACTTTTAATGAATTATGGGGTGTCACTCAAAAGATGGCCTTATACCGACGCTCCCTTCGAATATCGAGACATCTAATATAGGAGACAATTATAGCCACTTATGTCTTCCAAGTATTAAATTTATTTGAAGCCATTAGCTGTTACCCTTCAGGAGATATTAAATTTCAAATCTCTTAAGTCCAACTCTAATTAGGAAATTTCTTCGTGTTTGTGTGTATGTTTATATGTTCTTTACGCTAAGTAGTTTTTCGTACATAACTCAGTAGGGTTAAGTCCTATTAATAAACTGATGCCACTATGCGACTTATCTAATCGACCCCTAAAACTCATTGAATAAACATTTTTCCCCGGGGTTACTTTCGGGTTGGAGGTAGGTACGCCCAAAGGGGGTGACCTCCATCATGCCATGCCGTATATCAAATGAAAGGTCTCGGAGAGTACTATCGAGCCATGTACTTCTCTTTCCAATCCAGCAAACTTCGTTTAAATATTCTCAAATTACATGTGTGTACATACATATATATTAATTAATCCCCACTCCATAATTCGCCTAAATATAATCCTTACGATTTTTTTCGGAACGTTTTTGCAATATTAACGATTTTTTTACAATTTTGACTTTTTTTTTCAATCTCAACGATTTTTTTTTGGAACTTTTTGATTTTTTTGCAATCTTAACGATTTACTTTTCGAACTTTTTGATTTTTTTGCAATCCTTAAGATTTTTTTGGGAACATTTTTTTAAATCATAACGAGTTTTGTACAACTTTAATGATATTTTTGAATTTTTTACGATTTATTTATCGAACTTTTTGAAATTTTTACGATTTTTTTACAAGCTTAACGAGTTTTTGCAATCCTTACGATTTTTGTTTTGCAATTTTTACGACTTTCCGAACTTTTACAATCTCTATGATTTTTCCTACAATTTGTAGGATTTTCCATTTCTTAATTTTTTCAAATTTTTTAAAATTTTCACGAATTTTTCCAATTTTTTTTATAATTTTTTCAATTTTTCCAATTTTTTTTTTATTTCTCGACATTTTTTTTTCAATTTTCCCGACATTTTTTTGTAACTCTCCAATTTGTTTTTTTTTTTTAATTTTTGCTATAAGAGTGGAAGAATAATTTCTGAATGAAGAAACTGTCAACGGGGGAGGTATCTGGCAAAAAACATTCCGGATGCCACTTGCATCAACCCAATCAAATCTTCTTTTTTTTTATATTATTATTGCGTCGTATTCAAAAATTAATTAGACAAGCGACTAGATTACAAAATTTAGACGCAATTTTTTACCGAACTTAATCAATATCGATTTATAAAAAATTTTGTTTTATTTTTATTTAATCATTAACTGTCTGTACGTACATAGCTTTGTATATAATATATATACATATGTAATATGTATAATATATTTTCATATGTGTAAATATATTTCCAGAGTAATTAAATATGATAGCCAACCCCTCCCCCTACCCATGGGCAAGCGTCAAACTAATCCCCACGCCCTCGCGCAGCGTAGCAAGTATCTAGACTTGGACGACTTTGTGGTCATCTCCAAAGACTCTGAAAGAGATCCAATTAAGGGCAGAATAATTAAACTGCAAAACCTTATTACATTGGATCACTGCAATTCAGAGGAATCTTAGAGTATTCGCAACATCTGCAGGGAATTCAATGATCTCTTCTATGTAGAAGGGTATTTCCTTTAGTATGCAGATGCGATTACCCACAAAATCGAAACACTCCAAGACAAACCGCCCATCTATACCAAGCCTTACAGATTTCCTGAGACAAGGAGAACTGAGATAAATAGGCAAATAAAAGAAATGCTTGAGTCAGACATCATCCCTGGAACTCTCCACTTCTCCTGGTTCCTAAAAAACCAGATGAGAATGGAAACAAAATGTGGCGAGTAGTGGTAGACTTTCGGCGTGTTAACGACATTACTATTGGCGAAGCGTACCCACTGCCAAATATTACTGATATATTAGCCCAGCTGGGGAAGTCGAAATACTTTACCACACTCGACTTAGCCAGTGGATTTCACCAGATAAAAATGGACTCGAAGGACAGGGAGAAAACTGCTTTAGAATACCCTATGGCCACTACGAATACAATCGTATGCCATTTGGTTTAAAAGGAGCCCCTCCTACTTTCCAAAGAGCCATGAACAATGTTCTATGTGGACTTCAAGGCATCTATTGCTTCGTATACTTGGACGATATTGCAGTCTATGGATACAGTCTCAAAGATCATAATTCAAGACTCCCAGCAGTATTTAGCCGTCACCGCAATTTCAGTTTGAAACTTCGACCCGACAAGCTCCATTTCCTAAGAAAGGAATTTATGTATTTAGGGCACGTAATTACAGAAAACGGAGTCAAACCAGACCCTGCAAAAATAAAATCAGTTCAGTTATATCCCAGACCCAAGAAGGAAAAAGACATCAAAGCCTTCCTTGGTTTCGTCGGTTACTATCGCCGCTTTATACCAAATTTTTCGAAGATAGCCAAACCACTTACACTTTTGAAAAAAGATACGCCTTTCAAGTTCGACGTAATTTACGATGAAGCATTCTGCGAATTGAGGAATAAATTAATTTCAGCACCAATTCTATCTTATCCCAATTTCGACAAAGAATTTTTTGTCACCTCCGATACCAGTGACTACGCCATCGGGGCTGTTCTGTCACAAGTTGATGATCTCGGAGATCACCCAATCGCCTATTTGAGTCGAGTTCTCAATGGTGCAGATATTCGTTACTCAATAATAGAAAAAGAGCTCTTAGCCATCGTTTTCGTAGTTGAGAAATTCAGACCATACGTTTACGGTAGACAGTTTACAATTATAACTGACCATTAGTATGGGTCATGATGAGATGGATAATCTTGAGGAATACAACTATAAAATAGTCCATATATCAGGTAAACTCAACACAAATGCAGACGCTCCCAGTAGAGCTATTCCAAATAGTACCGAAAATTTCGCAGAACCTATCACCTGCGTAAATGTGGGAACAAGGAATCAAGCTAGAGCTCAGGCGAATTTGAATACTCCCAAAACGAGTGTCATTAATAAAAACCCAACTCCATCACAAGTGAACAATTCCTCAGTCATAATAACTAAGACAAATTTTCCAATATTATTAACCAAAAATGCGAATCCTAAATTTTTCATCTTGCCAATGCAAGATACTGAACTCGAAAGAGTGCTTGATTCGAAATTAAATTTTCAGCTAAATCTCCACTTTTAGAAACTGAACTGAACGTCTTCAAGAAAAAAGACTCCACGATAATCATATCAAAAATTAATTTACCATGCCGATCCCAAGGAGATAGATCAGACCACGAAAAGAATTTAACTCAGATCTGCGCATACGCAGAAGAAAATCAGTTAAAACATATAAATATCACCTTTGCTTTCTTAGATTCACAGAATCTAATAATTATTACAAACGTTATTACCTAGATCTTCGCTAATAAACAAATAAACATCAAACTCCATGAAGATTCGATTAAATATTTATCCGACATTAATGACATCGAACAAGTTTTAAAAGATTTTCATTCACTACCGACGGGAGGTCATCAAGGTATTTCCCGGACTATTAAAAGAATCAAAAAGCAATTCTACTGGCCTGGCATGTCAGACGACATGGCCAAATATGTAAGGAAATGTAAACTTTGTCAGGTGAACAAAGTATCCAGAATCCCTAAATTCAGTGGTGGGATTCTAATAATATTACAACCGGTTCGCTATGAAAAAATGTGGTTGGCAGACTGTTATTAAAAATCTTTTAAAGCTTTCTAAATTAAAAAAGAATTTATTTATTGTTCAGGAAAGTAAATTTTATAAAAAAAAACGATAAACTTATAATTTTAAATATTTCCATATAGCCTTTTGATTTTCATCTGCCTCTGAAATTTGTTTTTTTTTTAACCCTTGTATCATCGGCTGAATGATTAATTATCAACCACTTCTTTACAAAGGGGACGGAATCCCATTCGATAAGTGGTAGGCCGATTAGACTAATAGTCATTACTCTGGTAATATTTTGTACAGTTAAACGGTTCCGTTTATCTGAACATATTTGGTTCATTTTTGAAAATCCCCTTTCTGCTGCTGCTGAACTTACAGCAATGGTTCTTATAATATTTTTTGCTTTTGTAATACTTTCCGGGACCAAATAGTTCTGCGTATCTTTTAAGAAATTTTCTACAAAATTCCTATAAACATTTGTATCAAATTTTATAATTAAAAATGTCGTTAAAAGTGTCTAATTTTTCTTCAGCTGCCTTCCACGGAACAATTAGTTCTTCAATATTCCACCTAGATGGTTCTAATATATTAAGAAATTCTAATTTACAGCTGCCTTGGGCACAATTTGATTTTATATGGTTGCAATCCATTAGCCTTTTCTTTAAATTAAGTACTATATTATATATAAGTTTAGAGCGTGGAAGTCCAATAAATTTACTATTTTCTATAAATTTGATTGTTTTAAAAGCTTCTGAGGTAATTATACTTTCAATTTTGTTTTCGTATACACCCTTTTCCTTTTGGAGTATTTCAAAAAAATTAATTGACCTTAGAACAAGTTTTTCGGCCTTAATTATGTCCATATTTCTAGCTTGTAGCGCATTTGACAGAATAGAAATTTTATTTAAAATGTCAATCATTAAAGATAAATCATTTAAAAAGAATTTATTTTCCAGTCTTATAGCCATACCCATGTATTTTTCATTTGATGAAAAATAATTATGTAAAGCAGGATAGGCACGTCAAACAGCTATGGTTGATCTTAAACTGCATGCTGCCCATCGTGGTCCGAAAACTCTTCCAATCTTTATAATATCGATTTCTAGTTCCTTTGATATTTCGGGAAGCTGGATTTGATTTTTATTGGATTGATGAAAAATAGTGTATATTTTGTCAATAAAAATCTTAAAATGGTTTACTTGCTCTATTTCATTTATAAAATTATCCAAAACAAGTTGGAGACGGTGGTTTAAACAATGCCATATTAATACATTTGGAAATTCATTTGAAATTCTCGTACTGACTCCAGATTTTCTCCCTAGCATGACACTTGCTCCATCTGAACAAAATCCAAATAAATTTTTTTTTTTCAAGTAATTATAAGTAAATCCATTGTTATTTTAGGCTTTCATCAAAGAATGATATATTGTTTCTGCATCTTGTTTGTTTAATTCAAGTACAGTTAAGAAAATTGTTGGTGGTGTAACAGAATCTTCAACTTTAAAAAAAATTATAATGACTGGTTTGGAGGATATTGTTGAAGCTTCGTCAATAATCAAATATATTTTCAAATTATATGCAATTATTTTCTCAAATACTTCATTTCTAATATCATTTGCAATAAAATCCACTATTTTTACTGCGGTTTTACAAGAATGAAATGCTAGTTTTTAAGAACAGTTTCAACTAAACAAAACCAAAATGTTTTGTACACAAAGTTTTTTAGTATGCATTTTTCAAATTCGCATTCAAAACAAAAACAAAATCATAACTGTTCTCAAATTTTAGTCTTCAAGTATTCAACTTCACGAAGTACGATTTTACTTCTGCTTGAATTTTCTTTTCTTTAATATTTTTCATAGTGTACTGTCATATATACTATCTATGATATGTAGATTTCATAATTATTTTTCAATTCTATTCTTCTATGTATATTATGCATAGCCAAATGTGTATTATCAAAACCCTCGAGAAATACTTTCGAGTGTCGTCTGCCGTAGTCCCAGGAAATCGAATGTATCTGCTTGCCTACAGATTCGGACTCCGGACGCACATACGCTATTGCGACTATTACTCAGCTGAGAATTATTGAGCGTTAAATGGTAAGGTTACGTTTACAAACACATATCTTCATCATGGTGCTGTATTTAAGGTCAATACAATTCTGTACCTATGTACAAAAAGCGCATATAAAAGAGATAAAATGTGGTATATCAATATCGTATGTCTATTTTGTTGTTGTATTTTTTTCCGAATAATTTTATGAAGTAATTATGAAATTTAAAGTATAAATTTTTTATTTTTTACAACCGGTTCGCCGAACTTGGAAACCTTTTACGAAACGGTTCTACCGAACCGGTGCGAACCGGCTGAATCCCACCACTGCCTAAATTCCAATGAAAATCTCGAGCATTAGCTCCAAACCTTTCAAAAGAGTGTACCTAGATGTTGTAGGACCTCTCCCAATTTCACATTCTGGAAATAAATATCTCCTTACATTCCAAGATGACCTTTCAAAATTTTCTGAGGCTATTCCTATAGTCGACACCGATTCTAAGACACTAGCGTAAGCATTCGCGACAATAATAGTTTGTCGACATGGTATTCTAGAATGTATCCTTACTGATCAGTGCTCTAACCTCATTAAGGTGCATGTTCGCCGACGTATCTAAGTTGCTGAGAATTAAAAGGCTCAAGACTACTTCATATCACATTCAGACAAATGGTACATTGGAGAGAAGCCACAGAACTTTAGCGGAGTACCTCCGCTCTTATGTAGCAAAAGATCCACAAGACTGGGATACATGAATTCCCTATGCCATGTCTGTATATAATAAAACCCCTCATTCGAGTACTAATTTTACTCCACGCGAACTCCTATACGGATTCCCAGAAGAAACCCCAAATAACTTAAAATATACTTCGTATGAGAATGGAGGTAAATTCCCCGGAAAACTCAACCATAAAAATTAACAATAAAACTAAAGGAGTACATCACAACGATCTGAGCCTTTTCACAGATTAATGCCAGTAACCTCATCCTCCACAAAAATCATTCCAAATGATTAATACAGTATCATCTTCCAGGTTTCCAAAATGATGAATACAGCATTCACTTTTATTCTCATCCCTTTCGTCTACGGCTCAGGAATAGAAGTAAACCAACTAAATGTCAATGCAGGCATTTATTTCGAAGAAATTGGCAGAGCCAGTTTCTACACCAAGGAGTGGAAATTAGTGACATTCTACGACCTAGAAAATTTCAAATCAGAACTCAGGAAATCCAGTTCATCGAACAGCAAATAACATCAACTTAACAGAAACTCAATAGCAATTCAACGATGGCCCATACTTGTAATGGTACGTTGCTACAAATAAATCTTATTATAGCAAACAGAGAGTATATGAATATGTTAATTGTAACTCAAAATAGAAAACAAACAGCACTTATCAATTCTATAGGCTCTTTTCGGCACATTGAACAAGGATAATGCCAAGCTATATGATGACCATATTCAGAACCTTACTTTAAACCAAAACTCCCTCCTTTCCCTTATGAAAAGACGATCGGCAATAGTCGAACCGACCGCCCATATTTTCAACAAAACTAAAGCCGCAATTGACAAGGAATTCTTGAATATACATAAAAAACTAATATCAGTACAGATAGCTACATCACTAATGGAAAATAGAACACTTGATAACAAGACATCCATTGAACTGGAAACACTCATTTCACTAGTTTCATTAATGGCATTCAGATAACAAAATACCCAGTCGGAATTAATAGATCTCTTAACAGATTCAAGGCATGGAAAATTTCACCCCACACTCATTTCCCCAAGACAAATTGAAGAACTTTTATTGAACATCAGGCAAGAATTGCCAAATTCAATGATGCTTCTCATAAATTCCAGAGAAAATATAATAACACAAATTTACAAATTAAGCACGATATCCGCAAATATTTTTAATAATAAAATAATTATTGAGCTTCGAATTCAGCTATCTTTTAACGAACCTTATCAAATATTTAAAGCGATACCATTACCTCCACTCCTCAATGGATCGTTCGTGTATATCAATTCATCAAAGGAATATATTCTGCTAGACTACAATCGTGAACACCATGTTGAATTAACTCTTCAGGATATCCACAATTGCGCAACGTTGGCCCAAATGAATTTTTACTGCAAAATCTCATTACCTAAACACAAATACAAAAATAAACCAATGTGCATTAAACTTGATACAAAAGGAACCAATTACATCGAAATGTACAATCCTAACAATAGAGCAAGTTTATTATTTGTCGCAGTTATCGCAGCAGAATGCCTGGCTTTTCTCCCTGGAAGGATCCCTTCACATAGATATAATTTGTGAAGATTCCATTAGTTCACAAAATCTGCATGGAATAGGAACAATGCACATCAATCCCGGTTGTTATGTTCGTAGCAAGGAATTCATCCTGCACGGACATAACGTAAAAATGTCCAAATTCAATTCCCATTTTATCTCAACAATAAAAATTTTTAATGTAATATGGAATATGATGTGTTCGCCCATGGAAACGCTTATAGAAACAAATCCATTAAATATTTCGAACAACTTGGATCTAGATAAACTTCTAAAATCCGTTCGTTTCCAAAAGAACCAAGAATCAATTCCTTTAAATCTAATAAATAATTATCATATTCACCACTATGCAACATCATATGTGACAATAGCCTTAATTATCTTTATTCTATGTGTTATCTGATAATCAAATACAACACAAAAACCAGTAACTCAAAAAGAATTCTTCCTGAAAATAAACAGGATAATGTGCCCACTCCGGCACCGAGAGAATCAAAATTCAAAATAACTCCTGTACCACAAAGAAAAACCACAGAAAACGTTTAACTTACAGACAATGACAAATGGAAACGGTAGCCTCTCGCTTCCCAATTTTTATCCCTCTATATCCACCACCATCCAAACAAAACACTACTAAACAATTAAGGAGGAAAAAAATATCTCACATTTTGTTTTTGATAATATATATGTATTGATGGAAATAAAATAAGTAAAAAACAAGTTTTCATAAACTGAGGCCAGGCCGCATGAAAAAGTAGATAAAATAAGTAAAAAACGAGTTTTCAAACAAAACTGAGGCCAAGCCGCATGAAAAAATAGAAAATAAACGTTTCTTCACATACAGAGGTGGACTCACATTTTATTCGCTGACAATCACTGGGATATATTTCAGTATGATCAGTCAGAGGTGGACTCAGATTTTTTGATTGGGACATTTCTCTTAAATATTCTTTCTCTTCATGAATCAAATCACTTATTACATCTGATTGATCATATTGAAATATATCGGTGATTGTCAGCGAATAAAATCTGAGTCCACCTCTGTGTGTGAAGAAAAGTTTATTTTCTACTTTTTCATGCAGCTTGGCCTCAGTTTTGTTTGAAAACTCGTTTTTTACTTATTTTATCTACTTTTTCATGCGGCTTGGCTTCAGTTTTTGAAAACTCGTTTTTTACGTATTTTATTTTCTGCCTTTTGCACGTTAACTAAATTATTATTACATGCTGCATGGAGATATTTCAAAACAATTTTATGACGGCTGAAAGGACACTGATTTACCAGTTTTTCAAAAAATTTATTCGAGTAAAAATTATTTTTATTTACAGAACTTTTGCGTCAAAATATCGCTAAAGAACAAAAGCTTATAATTGAAAATTTTTCTTGCTAAATACACCAACGAAAGTTAAATTTTAGTTGTTGCCTGAGTTTTTCTTTTCTGATTGCTTTTCCTGTATTTATTTAAACGTCGCTCACGTTGCGTTTTTGTTTCTTTTCGAGCCATTTTAGAATTTCTTTATTCGTGTAACTTTACTTCTTATTTTGTTTCTAAGATCAATTTAACCGAACTTAATTATATTTTTACTTAATTCTAATTTAATTTTAATTTCTTACTTTCTTTTTAATTTTCCGTTTTCCTTTTAATTTTCCGTTTTCCTTTAATTTTTCTTATATTTATCCTTATATTTCTTTCTATATTCTATATGCGTCCATACGACTCGAGAGTTTCCAATGGACTGACCGTACTTCGAACACAATCCGAACAGTTTCGATAACTCGGACTACGGTTTACTTAGGTTTCGAAAAATTTGAAATTTTGAAGGCAGTTAAGATGAGATGATTGGAAGTCAGCACCGTGGTTGCCTGGAAGTTTTTGTTCAGCTTATCATTACCGACATTTTAACATTTTAAGTCATGTACTGTTTTAACGGAAAATTTTCCGGAAAAGTCGGAAAATTCCGGAAATTTTTTCGGAAAAATCGGAAAACTCTGCATTTTTCCTGAAACGAATTTATCACTAATCAAATTTATACCAAATTTTCAAATGATTTCTCCCGATTTTCCGGGTTTTCCATGGAAATTTCCGGTTCAAATTTTGATAGATTCAATTGTCACGCGACATGAACCTGTGTGCCAAATTTCAGCTCGCTGTGATGACGAAAAGTGGGTTTACGAGAGTGTCGAAAATAGTAAAGAAATAGACAAATTCGTGTACGAGTTAAAGGTAATGGCTGGCCTCAAAAAATAAAAAGATCTATAAGTGTAAATAAAATAAATAAATAAATAGTATAAATGTGAGTAGCTGTAAGACTACCAAACATTTAGGTATAATTCCATCTAAATATTATTCACTTTCTTTTATATTATCTTAGGAGCTTTAAATATAACAAATAAAAGGTATTATAAGAAGGCAAAGAAAAATAAATAAAATTAAAACAAATGATGCCAGGGAATAAATTACCTTTTAAAATGAGTATTAATTTCAATAGAAATAAACAAAGAAAAAAAAGGAAGAAAATCAAAATTTAAAATTTAATGTAATACTTAATACAATAATGGTTTTTTCTCTCTCTAGTTTTATCCTAACTATCAAATATATGTACATCATTATATACATTAAATCATACATTGCGAAGTGATAATACTAATTAAATTGACAATAATAAATAACTTACAAGAAAATATGTATCTACATATAAATAAAAAATTATAAAAAGAATTTAAGCCCTCTCTATTAGAAATTAAAAATTACATGTATTAGATTTTACTGTATTTAATAATTTTGTGGTTATTTACGATTAACTAGTTATATACCATTTCCTTTATATGTATAAATTCTAGTTTGCTTATTTGGAAAGAAAGTTTTCTTCTCAGTATGAATTAAACTTCCTTTTCCCCAGGGGGGAGGGATGTTGTTACTCAGGTGCCCAATGCCCCGAATCACAACCATAAGGTCAATACATCAATATATTGCCCTATGCAAATGACCCTGAAAACATAAAAATCTTAAAACAAAATTTACTTCATACATTCCAATCTCATTTAAAATTCATTCACTTATTGTAATAAAATGCAATTAAGCATAAATTGCATTTTATTATCAGGCACACAATCCACTCACACGATATGCATACTTACCTACATACAGTGTCTTCTTACTTTTTTTCCGTATGTACACTGCATATACGTACATTACTTACTTCCTCCAATCTAATTGTATGTACATACATACCTACAATTATCAGAATTATTCGCGCCCCCTTAAAATTAATATTTCAAGACGGGCGCACAAGTGTATATCGGATTACAGTTTGCAGTACGTTTTTGCAACGTCGTGAGAAAACAATAAAAAGAAAAAAGAGCTTTTGAAGCTATCGTGGGTACCTGCGTGCAAGACCCGCAAACCTCCAGGAGTCCGTTTTTTAAAGCCGTCGAGAGGAGTTTTCGTAAAATAATAGTAAATCTAAGAATTATAAAGTGAAATTGAAGAATAATTAGAAACCTGTTCTTAATTCAATCTATTTTAAAAACCGATTAAGAAACCAATTGAGTTATTGAAACTAATCTATATGAAATTGATAAAGATTAACGTAAAATACAGCAGAGCTGCTAAAATATACTAGTGCTGAATAAAGAAGGTTATATATTGGGTTATTGTTTTAAATTTTCGCCTTCCGATTGCTTCTTTCTGAGCGTGCCAGGAAGCACGACCAGTTAGCTACACAACAGGCTCACCTTATTGACGCTACTGATTTTTAGATAAAATTCGTAAATCTAGAGTATTTGAAGCCAAAAATTTTCTTAAAAAATGTCGGACTGCACAGAGATCTGGTCGAAACCTTCAGAGACTCTGCAATTGATGCCTTCTCATTTACTCCAAAAGAGTCGAGAAAGCCTTCAATATTAATCAAAGTTCTGGGCAGCGATACGCCAGTCGAGGATGTCCTTCGGGATATAAAGGAGCAAGTTCCTGTTATTAAAATCACAAACATAGTTCGCTTTTCAACTCCTAGCTCTAGGAAGTCGGAAATCCCCTTAAAATCTTCACCGTCCTAATTGAACATAAAAAAACTAACTGTAATTAGGTATATTCCTCTAACCAGAAAATGTTGCGAAAAAAAACGGCACAAAAGAAAATTAGAAGTTACATTATGTGTCAGAGATTTGGCCACATCGGTAATTTATGCGCCTATCATCCTAGATTTGTCCTTTGTGGAGACAAACATTACTCTGCCTGCATCTCGAAAGTGAAACCTAATAGGCCATCTCCTAAATGAGCAAATTATCAGTCAACCGAGCATCCTGCTAGCTTTGCGGTCTGCTCGGAATTTCAAAAGTACAAAGCAAAAAAGCCTAACTAAAAGCCAATCTCAGAGAAAAAGCTAATTACAGATTCGATTCGGTTAAAAACCAAGTAGCGCCCATTGTAAATTCCTCTAAGGCTAATGCGGATATTAGTAAAGGTAACATCAGCCATGGATACACTAAGAGCAATGATCCCAATAGCGACAAAAAACTGGACCAGTTCCTAAATGATGCCAACAATCTATTCAAGATCCCGTTTATTGAGCTAATTAAAAAAATTCGGGAGTTTTGGCAGAGTTATAAAGCCATGAAAACATCCGAAAAGAAGGCTTTTCCTTACCTTCAAATCACTGCCGCGATTATAAATTAATTGGTCCAACACCCCCTATAAAATTGTGTTCTTTAAATCCCCAAATGTGCATTCAAATGGTGCTATGTGGTCAGAATCGGTAGCAAGACATCAAGATTGTCGTACTATCAACGTACAAGAGCCAACCTCTCGCACCTTAGTTGAAAATCTAAATCACCAACTGAGCCAAGCTTCTGTTAAGTAAATATAAAGAACTTTGTTTTACTATACTTCATTTAAAATTTTTATTTGTATGTACTTACAAGAAAAATTATATACATACTTATGTATTGGGCCCAATTGGATTCAATTCAATTCAATTCAATTCTTTATTAAGGGTATTATACAACAAGATTACTTAATCTTTTTAACATGTACCAAATATATTATTTGGAGGAAACTACTGAGAGACAAAAAAAAAGGAATATAACTAACAATTTATTAACAATGCAAGTAGTTTATATAATCTTGAATTTATTATTTCATTTAAATTTAAATATTAATAATAATAGTGTGTGTAAAATTAGATGCGTTTGGCTAGCTGCCATCAGTTAAATGTCGGTACAAGAGCCTCTTAAACGCGCCAACAGGCACTGTGCGTTGAATATCAACTGGAAGTGAGTTCCATTTACTAGATATGTGAACGAAGTAGGAACGTTGGCCCATGACTGTAAGGTAACGAGGGATCAAGATATGGACGTGCCTAGAGCTACGCAAAAAGCTAATACTGTTGCCCAAGTAAGCGGGATTGTTGGTGTATATAAGACGATGTAGAAAGGTTAGCGATTGGTACAGAAGGTAAGTTTTAAGGGGGCAGCCAAGTATTGAATTTCTGTATAAGGATATATGGTCAAAGCGTCGTAGTCCAAACACGAATCTAATACAGTTGTTAAAAGCCACCTCCAACTTTCGCGAGCAGACAGAATCCAGGCTAGGAAAGACTAGGTTACCATAGGTGAAAAATGGGACAACCAGAGCTTTGACTATTTTGAGTTTGGTGACTACCGAGAGAAAATCCGCTGAGCACCAAAGTTTACGAAGTGTACCATATACTTTGCCAAGGATGCTGTTAACATAATCGCAGCAGGTCAGGCGAGAGTTGAGCATTACCCCAAGATCTCTAACTCTCTCCAAGTGAGGCGGGGGATTATTATTTAAGAGAACTGGGGGAAAGTTTGATGGATCCAAGCCTCGCCTATGGAGTATCATGTAAATTGATTTGCTTGCATTCAAGGCAAGATCATTTACCACAGACCAGTCATGGATGCGTTGCAGATCCTCGTTGATTTTGAGGATACAATCCTCGGATATACCAACAGGGCAGCCAAGAAAAATTTGAACATCGTCTGCATACATATGTATGTTTGCGTTGCGTATCACATCTGGTAAATCATTAATATAGAGGCTAAATAAAAATGGTCCGAGGATAGACCCTTGTGGTACACCACGACACAGACATATCGGGTCAGAGAGATGGTTGCCACTTTTCACTTGCTGCGTTCGACTTAACAAAAAACTTTTGATGACTGATAGAACGAGAGCGGAAAATCTAAATTGCACTGCCAATTTATGCAATAATTTAAAGTGGTTAATGCTATCAAAGGCCTTTGAGAAGTCTAATAAAACAAGGATACCCAAGTTATCTCTATCAAGTGCTTCCCGAATATCAGTAGTAACCCTTAACAAAGCCGTTTGACAGCTGTGCCTGCGACGAAATCCAGACTGCCACGTTGATAATAAAGCATTACCTTCAATATATTCAAGCATTTGGTCAGCCAAGATTTTCTCCAGAGCTTTTGATAAGAAGCACAGCAGACTGATAGGTCGAAAATCAGACATACAACTAGGGGAATTCTTTTTTGGAATGGCTATTACAGTACCTCTTTTCCAATTTGTAGGAAATTTAGAGGATATTAAGACTGTGTTAAAGATATGGTTTACAACAGGTAATATTACGGGCAGAAGTCTTTTTAGGAAATGTCCCGGTATGTTATCCGGACCGCAGGCATTCGATTTGATTGAGAGAATAGCACGGTATACCTCAGCCGAATCAGCACAGCAAAAGCTGAAACCATTGTTTGAAACGAATGTAGGAGTGACACTCTCAATATCAGAAGTCGCTGGTGATATTAATGTTATGGGTGATGCGAAATATTCATTTAGGCCGTTAGGATCAAAATCACAGCCAGGAGACCGTGCGCCATGAACACCCATTCGTTTTAGATTGGACCAAAATTTGCTAGCTGGGAGTTGAGGATCAAGCTCAGCACCAAAATAATTACGCTTCGCAGTTCTTATTTTACTGGTTACTAAATTTCTGACGCGTTTGTATTGGAGTTTGATTGCACTGATTTTTAAATGTCTATATTTGCGATAAAGGAACTCGCGCTCGGCTATCAAATTTTCAATTTCCACCGAGTACCAAGGAATTTTATGCTTATGTGTACGCCTAGTACGGAGAGGAGCGTACTTATCATGAAGATATTGGATGATGTAATCGAATTATTCTACTTGATCGTCAACATCAGTGCATTGATAGATCTCGTGCCAAGGAAGTGAGGCAGATTCCATCAACATTTCATCAACTTGTATACCATTATAGTCGCGAAAGTAGCTAGGCATTTCATCAGAGCTTACATCCATAATAAAATTATATGTTAGGAACAGTAAATCGTGGTTCAAAAAACTAGGTGGGCTCAGCTGGTTAGAAAAATTTATATCACCTTCATGAATAACCAGAAGAAGATCACGTAGGGAAGGATTTGGCACACCGCAAAAGGTGGGTATTCTATTAACTTGCTTGAGATCAAGCCGTTGGATAAGATGAAGGAAGTTCTCTGAAAGTGCATTACGCAGCAACAGATTGACATTAAAATCACCCCCAATAATTACCTTATTGTACCTATGGGTGATAGGGGAAATAGCATCTTCGAATACCAATGCATTATCTGTGGAAAAGCAATTAGGGGGGCAGTAAGCAGCAACTACCACACAATTGTCAGCACTAGAACTAACTTCAACGCACAGAAACTCAAAAGGGTGACTGGGCGGTGAGTAATTAATCACAGACGATTTCAAGTTAGCTTTTACATAGACTGCAACTCCACCTCCAGATCGATTACATCTGTCATTTCTATGCAGCTTATATCCCGGAATATCAACCAACCCAGACGGTATATCACAATTTAGCCAAGTCTCAGAGACTAGTATCACCTCAACCCCCGAGTCAGCAAAAATTGACTGTAATTCGCTAATTTTCGGGCGTATACTTAGCGAATTAATAGAGCACACTCTAAGACCCCGAGCCATGGAGCAGAAGATATTCATCAAAGTTCCTACCTGGTTCATCCACTAAAAATTTATGAAAATAACATGTCTGCACAGAGCCAGTGATAGCACAATTTAAGAGGCAGGTTAAATCTAGAATTAAAAATATAACAGCCCGGCACAAGCATCAAATAAATTACAGAGTTCAATTTATAAGTACACACACTGAAAAAAACTAGTATAGTTAAGCTGCAAGCAGTATAATATAAATTCATTTTTAAATAAACTGAAAGAAAGCAACAAAGCAAATTAAATATTTCATATGGGATAGAAAAGAGATTCAAATCTATGAAATTAACTAATCTAAAACAAAACAATATGGATAGCATTATGTTTAATCATCGCGATTCACAGCTGTTGGAACTCCAGGTGTCATAGGGGCATCAATCAAAGTTGGAGCCGCAAGCGCATGCAGAGCAGCGATATCACTCACATGCAATAAAATGTCATCTTTTTTCTTCAGGACATAAACAAAACCATTTCGAGATCGAACTGAATGCAGCTTATGTAAAGAACGTAAGCGTAGTGCCTCACGATAAATTATTTGGTTGTTGCGTGAAAGACGTTTTTAATAATAATAAAAACATGAATTGTTATCTAGTTCTTAAGATTGTAGGTTAAAGCCAGTACAGGCTAAGCTTAGTATACACTGGGAGCAGGTGTATTCGAAAATTGTTTGTGATATTGTGATATCACACTGCAAAAGTACAACAGTACACCACTATTCAAATTGTATAACACAAATTACCCTTAGTCTAAGTAGCCAAACATACTTGAAAGTCGGCCAAGTTAATTTGTTAATTATGCTTTTGTTTTTCGCAATCTTAAATACATTGGATTTTGTGGCATCAATAAATGAAATGAAATATATCATTAAAGAATTCATAAAAAAACAGCAAAACAAAATATAAAAATATAAGCTTTTTCTTCATTTCAAGCTTATCTTGTAATGTTCCAACAGCCCCAGCGATTTTATTTGGATCCATAGCAATAAGTCCAGCTGGAATATTCTCCAACGGGGCATGAACCTTGTTTCTTCGTTTGCATAGGATTGGTCTCAAGAGCATCGTAATTAGGCTCACCTGAACCTGGCACCAAACCTTATGCGTAACCGTGTACTGGACACACAAAATATGTTCAAGCCGGCAAAATCTTATTGAGTGTATAAATTCCCCTGTTTTCTCTTATAAACACGGCGTCTCATTTAAGTACATTTCACATACATTGCCCATTGAAATTGCCAGTACACCTCTTTGTGAAATACCAATTTGATTGGCAGGCATTTTTCTACTATATTCTACTGTTAATCCTTTAAGTTTTCTATAGCTTTGTACTTTCTAAATAAATAAACAATTTATTTGAGTACCCGTGCCAAATGCACGCATAGCGTTGGGTACATCATATAAAGTCACATGGTAGATTGATTAACATTGTAGCAAAATAAACAATAAAAGTACGGGTATAGGCACATATAGCAAAATAAAATTAAATGAATACATAGTATATACCTTGTTCTAGAACTTCCATATACTGTCGATTGAAGCGAACTATTTGTGCTATTCGCTTCATGTAAATCTTCTACGAAAATGTATAAGAAGTCCTTTTGTGTATCTTTTGTTCTGCAGACATAAAAGAACACAGTTTATTTACCAAACTTTAACTTACATTCCCCCAGTTATCAAGTTCTTGCATCTTGGATCTACTGATAATGCAATTATCGGTGTCCCACACGTAACAGCATGTTAGGTTTTCTATGAAGCGGTAAATTTTTGCTTCACTTTTGCCCACACGTGCCAGCATGCTACGGTTTTCTGTATCCACACGTAGCAGCAGGCTACGGTTTTTTGGATGTGTGAAGTTTTTGCTTCACTTGTGCCCACACGTAACAGCAAAATGCGACGGTTTTCTTGGATTTGTGGTACGCCTAAATGTAGGCTTTTATAGCTTTCAAGCGGTGCGCCTGGTTTTGAATTAATATTAGTAATAATTAAAGTTAATATTAAGAAATGTTTGCTCATGTCAATGGATTCTAGATGGTGGGTGGGTGGGGGATAATAAGGAAACGGAGGGGGGGGGTAATGAAGTTTTCATCAGAAATCCCCTACGGGCTTTGGTTTTCGAGATATTAGCGTATTAATAAATAAAGTTATTTTTGGTCATACCAATGGATTCTTGGTGGTGTGGGGTGGGACTAGGGACGAAATTCTCATCATAAATCCTCTACGGGCTCGCCATTTCTTGAGTAAGGTTACCTAGCGGCATTAGTCGCAAATACCGACATGCCTTGGTTTTGCTCTTTTTTTTATTAGCTGGGAAGTGCTAGATATCAGCATGACGTCATCTTGATTTTGCTCTTTTCAAGTGCTGTTGTTGATATCAGCATCATTAGAATTTCACAACATGATATCACCTTGGCTTGATGTTTTCTTAGCAAATAATTATTATTATTGGGTCCTGGGGTGCGTGTATCGAAAAGTCACAGTTGTTCTTTCGAGTGCAAACATCATTCTTGAGCAAGGTGCCCTGGTGGCAT
This sequence comes from Dioctria rufipes, assembly GCA_963924295.1. Taxonomy (NCBI): domain Eukaryota; kingdom Metazoa; phylum Arthropoda; class Insecta; order Diptera; family Asilidae; genus Dioctria; species Dioctria rufipes. Next base: position 98,480,188 of record OZ002740.1, on the reverse strand, counting down.
TTTCCGGTACTACCTATGTTGCTCATCTCGTGCGTGGGGATACGAGATCAGCATAGGAGATTAGCATAGGATTTCGATTTTGTTTCCAGAGTTCGCTTCATGCAGCTGGTATAAAGCTCGTGGTTTTATTCGATTAACCTACTGACTTATAACAATGGACTGAGCGATTTGCTATTTCATGTGGCACAAAAATTTTTGTGTTTCTGAATATCACCGTTAGAGCACCCTTTAAAGCGTTTACTACACAAAAATATGTAAAACTCAACCAATCAGAAGAAATTTTACACCCGTAAATCGAATTAAGTTAAAAAAATATATTTTCTTGTGTCCAAGTGATATTTTAATCGCTTATAAGCACTCTTCTAAGAAATTAAACTAATTCTGACTTTAATTTTCAAAAGTTGTTCTTAACTGAATCCTGCGTATGGGCAAGAGAGACGGCGCAAGGTAAACACTATCTTTACCTTATTCTTTCTGCGGTGATTGCATCTGCAGCCAACACAAATACATCAAATGGCATAAGTAAACGTACAGTAAGCAATATTTTGAGTTGGTAGCTCCAACTCTGCCATAGAGCGAAAGAGAGAAATGTAAAATTTGTGCCATTCTTTGCTATAGGAAAATGGCAGTACGCTCGGTCCACTTACACTTAACACTAAATGTTTCAAGCTCAATAAAGATTATAATTTGAGAAATACACGACTTATATATATATATTTTATAGTATAAGAAGCTGAAATCAATATTCAATAAATGATTAAGATATAAATTTGATTTATAAAAATGTTGCAATTGACTTGTACTCACCTGATCAATATATGGCAGCTGATTTACTTTATATTTGATTGAGGTTTGGCATCATGATACCCTTTCTTGCAGTCGATACCTGCAATAAAGTGGCTTTGTTAGTAATTGTTTTATTACAGTTGAGACTCGCAATAAGACTCTTTATTACAGTCGATACCCGCAATAAAGTGGTTTGAGTTAGTAAATTTCTTATTAAGGTCGAGACCCGCAATAAGAAACTTTATTACAGTCGACACCCACAATAAAGTGATTTGTTAGTAATGTATTATCTCAGTCGAGACCCGAGATAATATTCTTTAAATCAGTCGAGACCCGGCTTAAAGTGAATGTTAGTGAGTATCTTAACTTCAGTCGAGATCCGAAGCAAGATCCATTATTTCCGTCGAGACCAAAACTAAAGTGTGTTGCTAGTAATATTTTTATTGCATCGCTACCCACAATAAAAACCTTTAGTTTAATCGCTTTCTAAAACAAAATCCATAACCCAGTTGATACCCAAAATAAGAATATGTTCTGTTAGCTGTCAATTAAATAAAGTATTTAGTTTAATAATAAGATGTAACACTAGGAAAAAACACTAGGGAATAACACTAAGGAATAAATCGCCAAGTTAATCACTGCACTGCCAAATCACAAAAGAGATCGAATCAAGTCAAACTGCTGTTTATATAGCCAGCGTGTGCAGACAGCACCAGAGGCGCAGGTCAACAATATTGGCATAAAAACAACTGACAGAGCAACAACAACTTGACATAGCAACTACGCCTCATCATTTGTTTATGAAGTGTTACCATTGTAGTTATTGTTGTTAAAAAGCTAATCTCAACTTATTATCTAAAAAATATTTTGAGTAAATTCAATTTATTTCTGATCCAATATGGTATAAATACCAAGAAACTTTCACTTTTTTTTAATTAGAATTGTTACATACCAAGAATAATTTGTACATTATTAAAAACAGTACATTGAGCTGACTTATACGCAGCTAAAGAAGCAGCATGCATTAGTTGCTGCCCTTGTTTCTAGACGCACCATCACAACATTCTGCTGCGCAATGACTTCTTGTGTAATGACCGCAGTTTGTATGCTGCTCGTGCTGCAGTTTGATACTTGAATTTTGGGTTGTTTCACATTCTTGATCTTTCATCTGCTTTGTATTCTTTACCCGCAATGTTAGTAGCGTGTACGCCTCACGCACTGCTTCAGTGGAAATAACTCTTCTGTTTCGTTCCAGTACATGCCTTGTTCCCATTTCATTTCCTAGTGCTTTTGAATTTCTGAAAATGTCATTCCTGTATAAATTATTTGTGTTTGACATTCAGTAGATGTTGATTGCTGATGTTTTGTTAGCTACGAGGGGATGATAGATATTTCGCTATTGTGATTTGTTGTGCTGAGATTCCAATACCTTCACAGGTAATCAATCTCAGCACACCAAGCAATGAAATTCGTGGAATTAATTAGTCAGGTAAAATTAATTTATGACTGTTTAAAAAGATTTGATTCTTGGTGTTGGATTCGACTTCTTTTTCAGGTTCTCCAAATCAACAGACAATACGAGAACTATATGGCTCAAACACAACAAAGGTTACAGCTGGCGAGAAATGAGGTGTTTATGAAGTCAGGTACGTAGTTAAATTACGCTTTGGATTTGTTTAAATAGAGCTATTTTGTTCCTTTTCAGATCTTGCTTCTTGTATAGAACAATGGAGTCTACAGCGGTTTAGAAAAAATGCTATTGCCCCGCTTTTCGCCCTATTCCGGCCGTTGCGAAAAAACGGGGCTTCTTAATTTATGATATCTTATAGCTCAGCCTATATGCTTTCCACCAAATCTTGAAACATTCTACTAGATCCTCAGGATGTGGGCAAATAAAAAAAAAATCTGAGAATTTCAGTTCCGACAATTTCGAAATTTATTTCGAAATTCCAATATTTTTGAAAGGCAAAAGATAGACCATCGAAAGATCTATGAGTTGCAAAAATTGCATTCACCTATGAATCGAATTGCTCTAATTACAGTTAATATCGAAAAAAGTAGGCATGGCGCTTTTACCCCACCAAAACTCGAAATGATCTATGGCCCTATCAGCGTGATTTCTGAAATGCAGTAAGAATCCAAGGTCAAATTAAAGCAGACATTTTACAAAATCCCTATTTTAGTGAATAATCTATCACGTGTAATTTACAAAGACAAGCCAATGTCAAGAACTTAAGGGAATTATTTATTTTATTTATTTAGGTATGTACTGACTTAACTGCTGACACTCAAAAGACATCATCACCTTTGAACAGAGGCGAGTAGTATGTCAGGAATTGGGAGCTGCATCTGAAAAGGAGCAGGGTGGTGATATTAAAGAGACCAACGGTACAATTTGATGACTTGCCTATCCTCCTAAGCAACTCCGACGATTCGTTCTTTGTTTGATCTTTACAGCGTAATGCACAGCGTGTTTTAAAGCAGGAATATATCCCAAAAAATGCCAATGCAGTGTTGCAAAGTTACAGCAACAAACTCGTTTCAAGTAGCATTCCCACTGTAAATTCAGATGAAACTCACAGAGGAAGAGAAAGGAGTACAAAGAACCATATCTAATATAAATTATTAAATTTTGTGTACACCACCTTGTTTCGATTCCACAAAATGTGGAAATTAGTTTTTCTGTCAAAATTTTCTACACTTTAACTGATATCTTCTCCCCGCCATTTTGGTCGTGAATTTTTAAAAGGTACCTGTGACTTTTTGTCAAGCGTTATTTTCAAAATTAATTGTTATATAATTTATTTCACCTTTTTCTATGCCGTAGTCGCATTAATACTAGTTGTTTGCGCCTTGGCAATTACCGCTTTTTTGGGCTGGTAATATAATTTAAAAATTCGCGTTAAACTTTAATACAATATTTATTTTTATTTAATTTCTAATACAATTATTTTTATTTAATCTCTCTGGGCTAATATATCTGTCAGACTACTTTGATTCTTTGTATAACTTTTTTTTATGTCTATTTCAATTAAACTAGGTTACTAGGTTTCTTTCTACAAACTGAGTTTATATTGCGTCCATGGATTCCAAATTCGTGTGACTTCCAGACACTAGTGAATTCATGTAACTCATTTCTTATAACTGAACTTAACTTCTTCAAAAAGATTATTTGCTCACTCAAACAACATTCAGCACAGAAAAATTTTCATTCAGTATTAAAGTGTACACTTTCCCTCACGGCGATTTTTTTAAATGGTGTGCACTGGCAAATTATTCACAGTTGCAGAATCTATTCCCTGGGCAGTTTTAGTTTTAACACAACAGTAAATAACAATAAAATTTGAAACTCCTAATGTTTATCAAAATACTTAATTAAATTAATTTGCTTTACTTTGCTTTCTGTGTATACCATGAAAATTTTAAAATTTATTCACACATGTAATATGATTTTAATATTTAATTAAATGGAAAATCCTAGATTGTTTTTTAAAAAGTTATTTGTTATATTAATTATTTTTTCTTTTTTGGTCATAAATTATTCTCAAAAAAGTTAAAATTATACCACTAACGAATTTTCAGTACAAGCAAAATTTTTACACATTTTGGTGATCGAAAGCTCAAAAAAGCCGGGTATTTTGATGAAAAGTAATATGTTGGGAAAATTATCATAGACGGGGTAATTAATCTCAGATTCAGTTTCCCTGCAAATATTTAATTTTATACATATATTAACCCTACCTGAATAGCATTCCCCGAAAAATTTTTTAATCATTTAATTTGCAAGAAATTGCTGGCCAGCCCAGGAAATTATGGTGTTTCAACGAAATGCAAATGACTTTTATATGAAAAACACCATCAGCAAGACAAGCAGGAAGTGTATAATGTCTCTTTCATGTGAGACTAAATTTTATTATGCTTACGGGATCAAAAACTTATATTATATAAATAAAAGAACTCCGGCGATATCTGAATGCTAATGAAATATTCAAGCTGAAACGAAAAGAGAAAACTATACAGAGCGTCCCACAGCTGATGGCAAGTGCGGTTATAGGGGGCGATGGGGGTTATTGGCTATAGTTTGGGCGACCAAAAATTTCAGGTATTATCTGCAAGGTCGGGAGTTCACGGTGTACACAAACCCTTGTTAAGGATCCCACTTTCCGTCCGGTGAGATGTCACCACAAACTTTCCGAGTTTGATTATAAAATTTAATATAAGCCCGGAAAATACAAAACGAATGCCGACGCTTTAAGCTGCATTCCAAGGGATAATGTCAAAGACAACGAAACAACAACCTTCACGGCAGAAGCTATAGTTCACCACCATATGAACTCGCACATAGAAGAGGAAAAACACTTATTGGACCATAAACAGTGCCAGCTTTATAATGCAATAAACAGTGCCGAGACACGAAGCATTCAGGAAAGGGAAACAAGCCCAGAAATCTAAGCCGAACAGCCAGAAGAGAAGAACCAAACTGATCTTCTAAAGGAGGCCGAAGATCTCACAAACCCATCTGGTGCCAATCCACAAGTTACAGACAAAACTCGACCCCTTGCAGTAATCACAAGCCTAGAAGAGATTCAATTAATCTGAAAACATTATCATTATTCTCCCTTTGGCGGCTATCAGTGAGTGATAAAGCCTATAAACGGATTCGGAGAAAGTACTAGTGGAGCTACATGCTATGTGACATCAAAAACCATATTAAGCGGTGTGCTAAATGTCAAATAATGAAGGCCTCACCATAGTATAAAATGCCAATTGTGAATACGGACGTAGCGGAACAACTTTCTTATGAAATTTATCTAGACACAGTCGGTCCACTAGAGGAAATTTAATCTGGAAACAAGTATATATTAACGTTCCAGGATAACCTCGCGAAGTTTGTAGATTGGTATGATATACCGAGTGAGGAGGCCATAGCGGAAACGGAAATTTTCTTCGACGAAATCGTCATGCGCTACCGCATCCCCAAAACAATAGTCACCGATCAGGGAAGTAATTTCCTGATTACCTGTTCAAAAAGGTATGCAAACTCCTTAGGATAAATAAGCTGCAAACCTTTTCTTACCATCCCCAATCAAATAAAGCACTCGAACGTGCACGTAGACTATTGATTAAATACTTACGAACTATAGTCGACGAAAATCGCAGGTCATGGGATAATTTTCTTCGAACCGCTGCATTCGTATAAAATAACATTGTACACGAAGGGACAAAATTAACTCCCATGCATTGCCTTTATTTACAGTGGACATTCCGTCCAATATAAAGCGAGACCCTAAACCCGTGTATAACCATGAGAGCTACTACCATATTCTCAGGTAAAAGCCTCAAAAGTCTTAAACATGGCAAGAAAAATCTTTTGATTAACAAAGAGCGCTTAAAAAATGAATACGAAAAAGCTGGACGACCATTGACATTTCACAGAGGAGACGAGGTTTTACTCAAGAGCCGAGAGTCGTAAACATAAGCTCTCCCAGATTTGGGTACGACACTACACGGTAACGGCCACCCCTAGCTCCGTAAACACCACAATAAAACTTCGTAAAAGAGAGGTCACGGTACATAACTACTGCCTAAAAGCTTTCTACGAATAAAATGGTGTCAATATAATCTAAGTAGCTCTAAGGTACAAACATATATTAAAAGAAATAATAATAGAATGTAAACTACAATGACAACAAAAACCCATTTTAATATCCTATCCTATCCTCTCCTAGATAACAATGCAGTCAATAATTTTCTACGAACGGTTCCTGATCACGGTAAGAGCCCGTGCAGAAGAAGCTTATTCCATCACTCCTCTAAATAATACGGGAGTGTTATTCGAGGATCTTAGAAGCTTATCAGTTTACCAAGACACCTGAGGCGTTCTTACGGAGTTGGACTTGACCGAATTGGAAAATCAGACAAGACCGGCAGAGCGAGCGGAGCACTACGTACATCAGATGTGTACCAACGAATCCCCTGAGCGGAATCTATGTACACTACAAACTAATCATGTACACGCCCTCATGGAAAACATTCAGAGACGTACTAATGTTATCAAATAAGGAGTGCCTAAACCACGCAAGCCTCGATCCATCTTCGATAGAATAGGTAACGCGATGCACTATCTCTTTGGTACCATGGATAGTGGAAACGAGCAGGAGGTGTACAACCGGCTGAACGAATTAGAAGTAAATACTCAAACCCTAACTTATCTGGAAAAACAACACATCAGCGTAATAAAACCCCTGTCGTCGCTGTCTGAACGAAACATCAAATAAGCAATCATATTAACAATCTGCCAAGCAAAACAGACGATTTGACAGTCCATCAAATAAGGCAAGAGACAACAAGCTCTACTGGACATAATGGTGTCCAGTAGAAATAATCAAATTCATCCACTTTTAATTTCCCCAAATCATTTGCTAGAGATTTATCACAAATCTCAGTCAACTAGTCCCAATCTGTAGGACTGTTTGTCAGTTCTGTATCAAACAGTAGAAATTTAGACACACTTATTAGTTATCCGAATCAAACTCCCCATCTTTAACATCGCCAAAATGAAAATACAACAGATTAGATGGTTCCGAATCCGGGTGGACTCGAACCACTCATTAATACCAAATATAGAATATTCCCAAGTGGCAAGTCGAATCCCGACTCAGAAATTTCTGCCGGTAAAGCCAGAAAACCTGAAATATTTCAAGTAGATTTCAAAACGGATCAATGATATATGGGTTGGTAAGCTGAACACACCAATCACCAAAGCTACCAAAAGATATGAATGCGTCACTGGGCGAACTCCCACAGTGTAGTCTCAGAGCTCAAATTCCCCCAAGAGATACAATGATCAAGCTCAATAGCCCAAAATCGTGGCTGCACTCCTTAACCGAAACGATTATAGTACATATAACCTATATTCAACAGTTACTCACTCATCGTCTTGAATGATAAGGAATCACGACAGTCAACGAACCATGCTCCGTGCAAATAGGGCCTCACACTCTGTATTACGAACCAGAAAATCTGCATATGACCTACTTTCCAGGCAAAAACAAAACTCAGGATGAAATGGCAGAATATATATCCCAAGTATCCGTTTCTAAAATTTTTGAGAAAAAACCAGCATTAGTCCTCGGAGATGATACAAATCAACGTATCCACCTAGACACAAAATCTCTAAAAGAAATCCGTCAAAAAGCGAAGAGAATTCATCAGTGGTGGCTGTAGCAAAATATGTCGTACCGATGTTAATAGCATGGGTTGCTAAGCGAAGGCAACAGCCGATATATGACAATACGCCCATAGAACCGGTTTACGAGAAACCCCAAGAAAAGTTAAAACGTTCTCAAAGTCTCCCTAGAGTGAGATATATACAATTAGTATAATCAAAAAGATCTGTACTTATTTTTTGTCTCCGTCTCATGCTTTTGTTACAGGCGCAGCGTCCTATCCTTTCACTACACTGGTTTTAGAAAATAAGTTGAAATGAAAGTAGTAAATAAGAGGTAAAGCGACCACGTAAAATTTACATTTATTTAGTAGCACTCAAGAATAAAACTAGTAAACCTAAGTAGTACATAACAAAGCAGTAATAATAAACTAAACAGGATAAAAAATAAGATAATAAATAAGATAATGAACAAAATAATACAATTAACCAACTTAGAATAACCTAGGATAGACAAGAAAAAAATTGTTGTGACAAACGTAACATATATAAACCTTAAAGAACCGCCAACTAATTACTCACCTCTCTGTAAAAACAATGCGAAAACCCACAAAATCGATAAAAAACGCCACAATCAAGATCGACCACATGCCAAAACCATTAGCAGACCTAAGACTCAACGCTAAAAGAAAAACCCCAAGAATACAACAAATATGTAGTTAATTATAATTTTCTTCTATTTTTGAAATTGAAATTACCAAACAAAGGGGTAATAGTCAAATCAAATTAAAATAAAGTTACATTTTTTTTTTAAATAGGAAAAGCTAAACAACACTATCTTAAAACCAAAATACAAGAACAGAAGAACTTGAAAATCCAGTGGAAGATTCCGGATCATCCTCAAAATCTAAAACACAAAGCAGAAATAAAAGTTACAAATAATTCATTAAATATATTTAAGCATAAATTACCTGATTGCCGGTAAAGGAGAACTTAATCCTGGCAGTTCAGGGCTCCGAATCTGGATGGTCTCAGTCATCTTAGCCAATGCTGGGCTCCTCACTTGGGGGATCCCAATCCTCCTTTGTGCGGCACGTGATTCGCGGGTGGCGTGGTCCGATCCGGCTAGTATTGTTATGACTAGGTGAGCTTCCCTTTATCATGGGTTATGTGCGTGTTGCCACCCGGTGTTCGATCCGGCCATCACCGCCATCATCCGGCCCTTGATGGCCACCCCTCCCCGCTCGGAGTTGAGGAAGAGTCCGACGAGAATTGGAAGTGAGAATGGCTTCTCTCGCTTCTATTTTATGTGTTTTTTTTCTAATGTTTTTGATTCACTTTTACCTTTCCTGCCTTTCTTTTTTCTCCTTTTTGCTTGTATATTAAAAAAAAATAATAAAAAAACAATAATAAAAATAAAACATTAACCTGTTCTGATTTATATCCCCCTTCCCTTTGTTATTTTTCAGGTTTTTTTTCCCCTTTTTTTTATACTGGTGTAATTAAAAGGAAGACAAGGACGCATCGTTTCGGCTTCTTTCTCTTTTTGTTTTATTTTTAGGTCTATTAGGTCTGGTACTAATTTGGCGGATCGGGTCTCGGTTGAGGTTTACAACATTTTTGATTTAGCTTTCTAATTTTTGATAGGTTCTTACCTTTCTTTTCTTATTGTTGGCACGGTGAGGCCTTACAAAATTATTTTGGGCTAACAACTATTTTGTTTTTTTTGTGTGTTTTCCTTACCTATTTATTATTATTATTTACTAGTTTAATTTTAATCCTATAGCAATTTCTTGGTCGTTACCTAGTATCCTGGTATTAATGTTTATTTGTTATTTTCGTTTCCATATATATTTATTATTATTTTGTTATATAATTTTAATACATTTCTCTCTTAGGTCTATTATTTTGTTTATTTTATATATCTAAAGCCATAATAGTCGGGCATTTTAGTTTCAATTTGTATATTTTGTGCCTTTTCTACTTTTATTATTTTATTTTATTTTTACCTTTTTACCTATTTTTTTTTATTTATATTAAATTATAATGTCACTTTAATTTTTTACTATTGTATCTATTTGTATTTATTTATTGCTATTTAATGTTTTATTTCTAACTTCAGATAATATCTTTGTATTTTAATTTTTTTTTTTATTTAGTTTTAATGTGTTTTAGGACTTTCCGCCTGTTCCACATTTTGATATATTTTACTTTTTAGGTTAACATTTTTCTATATATACCTTTTGTACATATTTTACCAGGTCCACTTTTGTTATAAAACTGTTGTAACTTGACCAAGTGGTCCATTTTGACAGTGTGCGCGCTTCACCTTTAAACTATTTGAACCGATTTGGTTGAAGCGAGGCTTCTAGTTCGCCGTAAACTGGGTTGAGGAGCATGAGTTTGATCTTCTGATGGAATTCTCTCTGGTGAAATTTCGGGGTTACCTTGTGGTGGATTTCTCTGTTTTCTCGTCTTGATGACAACAGGGTATAGATATTTTACTGCCGCAACGATCATTATGGCCAGAACTAGCAGGCTCGTGAATGATAGAGAAGTTGTGGACAGGATATGGGAGTTTCTGTTCAATACCTTTTCCTGGTATTTAATAATTTTGCTTTGGATTTCTTCCAGCGAATGGAAGTCAGTATAAATTGATTCATGGATATCGTCTCCCGTTAAAATCTCGATTTTCCCCAGACTGTGGTTTTGAGTTTCTTGTAAAATTTCAGCCAAGTTTACTTTGAGTAGAGAGTGGTTGAGCACCGGAAACTGATTCGGCTGGATAATTTTTAGTGGATATTTACTCTGACCTTCGTATTTAAGCACTTTGTCACCTATTTGAACTTGACATGGTTGCGTTATCTCTAACATCCCTTGTCCTTCCAGTTTCGAGATCACAAAGTGATCTGGACATGTGATGTGTAGCACCGTGGAGGTGATAAATGAAAATAGCCGCGTATTTGGCTTGTTTAATTTAATCAACATGTCCTTTTGGGGAGCTTGTACTCTGGTCCTGCATTTGGGCACTTCATTTAAAGGATTATATAATAGTTTATTGGCACATTCGTTGGATGTGGCCGCTTTGACTATAGGCGTGGTCAGCCGGCCTGCATACGCGTTTTCTTCCAAATTACCTGTTATTTTCTTGAAAATTTTTATGTCCTCGCCATTTAATAAGAGAAACTCCTGAGTTTTTTCGCTATTGGCTATGTATGAATAACCAGGGTCTGGAATTAATGAGTAATTTGTTGACTTGGGTACAGGATAGCATTGGATCTGTTGTAGCCTCATTTTTGGCAGATTAGAATTGGGAGAGTAATTCTCACCACCAATTTATTCTGCATAAGGAGTGACTGAGCCCCTGCTGATATAAAACAGATAGACAATTTTGGTCATTTGGGCAATTCGAGGCCGTCTTGCGGTATATCTCCAGCAGATTTTTGGGAGACATTAGGAGTCGATAAATACTAGCCATTATTATATCCAGGAGGGCTTGTTGTGGATAATCAACTTCGATGATTTGGAGTAGTAAGCTCGATATAATTACTTGTCTTAGTTGCCTCCTAGTTAAATCATCGGCCACATGGTGGAGATCGTTTATCTGGTGGGCTATTTTTTGTTGTTTGTCTATTAACATAGCCAGCGGTTTTTGAATCTTTTCCAAGGTAGTTTTTACAACACTGATCTGCTGTTTTTCTAGATCGGCTAGGGCTTGTGTATTCGATTCAAGTTCTTCTAACCTGCTGTAAATTTCTTTTTTGTTGTTATTGTCCATGGTCCCAAATAAATAGTGCATGGCACTGCCTATTCCGTCGAATAGCGATCTGGCCTTGCGTTTTCCTGGTACTAGTTCCTTTATAGTTTCCGTGCACTTTCGTACGCTGTCTATTATAGCGTGGATGTGTAGTAGCTGCACGTTACACAGGTCTTCTGGGTTTGTTATATTTATGAAGAGTTCATGCACCAAGTGCTCTGCATATTCTGCTAGCTTTATCTGGGTATCTAATTCATCCAAATCTATCTCGGTGAGGACATTCCAGGTGTCATGATACACCATGAGATTTCCCAGGTCCTCGAAAAGTATACCCGAGTCATTTAGCTGGGTCATTAGATAAGGTTTGTCAGCGATTGTTCCAATTGTGTACTGGATGAAGAGGACAACTATGTTGAATTTTAGCGCCATTTCTGTGGACAATTTAGGAGAAGAAAACAATCCTTTAAGCATATTTGTACTTGCATTGTGCCGTTTTAAACTGGGCAGTGGAGTGACTCCACCGCAAATGTTTATGGGGAGGTATTGAAATAAGGTTTAATGGACACTGTAGTATGAATTTCAAGTCAACCTGGTTCATTTTTGTTCGACGTGCTTTTACTCGAAATATGGTTTTAAACGATTATTATGTACCGTTACGATACGTTTACCAATTTTGATGGTGGTATTCACATGACTTGGTATTGCGATTACCTGAGAAGGTCCCACCCAGATTCTATCAGGGGTCTATGTGCACGATTTAGTGCTCCATAGATTGTGGATGATATGCTGAAGTCTGTAACTTCCTTACCTTCAGAAGCTTACATACTCTTTTGAATCATTCACTCAGGAAATTTGTTCCCTGATCGGTGAGTATTCTTTTGGGTATGCGATAGCGCGTAACGATTTCATCAAAGAAAACCTGCGCTACTGTGACTGCTTCTGCATTAGGTATTGCATACCAGTCGACAAATTTTGTTAAATTATCTTGGAAGGTCAAGATATATCTGTTACCTGATGTGGTCTCTTCTAATGGACCTACAATATCGAGGTAAACTTTGTCGAACGGTTGTTCTGCGATGTCCGTGATAACCATTGGCATTTTATGTTGTGGAGATGCTTTCATCGTCTGGCATTTTGGGCATTTTTTAATATATTTCTTGATATTGCTAAGCATGTGTCTCCACCAATACTTGCGTCTCATTCGTTTGTAAGTTTTTATGACACCTTGATGGCCACCGAATGGAGAATCGTTATAATCGTTTAAGATTGTTTGGATCTCCGTGGGGCTCGTAATAACTTCGGGTGTCTTGCCAGTACTTACTTTTTAATCAAGCGATGCTGGTGGGTGAAAATGTACCTCCGTGAATTGAATTTCGTTTTGGTCCGTATTCGTGTGCTCTTCTGTCTCCACACTGGAGTTATTTATTGTTTCTTGAGCCTTTTGCTTCCGAGCTCGAGTCACGACGAAGCAATGAGTGGATTTCTTCTTTTTCTTGTTATTTGTGGAATTGTCTTCCTCCACATCTGAGTCCATCGTGTGGTGGACTAGGGCTTTTACCATTAAGGTATTGAGTAAACCGACTACTTTTAATTCTCGATGTTGTAATCGAATTTAGATAACTTGTGGTGAAATCTCACCAAACGGGAAGTAGGGTCTTTCACATTGAAGACACCTTTGAGAGGTTTATGTTCACTATAGACCGTGAATTTCCAGCCATGAAGATAGCACCTGAAATTCTTTGTAGCCCAGACAATAGCCAATAACTCTTGCTCTATAGTAGAATAATTTCTTTCGGCTTTGTTTAATGTGCGGCTTGCATAGGCAATGGGCTGGTCCTTTCCGACTCCTCCTTGAGAAAGAACAGCTCCTAGAGCCTAGTTACTTGCATCCGTAGTAAGATTAAAAGATTTAGTGAAATCGGGGTAAATCAAAAGTGGTGGAGAAATTAAAGCATTTTTTATGCTTTGGACTGCTTCTTGGCATTTCTCTGTCCAAGTGAATTTTACATTCTTTCGGAGTAAATTCGTGATTGGACGTACAATTTTGGAGAAGTCTGGAATGAATTTCCTGTAGTAATTGGCAAGTCCTAAAAATGACTGAATTTGCCTTAGTGTTCTTGGAACAGGAAATGTTTGGACGCATGCCGTCTTACTTGGGTCTGGTAGGGCTCCTTCGCTAGAACATTTATGTCCTAGGTAAACAACTTCTCTTCGTAGAAACTGGTACTTCTCTGGCTGCAGTTTTAAGTTGTTCTCTCTAAACTTATTGAAGACTTTCCTCAACTTGTCGTTGTGGTCATTTAATTTTTTTTCCATAGATGACTATGTCATCTAGTTAGACAAAATATTCGAGGCCTTGTAGGCCTATTAAAACGAAATTCATTAGGCGTTGAAATGTGGCGGGGGCTCCTTTGAGCCCGAGTGGCATACGCTTGAACTCGTAGTGCCCATAACTTGTGCTGAAAGCAGTTTTATGTCGATCCTTTTTGTCGACAAGAACTTGATGATAGCCGTTTGCCAAATCGAGTGTGGTGAAATACCTTGCGTGACCTAGTTGGTCGAGCATATCCTCGATTCGGGGTAGCGGGAATGCGTCTCCAATTGTCTTTTCGTTTAATTTACGAAAATCGACAACGACGTGCCACCTTTTTTCACCGTCAGGTCCCGCTTTCTTGGGGACAACTAATAGAGGTGAATTCCAAGGACTTTTACTAGACTGGACTATCCCGCTGTCTAGCATTTCATCTAGCTGCTCATTAATTACTTTCCGCTGGGTTTCAGATAAGCGGTACATTTTTTGGTTGATTGGTGCTTGATCTTGCACCAGTGGAATATAATGCGTTATCGCATTTGTATAGGTGAGTTTGTCACCTTTGAGGAAGAAGATATCGTTATACTCTTCGCAGAGTTCTGATATCGAAATTTTTTCTTCCGCGGTCAAATTAGGGTCTAGGCTGGGATCGTGCTCTAGCCTAGAAGTACGCGGGTATTGCTTTGGGTCGTCCGGAGTCTCATAATCCGGGTATAAAAATCGTACATATTGTAGGGTTGCTGTTTTTTCCGCTGAACCTTTGGTTAACGTTTTCTTCCTTTTAAATTTTTTACCTGTAAGTAGATGAGGCTTTTGTGATTCCTTTCGAGGCTTTATTTCATTATTTTTAGCACGTTGCAGGTTATTTGCTGCCTGCTTTGTTGACGCCTGAGTTTGGTACACCTGTGTGGTCTTTGCCTTAGGTTGTGTGATATACTCATGCGCGTCAATTCTATTGCTTTTTGACCATGTAGAATTTTTTGTGTTGTGTGACGGTGGAGTAATATGCACCTTTAATATAGGCTTTAGCGACTCGCTACCGTTCTTATATAGCCGTTGTTTGTTTAATAGTGATTTATGCCTCGAGATTTTGGATGGAAGGGCTATATGCACCTTTTTGGCAGGCTTTAAACACTCAGTTGCGTCTCTTGTGGTGTTTGACTCTATATTTGGTAGTGGAATGTGTGTTCTTTTGTGGTGTTTTGTGTGTATTAATGGGACTATGGTGTAGTCGTTTATTGGAAATAGCTGTAACTTTAAGCTATGTATGACTACTTGATGACTGTTAGCGTTGAGCATACTAACCAGCACTGATTCTTCTCCAGATGACAGTAAACTACTTGCCAAGAAGACTCCATCGCTTATCTCTTGGGATAAACAGAGCATTTCTTCTTGAATTTGTAACGGGACTGGGGCCACAATTTGCGAGCGCGCAGGTATGCAGATTGGTTCCTTAAAGGTAACCAATTGCTGCCTGCCTTCATCGGTCTCTTGTTCGCCCAGAGAGCTTTTTTTCACATTCATTGAGCTTTTTGGAGCTAAGCAGCCAGCTTTTCTCATTTGAGAAGCCTTGAAGATACTGCAGGTGGATAGTTCAGCCTGTTTAGATTCTACCTCTTCTGCAGGTGTTCTTTCTTCGACTGCTTTTGCAGAATGTAGCTTGTCTGTTTCAAACATAAATGGCAAAGCAAATTCATCGGGATTAGTCTCCGTGCGAGGAAACTTCAGTGCCTTATTAGAACCCTCAACGTTACAATTTTTTGCTAGGAAATCATTTCCTAGTAGTCCATCATCGGAAAGGCCAGGCAAGTTCTTTACGACTTGAAACTTGCAGGGAATTTTGTTTTTGAAAACGAAGTTTTCCTGGCAATTTCCCAGCGTCTTTCCGGTACCAAATGGGGTCTGAAGTGTACATGCCTCATTGTGGTTAATTTCTTTGAGATCTTTTAATGACCTTTTCTTTATTATACTTACCTCAGCGCCTGTGTCGACTACTAGTTTAGTTTGGCCGTTCAGGCCTATGTCTAAAGGAAGTTTTACTGTAGCGACACTGGAATCGGGCTGCTGAGGAGACCCTATTTTGTTAGGTGGGAGTTTTATATTTGAGCCGGGGAGTTTTGGGTCGACTGTACGTCGTTTCCCTGACTCCGGGCTTCCCATTTACGTTTTTGTTAGCAGTTATTTACTGCATGTCCGGAACGACCACAAAATTCGCACTTTTTACGCACGTTATAGACTCTTGAGTTGTTGGGACTTTGTGGGTCTCTTGGTCGTTGATTTGTTGGTCCGCTATTGTTGTAAGGTCTCTGGAAACTATAGTTATTTCTTCTGCAGTCACGCACGTCATAGTTATACATTTTACAGTTCACACAATACGGCGTATTTTTACGTTTCAGACAATCGGCGTATGTATGGCCTGTTAAATTACAAAAACTACAATTTATTTTATGTAAATAATTATTTTTATTTTGTACATTAAAGTTTCCGTTTGGAGATCCTGGTTCCTCTTTTATATTCGGCGATGGTGCGTGTGCTTGTGTGAACTGTGCCGGCGGTATGTGACTGTTTGTATTTGTAGGGTTGTTGTGGGGAACTTGAGCGAATGGCATTATGCATGTATTAAATACGCTGTGGTGTGCTGATGGGTTAATTCCACTAAATTGTGCGTTATTGGGGGTTATTGCACTTATTGAATGGGGTAGCGTATTTTGTGTCACATTTTGTTGAAATTGCCCTGAGGGTTGCAAGAATAGAGCTCTTTGCGGGAGACGTTCCATGTCGAATGCTCTTTGTACGAGGTCTTCCACCGTACCGTCTGTCATGGTCAGAAGGTATTGGCACATATACGGGTTATTGACTCCTGTTTTTAGTGCGTTCTTTGCGAAATCTTCCAGCTGCGTTTTAACAGCTGGTGCTGCTGTGCCTCTGTATTTGGATTCTGCTGCTTCATTGCAGAGTGCCAGCATTTGTTTTACTCTTGCCGTGAAGGCTGTGAGGTTTTCGAAAGGATACAGCCTTGTAGTAACTAATTTATTTACCAGTTCCTGGTAAGTTTGTCTAGGCAGGTATGTGCGATTGAGCCGTTCTTCTACTTCTTTCAAAGTAGTGGGCATATTTGAGGCAAAAAGCTGGTAAGCTTCGCTTCGAAGTCTGGTGGGGAAGATTTGTAGAAATGCTGATAGTTCCTCCACCGAAATGCGGATCGTCCTGTGCGTCGCCCGTGAGGAAGATTGTTGCGGAGTTGGTGGAATTGGTGTGATTTCCTTCGGCGTCTCCTGTTAGGAGCTTTCCTCGCTCATGGACCACCGTTTGTAAAATTTGCAGCTAGGGGGGCTTCTGCCGTCTTAATTCCCTTAGTTCAAATTGAGAGGGGGGCTTATTGCCTTCGTCGAGGTCCGTCTCAATTCAGGATCGCTGGTTTTGTTGCTTGAAGTTCTTTTGCTGCCGGACGGGGCCCGTGGCCTTCTTACATTCCCCTGGATAAAATCTGAAAAGGGGCTGCGTTTCCTACTTCGAAGTCCCTTTCAACTCCGAATCGCAGATAGCGGATGGTTTCCAGACTTCCTTCCTTCAAGTGTAAATTTTAAAATTTTGGGATGTGGACTTCTTTATCCTGGGCTGAGATGAAGCCCGCTATTGGCCCACGTTGGCACTTTGTGCTTTGATGAGGGGGTGGCTGCGTGTTTTTCAAACAGAGGCAGTTAAAGCTGTCCGACCCCGAGAGTTAGGAGCCGACAAGATCGAAATACTCTTGAAGCCAGACTCAACCTCAGGCGGAGGGTAGGGTGTCTTGCCCAGTATTCGATCTCGTCATAATCTCCTTTTTGATTCGTAGGATAGATGGTTTTCGAGCGTTTATATTTTGTTTGTTCAAAGTAGGCTTCCTCTATCCTACCGGCTGCGCCAATTGTTATATATATTTAGTCCAACGCTCACCTTTTTTTCTTCTTTGCACTGCTAATCCAATTGGGGACTAGTTATACAAAAGGTAGGTACACAACACAACTATTTCTTTTTTTTTTTATTTGTAAATTTGTTTAAAACTGCTTCTCTTAAACCTTTTTCTTTTCACTTTTTACCACAATTCTGGTAGTTTTACATACAATGTTCGGATACTAACACTTTTTCCTTTTACTTTTTACGTCTAATCGCTTATTACTTTATAATATTTTTGATACTCAAACTTTTTTCACCTTTTACGTCTAATCGCTTATTACTTTCTAATATTTTTTATACTCAAACTTTTTTCTTTTCACCCCAACCGGGACCGCGCCGAACCAAGTGCAAAAATTCAACTCTTTTTCTTATAAAATTCTACTGTCGAACCACCGTGTATAAAATTTAAATCACAACTCGGCTCTTGATCACTTTCGCCGCGATCAAGAGCCCTCGTTGAGGGTAGAAAATGCATAGTTGCATTTTTACCCTGAGAAAATTTTCGTTTATTCTGGACTTGATTAAACAAGTCCAGGATATTTTTCGTTAGACGGAGGCTTGAAATTTGATGCTTTTATAAACATCAGCCACCGTCACGCCGATTGAAATTGCGGCGCGCGTATACATATAATGTATTTTCGCGGCGCGCATTTCTGAGCGTGAAAGCTTTTTTGTGATATGTATGTACGTTCGTACATACATATTGTAATTGTTACGACAAATCGTACTGAAGGTACGGTTTACCTGTGGTTTTATTCATTTTTAATTAAATATTTCTACGGACAAATTTTGCTGAATGCAAAATTTGTCATGCGACCTTTTTTGAAAAACGAAATGGTATGTGAAGAAAATTGCTGATGCAATTTTCTTCACTGATTGAACTGATTAGCTATTCATGTTTTTAAGCATGATTAGCTTATATGAAAATTTATGATTTTACATAATAATTTTATTACCCTTTTTTTCATGTATGTTTTTAGGCATGTAACACTCTTAAACTTATTAATAAGTTCTTTTACTTTACTTCGCGGTATTCCAATCTCCGTTGAAATTTTTCGTTGTGAATACGCTTTTGGCATATTGGAAATTTAAATGTTTGAAAGAAAACTTACTTAAACGAAAAATATGATAAATTAATCACTATGCCGGGACGATACTCTGCATGGACATATTTATCTAAATTTCTTGGAAATTTACCCTATTTCGTACATGATCACTTCATCGGCAGATACTTTTTTGTCTTTGATTTGTGAGTTGATTCATCATTGTTAGTTTTCTCTGGAAATTATTTATTATATATTGTTTTTGAATGTAAGAAGACATAGTACACATGTTGGAGTTTATAAATGTATATTTTCTAAATTATTAGCAAATGAACAATCTTATAAATTACATGCAGTTTTTCGGGAAGTTTAGATAGGCTGATACTTTTGTGACTAATTGTATATACAAGTCGAAAATATGGCAATACAAGTGCCGATATAAATCCAGATACTTGTATCTAAATGTAAACTCACTTTAGCAATGATTTGACTTTCTCCATTTCGACCGACTGATAATATGTACATCAGAATTATTGTCAACTCAAGATTTTTCCATTCTAAAGCCATGGTTTCCAACAGAATGCGGCGGGGCAATTGCAATTACGCCGCATTTTCTTGAAAACCAAGGCTTTAGCATAATGCGACAGCGCACTTCACAGTTTACGTACAAATAAATCCCCAACATACCGATTCTGGCTATGTAGTGGCACTGGGATGTCTCTGACTTACTATACAGCCAGTGTATGCTTGTTTTAACCATATGTAAAGAAATATGCGCAATGTGCCTAAAGTTTGACCTACAAATTGGGCTCTATATATTGTTTTTGGTTCTTTCCTATATATATATATATATATATATATATTATTTTCTATAGTGTTTATTGTATATATTGTTTTTGGTTCTTTCCTATTCTCGCTCGCTTTGCTCGTATATAGAAAATACTATGCGCAATATGTATGATGCTTGACCCATATGCTGGTAGTAATTATAAAAAAATCTTAAAAATTGATACAGTCTTGGAAGTTGAAGCGATTGTCAGGTAAAATATGCTTAAATTAAATTATTATGACATAACTGCTGAAAATGTACAAAAATTCTGAAGCGGCAATATTACTCCCATTTGGAGTTCCAAAAATAACTCTGACTTATTATAATAATTTCACGATATTTATACACATTAAAATAGCTTACTTAGCTAAACCTATATACAAATTAGTTAAGTACACACAATGCTTACTTCACGCAATATGACAAATCGAACGAATTGATATAATCACAAAGAAAATGTAATTGCATTGACCCTCTATTCAATAATCATAAATATTGCTGAAATGCATATATTGCATTTCTCTTCACTCCAACGAGTATCATAGCAAAACAATATGCAATCATAAATGCGTTATCAGAAAAAGCTCGCTGGGCTTTGTTTTTGATGGCATGACTGATTTATTTATGTTTTTCTATTATGTGACCTAGTCATAATGACTGATCACCTTTGATTTACTCAGTGGACGTTCATCGGGATTAATTTCAATTCTTTATTAATGAATTGCATTTTCTTTGAGGAGCCTATGCTCTACAAACGCACTTTCAATTTACTTTTCATGTATGTATGCTGTATAAATATATGTATGCTTACAGTGGGTTGGGAAAATCTTAGCATTTATTCCAGGTTTAATTATTTTAAAAATACTGTCTCGAGTATACCTATCGATCGGAAATTTATACTTACGCCATCTTCTTTTGATCGGTACCAGAAGGGATCACGCCCCTATTACGTTAAATCTCTAGTAAATCGCAGACCTTGTAAGACATTTTGACTTTCCCATCCGTGTATTCTTTATAAGAAATAGCGAGAGTCTCTTCGATACTCATTTTCATGCACAGCATTTTTCATTTACCTTTAAGAATGGCTTGAAATGTGCTCGTGTAAATAGTTTCTATGTTTTCTGTTCTCTAGTTGACTGACTGAACACAAGTGTTCGGGTTTTACCTGAGAATGTGAACTTGTTTACTATACTTAGTGGGAATGCGTTGCTTACAATTTGATACGCTCTCTGGATAATTTACGGGATTGGTTCGCGAGTTAGGACATTGTCTTGCTTGTATGTCTTCTTTGTGTTATTCATTCTAAGGAAATAATGTGTGGCTCTATCATAATATAAGTATGTGAAAAAGGGTTGTTTGGAGCCGCCACTCATTAGAAAACTGTAGAGTGAAATAAAGATAGATTTCCAATTTGATCTGGAATATTGTGTTTTGAATAACGAACCAAAGCCACGCACATAATACTGGTATTAGAAATGAAATTAATTCGCAAAATAAAGTGGTGGTATTTGACTTAAAAATCCAAGTGTAACTAATTTGTGAATCTGTGGGATTTTTCGTACTATAATCGAGAGTTTTTTATTTATGTTCAACTGTCAGTAAATTACTCGCTTTGACTCATATCAGACAGAGCTATATTCTCTATGTGTAATGGATCCTGTTATTCTGTCAGCCCAGAGCTGGTTGAGATGAAGGTGTTAGTCTAGGGTGAAACTTCTCCCACGTAGTGCGAGTGGTAACCGCTGTTCGGTGGGCTAGACAATGATTAGTGGGCTATAAGCTCCTCCCAGCCCAAGCCAAGGTGAAACATCATGCGGATCTTTGCCGTGGTTGACTCTCTTTCTCCGCAACTCGTGGGACCCAATATGGTTCTTTTAGATATAAGCTAATCCACTTCTAGTATGTGCGTAACAAATATACGGACATCTGAGGAATCAAACAATGTAATCCATGAGATCTCGACATCCATGGAAAATCTCCTCCTGAATAGGGACTTGGCTTATGAGGGCGATGTGACTTCCATGGAGAGAATACTCATGCTCCTTGTCGGTGGCGCACCTAAACTCGGGGGGGGGGGGGTAGCTGTTGTTGTAACCTCTGAGTCAAAAAGCACTGATGGTGACAGCCGAACTGGGACTTTCCGATGCAAGAGTGTTAGTAGAGCAAAGAGGAAACAAGCAAAAGGGTTAAGGAAATGGATAATGCTGTCCATGGGCATTCTCATTCTTTCTCTCCGCAGGTTGTCGGTGTTCTGTCTAGGCAGATAGTGGAAGGTGGTACTGAGCCTCCTGGCATCGGTAAACTGAGCGAAAAGGAACGCATCTTTCTTACGAAGAAGAAGGGCGTAGAGAAGACATCCACATGTGTAGACTCCTCTTCACCAAGAATAACCTGCATTACAGCAAGGCGGCTTCTGCTTTGCTAAGACGTTGCCTTGCTCACTTGAGTACTAACCAATAAAAACAAAAAGTGGTACCTGTGCAGGAGCCTTGGCTCTGGAATGACCGTATCCTTGGTTTCACGGAGGGGCAAGGCGTTCAAATCCTGTATAACACCACGTCCTCTATTCCTGGGGCTTGTGTTGTTGCGACAAAACACGTTCTGGTGACCTTGTTGACTCATCTGAGCGATAGGGACACTGCATCGATCAAGCTCTCTTTCAAGAAGGATGGAGTCAATAAGGAAATCCGTATTGTCTCAGCATATTTCTCATGTGAGTCTGCTGCTCCCCCTCCTACTTTTGCAGTAACGTGAGCGGTTGAGTACGCAAGGTCTAATCGGCTTGGTATTTTGGTTAGGAGTGATGCGAATGCTCATCACTTTGTCTGGAGCAACTCAGACACCAATAATTGGAGTGAGCAACTGCTGGAATTCATAACTTTAAAGGACCTGGTTCTGTTGAATCTGGGCAATGAACCCACATTTGCTACCAGCCGAAAACAAGAGGTCACCGATTTGGCGTTTGCGCCCTTTGTGGCTTTTCCCCTGTTTTCCAGCTGGCGGGTATCGTGACTTTCTCTAATCACCGCTATATTGAAATCTGTATGGGTGCGGACCTTATTAACGTAGAACTATACAGGAATCCAAATCAGACTGATTGGGGGAGATACCATACGCAATAGTTTCCACTCTCGCCTATCCGGCGGAAAAAATGAGGAGTATTGCCGCCTTGAAGAAGGCAGTAGGAAAGCTGCAGTCCGCTCTGACAGAGGCTTTCGAAGGTTCCTCTCCTATTAGTACGAACATTGGAAGGTCTTAGTGAACACCGTACGGCTTCCAGGAGGATTTTTAATAAGGCCTGGAAGACTGGCTTGGCGGAAGACTGGCGGTTCTACCGCGAGACTCAGAGTAACTACAAGAGGCTTGTCAGGAAATTAAAAAGAAAGGACCTTGCAGGCTTCTGCGAGGAGCTTGACGACTGTCGTCAACCGGTTAGGCTGCACAGGGCTCTTAGGATTGATCCGTCGGCTAGGATGAGTGTTCTAAGAAGGCCAGACAGCTCCCTTACGGCATCGAAGGAAGAAGTCTGTAGACTTCTTCTGCGGCGAACATCCCCTACCCCCCTGCACTGGTGGTGATTGGTCCAGTGCTACTATGGTAGTTGATCTCGGTAAGGTGAAATGGTCATTTTCAACTTTCTCGGTTTTAAAACCATAAGCCTCTCCTCATTCCTTTTAAAATGCCTGGAGAGTTTTCTGGATGAATATATCAAGGGAGTAGCCCTAAAGACTTCTCCCTTAAATACCTCACAGCTCGCTTACGGGAGGGGCAGATCTACGGAGATGGCTCTTCATTCAATGATTATTGTCATTGAGCTGGGACTTTATCGTGGACTGTTGACTTGGGAGCCTTTCCGTACATCGAGGGGCTTTTGACAGAGCACTAGCCTATGCATTAGTTTATGAACCTTTTAGACAAGCTTCTCGAAGTGCAGCAGAAGTGAGAGAAATTTAAATAGCAGAATTTACTTGCAACGGAATGAAGTCACCACGGACCTCTCCTTCAAGTGATCCTCTCAGATGCTGGAATTGGAATAGACCAGAATACCATCAATGAGACTGCAAAAAACGCCAGAAAAAGAGGAAGTGGAGAGCGCCAAGGATTTCAAACTAGGCAACATACTTGTAATAGAACGCAGTCATCACAAAGCACACCTTCACGCAGTCTCTTTCGATGATTGGATTTTAATAAAGCAGGACACCTTCCAGGGCAGTGAAAAAAACGCCGACAAATGTCATCTCCAGAATAAAATGAGTGAGCGACTGGAATGCAACCCTGGGAATTTGACATCCAATACGGAAAAGTGGTATTAATAGAAATGCAGAGACCCCTTCAAGACGTTCGTATAAACTTGAATAGAAGCATCGCGTCCCGGTGGGAGAAAAGGAAACAACAGCAGCAATATACAGTTGGTGACCCGCAAAACATCGACAAGTCAGGCAACGAGGATTTCCGAACAGTACGACGAAAGGATCAGGGCATATGGCTTATTCCTGCTTGGGAAGAAAGTATAGAAAGACCAGAATGTAGGAATATTTCGCACTCTTCTTGCAAACGATCGCCACTTATTGCTATTATTCACAACACGACCATATAAATCCCAGCTAGGTCAGTTTTCGAAAAAGAGATGCGTTTACAAAGACACCTCAAGTTTGGAACTACAGAGTTGAACAAATGTTATAAGAAGATTACGTATCGAATCTAAGCCAACGATTAACCGATGTGCAAGAGATCAAGAGAATAAAAAAGCAGTAAATATTGATCAGGTGAAGACCTGCTATGTCCTACGCGCTAATTAACCAGGATTTAATGCAGGCAATCTTGTTTTACCATAAAACCCGAAAGACGTAAACCACGCTCTCCAAAATATAATTGTAAGTAATAAACATTTTAATTAGTATCCAAAGTTGACTTGGAATTTTATTAAATGGGCACGAATGTACTAACGATCTGTGGCATACGGAGTGGGGGGGGGGACGAACGGTCCCCGAAGGTTAGTTTTTTAACATAATTTACAACTTATGTGTAAAATGTAATCCGCATATTATTACAAAGTCCGATAAATAAAATACAATAAAACCTTAAAATATATAATAGAAATTCGTAAGTCCCCATTTGGGCGCAGAATGCAACTTTAGAGCTCTATTGTTCCGACTATTTTGGACATGAGACACTTTTGGTCCTTACGTAGCCAGCCTGGTACGGAGGATGCTAATCTCCACGTATCACGGTGCTGGTGTCGCAGACTTCTGTTCTGTTCTCTTTTTATCATGGGGAAAGTATATTTTATTTATGTCAGACTTTGCCGGTAATGTTTTTAATGCATGTTGTTACGAGCTACGACACGGTTTTCCGGTCACTATCTTAATGCTCGTTGTTACGACAGGATTTTTCGATAACGCTAGTATTATGTGTTTTATGTGGAGTGAGGTTTTCCAGAGCGATTTTGGCGTTACTGAAGTTTTAGAAGCCCGTAGCTATGTCGGAGCTCAAAACCAGTGGAAATGCGGTAACTAAGATAACAACAATAACAAGATTGGATTGTATTAATTTTCCTTTCTGCATTACAGCTGTAACAAGACGTAAGCTCGGATGCAGTTATAAAGCAGGCTTTTCTATTTGGGCTTGTTCTGAAAAGAGGCAATGCAAACTCGATAGAGGGTTTCTTTTTCGAATAAAAAGATAGAAGTGATATCGATGGGATATGGAAACAGGCGTCAAATGAGCAACAAAGTACGCACACTAAACAACTTTAGATATTGAGGAAAAATTGTTTTTTAAATAAATCAACCACTAATAACTTAGCTTGAATACTTATTATCACATATGATGGTAAATTACATATGTATTGAAAAGTCGACTGATGAAGTTATAATGATAAAAGTGGTTTTGACTGATATTTGTGACGCGATTAACTGTGTTAACAAAGCCTACATTGGATTTATTGAGTAATTTTGAGTATGAATGTACACATGTTGAGACTATTAATATGTTCAACATTTGTTCACAATGTTGTAATTTACAGCGATGTTTTTTTTATGCTAATCGAGTAGTAAAATATTTTAATTGTGATTGTTTTTTGTGAATGAAACGAACTTAGACAAAAAAACAAATTTTTGGCCTTATATATTCTCGAACTCAAATATGGGTGCAGAATTGACGTTTCTAGCAAAAAATTTGCAGAAAAGGAAAGTTAATCTACCGAAAAATTTTCATAAATGCCACAAAATAGGTAGTTATGTTTTGGGAATGAGCTTTTTAAGCCAATTTCAATGGATATGTTAAAGAAAGCGTGGAAAAATTAAGAAAAGGTTGAATTTTGGGTACAGAGTGTAAAGCGGACATCTTGAGCTTCAGAAGTCCGGTATGAAAAACTGTTTCTGATGCCATGGTTTTTATAAAAATAGTACTTAAATAAAGAAAACTGAGTTAAAATTTCTAAATTTTAATTTTTTTCAGCCCTAACTTTACGACGTAGAGCAGGAGAGAACAAATTTATAAATCATGTTAAAGGCCCAACGTTGATCTATATAACAAATTTCAATTCATCATAATAAAGTCTAACGCTCAGAAATTACAAGTTGATCTATAAAGCATACCGAAATATTTTTAAGTCCAGTTATCACGGAAAGCTTTAGGATTCCCCTCCCCTATCCATAGTTTTTTGTATGTTTAAGATGGCTTATTTAAACCTTCCGTGGGACACCCTATATACATATTTGGATACTGTCTACCCCGGCGGTTACACCTGCAAGTACAGCTTGCATGGAAGCTGCACTGCCATACTTCTTGCACGTGTAACATCTACTGCCTTGCTGGCAGTACAGCTTTCAGCGAACTTGCGTGATGAAAAACCATGGCAGCTGAGGTGATAGTAATTTGACATTATGCAGTTTTCAAGATGGCGGAAAAGAAATGCACGAGGGAGTTTGATAAATTTATTCTGGAAAAATGGGATTTTCTGGGATCATTTACATTAAATCATTTACCAACACTTTCCTCTTAACTTTTTCTTGGATTGCTACTTCTTTTATTGCTATAATTTGCCAATATATACGCATGACTTTACGCCTCAATACCATTTTTATACCCTAGATGAAATCTTTAGGGTATACTAAGTTTGTCATTCCGTTTGTAACACCTCGAAATAATGATGGTAGAGCAAAATGGATTGGACACCTATTCATAAAAGTTATTTTGATTTTTACATGTCCGTCCGTCCGTCCGTCTGTGCGCACGATAACTCGAGAACACGTATACTTAGAGAGCTGAAATTTTGTACACGAACTTTAAAAAAAAAAAAAGTAAAATTAAGTTCGAAAATGAGACAAATCGCGCAACTCCTTCATGGGGTTGCCATATAAAAATTTCGTTTTCCGCTATATATTTGGACACTACCTGAGAACGTGTCGACGTGGAGAGCTGAAATTGCGTATTAGATGTTTTTACTACATTAGCAAATAAAATCTTAAAAATGGACTAGATCGGGCAACTCCTTCTTGGTGTTGCCATACAAAAAGTTAGGTTTTTGACGTATACTTTGAAAACGAACAGTCCAAGACATTTTCATCTACTAAAAATTTCTGCAGAATACGAAATCCTATAAAATTGGTTATAATCATTTTTTCTGTGCGACAAACCGTTCTAGAAATATATGCGAAAAATGACTTCAAAATCAAACTTGAATAAATCGGTGACCATACGAAATTTAATACGGGCATTCATCTAGGGTATCATAAGAATTGGTCTTAGACCAATTCTAGCTTTTTTACTTGTTTAAAAGAACTTGCATGCAAGATGATAAGACATCAACCGAACTGCCTTCTGCTGTTAAGTTAAAAATCGAGTTGGAAGGCGTTCACGAATACAGGTGGAATTTTGTACACAGCGTTTTCATAAAAATAGCAAATACAGGGTGTTTCCCCTTAGGAGGTCCATAGAGCGGGAGGTGATAGTACTAACCTAGACGAACCAAAAATTGTATGGCAGGGGGGGGGGGCAATATCAACCGTTTAGGAGTTACAGGGTGATTCATAAATAAAGCTAGGTTTTCACAAAACACCCTGTATCTTAACCTATTCTAAAACCTATTTTCAAACCTTCTCTCAACGATAATTTGTTCCCTTAGCACGTCATTTTACAAAATATCGTCTAATTTCGGTGTGACCTGAATAGGTTATGAGTTAATAACTCTTTAACGAATACAGATAGCACATAGGGTATAATAGGTCAAATTAAAGAGGAGGCTCCACAGTTTACAGTTTTTATAAAAAAAAGTTATGTTAACGACCTCTTTGCAAAAATAATAGAGGTCAAAGTAAAAAAAAGGGAAAGAAAATCCGAAATTTTTAGTTTAGACGTTCATAACTTCTGAAGGGAGAGGGGTACGGGGCTAGTTGAGCTGTCGTTGGAAAGGCCATACTTAACTGTGACCACACGCCCTGTAGTTTTTAAGATACAGGGTGTTTTGTGAAAACCTAGCTTTTTTTATGAATCACCCTGTAACGCATAAACGGTTGATATTGCCCCCCCCCCTTGCGATACAATTTTTGGTTCGTCTAGGTGAGTACTATCACCTCCCGCTCTATGGACATCCTAAGGGGAAACACCCTGTATAATATCAAAAATGAACTCAATAGGGCAACCAACTTCTTCTTTGTATTTCCATGCAAAAATTGAAGTTTCTTACGTGTAATGTGAATAAAAAGTTATTCAGAATATAAAATTCAATGAAATTGGTTATAATTATTTTTGCTGTCCGACGAACCGTTGTATTAATATATGCGAGAACCCACTTTAGCAATCAAACTTCTATCGCAGAGGTATGACCATATGAAATTACATTCAGGCATTCATCTAGGCTGGGTATCGTAAGAATTGGTCTTACAATTAGACATATGCTAATTTTTTTCCTTGTGCATGTTAGGACTATGATTATTTTCATATAAGCAGCGTTAACTAAAACAATACTTACTATTACTAACTATTTCCCATTGATTATTTTCCTGCAAAGAACTCTTCACGAAATAGGTAACATCTATCTGAATTTTGAAGAGCAGTTCGATAATCGCATTCTAAATCTGAACAAGTATGACACAGTTTTAGTTCTCTGGACCTAATAAGAAGTTAGCAAACAGCCAAATAAAATTCCAATTTTTTCTCGTTTTCGGGAAAAGAGCTTGGCTATACATTATTGTAGTGCGAATAAGTCAACGAGTTAAAAACAAAAATTTAAAGAACGTAGGGTTACCCAAATGACAAAATCTTTTTGAATATCTTAGAAATCCTTTCAAACTATTCATAATAATGAATTTTTCATACATCGGGTCACACTATGTACCTGAACTTTTTGAGAAAAAGATAAAATTCGCTTTAGCCAATGTGCTGAAAGGAAATCTAAAATTTCTGTCAAGTACTATTCTAATTCTTGACAAAAAAATCAGAGAATCCAACATGAGAAAAATGGGAAAAGAAAGTATTCTTTGATCTATTTTTTTTTTTAAGGTAAAAAAACATTTTAATATTTCAAATTTATTTTAATCTAAAGCAAAAAAAAAATCAAATAGTTGATCCATTTTAAATTTGTATCTAGTTTTATCATTCCGTCTTTTCAGACATTATATCATATCAACCTTTAAGCACCAGCGATTACGATCAGAGTACTGAGCTATGTACTTTTTCCCTGATATGACCTCTTGCAACCTATTGTTGTTTCCACGATTTAATTTAAAGGACTTGGAAGCGAATCAGTATTAAAGTAATCAATTGAAAATTGCTGCTGTTTCACTTTATAGCACTTGTACAAATTGACAGCTAATAAAAAATTTTCTTTAAATCTAACACGCTTAATAATGATAATGAAAAGTAGTGTTAGACTTTGATACAATTAGTCTCAAAAGCTCTTGATTAAGTAATTTTACAAATTTAAAAAAAAGAGGTAACAATAAACCAAAATAGTATTTCAAAGTGACCGCAAATGTACTTGCCTCCACTCGTCTTTATTTAGAGGGGGCGACGCCTGTAGCTCTAATCCCCATAGTATTTACGTACGTAATATCTTATTTTTACTTTTTCGTTAATATCGCTATTGAAGAATTTAAAAATAAAGTTAATCCATACCCTTATTTATACTTACACAAAATCCAAGTACTATAAGCGTCTCAAATTATTCAGAGATTTAATCGACTAATAAGATAATCAATCGAACTGGAAGCAAAATAGATAAAAAAAACAAAATGGTACCCATTCAGATGAAAATAATATATCCAAATTGCATCTAGGATATAAAAATACGTGTAGATGTTTTATTTAAGAAAAAAAAAAAAAAAAAAAAAATAAACAGTCTTGTTTAAAAATCTTTCCAGTATATTGCCATAAAAACCAAAACAATTGTGATATGAGATATTATGTGATATGCAGCCCAATCAGGACATAACTACCTAGCGAGAAAATGATCGTGCAAGAAAATAGATATGCAGGAATTCATCGAGGAAATTTGTATCAACGAAAAATATGTGTACATGTCCTTCCTTAATTCAAGTCATTCCGTGATTTTCAGTACGGGTGAACATTACAAAGTAATAAAGAAGTGATTTTGTTAAGTAAATTAATTATATTTAGTGTGTGAAATATACATGTAATTATTTTAAAAATATTTTTTTTTTAATTTACCAAATTTACCAATATTATCCTGGTATTGGTACCCAATTAAGCTCCCTTTTCTATTCAAAATCCATTCCTATCTGCTGACGTACTACTATATAACTTGAATTAAGTAATGTCGAACCGACTTCTAATAGGTGAATTACATAAAAAAAAATTAATTAGACATTTGATATGAAATTTAGCTATTAGAAGTCGTTTCGACATTACTCTATTCAAGTTACATAGTATCACCGCTGCATCTGCAAAGATTGATTGGTCGTCAATATCTTCATCATATTCATTGCATTTTTCTCGATGATTATTTTCTGACGTTTTCATCAGGAATTATTCATCGAAGTATTCAGCGACTTTTACTCCTTCAGAAAAGCATCACACCCACCCTAAGACATCGTGTATAAATAAATGGGGCAAGGATGAATTTTCCGCTGGGTATGTTTGATACAGCAACACACGAATACACAAAATTATTCGTCCTACCACACATCCGTTCACCAATGTATCGGGGCCAGATTAACGCTTCGCTACTCACACACAATAGAACACATTAAGATGTCACACTTCGCTCAAATCGATGGAAATAAAACCAGAACAAATTTTGAGCTGACGGCTGTGGTACGGGTCACTTTCCTGCAAGTAACATCAGAGTATGGAAGCGTCATTTACGAAAAGTATTAGGTTATAAAAAAGAAAAAAAAAACAAATTAAAGAGTAGTTGAAGAAAGAACAAAAGTTGAAAATGAGAATTTTATGCAATAAGGGATACTGGACCAGGCCGTCAAATTCTTGATGTTTTTGGATTTCCTTTTTTTGCTTCTCCTCGCCCGGAGAGTAACATGTTGGTAGAGATGTAATAAAGCTAAGTATTTTAGTAATTTATTTTTCTTATGAAGTATGTAATGCTACTAGTAATTAATACTGAAACCTGTTGGAATTTATTTATTTATTGGGAATAAAAATATAAGGTTTGCATGTTAATCGAAAGTTTTTACCCAGGCTTCAAAATTTTTACACAGATGCGACATTTTTTTACCAATTTTGCGTTTGTTAATTTCTCGGAATAGAAAAATTTGACAGTCGAACAGATTTCCAAGTTATCTGTTTTTTCGTTATCATCTAGTATCCTCTTACAGACCTATACATATATCCCACGAAAATCTTGTACTATTTATGTTCAAGCCTGTTGAGTTTCCTTCTGTATTGGAGAAGATAATATAATCGTGTGGTACGATCAGATCTTGTACTGTACACCCTAGCCCACCTCCATTGAGTCTCATGTATTACGCACGTAGTGCAGCGTATCAGGGAATTCAGATCTTTCTCTACAGAGGTTAAAGCTTCCCAATCAATATGTAAAAACTGATCTGTGTCCTCCTCACAATTTAAATATTTAGATGAAAGTAGGTGCTTAATAGATAGAATTTGCGGTAAAATACTATCAAGTTCAAAAACGTTTGGGTTCATCTCATTTGGGTTCCTTGCCTGTATAACACAAAAGGGATTTTTCAATGGGTCCTGGTTAAAAATCTTTATGATCTTCAAACCCTTCATTTGCTACGTTTATTATAGAACTAATAGTTAAACTTAGTTCTTTAAAGCAGTAAACTTGACTTTAACCGTTGGTTCTCTTTATACAAAATATATATTCTTTCATTTCACATAAAAATTTAAAATTATCCGACTCGCATATAAGAGTTGAGCGACCATTTAAAATGCCAAATAATTATTTTGGTTTTCAAAATATATTTTTGTTCCTTTGACTTTCACTTTGAGGTCTTCCGAAAATTTATTAAGGTTTAATAATGTAAATATAGCAGCAGCGACAGTTCCATTCATTGCTTGAACAGCCAAATGAACGTTAATTTTTTGGAAATCATGTAGGATTGATATGCACTTGTGTTAGCTTTGTGCATAGCTTTGTACTATTTGCTCTTTCGGAACCAAACACTTCTTTTACTACATCCCAACTTACTATACCATGAGGA
This sequence comes from Dioctria rufipes, assembly GCA_963924295.1. Classification (NCBI taxonomy): domain Eukaryota; kingdom Metazoa; phylum Arthropoda; class Insecta; order Diptera; family Asilidae; genus Dioctria; species Dioctria rufipes. The sequence continues at coordinate 98,447,711 of OZ002740.1, read as the reverse complement.
GTCTGAAAGTCGCTATCAAATAATCTGTTTCTAATATAAAATAAATACATAATTCTCTAAATAATGACCTGTTTGTTGACCCTTGCTCACAGGTAATTGATTTAACATTCCGACCTAGCTCCAAACAAACGTTAAGACATTTAAACAATTCCCCTTTCAACACTGGAGTGGTATCGCGGATAATTTATCACATGTTTTGAATTCCCATACAAACTACGAAACATAAAGACATTTTTATCGAGCTGACGTTTTCTGTTATTATTTCCGTAAGCTACGCAACCATCGATTCTATCCTTAACAGCATTATATATCAAATCCGTCTTAATTAAATTTTCTTCACGATTTCTCTTATCAAACTTTCCAACTTCTTTATTTATTTCTGAAATATTGCTTTGGTTACGTCCCGGTGAAAGACTTTTTTAGCCCATTTGTAGAATGAAAATGGATGCGGAAGTTTTAAGTTTAAGGATTGTCTCATAAGGTTGTATAACGATGCTTTTCTATAAAATAAACACTGAGCAGGCCATTTCCGTTCTTTGGTGTAACTAGTTTTAATATGTAATAGCATTTTACAGAGAATTTTCGAATTTTCGGTAGTAGGAGTACTGTTGATTATTTCCATAAGCTTAGTTTTAGGCTGAATTGTGGGTAAAACTTTCCTCCGATCCCGATTTCGATTAACTTCTGAATTTCTTTCTTGTAATTTAATTATTTTTCTCTCGTGTAATTTTAACTTACCTTGTAATTCTAAAATTTTACATTGATGAATTTTATTGATATCATTGAAGTTTTTGCAATTACTGTAATAAGTTTCAATATTTACACTTGTCGCACTAACTCCGGTACGCTATTGAGTATTTTAAACTTTGTCCATTTTGTTTGACATCACTTACTGCGGATTCTAGCATCAGAATGTTTAATAAAACCAACATTGCTTAAGCTAGCAGATTGTTGCTGAACAGAGCAGGCTGGAAATTATATAAAAACTTTACTTTTGTTTTAGTTGTCAGAGGTAAAACAGAAAAAAAAGTATCTTACCACAAATGCAATAATTAAATAGTAAATCCTTGTTCGTATTAATATTCCACATTTGTATAAAGAAATAAATAAAAGTATTTTTTGTAACATATTCCAAGGTCGTATCTTAGTTGGACCTACCCCAGTCCTTACAAGTTGGTATAAAATAAACAACCACAAACTCTTTAATCGTTATTAACCGTATTAAATGTAGGAATATATGTCTTAATATCTGGATGCTTATTAACACATAAAGGAGGAAAAGCAGGAGTTAATGCTGAAACGCCAGAGAAAGAGGACAAATTAAAACTTCGAATTCCGTGATCCTTTGAGTTTTCATTTTGCGATATCATTTTTATCGATATGAATACCACAAACGTAGGGATTGCTCTTCGTTTAAATTTCTTCAATTGGCTTCGCATATTTAGTAACCCACAAGCCAAATTTGTTGTAATCTTTCTTTGCAAACAAAAAAAAAGGTTTCTTTCAGTAAAGTACATACCTAGTTGTTATTTGACAAGCAAATCGCTATTGAGCACTTTTTAGTCACAAAATGAATGTATTATTAAATACATTATAAAACACCATTAGAAAATTTTTTTTATTTTTGTATTATAATATAATGCATTTCGCCAAAATGCAGTAACAATTATTTAATCTGATGTTCACTAAAGCCAGAATGACTGATATCTGTATAAGAAGTAAAAATCTAACAATGGTATATGTAGGTATACCCAAAAACTATAAACATTAATATCTATTCTTAAAACAGGCTCTATCGATAGCCAGTATCTGTTGCTGTAGTGAGCCAGTGCAAAAGTAGATAAATCACATGAAACTTGTAATGGCATCATCATAAAATCACAATCGTAACAAAAACCTATCATAAACCAAATATGACTGGTTGTTGACTCTGATTAAAGCACATGGCTGGCGGATGTGCATATACCAGGGGTCGACAACCTTTGTGGAGTTATGAGCCATTTTTTTCCCGATGTGATAATTAATTTTTTTAAAGATCCAAATGTAAGTATATAACGGGTTTTACAATAAGAGGTGTTAATTTTAATATTGAAAGAAAAATGCCATTTTTTAAGATAAATGATCGGATCTTTATTTCATTATAAAGAGGAAGGTATGCCGTTAATAATGGAAAATAACATCAGCCAAATGACCACCACGACCACGCCTACAGGACCATATTCTTTTCATGAAATTTTCCATAACCAAATCGCAAAGTGGCTGCCCTACGTTCGCGATAGCCTCACGAATTCCATCTTTGAGGTCTTGAATCGACGCTGGGCTGTTGGCGGAGACCTTTTCTTTCACGTGGCCCCAAAGGAAGAAGTCGCAAGGTGTTAAGTCACAAGATCTCGGTGGCCAATAGTGATCACATCTTCGAGAGATAACACGGTCCGGAAACTTTTCCCGTAAAAGATCAATGGTTTCGTTGCTTGTATGGCACGTAGCGCCGTCTTGTTGAAAGTAAACGTTGTCCAGATCAATAACACCCAGTTCCGGCCATAAAAATCATTAATCATCTGTCGATACCGCAATCCATTCACCGTAACTATTGTTCCAGCCTCATTTTCGAAAAAGTAAGGTCCAATGACCCCGCGGAACCATAAACCGCACCAAACAGTCACACGTTGAGGATAGAGAGGCTTTTCAATAATAACTCTTGGGTTTTCCGAGCCCCAGATGCGACAATTTTGCTTGTTGACGAAGCCATCGATGTGGAAATGGGCCTCATCACTCAAGATGAGTTTTCGATGGAATTCCGGATCATTTTCATGTATTTCAAGGACCCAATCAGCAAAGACTCCACGTTGTTGATGATCGGCCGGCTTAAGTTCTTGTGTTAACTGAACTTTATAAGCCTTAAGACCCAAATCTTTTTTCAAAATACGGTGCAATGACGTTTGTGGAATGCCTAATTCCAAAGAACGGCGAGGAATGGACAAACCTGTGTTTTCTTCAACAATTTCGGCTACAGCAGCAATATTCTCGGCTGTTCTTGAGCGACGTGCACGGGTTTTATTCTTCACATCACTAACTTGTCCCGACAGCTCGAATTTTTCTACCAATTTCTGTATTGCGGTCCGACAAGGTGCTTCAAGACGACGCAAAAATGTTCGAATTTTACGAACCGTATCTGCCACATTTTCACCATTTTTGTAGTGAGTTTTAATAATCTCAATGGTTGTTAAATCGTGTATCGTTCCATTTTTCTTAGTGGCGTAGTTTCTACTTGTCAAGTGTCAAAAAATGGCAGCTCCAAAAGTGACATCTACCGAAATAGCGGGCTAATTAAAATAACACCTCTTATTGGAAAACCCTTTACATCGGTAATATGTATTACAAAAATTAATAAATATAACAAATTAATACCACCGTTATCGGCTGTGAAACATGTATTTATGGTGAAATCAAAACATTCTATTTTGCATACTAACAGAACATATAAGTCAACGTATTTAAGAAAATTGAAAAAAATTTCAAACTTAATTTCAGTATGTTATACATATAGCTTTGCTTAAAATACAAATTAAATGTAAAAAATAATATAAAGGCAAATATTTAATATTATTGAGATTTTTGGGATTGTGTACAGACACAAAGATTTTCCAAATTTGACGAATATTCAGAAGTTTTTAATTTCATGCAGCTTTCGAGGTTGTCGTCATTAAGCGATGTTCTTAATTTATTTTTAATAATCGTCATATTTGAAAATAATTGTTTACAGTAGTATGTAGATCCGAAAATTGTCAAGATGCCAAATGTGTGTTTTCACTTGATCATAAAAATGAGGAAAGACAGTTCCATGTTCAAATATAATGTCTTTCTCCTTCCTACATTTCGAAAAATCCGTCCACTGGTGTCTGACAGCCAATTTTCATTTCTCTCTTGTTAAATTTTCTAGTTCTGACTACAAATTTGTGAACTTTTCTGTCTATATATCTTTGTTTTTCAAATCTAACAATTGTAACTCAAATTGAGCTCTATCAATAGATGGGAATGGTGCAAAAATAAACTCGCACACCTTCGCCACTAGTGGCTTAGAGTAGGGTTTCTTGCATTTTTACAATGGCGCTGACAAAAAATACACTGTTAATATTACAATCTGAATACGACGATTCGATTAGGAAGATGCAACTGGTCCCTATTATTGAATCCGTTCGAGTCGAAGCAAAAAGAGCTTAAAAAATCGCACTTGAATACAAATTTTTTTAGGAGTTACCTAAAATTCTCGCGAATTCGTTTTAGTCTCCTATGATTTCAGTTAATTTTTTCACACAAAATGTGAAAATAATTCGATTGGATTCTTTTATCGGATCATTTGAACTAGAAAATTAATAGAAGTTAAAGGTAACTGAAATTAATTTGTTTCAAATTAAGGAATTTTCTTAAGAAATTTCAACTTAAAGAGTGTTTTTTCAAAGTCTTTTCGATTCGAACAAATTGGAACTGGTAGTAAACAGATATTTCGCTGAAATTCCCCGTATTGCAGGATGCGTTTTTTCAGAAAATTTGTAAGACTCACTACTAAAAGGCGCTGATTTCCAAAGCTCACGAATGTTCTTCCAGTGTCCTGGTAACGCTTCCGTTTCTATTCACTTTGGTTTTGAGTGTGGAGAGTAAGGTTAGCTAAACTGGATTTACAAGCATACGATTTGCCGCGCATTTTGATGTGTGAGCAGGATTATTATATTTGTTTGGCAATTGAAATATTACAGTTCATTTTTCAATATTAACTATTAAAATACTGAAGAGCCACAAGTATGATTCCACTGAGCCGCATGAGCCTCGCGAGCCACAGGTTGCAGTCCCCTGGCATATACCAACGAAAAGCTATGGATGGCTTATGGAATATAAGTGACTGCCTTATACCATTGATTATAAAGTATATAGATATTCCGGTTTGTTGATGGCTCGCTAGGTGGACATAGTTGCACAATTTTGGCATATTGACTTGTAGTTATACAACGACGGACTCGTCACTTTATAATGAATGGCCGTGGTGATATATACTTTGGGAAATTGGATATGAGCAAGAGACGCAAGAGTGAGGGAACAGCTCTGCCAACATTTCATGCTTATTTTCATCTGGTGACAGGCGCTTGTTTTCTCAGACATTATTCTTGGAACTGGGATTGCTTGAACTGCCTGTCTGCTGCCTGGCCTGGCAAGGCAAAGCGAGTAGAAATAAGATGCGTGAATTTTTTCTTTAGAATTCTTTGTTTTTAGTTTATTAAGTTAGCAGTTTTGCACATTCGATCTGGGTTTTGTGGTTTTACAATTAGAATTAAATATTTTTAAAAGATTTGTATGCCATATAAATTTATTGACATATGTAGTTACATCGTTGGCATGCTGGGGGGACTCGCCATTTGATGACTAACGATCAGAAATTCTTGTGAATTTTCTTCTATGGGTAATTCGTACCTAATTGTCTTAAAATTTTCCTTCCTGAGACTTTAATTTTCGAGAATTGAAGAATTTTAAGAATTTTTATTTTTAACGATTCAAATCAAATTATAAATACAAGAAGAAAAAACAACCGTCTCATCCGGGGTTTGAAACCGGGACCTTCCGCTTGTCGGGCGACTGCTCTTACCACTGAGCTAACGAGACAGATGATTTTCCCTCTTGCATTTATCAATTTGTAATTAGCCTACTAAGCCACGTTGCTTTCAGCTGGCATTAACCAGTAACGATGAAAGCGCACAAATAAATTGTAAATTCAATTTTTATTTATTCCGGACTGGAATCGAACCTACACTTTTAGAATCGGTCAATGATGGAGAATTGAAGAATTTTAAGAATTTTTATTTATAACGATTCAAATCAAATTATAAATACAAGAAGAAAAAAATGAGACGGTTGTTTTTTCTTCTTGTATTTATAATTTGATTTGAATCGTTAAAAATAAAAATTCTTAAAATTCTTCAATTCTCCATCATTGACCGATTCTAAAAGTGTAGGTTCGATTCCAGTCCGGAATAAATAAAACTTTAATTTTCAACTGATGTCTTTAGGGTTTGTGCCAATATTTTGATTTTTTTCATGATTCAAGGTATCGAAGCTGTGGCAATTGATATAGCTTAATTTGATTTCAAGATTAACATGATTTCGTTTATTCATTATATTTCCAAATTTGAAAAGCAACTCATACGTCAATCAGATGTATGGTCCCCAATTTACTTTTCCCAAGACGCAACTCTTTCTAAAATGAAAAACAGGTGAACACTAAGAAAATTTGCCTTTAACAATGAATTGGCACAAAACCATGATCGTGTAATTATATGCATATTACTAATGCACACATTTCCACACCACCTTCGAGGTAGAGGGCAGGGCGTGTTTTATTTTCTAACATTGTATCCCATGTTAACCTAATGCATGTATGTATTCTAACTATTTATAAACTGAGAATTATGCATCTTCATCTTGCATAAAATTCATTTCCCTACCATTTACTTCATCATTTTCTTCAGGTTTATTATTTTATCAATCCCCTTTAAAACGTTGATCTGCCTTGTAAATCTTTATTTATATTAAGATTAATTCTTTTTACTGAAATGCTTATTAACATAATTAGAACAAGCCTTACTTGTGATCGTAACGACAGGTTTATGTAAACATGATTCCCATTGTGGAATACATTTTTCTATATTAGGAAGGAAATACTGATAAAGTAAATTTGTTCATGACCTGATATTTCAAATATACTGTAAAAAATCTACTGATAAGGCGTAGTTCACGCTCAAATTCATCACTTGGTACAGTAAGGGAACCATACTTACCAGATTATTTCGTTTGATTAGCCTTCGTCGTTTCAATAAATGTATAGTTTTTCAGATTTCTCGAAAGTTTTTTTATATCATATATTTTTTGCAAGATTTGCAATCAGACATGTTTTTTTGCAAAGCATGTGCGATATATTCGGAAAAATAATCAAGGCATCACCTGACAACAGCAAAGTTTTATACAAGATCGGTTATTAGACCCTTAATCACATGTCATTCCATCAAATTCAAGTACATTAAGCAAAAGCTTTTCTGAAATGTCACTAATTATAAAATTCAGGTCATTTCCTTTCACAAAACCAGCGAAGAAACCAATGCATTGCCTCCAATTCTGGTTGAGCCCGCGAATCATCATCAAAAGAACATTTGTCACAATACCTTTATTTGTACACAGGGGCCCTAAATCTTCGTAGCCAAAAATTATAGCATACTAAACATTGCATTCAATTTCCCTTCTTATTGACATCTTATTAAATAATAGTATGCATTTTTTCTCTAAATTACACATTTCATTTCATTTTGCTTTGAGTAAATTAATAAAACTGTGAGATATCGGTATCAAATCATAGTAAAGAATGCATCTAACAGAAGGCAGAATGAAACCCAAATTTGGCATTTCTTTATAAGGTAAGAGACACCGAATCACTTTTAGTAACTGTCAATTCTTCATCTTTCAAAGTGATGCTATTATTTTCATCTTTTTCTAAGCAACTTCAATTTGCCCTTTGAATGCTCTTGTTTTGTGCAGAGTTTTTCGTGCAGACCGATTTAGCTTTTCCTTCTTATATGAATCTACACACAGATGATAAATAGGATCGAAAACTGATTTTGAACAAGCGCAGCATGCTTCATAATTTGGGTTGGGAATCGCATCATCTCTGAGAAGTTTGTTCGTACACAAAATAACTGCGAATGTACGAATGTCAACAGAAGCACATTCTGTTCAAATATCGTAGGATTACACCAACACCTTTCGGGCAAACATTGGTGGGATCTTTAAATATTTCCGAAAAAAAAACGTCGTTTCACAAAAGCGCGGGAGAATTATATGACAATAAAATCTGTCAATTTTTCATTCATTTGTCACGCTGTTTCGTTACATGTTATCTACGCCTTCACATTTTTTGTCTTTATTTGTAAAATATTTAAAGAGAGTTTGATTTTTTTATATATCTTTTTTTGCTTCTTTCTTTCCTCTTCTAGTTGATAACATTTAAATGGAAAACAGTCGATAATCTCCTCTGCTTCCTAACTTGTCCTTAACGTAAACTTTGGTATAAGCTGAGACAACCTACAACTAGATAGAAAAATCTCCACATAAACCCGGATTATTTTTTGAAAGATCTACAACTTTTTCTTCAACCAAAGAAAGCTATCATTGCGAAGAATTTATGTGGCATAATACAGCAACAGAGAGAGAGAATGTATACAGCTTTCTATTAGAGGGCTATGAGCTCATTTTAATTCGATCTAGTTTTTCACATCTAGATGTAAGTTGTCTCAGGAATAAGACTCAACCTAAGCTTTCTTTAATGTGCTCAAGGTTGTTAGTTTTTGGTTAGGTAAAATTCTCATTTTATCAAGAAATATCCGTTCGTTATCCGTCATCATCTGTATCGGTATCAAAATAGTACAAATATAATATATTCAACTTATAGTTGATATATTAACACAACTCGATGAGTTTTTTCCGCTCTGATGCAGTAATGGAAAATATGTACTGCTTGAGAACTAATATCTGACACGTGCCCCTCAAAATAAATCGAATCTACGGAATATGACCATTACAGTAATCCCTATTTTTTTTTTTTTTTCATTTTTATTATGCGCGGATATTTTTGTTATTTCATCTAAAATAGTTTAAAATATTTAAGAAGAGCGCAAAAATCTTTATTATGTCAATTATTATAAACAGTATTTTTGTACCATTTTCTCAAAAAATCCAGAAAATTTTTCATGACTCACCTTGTATATGTACACATGCATGTTTATACACATATTTTCGTTTTTACTAGTGAACACAGCCCACACAGTCAGTATTAATAGCTTAATGACTGTGATAGCTTTAAAGCGGGTCAGAGTATTATTGTTACGTAAAATTGATTGTCAAGTCATGAAAATGTCGTACATCCATTTCAGCTACAAGATAACGATGTGTAATGTCATGAGTTTCAATTACAACCCATATCACCCTTGATTATCAGCAAAAAATTTATAAGTAACGTAATGCTGATGTAGTGAAAATATGAGGAAGATTCAATATATGAAACTACATAATGGATTGACGTCCGTCAATTAAAACTTTTGTATGAAGTTTGTTAGGAATTTTCACTGTCAAGATTTCAAATTGACAGCAATGACTGGTCTTGGACAATCTGACTAGACAGCAACTGCTAAGAACAGGTGCACTGTCTCTCAATCGTTGAAGTGAAATGTGCAAATTTTCCTACAAACAAGAAAAGAAAAGAGATTAAAATAACTTGAAGGAAATCTAATTTTCTTTAGCGAAACTTTCCTGAATTTTACGTTGTGTCCTTGCAAATGTTCAGTTAATTTTCCAGCTCTGCTGAATTTAATTTTGTTTTGGTTTTGCTCTATTCAGACTGATGTCGCATGAAGTTTTCGTTCCGTTGATATTCTTTCTTCTTATCCCTGTAGTTTACTATAGCAACAATTCTGCGATGCATTTTAATTTCTCATTAGAAATTGTGTATATACTCGTGTTATGTCACATTAATTAAATTAGAAATTATATAAGGCAATTTTCAAGACATTTACTGCATTCAAAAATTTTGATTAAAGTACATGGATTTGGAGAAATAAATATAATGAACTATACAACGATAGTTGGATGGTAGAACGTCTTCCTATATGCGTAATTAGTACTGTTTTCTAGGGTGGGCCAGGTCCCCTAACTTTCGTACATAGGTTTTAACAAACATTTTGTTTGCAAAGTATACCAGCTCATGAGTATTCCTAGCTATTGACAGACCTTTTTATGCATTGCTCTGAGCAGTTACAAGAGTTGATATAATACCTACAACCAATGAAATTGTATAGATTAAAAAAACCATAAAGTTTCTAAAGTTACATAGAGTACAGAGATAGACAAGAAACATAATATAAATTCTAAAACATAGTTTCCGCTAAAATATCTCTGCACCCAAACACTTCATAAAATAATTGACATTTTTTAGGTCGCAGACATAGCGGCACTAATTTTTTAATATCTAGTTTTCTTAAGTGTAACCTTAACTCCGCTCCCAAGAATAAAAAAAAAGACTAGATCATCCAGCACTTTTAATCTATTGCAAATGCCCCATCCGAGTCGAGTTTTATTAGAACAGGTTTTGAGATATGGCAGTCTATATAGAGGTTCCGATGGTAGAGATCAGAGGAAAAACTGACAATTTTCATTTGTTTCCCATTCTAAATTATAATTGTCGTTCAATGTTATTGAGCACCCGGAGAGAGAAAGGCATTGTACATCGCTTATCAGTTAGTATAAGTCATCAGAATTCAATAAATTTTTGGATAACTAGTCAATCAATATTCTGCGATTTATATTGCTTACCAAGACTAATGGCGATGAGTATTTACGAAATAGTTTTAGTCGGACATTTAAATTATAGTGAAAATAGATTAGTACATAATACGTAATTGGCGAATTGAGTGAAATTACCTTCTTTAATCCCAATGAACCCAAGCGACATTCATCCATTCCGTTCAGTCGACTCCAAACATCCGACGTGATTTAAATTTTTCTTAAATCATAGTAGTCAATCAAGTAGAGTTTATTTGAAAAATAAAATTTGAAGGATTTGAAAAGAAAAATAAGGGAAAGTTAATTAACAGATGCCTTGGTGTTTGAAGTTCCATTAAATCCGGTTAGAAGCGACGACTTACCTAATCAAGTTCGAAGCGCGATTCAAAGTGACCAATTAAAAGCCCCATTGAGCTCAGCGATTGCAGCTTAAGTACTGCAAAAATAATAACACGAACCCAAAAAACCCTGATCTTGTACAGAAATTAAATATTTTTAGGGATAATATGGTCTCACTTGAATAATTTCCAAGCTGGTTAATAACATCGTACCTGTATTTCACGGACAAAGAAATTATAATTCAAACGAATTTCATATTTTTCTCGATTGCAAGTAGAGAATTCGTTGACCTCATCTGAACAAAAAAGCTTGTTGATACCCATACTGAAACCAAACTGAGGGGAGAAGCTTATGATCTAGTTAAGTACTTAAAAATCGACTCAGTAGATAAGCTAGAGAGTTTACTTTTAACTGAGTTTTAACTCAATTAATGACATTATAAGCAATGTACGTCATTGTATTCTAAGTCACAATGAAGCAGTACGCTCTTTTGGTACGAAATTCAATTTGATGCTTGTTGAATGTAAACGTGCAATAAATTCTAAATATCCGAAAAGAAATGAGGTGCTTCTAAAAGCAGTTGAGGAAGAAACATGCTATACACGTTTAAAACAGGAATAATTAGCCCTATTATTCGTCAAGTGGTAATAGGAAGAACGAAGAATTTACTAAATGAGTTAATAAAAATGGCTACGTAGGAGTTGAAAAAATTGAAAATCGTCAAATTCAGAGCCGACAAATAAGTGCAAACTGGTAGACTTCATCATCTGCATGCCAGCCATTTAACAAAGATGACGTGAGGCAACTAAAATGTTTGTTAGAAGCAAATTTTTAAATCTCGCAAGACGCTACCCAAAAAAATCTGGTCACACACCCTTTTCTAAACTCTAATCCCTCTCCAGTCATAAACACTTCATTCGTAAATGTATATCCAAAATTATATGAAAAATTTCAGAACCCATCACAATAGGTCCAATTTTCATTTTTCTTCAGCGAAAACTTCTCAGAAAAAAAGGTGAAAAGTGTGATTTCTATAAAAGATTTCGGTGTACTCTTCTGAGTGTCGCACCCGAAGACAATCACAGCTCTGTCAAACTTGTCGGTTCTGCGGACCCTCGCAAGAATCATGCCAACAACAAATTAAACAGGAAAAGTTCCCCAGAAATGGAGGACAAATAATAATAAAATGTGATTGGTGTGCTAGATCCTCACATTCCGTAGCTGACTGCTACGCAAAAAAATCATGGGAGAAAAAACACAGCACAAACCAATATCATTTGGGAAACGGAAGCGGGCTAGCCTATTGCGCCCAATGGCTAACCCTTATACATAAAGAGTGCAAAAATGTTAGTAGTGGATAATTTGAACAATTAGCCGTTCAGTACGAAGTTTCAAGTAAAGGAAATGAAAGTATTAAGAACAACAAGAAATTTCAAATTATCCTAACATTTATAATACTGCAAACTCACTGCATGATAATGCGCTAACAGTAAATGAACGAATAATTGAACTTCAATTGAATAGTATCTCTGGAAAAGTTAAGGTTATACTTTTGATTGATACGGGAGCCGAGGTAAGTTTTTTAAAAAGAAATAGTTTATCTGACCATACATTTGTGAATCGACACAAGGCTATTCAATTTCAAGGCTTGTAGGGTGGCACTGATCTCACCCTTGGGTCTTGTGAAGGTAATTTTCTGATAGGTAAGGGCTTAAATTGCGAATTTAATATCTGTCAAGGAAATATTTCGATTCCTTTTGACGGCATATTAGGTCGCAACTTCACATGGGGCAAAGTAAACATTATCACAGTTGAACGAATGTTGCACTTCCCAGGTAATAGTAATAACGTAACTGAAATAAAAATCCCTAAGCTTGCTAGCCTCTCAGAAGCATAGAGCACTGCGACGCATATCGCTCCGCGATCAGAAATGTTATTGGAAATACCTGCAATGAGCTGTAATGATGAAATGTTATGTTCCCCTCATGAAATTGTACTTGGCGATTTAATAGCTAATAGTTTAATTAGGCCAAAGAATGGGAAATTAAGACTTAGTATGATAAACACACTTGTGAAAGAATTATTTTACCAAATGTGGAACTAAAGCTAGAATCGTTATGAAATTTCAATATTTACAAGTTGGAGAAGAGACATAAAAACGTTTCAAAGATCGTAGAAAGACAACGTTTTCAGCGACAGGAAAAAGAAATAACATTAGACCAAACACATAATACCAAGAAAAGAAACGCAGTAAAGGAACTATGGTAAGCATATAGTGACATATTTCATTTGGAAGGAGAACAACTACCATTTTCTAACGTTAATTCTCCCAACATCCCCATGACGTGTGATCAAGCCCCTATTAACCAGAAACAATACATAATGCCAGATATTCATAAAAATGAAATTAACAAACAAATGAAGAAAATGTTAGATGAACACATTATTGCCCCAAGTAGCAGCACCTGAAATTCGCCCCTATTGGTAGTTCCTAAGAAACCAGCCCCAAATGGTGAAAAGCCATGGATAATAGTAGTCGGTTTTCGGAAACTGAACGAAGAAACCAGAATTAAAGACATATTGGACCAACTGGAAAATTCACGATATTTTTGAATATTGGACTTAACTAGCGGATTCCATCAAATCCCAAAGCACCCTTCAGACCGCGAAAAGACGGCCTTCAGCACGGCATATAGACATTATGAATTTCTTCGAATGCCCTTTGGATTAAAAACAGCTCCGGCAACTTTTCAACAAACAATGAATCGTGTGCTTAGTGGTTTGCAAGGCATAAAGGGTTTAGTTTGTATTGTCGTCTACGGGAAAAATCTGGCAGACCATATAAAAAAACTGACCGACATTTTTGAAATATTAAGAGAATATGACTCAAAGCTCCAATCAGGGAAATATCAACTTGTCAGATAGGAAGTGGTCTGGTCTATTTAGGCCAGAAATGCTCCCTGCTGTCTACACGGATCACCAGCCATTGTTAGAAGTGTTCAACGTTAAAGATCCCACGTCATGCCTAATAGCATTTTATCACAAATTGTCGTAGTATAGTTCTGAGATAAAGTACAAACCAGGCCGAAAAATGCCGATGATTTAAGCCGAATCCCTCAAGAAGGTACGGCAATGCTTTTGACCACTAGGAGCAAAGTTAAAAATAGCAAAGAGAAGACTCATTAAACCCTTAATCTCAAGTTCAAGAAGAAATACAAGTAAACATGGAAAAATATTCAAAAGAATTATTTGAAATTGGGGAAAGATACAATCACAACACATCGGAAATAAATGATGGTGATACTCAATATGAGATTCTAACTGAAAAAAAAAGATATTGATGAAATATTAAAAGTCTTTCATACAAACCCACTGAGGGGCCACCAAGGGATTACAAAAAAATATCACCGAATTCGGAGGAAGTACAGGTGGAAGAATATGTTGAAGGATATAGAAAAATCATTAAATCTTGTCCTTAATGCCAAACAAAGAAACGTTGCAAACTAATCCGGATGCCAATTGTATTGCCAGATACAGCGAAAAAGCCCTTCGACAAAGTGTAGCTGGACATAATGGAACCACTTGGGAACAAGTATATACTAACATTCAAAGCAGCTACGGTTGCGGAAACTTTCTACGAAGAGATTATTACACGGTACAGAATACCGAAAAAATAGATCACGGACCACGGCACGAATTTTATGAGTGAACTATTCAAACGTTTGTGTAAATTCCATCGCATACAGAAAATAAATACTACGGCGTACCATCCAGAATCGAATGGCGGCATGGTTGAGGCAAGCTGTCTATGTACATAATAACACCAATACGTCTGACTCCCATGGACTGCCTTTTTAGTTTTACAACTGACCTGCCCACGAACCATACACGCAAACCGGAACCAATTTATGATCATGAAAATTATTTCTATATCCTAAGAAATAAAATTTAACAAGCCCATAATATTGCCAGGAAAAATATATTTAAAAGCAAGGAAATAACGAAAAATGTTATGACAAAACCCTTCGAGAAGAGTCATTCAAAATTGGTGACTTAGTCTTCGTGAAAAACGAAGGCAAAGATATCTCTTTGGATCGGACTATATGAAGTAGAGGAAGTAAGCTACCCTGTGAATTTAAAAATTCAGATAGGTCGAAAGTGAAAATGATTCGTTTGGACAGATCAAAGAAATTCCACGCTTAATTAGTATTATTATATTTTTTCTCATTTAGTTAAAATACCTATATTATGTTATGCTTCTTTGTTATTTTATTAAATTTAGATCTTCCCCAGGGTTTAATATGAACGGAATAGCAATTATTGTCGTGGGACCGCTCTTCACTGCTAGAGGAGAAATTTCATTTACATAGACATCCCTAGACACACCTGGGATTATTTTTCGTCTATATATGGGAAGAATACCTAAATTGGAGTGAAAGTACCATCAAAAAAGTTTGTGAACAAAACATAGTTTCAGGTTTTAAGAACAGGTGCAAGCAAGATATGCAGAACGTGCAATACATAGTAGGTAGAATCAAATTAGCAGTAAGCAAAATACACACAAGTCCAGTCGACCGATCACGATGATCATAATTTGACGGAGTTGACAAGTTTTCTAATTTTCTTTTCAAGATTAGACACCTTAAAGGTTGATAGCAACCAAAATTTAGATTTAATAAAAGAACAAGTTAGTCTAATGAATCAAATTACGAATCCAATAGTGAAGCCATTGGAATGTTTAACACTGTCTTACAAGAAACCAAAAGTCCAAAAATACAAGTACTTAATACTATTAATGAAACGATAGCTAATATTTATTCGGAATCTAAAAATATGAATATGATAATTTGCTTATAAGAAATTGAACATCAAATCGAAAACCTTTATATTATCCTTAGTAGTTTGAGTAAAAGGCAACTACACCCTCTTGTTCTTAGTTACCCATAAGCAGTGGAACTAGTAATAAATCTTCCTACAGTATATCCACGTAATGTGGTTCTTCAAAATCCATTTTTAATAAAAAATTAGCCACAGTCGACAGCACTTGCAGCCATCTACAAATCCTTTCTAAGATCAAAATACCCCTGCTTCAGAAGGAATGGTTTTCTCTTAAGAAGGCTTCCTATGCTTGGAAAAAATAATATCTCAATACACTATGACATTCCAGATGATTATCTGATTACAGATCTGGGAGCCAATAAGTTCATCCCACTCACTGAGTCTCAATTAAAACCTTGCAAGAAGGTGACCTTTGATACCGCAAAACAAACTTTAGTCTGCCACCTTATGCTTCCACTCTATACTGCGCCATATGATAATTGTCTCTTACTGCTTTATAAGAGCTGGCCGGAGGCTAACCACATTTTTTCAACCTCGCCTTTATTTCAAGAGCATAAAACAGTCATCAAAATGGTGACACAAAACTCTTGGCTGTATTTGTTAGTGAAGGAAATAATCACAAACATTGAGTGTGCCGAATACAAAACAGTAATTAAAAGGAATGTAAAATGTATATTAAGTCTCAAAACAAATTATCAAGTGAGAATTGGCAATGTTCTACTCACAACTACCAACACCATTGTGCAAAGAATCTCAGTCGAGCAAATCGAGCTAATACCTTAACTAAACTTTGAATTACAAATAAATTAAATGCCACAACTACAAACAGGGACTTTACCAAATAAATAATACATTTAAAGTATAATTAAATTCAAATTTAATAGTATATAATACAAAAAGAAAATCTCTTATTATATCTTTAAAGATTGTTGAATTTCACTTTGCAATAATTTGCCACAGATACGTCAAACTAAAATAACAAAATGTTTTCTAATTAAAAATTTTAGGCATTCACTAGCTCGGACTTTTCCGGAATTTCATTGCATCCATTTCCTTTCAGACGGCACTTAAAGTTTTCCAGGAAAAAGTTGCAGAAATAAAGTACAAAATAATTCAAAAGCCATAGTCACCACAGAAAATCTTTTGCTCTCTCCGGTTGCCTTTTCCTTTTCGAGACTCGAGTAGGTTATAGACAAATTAATGTTTTTCTATGAATTTCTCGGTTTCCCGAAGTATTTATTGTCTCGAGTGCTAATATAGTTTTATTGCATAATGTAACGTAAAAAGAATGCTATTGAACTTTTTTAATTGCTCCTTATAGATAACCAGCCTTATTACTGAATCCGTCGTGATTAGAATCGAAAAGGCTTAAACAAGCTTTTTTCCGGGAAATTAAACAAAGTTTTACGAAATTTTCAAAATTTCATTGATATCAAAGGTTGTTAATTAAAATTTCCATACAAACTGCCAAAATAGTTCGGCATGATTTCTCCTACGGATCACGCCTTTGTTAAAATTCAGTGGAATCAGAGCAATCTCAGAATAGTTTTTAAAAATTTAAAAAAAATTTTAATAGATTTACTTGAAGAAAAGAACTCCTTAAAGCCTGTTCGGTTCCGATCCGAACGGATTCAAATCAATTAGTCCTAAGATTGTACGAATTGACGAATAGGATGTAGGTTATTAGGCAGTTTTTCAAATAAGGCGATTAAACACTGTAAAAAAATTCGGAAGAAAATAGTGCATCAAATATCTGAATGAGAGGTTCATTTAGAAACTTTATAGTGAATAAAATGATATTTTATGAAAACAGATTATTTTTTTTTTTGTTCTAATAAATTACTTGGTGTTCGAACTAAAAGATTCAAGTTGGGGTATCGTCTTTACTCAGGAACTGAACTTTTAATTGTTTCTTTCAATCTATATATACATTTCATAAATTGTTTGCTTAAGCACTGAAGTTAATTACAATAAAAGTGCTCGCTACATAAAATTATGTCGACACATATTATAAATAATGTGTGCGATCGTTATTTGCTGACACTGAGCATTATGAAATTGTGTCATTTGAATGAAAGGTAAATGAAATTATGATGCAGAAATATTGTTATGACTTATAATTAATGTGGATATTATTAATATAAATTGTGTTTCTTATTAATGTAGGTAACTTTACTAACGAAAGAAAAACACATATCTCATATTCCACGTAACGAATAGTTAATTTACACAAATTTTAACAAAAATTTTTCTTTACAAAGGCTGACGCGTTTTGTCTGACTAGGACATTATCCGAGGCTACACTGAACTTGGGAGCTTATATACAGACAAACAATTCAAAAATAATTAACTTACGAAGAAAATACAAATGATTAAACAGAAGGGCTACATATAAATTGAGGTTTAAGAAGGGGGCTTCTATCAATGAAATCTAATTGGTCATTAACTAAAAAACAATCATCTTCTCTCGTTTTTTTGATTTCTAGAATTTCATATTTGTCCAGCGTCGGATAAGCATTTAATCTATGTAAAATTTCTAGGTCATTTATAGAACAACTGTGTCGTGCTTCTTTTAAATGTCTTGATAGGCCCGAAGCAGGGTTAGCGGACTTAGATGATCTAATATGTTCACTGAATCGGGTATTAAATGATCTTCTACCTATCTTACCTATGTAAATTGCATCACAATCACTATAATTTATATAACATATCCCACTGGTTTCAAATTTATCTAATTTCGGTCTTATTTTATTATTAAAAATTAATTTTTTTATAGTATTTTTATTAAAGAAAGCTGGGGATACATTGCATCTTGCCATGAGTTTTCTCAACAGTTCAACCGATTTGTTGATATATGGGATTTTCTTCCACTTATTGTCCATGTTAGTTTCGTCTCTATTAACAGGATAGACAAATTTTACAGTACCTTTTCTTACTTTAACCCTTAGTAAATGATGGACTTATTTTGACTTATATCCATTATTGATGGATATTTTTTTAATGGTTTGTAGTTCAGTTTGAATTTTGCTTTTTCTAGCGGAACATTCGACAAACTAGTTAGCATAGAGTTCAATGCGGCCATCTGCGTATTCCAAGAAAAGAATCATATTAGCACAGAATGTATTGTTTCTAAATATATTAAATTGAAGTCTATTGTTCTCTATTGAAATTGTCAAGTCTAGGAAATTTAGTTTCTTATTACCTAATTCTGTAGTAAACTTTATACTCTCGTCTAATTTATTTAAAACATGAATCAAGAAATTTTGTTATTGTCTGTTTGTTCAGTCCACATAATGTAGTTTCCCACGAAGTACCACGACTGCGATGAATATCCCGTCAAATAATGTAGTTCCTAAAAATACATACAAAAAAGACACAAAGGATCAATTTTATTTGTAAAAATTCCAAAATACTTATCTAACGAGTAAGACCTTCATATCAAATGTATCCTACAAATATCCTGCATATCATGAAATCTGAAAATAATCAAAAAATCTCATAAATAACTAATAAATAAAGTAAATATTACAAACTTACCATTTTCCTACCTACTGTTATATGATTACATTCACATGGCAAAATGTCAACACATCACCCATATGTTAATGGTCCCTCTATGACGTCACTGCGTACGCCGCCATTAAAGTTTAACAGACCTTGAGAATGAGCGTTTCCAAGGCAACCCATCATGAAACCAAAACGTAGCGGTCCGCGGCGGCCATAAAAAGGCGACGAGCTGCAGCAGAATCACCCATTCCCAATTCAGAATTGGATCTGAACACATCAGAATTTACTCTGATTATCCGAATTATCCAATATCCAATTTGCTTCGATTCAAATAGGAATTTACTGCTACTGCAGAAATTTAATTCTGATATCTCCCACCTAAATAGGAATTTACTCCTACTGCGGAAATTTACTTCTGCATTAATTTCTATTCCACACCTAAGTAGGAACTTACTCCTACTGCAGAAATTTAATTCTGCTAATTTCTATCCCACACCTGTGTAGGAATTTACTCCTACTACAGAAATTTATTTCTGCTATTCTCCATCTCCCACCTAAAGCCCGGTATGCTAGAGCCAAGGAATTTTTGTTCCTATACAAAAACTATGTAAAAAAAGGGTCATGGACTGCTCAAGGAATTTTTTTCTTTGCCAATTCCTTGAGGTAGTACGATAGAGACAAGAAATTCGAACAGATAAACTCTACTTCCCGATTGACAAAAAGATGTCGCTCTTTTACGAAAAATCCATTTATGTCAATATTTCTTGAAGAAATAAGTACCGATGCACTTATTTCTGTAAGGAATTTTGACGTTGGTGGAATAATTGAAGGAAGGAACGGCGATTTTGAAAGAGGTAAATTAATATTAAACTGACAAATGAAAGATAAATTTTTTTTAACGTGTTTCTTAATTTTTTAGTTCATTTTTAGTTATTGCGTGAGGGTATTGAAAAATTTTAATAAAAGAACGGTGATTTTAAAAGAGGTAAATCAACTTAAACATCAACATCAATTTATTTGAGTTAGATAATTACAAGGTAGATTAACATTGTAGCAAAATAAACAATAAAAGTATAGGCATAAGCACTTAGAACATAGTATAGTTTAGTGAAATGTAGCAAACAATATAGTAGTTCAACATTGTAACAATTAACAAAAATTTACAAGTATCGGCACAAAGCACCGCCTAGTAATATATAAAACTATATATAAACTGACAAATGAAGGAATTTTTTAGTTGAATATGGACGAATATGAGGAAGAGTACTTGCTGTCGGATGTAGAAGATAATGTCTTCAAAGAATTTAGATTGACATCCCAGCATATTTCTTATGAAGCACCATCAAAAAATGAAGAAGGGCCTAGTTGTTCTGGTATCAACAAAAAGGCGTGCAAAAAGCGAGCCGAAAATTTTTCCTCGAGCGATAAGAGAAAATTGGCGGCAGCTGTAGAAACACATGAGGAAATATGGGACCTAAGCAATAAAAAACATTTTAATATAAACTCAATTTCTAGGGCTTGGAAGGAAATAAGTGCGACCATTAATAAACCAGGTTTGCTTTTATTTGACATGTTTTTTCATCAATGCAATTTGTTATTTCCACAGTTAGTCAGTGCAAGTCAGCATGGACATCTCTGCGAGCAAGCCACAGATACAGATCTAACCAAATAAGAAAAAAAAATCTGGTAGCGCAGGGACAACTCAGGTGGAAGAACCAGTACTATTTGATGAAAAGACAGTGGACTGGGAGTTCGCCAAAGATTTAGCCTTTTTGCCAAATATTTCAAAAAGGAGAAGGTAGGCAAATTGAATGTGTAAAAACATCTCATAAAGTTAATACAAAGAAAATTGTTTTCAAAAATCCACAGAACTTTTGAAACAACACAAAGTGAAGAGCATATAAAGTTGGAAAATAACAACGAATCAAACTATTCGTATGTAAGTAACTTATCAAAAAATCGAAATGGAAATTATGTATTATTTTTCTTATATTTATAGAGCCGTCCATCTACATCAGCCTCTCAAAAAGAAGACAGCACAATAAAAAATTTAGCTGAATCTATCGGACAGCTGGTAGATCTCCAAAAGACCTTCGTTCCAACTCAACCAAATGATCCGCCACTGGTGTTTAAGGCAGAGCTGGCCAATATTGATAAGCTGTTGCAGAAGCTACCGCCGAACATTGCTCAAGATGTCTGTTATGATATGTATACATTAGTTTATAGGAAATTAAAGGAGTACGAAATATAAATAAAAGTTTCAAATAATCAATTTAATTTATGCAATGAATGCAGCCCGCCATTGCCACGGAACTGCACCGATAGGGGAACTAACATAATTCTTAATGCTATCCCTCACAAATTTACCGTAGGCTGTATTTCTTCCTATATGTGAGGGACTAGAAGAATGAAACAGACTGTTTGTTTGCGTAGAGATTTTTTTCCTCCATTCTCCTTCGATGATGTTACCCTGGCTGTCAAGTCTATCCTCATAGTTTAGTGGGTAGTAGGTCTTTTTGTCACTAATAATTAAAAAATTATGCAGCAAACAACATGCGGAAATAATTTTCCGTGCTCTGTCTGGAGAACAGAACATAGTTTTCTTTAAACACTGCCACTTGGAGCATAGGATTCCAAAAGCATTTTCTATGCAGCGCCTAGCTCTACTCAACCGGTAATTGAAGATAATTTCTTCATCAGTTAGCTTCTTTTTTGAACCATATGGCTTTAAAATGCGCTTGCAAAGAGGAAAAGCATCGTCAGCTACGTAGAAAAATGGTAGCTTCACTCCATTAACTGTTGCATTTATTGGAAAGTCCTGGCGGTCTAATGCAACATCTGGTCCAAATTTGGACGTTTTAAATATGTTTGCGTCTCCTTCACTTCCGTAAGCACCGACTCCCAAGTAAGTGAATTTATAATTTGCGTCACATACTGCCATTATAACAAGAGAATGGAATCCCTGTACGAATGTAAATGAATTGCACATACTTTTTTAAATGAATAATTTCGTAAATTACCTTGTAATTATAGAACAAACTGCCAGAATTTGATGGAGCTTGCAAGGCCACATGCTTACCGTCAATGGCTCCAATGCACTTGGGGAAGTTCCAATGTGCATTGAAACCATTGGCGATCTCCGTAAATAAATCCTTATTTAGTTCTGGCATTCTAGGCTTCAATTCGGCACAAATTGCATCACAAACTATGTCTATAATTGTCCCGTAATGCTGTTTGCTAATTCTATAGCAAGATGCCGAGTGTCTCTGCAAATCACCTGATGCAAAATACCTGCAAATTACATAATTACAACATTACAATTACATAGCAAAAGAACTTGATGAGATCATAGACATAAACATTTATTTAAAAGTCACGTATAGCGCTGGGCACATCTTAGAAAGTTACATAGTAAATTTACAACGTACCAAAACAAATAATAAAAGAACGAGAATAACATTAGTCTTAATATATAGGTAGATCAAACTAATACTATGATTAACATAATTGAATCTTAATTAGATGTGGCTTACTTCAAAACAATCGCTAGTTTATGCTTGGGGGATATAGCAAGGTCGTCCCAACTATTGCGCTTCAGCTGCAAATGCGGCTCCAAAACTTCAAAAAGCGAGTCAAATATCTCAACGCTCATATGAAAATTTTCTTGAAAGGCTTTCGCATTTTTCATCATGTCATTAAACTGAAATTTATTGAGAAATTTAAATTAATTTGTAAGAAAATGCTTTTTCAAATAACTCACATCGGTTACAAATCTTCCCTTTGTATTCCGTTCCATCAAATACGGCTTTATTCTATAAATTTGCTTCTTTTTAGTCTTCTGTTCCTTTATTTTATCAATAAGTACCAGACTAGATGCACTTATAATTAAGTCCACAATTTTCATGTACATTACTCTGCAAAAATAATAAATATAATAACACTTCTGATATAATTCACTCCGCAATGGTCAAATTACTTACAATTGGGAATTATCCATTTCTTTATTTTCCTTATTAATTCAGATATCTATCAAGCGATTCAAAAATTACTTCAACAATCACACAATTCATATCACACAACTGTCAAATCCAAATTGTCAAATATTCCTTGACATAATGTCAAATTTCCTTTAAGAAATAAGTGGAATAATTCCTAATTGCTTGGCTCTAGCATACCGAGCTTAAATCAATTTTAAACTAACAAATGAAAAATAAAATTTTTTTATCGTGTCTCTTAATTTTTTAGTTGATTTTTAGTTATTGCGTCGGAGGGTATTGAAAAATTTTATTGAAAGGACGGCGATTTTGAAAGAGGTAAATCAACTTAAACATTAACATCAATTTATTTGAGTTATATAATTACATGGTAGATTAACATTGTAGCAAAATAAACAATAAAAGTACAGCTCTTAGAATATTTCATTAATAAGTACCAAGATGCACTTATAATTAAGTCCACAGTTTTCATGTACATTGCTCTGCAAAAATAATAAATATAATAACACTTCTAATATAATTCACTTCGCAATGGTCAAATTACTTACAATTGGGAATTATCCTTTTCTTTATTTTCCTTATTAATTTAGATAACAAGCGATTCACAAATTATTTCAACAATCACACAATTGACATATTATCTTAGTTATTACACAACTGTCAAATCCACATTGTCAAAAATTCCTTGACCTAATGTCAAACTTTCTTTAAGAAATTAGTGGAAAAATTCCTTGACCTAATTCCTTGGCTCTAGCATATCGCACTTAAGTAGGAATTTACTCCTACTGCAGAAATTTAATTCTGCTATTTTTCATCTCCCACCTGAGTAGGAATTTACTCCTACTGCAGAAATCTACTTCTGCTTTATTTTATCCTACGTCTAAGCAGCAATCTACTGTTGCAGCCGAAATCTACTTCTGCTTTATTCTATCGTTTATTTTAAGCAGGAATTTGTTCCTGCTGCAAAAACATAATTCTCTCACACTAACTATTTATTATTACTATAGTGCTTAGACGTGCAGCACAACAACTTCTGTTTTTTATTAATGGTGGATTTTCTTTCCTTTTCAGAAATAAGGAGAACAAATCTATGTGGCAATATTTTTTTTTCCTTGAATGATTGAATTTATGTTGAATTGTTAGCTTAAGATAGTATAAGTGTTAAATTCTTAGAGATATAGTAGTAAGCTAGGTTAGTTGTAAGCATTGAATTTGTGATAGTAACAATATATTGAAATTAAAGAATTTTATATTTGAATTTAAACAAGTTGAGTTATCTTTTACAACCGGCACCCCCTTAGCCTGAGCACAGATCTCTCAATGTTAATTCCTCATGAGTTCCGTTTCAAACCTAGATTTTCTATTAAAAATTATTAAGACCTCATCCATAGAACTAAGAATGTCACTATCCTTCCTAACGCAAAATTGGTGTCATTTGATGTCTCTAGCCTTTTTGCCTTCAATTCCCTTGGAAAAACTGATGAATATATTGAACGACAAGATTACTCAAAAGGAAGATAACCTTTAAAAAGAATCGCAATTTATGAATTTATAAAATCTCTGCATAAAACAAAACTATTTCATCGTACCACAGTGATATACATATGCAAGCCCTTGAGTGCACATGAATCCCAAAAGTTAAATGTATTTAACTTTTTTAAAGGGTGCGTAAATACTCGCTCGCGAGCAGCGCATGATCCGGCTCCCAGATTCTCACTCGCAAGTTGGAGCAAATAGAATTTTTTTTAACGTTCTGGAGCCGTTAAATAGCTCCGGCTCGCGAGCCAGACCCATTTATTATACACCACCGTTTCCTCATCATACAAATGTGAAACAATTCTTTGCTCATGAACAATTTTGATGTTTGGTTTATACTGCCCCTAGCTTATCCATAGGAATAGGTTATTGGGACATTAAATTTAAATTGCCTACCTGTTTCAAGTTTTCAGTTACTGTCCCAGTTTTGATACGTATAATAAAAGACGCTTTTTTATATTTTATTCTTATATTAGGGTTCAGAAGAGATAAAAAGTACGTAAATCAACTCTGTATATTATGATTTTATTCTTCAGATAAATTTTATTTGCTAAAAAATTAAGTTCATATATTTTTAAATCAACGCTGAAAACATATTAATTGCAATACGAAAACTGTGCCGAAAGTGTAGTTTTTAGTTTTTTCACGACGTATATCTACAGGGAAAATTTTAATATAAATTACAGAAGCATACCTGTACACCAAAATAAAAACTCATTTTCTTTCTTGATTTTCCTAGACTTCCCATATTATTTCATTCATTTCAAAGGAATTCGGATACCTGCTACACTGTTAGAAATGGGACGTCAGACGTACTGATGTACGTGAAATAAGTTGTAGTTAATTTGAATTTTAACTAATTTTGTTCCGAGTATTATATACGAAGAATCCCCCACAAGGAAATAATTTATGGATATTACTAGGTTATGCGTTGAGCATTAATACATAGACCAAACATAGATAATAATAACTAATACAAAGAATCAACGTTGACTCATTTTTTGGTGTTCAACTATTAACTATCAGCCGTGCTTAACATTCGTATATGTATATTCGTAGTCCTCTATGGTAGAATACCAATATGGCCGTCTTTAATGTCCAAGAACACACAAATGTTCGCAAAATTTTACAAGTCATGAGAGTTCCGTTTATTAATCAACTTCTCTCAAAACAGTGAACTCTGCGTATTTTTTTTTCTAAGAATTAAGCTAGAGTACACGACTTTTGTCAAAACGCAGAGAATTCTCTAGAATTTCTTGTTTGATCTCGATAATTCAATTCCACGTATATACGAATATTCAATACAACCACAAGCCTGAAATACAATTCCGATGAAAAGGGCGAACGATAAACAGGTTCTTCCAGTCATTAACAAAGAAAGGTTTATACAGCATGTATTCCCCGCTCACACTGCGGTTAAAATACATGCTAGTCACGCGTCTGGCAACAGAAGTGCCCACGTTTACGTTTTAGCCACATTAACAGTATCATACAATGGAATCGTAAGCATACCGAAACCGTGAGAGCAAAACGGTTTCGTGACCCAAAGCAACCAATCAAACATACGCCGGATACCAACA
Source organism: Dioctria rufipes (assembly GCA_963924295.1). Lineage (NCBI taxonomy): Eukaryota > Metazoa > Arthropoda > Insecta > Diptera > Asilidae > Dioctria > Dioctria rufipes. The sequence continues at coordinate 98,421,544 of OZ002740.1, read as the reverse complement.
TTTCGATCGAATGCACTGTTCCTCAATCCGCACTTGCCCCGTACCAAGATTGCTGGGCTGAAGAACGGTGCTATCAGTACAGTGTGAGCATGCATTTACATAGGAACTGTAGCTGTAATCAGCAACTGTTAGTTTAGTTATGAGTGGCACCTCGTGCAATGCGTTTTAAGATGGCAGAAACAGAAGAAATCAGTGTACGATTTAATAACAAATTAATTATTTTACAGTATAATGGACCAAGGCAATTTATTAACGTGTAATGTTGTACGCACTCCGTGCTCCAAGGGAGAGAGCGCGCGTAAGGGTCTATGTAAAAAAAAGAACAAATATAATATTCTCTGTTTAATCGAACTTTATTAAACTCCTTTTTTCTATTTTTCTTTCGAATGAACTTTTTACACCTTTCTTTAAATATAACAATTTCCTCAATTTAGAAACAATTTTTCTTAATTTGTTTTTGATTTTTTAAACTTTCACTTATTTTCATTTAATTTTTTATTTTTGAAACTCCTTATTTTATTAACAATAACTTTTGCTCATCTCCAATGAAAACCGTTTCTTTATTTTTTAAACTCCCGATATACTTTCGTTCTTTATCGCCCGATGGTTGAAAAGCAAACTCCCCGAGGTTTGGGCAAATTGCACCCAGGTACCCACGATCACTTTCAAAAGCTTTTTTATATTTTATTGCTTTCCCACGACATTAAAAATCGTACGTGAGAAAGTGTACAAAAGTTTTGATGCAAGCTATATGCATCTATGCAAAGATGTAATCCGATATGCACTTGTGCGCCCGTCTTGAAATAATAATTTTAAGAGGGCGCGAATAATTCTGATAATTGTATGTATGTATGTACATACAATTAGATTAGAGGAATTAAGTAATGTACGTATGTACATAGTACATACGGAAAAAAGGTAAGAAGACACTGTATGTAGGTAAGTGCGCATACCGTGTGAGTGGAATGTGTGTCTGATAACAAAATGCAATTTATGCTAAATTGCATTTTGTTATAACATGGGAATGCATTTCTAAATGCATTTTAAATTTTGAATGAGTTTTTAATGAAATTTAAATTTAAATTAATTTTCAGGGTCAACTTTTGCAATGCATCAATATATTGCATAGGGCAATATATTGGTGCATGGACCTTATGGTTGTGATTAGGCACCTGAGTCACAACATCCCTCCCCCCTGGGGAAAAGAAAGTTTTATTCTTTATAGAAGAAAACTTTCTTTCTCCAATAGTAATAAATTTTAATTGAGATTCCGGACAGTTATTTTATAAGTAAACTTATCTAAATGCGTAGTTATATATAATTGGAAGGCATACCATATATTGCCTTGTTTTTTTTTTCTTTTTTCTTTTTAAAAAAAAAATATTTTAGTATATTTAAAGTTGACACAAACGTCTCCATAGTTACATTATATTATTATTATAGGTTTTGAGCTAGTATAAAAGTACACCAATAATACTAGAATTTTAATTATACGTATATATATATATAATTATTTCTTCCTTCGTATTTAATTTATACTATTTCTATATGTATATATATTCTTCATTTACATAATTTAGCGAAAGGAGGGGGAAAAAGAATAAAATATTAACACATATTTACCCTTATTCCTGTTACCCTTCTTTCTTTCTTTATATAATAAAAAATTTTTTTTTTTTTTTATAATTCCATACCTACTTTTCTTTCATTGTTGTTTTTTTTTTTCAATGGGGATGTGGATTATTAGGATGGTGGAAATTAGAAAAAGGTGTCTGTTTGTTAACGTCCGTAGGTTAAACGTGTTCAGTCGTTTTCCTTTTAGGTGCTGGGGTTATTTTGAAATTAAGTTTTCTTGGTGCAGGCCTAGGCACATTTTCTAGTTCATCTAGAGAAAGTATTTTCCGTGATTTACAGATTTTTTGTTTGTATTTCACGTACAAATGCGCACATAGAATTGAGATGACTAATGCAATCGTCATATATGATAATGTATAGTGGTGGATATGATGATTGTTGATTGGATTGAGCGGAGTTAATTCCTGCTCTTTTTGCGAACGAATGGATTCTAGAACTTTTTTTAGATCCGCGTTTGTTGTAATATTTAAGGGATTTGTTTTTATAAACGTTTCCATGGGAGAAGACGTCATATTCCATATTATATTGGAAATGTTTATCGTTGGGATAAAATGGGAATTGAATTTGGACATTTTTACGTTATGTCCGTGCAGGATGAATTCCTTGCTGCGAACATAACAACCGGGATTGATGTGCATTGTGCCTATTCCATGCAGGGTTTGTGATTTAATGTAATCTTCACAAATAATGTCTATGTGGAGGGATCCTTTCAGGGAGAAAAGCCAAGCGTTCTGTTGTGATAATTGTGTCCAATAGTAATCCTGTCTCAAGATCAGAATTTTACATTCTTGTGTAATAGGTTCCTTCTTTAGTAGATTCACTTCACATTGGTTTGTTCTTGAATTAGTGTTTAGGATAGGGGATGAAATTTTGCAGTAGAAATGCATATGGTCCAACGTTGCGCAATTATGAATATCCTGTAGCGTTAATTCAACAAAATGCTCGCGATTGTAGTCTATTAATATGTATTCCTTCGATGGTTCGATATATACGAACGATTCGTTAAGGAGTGTCGGTAACGGAATTGCTTTGAATATTTGGTATGGTTCCTTGAATGGAAGTGGAATTCGGAGCTCAATAATTATTTTATTATTAAAAATATTTGCCGAAATTGTACTTAATTTGTAAATTTGTGATAAAATATTGTCTCTGAAATTTATAGGAAGCATCATTGAATTTGGTAATTCTTGCTTGATCTTTGATAAAAGATCTTCAATATTTTTCGGTGATACTAGTGTGGGATGGAATTTTCCATGCTTGGAATCTGTTAAAAGATCTATTAATTCCGACTGGGTATTTTGGTACCTGAATACCATTAACGAGACCAGCGAGATTAAGGATTCAAGTTCAATTGATATTTTGTTATCCAACGTTCTGTTTTCCATTGATGATATAGTTATCTGAATTGATATTAACTTTTTATGCATAACCAGAAATTCCTTCTCAATTGCGGTTTTAGTTTTGTTGAAAATATTTGTGGTTGCTTCGATTATCGCAGTTTGGCTTTTCATAAGTGATAGGGGAGTTTTGGTTTAAGGTGAGATTACGGATTTGCTCATCATAAATCTTGGCATCATCTTCGTTCAATGTGCCGAAAAGAGCTTTAGAGATTGAACCTATAGCATTGAAAAGTGCTCTGTGTTTTCTATTTTGGGTCACAAGTAACATATTCTTATATTCTATGTTTGCTAATATAAGATTAATTTGTAACAACGTACCGTTACAAGTGTGGCTCAAGGCTGCGTATTTGTCCAGTTTCAGGCAGGTCGCTGTAATTTGTTGGGCTATGAACTGAATGTTGTTGAATTCCGATTTAAAATTCGCCAGGTCGTAGAATGTCACTATCTTCCACTCGTTTGTGTAGAAATTGGCTCTGCCGATCTCTTCGAAGTAAATGCCTGCAGTAGCATTTAGCTGATTGACTTCTATCCCTGAGCCGTAGACGAAAGGGATGCAAATTAGAAAGAATGCTGTATGCATCATTTTGGAAACCTGGAAGATGACACTATGTTAATATCTCTGAATGATATTTGAAGACTATGAAGTTTTTACTCCGAGAAAAGTTTTAGGTCATTGTTATGGACTCTTTTGTTTTTATTATTGATATTAATAGTGGAATTTTCGGGGGAATTAATCTCCATTATCTCATACGGACCTGACCATAGTGGTGAGAATTTGTTCTCTCGAACTCTGCTCTTAAGTAGGACTTTATCGCCTACCATAAAAGATTTTTGGACGGAGTTCTTATCGTATTGCAATTTTGACCTTTCTTTGTTTGCCATGGCTATGTCCTTAGCTATTTTGAAGCTATGTTGTAGACGCGCTTTTAACTCGTTTGCATAATTGTCATAATTATAGCAAACGGCTGGAGATGATTTCAGATTGTTTGGAATTTCGGCTGGGAATCCGTAAAGGAGTTCGCGTGGAGTATAATTAGTACTCGAATGAGGGGTTGTATTGTATACAAACATGGCATAAGGAATCCATGTATCCCAGTCTTGTGGATCTTTTGCTACATAAGATCGGAGATATTCTGCTAAGGTTCTGTGGCTTCTCTCCAATGCACCATTCGTTTGAGGGTGGTATGGAGTAGTTTTGAGCCTTTTAATTCTCAGCAATTTAGATACCTCGGCGAACATGCCACTTATGAGGTTAGAACCTTGATCTGTAAGGATACTTTCTGGAATACCATGTCGACAAACTATTGTTGTCGTGAAGGCTTCCGCTAATGTCTTAGACTCGGTGTCGACTATAGGAATAGCCTCAGAAAATTTTGAAAGGTCATCTTGAAATGTAAGGAGATATTTTTTTCCAGAATGAGAAATTGGGAGAGGTCCTACAACATCTAGGTACACTCTTTCGAAAGGTTTGGAGCTAATGCTCGAGATTTTCATTGGAATTTTAGGGTTTCTGGATACTTTGTTCACCTGACAAAGTTTACATTTCCTTATATATTTGACCACGTCGTCTGACATGCCAGGCCAGTAGAATTGCTTTTTGATTCTTTTAATAGTACGGGAAATACCTTGATGGCCTCCCGTTGGTAATGAGTGAAAATCTTTTAAGACTTGTTCGATGTCATTAATGTCTGATAAATATTTAATTGAATCCTGATGCAGTTTTATGCTTATTTGCTTATTAGCGAAGATTTTGGTAAAAACGGTTTTAATAATTATTAGATTCTGTGGATCTAATATAGGGAAGGAGATATTAATTTGTTTTAACTGATTTGCTTCTGTGTATGAGCAGATCTCAGTTAAAATCTTTTCGAGGTCTGATCTATCTCTTTGCGATCGACAAGGTAAATTAGTTTTTGATATACTTATTGATGAGTCTTTTTTCTTGAAGAAGTTCAGTTCAGTTTCTGAGAGTGGGGATTTATCTGAAAATTTTAGTTTCGCATCCAACACTCTTTCAAGTTCTGTATCTTGCATTGGCAAGATGAAAAATTTAGGATTCGCATTTTTAGTTAGTAAAAGAGGAAAATTAGTCTCAGTTATTATGACTGAGGAATTGTTTACAGGTGATGGAGTTGGGTTTGGAGTAGTTACACTTGCGTTGGGTGTATTTATATTCGCCTGAGCTCTGGCTTGATTTCTAGTTACCACATTTATGCAGGTGGTAGGTTTTGCGAAATTTTCGCTATTATCTGGAATAGCTCTACTGAGAGCGTCTGCATTTGTGTTGAGCTTACCTGATTTGTGGACTATCTTGTAGTCATATTCCTCAAGACGTATTCTCCATCTCATCAGTCTTGAGGAGTGATCTTTCAGATTCATGAGCCATACTAATGGTTTATGGTCAGTTATAATTGTAAACTGTCTGCCATAAACGTATGGTCTGAATTGCTCAACTGCGAAAACGATAGCTAAGAGCTCCTTTTCTATTGTTGAGTAACGAGTCTCTGCACCATTGAGAACTCGGCTCACATAGGCGATTGGATGATCTCCTTGATCATCAACTTGTGAAAGAACAGCTCCGATGGCGTAATCACTGGCATCGGAGGTGACGAAAAATTCTTTGCCGAAATCAGGATAAGATAGAATTGGTGCTGAAATTAATTTATTTCTCAATTCGCAAAACGCTTCATCGCAAATTGCGTCGAACTTGAAGGGCGTATCTTTTTTTAAAAGATTTGTAAGTGGTTTAGCTATTTTTGAAAAATTTGGAATGAAGCGGCGATAATAGCCGACGAAACCAAGGAAGGCTTTAATATCTTTCTCCTTCTTGGGTCTGGGATAGGACTGAACTGACTTGATTTTTGCTGGGTCTGGTTTGACTCCATTTTCTGTAATTATGTGCCCTAGATACATAATTTCCTTTCTTAGGAAATGGCACTTGTCGGGTTGAAGTTTGAGGTTGAAATTGCGAAGACGGCTAAATGCTGCTGTGAGTCTGGAATTGTGATCTTTGAGATTGTATCCATGGACTACAATGTCGTCCATGTATACGAAGCAATAGATGCCTTGAAGGCCAGATAAGACATTATTCATGGCTCGTTGAAAAGTAGCAGGGGCTCCTTTTAAACCAAATGGCATTCGATTGTATTCGTAGTGGCCATAGGGTGTGCTAAAGGCAGTTTTCTCCCTGTCCTTCGAATCCATTTTTATCTGGTGAAATCCACTGGCTAAGTCGAGTGTGGTAAAATATTTCGACTTCCCCAACTGGTCTAATATATCAGTGATATTAGGCAGTGGATACGCATCGCCAATAGTAATGTCGTTAATACGACGAAAGTCTACCACTACTCGCCACTTTTTGTTTCCATTCTCATCTGGTTTTTTAGCAACCAGGAGAAGTGGAGAGTTCCAGGGACTATGTGAAGGTCTGATGATGTCTGACTCAAGCATTTCCTGTATTTGCCTATTTATCTCAGCACGGCTTGCTTCAGGAAGTCTATAAGGCTTTGTATAAATGGGCGGTTTGTCTTGGAGTGTCTCGATTTTGTGGGTAATCGCATCTGTATATGAAAGGAAATCCCCTTCTATGAAGAAGAGATCGTTGAATTCCCTACAGATATTGCGAATACTTTCAGATTCCTCTGAATTACAGTGATCCAATTTTATAAGGTTTTGCAGCTTAATTATTCTGCCCTTAATTGGATCTCTTTCAGAGTCTGTGGAGATGACCACAAAGTCGTCCAAGTCTTTGTAAACTGGGTTCACCTCGTAAGGTGCCAGATCGGCGTCCTCCTCATTTGTGTTGAGGATTAGGACTTTTGCCATACCGTTGACTGGTTCGACTATCGAATTTCCAAGAAACAGACCTGGTCTTATTTCCTTCTTGAAACAGACTGATTGATTTTGAATAGAAGGAGTTGGAATTTCAATGATGAATTCTGATCGAGCCGGAATATTAATTTTATTCAATTTATCCGATTCTTTCGGATAATTAGTAGGAAGGAGATATGATTCCAACTTTTGTGGAATTTGGAAGGAGTTATACGACGATTCCGACTTGATCGAACTTGAAGGAGATAAAACTTTATTGAAATTCTTTGACTTCTTTGATTTTATCTTGGAATTCACTTTTTGTGAATCTATTGATGAAGGAGATAAAATTTTACTAGATGTAGTTTTTTGTGCGGCTGTAGATGGAGATATACTTTTACGCTCTTGTTTCATATCTTGTGAAGCTTTGGATGGAGATTGATTGTTATTTAATTCAGCCTTTTTTCTGGCTATAGATGGAGATAGATTTTTACCTTTATGCTTCATTTCTTGTGACGCATTAGCTGGCGATCGATTTGCATTGCTTTTCGAAGCAATTGATGGAGATAGATTTTTATTAGTATTTATATCGGAGAATGTTATCTCTGTATATAAAAGACTTCTTGTTTGAGACCTCTTTTCTGGGTCTTCGCTTTTCAAATAAACGTACGGATAGTTATTGTAATATTCTTCACAAGGATAACATTCATTTGAATCATTTATTTCTAAAGAAATATATTTATTTGTATAATTGATACTAGCATTGTATCGAGTTAAAAAGTCATGACCAAGTAGGCCATCGTATGAGAGCATGGAGTTATTTCCCACTATTTGAAATGGGTGCTCTAGGATGGAGTTATTTTGCGTAGATTCCAGAGTTAATTTCGCGAAGATGAGTCCTTCTGTAGAAGTTGACTCTGTAAACAAAGTATTTATATTGCAGACAGCATCTCTGTAGCAGATACTGTCTGGTTTCAGTGGATGGAGTTTTATTAAGCTGATCTCCGCTCCTGTATCAATGAAAAAGGTAAGCTTCGGAGCAGAACAGATGTCGACAAGCAAGGAAAGCGTTAGTGAATTTTTATTTATTTGAACGGGGATTTGAATTAATTTCTTGCTGTCTACTTTTCCGTCGATATTGTCTCGGGGTTCCTGTGGACTTGTGCTGTAGTTTGTATGTGCGAGGGGTTGCCGAATGAGACCCCCCGCTGCATCCAGTTTCCCTGCCTGGATGCCGATGGAGTTTTGTTATTCTTCCTGTTCGGAGATGGTGATCTAGCCGAGATATTCGCATTGTTATACTTCGGCGGTGGAATTTGACTCTCTCGGAATACTGGTTGCTGCCAGTTCCTATTTTGAGGCTGTCTGTCAGCCGTGTTTGTTGGTGGAGTATTTTTCACCTTTTGGAAATTATTTTGATTTCCTGGGCTGTCGTTAAAGCGACTATTATTCGCAGTTCTTGTCCTGCATTCCTCGATTGTATGTCCCATCCGATGACAATATCGACATGAAGGAGATTGTGATGGATATTTAATTTTATTAAAATCTGGAGAGCGTTGTAATTGGGGGTTTAGCTTTGGAACTGCATTGAAATTTTGCGTGGTGCGTTGTATGACTGGGCAACTTGATGCAGCATGCCCCAGTCTATTACATTTGAAGCAACGAAGATTGTTATTTATACTTTGAAAGGAATTTTGGTTTACCTTGTTATATGTTTGAAAGTTGGGTTGCTTCTGCTCCATACGTAATGAGTGATCTAGAATATGTGATTTTAGTGCAGAGAAGGATTTATCGGAATGTACCTTAGCCAAGGTCTGTAATTGTGGATTGGATAACCCGTCTTCAATTGCTCTCACAGCCTGACACTCATTATCTTTTAACAAAGACCGTAGGAGCACCTTGTCCGTTGTATAGAAATGTGTTGCTTCATTTAGCTTGGACAGTGTTGTATTTAATCTCTGCAAAAAGTCTTTTACACTTTCCTCTCTTCTTTGTCTGGAGTTGGTCAATTGGGATTGTAAGGAAGATCTAGAGATTTTTACTTCGAAGGTTTGAGTCAACAGAGGTTTTAATTCAGACCAATCTGATATTTGGTTGTACCTGAATACATCATATGCTTCGGCGGATAGTTTACTCCTTATTAAACTGAGGAGGGAGTGCTTTTCGTTCGTCGTCAATGCCGTCGCGTATATATCATCACAACTTGAAATGAATCTGTGAAGATCTTTGGGATTTCCATTAAAGTTGGGAATTAACGATCTAGCTTCTGATAGAAAGATGGTAGATTGGTCTTTAAATGTGACATTATGATGATGGTCTGTGAAGTTATGTGTATTATTCGATACGTTTTGGATTCGAGAGTCCAATTGCTCTTGAAGGGCAATTATCGTGTCTGTGTATGGTGTTTCTAGCTCGGCGTAAACATCATTTTTGAAATAGTCATGCTCCATATCATTAGGGCCGGTATATGAAATTATTTCACTATGCGTGGCCTCAAAATCATCCCAATATTTGTGTAATGAATTGATCTTTTGCGTCAGATATGTCTGTGTCGCAGTTGATAATAAATTAAAATTGATCGATTGTATAATTCGTGATATAGACTTTTGCCTATGATCCTGCAGTCTGAACCGTACTGTATTTGACTGATCTTTGTCTGTATTGTCTTGGGTGTCAGCTGCAGGTGTTTTTTGCGAAGTCTTAGGGGGTGGAATATAAAATGGGTTATTTGTGCGTTCTGTGTGGATTGATATGGACTTCAGCCTATCAGATAGAGTTACCTTGGTAAGATTATACCAGTCCTCAGTCTTGTCATAGCATGACTGTTTGAAATAGTCATGAGAATCATCAAAATCTTCATGGTCTTGAATCAGGGTTTCAATTTTTTCAAATGAAGCCCACAATTCTTCCAAGTTTTGGAGTTTTTCAGAAGTAAAATCTGCAGTCCTTTTGCCTTTATTGGCTCTATGATAATCGGACAGAATTTGTCTAATTTCTGCCGTTTTTGAGACTTGTGACAAGCAAAGCTCATCGAAAGATTTGTTTTCGTCAGTCATGATTGATTGTATTGCACTGTTGTTTTATAGGGCGTAAAAATTGGGAAGAATCAGAAGAGGTAAAAGGTAATGTTTTGACACAAAATAACTGTACAAATGTACACACAAAAAAAAAAATATGTGGAATGTAAAGATAAAAATGCTCGATTGCAGTTATAACAAAAATCATTAAAAGAAAACGAAATTGTATATATGTAAGTATGTAGAGTTTTTTTTTCAAATGTGGGATAAACACAGTAATATGAAGGTGGATAGTTTGTTGAATTTGTCAATAGAGAGGACAAAAAACGTTTTTAACCAAATTTTTTTTTTTGTGAATTACAGCGAGAGAAGTCATAAAATCTCAATAAGGCAAAACGTATGCTTATTTATCTCTGTTTTTTTTTTTTACTTTTTTTTTATTTTTTTATTTATTATTTAGCTAATAAAAAACAAAAATCGCTCATTCCAACCAAAATCTTTCTCCTGATCGATAGGTATATGAAGATCTATCGCAGGGGATCGATATTTGATTTTATCAAAGTCCTCTGACCAGCAAGCTCACGGGGTCTTACCGCAGAGGTCGCTTCTAGGAAGAGTGGACTTTATTGTAATTATTGATCACTGAATATGTTTTAGCATTTGTTAATTGTAATGCTTCGTAAATGACTGAGTAATATAATTGTATTTGCACAATTTAATATGGAAAAATGAAAGTATTATGTAAATATATATATATGGTTATAAAATAAATAAAGAAAAGGTTCAATCTTATCTACTTCTACCTCAATTTTAGTCCAATTAATCAATTTTTCGTTGTTGTGCAGAACAATGATTGTTGTGTTGGTCGTGTTGCCTGATTATTTTTATCGATGAAGTTGTTGTTGGTGTTGGTACGATTTGCCGAGCGTCTTGGCTGACGTCTTCTTCCAGATTTCAAATTAAAGGTGAACGTGTTGTTGCGTAGGGTGTCCTGTTATAGTCTTCCTTCCTTCCTTCTTTACAAAACGTCTTTATTGAGGCAAGGATGAAGCCTCCTTGGGTCCACCGGTGGGGCAATTAGGTGCCAAAATTATTATTATCCTCTAAGTACTTATTTTTAAAGTACCCGGGCTTATTTTTTTTTTATTATTTTTTCTTTTCCTTTTTTAATACTCTTGCTTTTTATTTTGGAATATTTATTAATTATTCTTTTTTTATTTTAATTAAATAAAAATTTTTGGCACTGATTTGCAATTTATTCACTGGTCAAACTTTGGAAAGTACACTGCCACCAAAATGCTGTGGATGGCTGATTTTATCACCAATTAGTTAAACTCAAACTAAATCAAAATTTTTTTTTTTAAAGGCACTGATTTATTGGTACGGAATACCGCTGCCACCAAATGTAATGTTGTACGCACTCCGTGCTCCAAGGGAGAGAGCGCGCGACCCTTAAAAAAAAGAACAAATATAATATTCTCTGTTTAATCGAACTTTATTAAACTCCTTTTTTCTATTTTTCTTTCGAATGAACTTTTTACACCTTTCTTTAAATATAACAATTTCCTCAATTTAGAAACAATTTTTCTTAATTTGTTTTTGATTTTTTAAACTTTCACTTATTTTCATTTAATTTTTTATTTTTGAAACTCCTTATTTTATTAACAATAACTTTTGCTCATCTCCAATGAAAACCGTTTCTTTATTTTTTAAACTCCCGATATACTTTCGTTCTTTATCGCCCGATGGTTGAAAAGCAAACTCCCCGAGGTTTGGGCAAATTGCACCCAGGTACCCACGATCACTTTCAAAAGCTTTTTTATATTTTATTGCTTTCCCACGACATTAAAAATCGTACGTGAGAAAGTGTACAAAAGTTTTGATGCAAGCTATATGCATCTATGCAAAGATGTAATCCGATATGCACTTGTGCGCCCGTCTTGAAATAATAATTTTAAGAGGGCGCGAATAATTCTGATAATTGTATGTATGTATGTACATACAATTAGATTGGAGGAATTAAGTAATGTACGTATGTACATAGTACATACGGAAAAAAGGTAAGAAGACACTGTATGTAGGTAAGTGCGCATACCGTGTGAGTGGAATGTGTGTCTGATAACAAAATGCAATTTATGCTAAATTGCATTTTGTTATAACATGGGAATGCATTTCTAAATGCATTTTAAATTTTGAATGAGTTTTTAATGAAATTTAAATTTAAATTAATTTTCAGGGTCAACTTTTGCAATGCATCAATATATTGCATAGGGCAATATATTGGTGCATGGACCTTATGGTTGTGATTTAGGCACCTGAGTCACAACAAACGTTGCCATTTCATCGGACCGATATTTTCCAACCTACTTGGATATTTTGCACAATGGTAAGTTTTAACTTTGCTAAAAATAAAACAAACTTTTCATAACACTTGTTTTAAATTTTCCTCTGAAAGTGAATCGGTTGTGTATTGCTGGGTTTATGTGTGATCTGTTTGCCTGCATCATATACAGTAGAAGTCTTAAACGTATTGTAATGTAAGTTGTGTATAATAACTATATCGCTTTTTTAGTTCTTCAGTCCTATCATTCGCTGTGCATAAATAATAGCTGTGCCTACTTCATTGAATTTTTTTCCGCTAAGTAATGTGATACATTGCGAATAGTCTTTCAATAGTTTCCTGAACGAATGAATAACTAAACTACGTGAATCAACTGTTAGTAATTATACCAATGTTTTTGGGAAAAAGTCTTCTCAATTTACGGTACTTGATCATTTTATTACAATCATATAACACATATTATATTTTGGTTCGCAAACCCCAAAATAATTGTGTTACAAATAAATTAATTACTTACATACGTATAAGATCACAAAGAATTTCAAATTTCGTATGTCTAACTTTCGGTACTTTTTTTATTTTATTTATTTTAGCAAAAAAAAGTTTAACATTTCTGATGATCTTAATATTCAAATCTGCGATGAAAGCGGAATTGTGGTAGAGGAAGAAAACTTTTATGTATACTCCAAAAACTACGCTATCGATACCTTTATCATTCAAAATAAGTGCATTGTTGATTTCAAGGATATATTGAATTTAGATACCATACGTACACTGCCAACGAGCCAGCCCAGAAACTCTTTCAAATAATGTACCACAGAAACAAATTGCAGCGATGAGATCCATAATTTATGGAAAAAAAAACCGAATTCATTAATTCCTTATGTCCTCGAGGTAATATGTATATCTAACATTTTATATATTTTCGAGCGTTATAATTATGACTTTTTTAAGGACTTAAGAAAATATTTTAAAGTGCAAACAAATATTCTCGTTAACGGGGAAAAGCTTTTAGAGGCAAGTAAAAAAGGATCCATAACAGACATCGAGCGTCGCTTTGCCATAAAAATTATAGGAGATCAACTGCTTATGTCAAGGCCCCATAAAAAAAACGACAAAATTCTATGGGCGAAGTGTACTATAGAGCTCTTTCCACTTTTACATTCGTCCACGAAAGAAGGATATATATGCTAGCCATTTTGCCTTCATTTACCTTCAGTTTAATTAACTATATTTGTTAAAGGAATTAATATACGACCCGGAAACGAGAGGTGGATTCCTAGGAAACGAGCACTGCAGTTTGGAAAACCTTATAAAAAAAAGCTTGCCAGTGTCAATTCCAATGACGAAAAGCATAGATTAAGCGTAGATGAGTTACAAAATGCGAAGGACTACTTGCAATTTGCTGACCCAAAAATAGAAATAGAGAAAATTGTGGAAGCTACAAAAAAAAACTTTCCCGCTAAGGCAGCATATGATAAAGGCTAAAAAAGCGGAAGAAATTTGGTTTGTATTCCCAAGATTTGCGGATACAGTTGGTTTGGTAAGTATTCGAAGAAAATTGGTAAAATGAATTACAATTTTTTGTTTTATTATCCTAGATCGCAATAGATTTTGATCTGACGAACCCAGGTAAAGGAAAAGCCCTGTTAGAAAAGATCAACCAGAATTTCCTCTCGAAGATAACGAACGCCTCAAAACAACAAAATAAAACGAGATTGCTAAAAGAAAAAGCTACAAGTACTTAAATAAAGGGTAGGGTGTGAAAATATTTAATACTTTCGAATATGTAATCATATAGATTGGAATACTGACGTAGCCGAAATTCTTAATCTCTTGGCGCTACTTCCGCCAACTCAAAAGGGATCTAAAAGTCGATGTCAAATCTCAGAAGCTGTTGATCACCTCATACATTCTACGACAACAACAATTTCATACCGAATTTCAAGGACCCCACCATCATTTTACAAGGAACCGATAAAAATAATATTGCAAAATATTATGTAAGAGTTGATAGACAGGTTATTCCTACGTCTGGCAGTTTTATTGGTACATTACATATGCTTTATAAAATTCATTTTGTTTTGAACATCGATTATAATGGCAATTTGAGAAAGTTTTATTTATATTTGCAAAATTACGTATATGAAATTCCTTCTGACACAATACCGTCCGCTGTACGCTATTGTCATTCAATTTTAAAAAAACATGTTACTACATAACTATATATATACAGGAAAATAGTTTTTTATGTAACTAAAATTACGACTATAATTTTTGAAAATGGAAATAGTTAGTTATTTATGCAAATCGGTAATAAATACAATTAGAGATTATAAAAACCATTTAAAAATAATACATTCCTTCATAGAAGGAGGTGAAGTAAAGATCAAATGCGGATATATGGAATGTACAAAAACGTTTCAGTCAAGTAATGGATTAAAGAAACACATGCAGCGTTATATGTGTAATAATATTACTTCAACTGTAAATAATGAAGAAAGCTTGGAATTAAATGGAAAAAATTAGAAATATCTCCTACACACTTTTTTAAAAATATTAACGAAGTTAACAATGAAAAGCTTGTTGTTTCTGCAGATTTTGTAAAAAATTACATAGGAGAATTCATTACAGAAGCAAACAAATTAACAATTGCTAATAATGCTTTACAATTATTTTTTAAATCCTTTGTTCAGTCCACCAACTGAACATTTTTCCTCGAAACATCCAGGTACCTATTTCCTGCAAAGAAACAAAAAAATCTACAAAGAATCATTCAACAGGAACAAAAACTTAAATATTTACCTGATAATTAAAAGGCTGCTGTCCTCTAATTGGTTCATCGAAATACACAAAAAAATCCCATGATGACATCCACAAGCTAACAAGAACAAAATATTATTGAAAAATTAATTAGATTCACTAAAAATAATGCAAAACTTACCTGAAAATACATGATCTCCATGTATATACACAGTTGACATGTCATCACTTTGACATTACTTCAACCAGATGCTCTCGTAGCAGCAACTGGTATAAACGTTTCTATGGCAACGCCATCAGGAGTACATCACATGACCATCTTCAGCAGCTATAAAAAGCGATAGCAAAGCAAAAGTACCCATTTCCAAATCAGAGTTGATCTGATGAAGTCCTAAGCCTTGGAGTCTGTTCTGAGCAAAATCCTTATCCAAACCAGAAGTTAATTCTGAAATTCCATATAGAAGTTAATTCCATACCAACAAGTTGAGGTTGACTCAATCCTAAAACAGAAATTAGTTCTGGCCGTCATAAATATTTGAGGTTGACTCAATCCCAAAACAGAAGTTAATTCTAGTTAAACAAATATTTGAGGTTAACTCAATCCTACCCACAGAAGTTAATTCTGGCCGTCCTACATACTTGAGGTTGACTCAATCCATAAAACAGAAGTTAATTCTGGCTGTCACAACTATTTGAGGTTAACTCAATTCTAAAACAGAAGTTAATTTTGGCCAAAAATATATTTATCAAACTTCATATAGGAGTTGATCCTAAAACAAATATTTGAGGTTAACTCAAGTACGTCGGCTAGGAATTAATCCTAAAAGATTGCAAAGGTGAGGTTAACTCAAGCAATCCCACACAGGAGTTAATCCGAAGATCTAGACGACTTTATACAAAAGTGAGAATAGATCTATTTTCAGAGGTTAACTCTGCAATAAATACATTCAGAAGTTAATTCTGATCAAGGTGGGAAGGACTTCCATCCCACACGTAGCAGTACTCAGCTCACTGCACTTATAAAAGCGCACAAGACTAAACGTCACAAGTACTATCATTACGATCCCACGCGCAGCAATATTCCAGTTTGCTGCAATTGAAAAGGTACGCATACGATAAACGTCATCAGTGCTGCCTTCATGCCTTCACGTACCAGCACGATAAAAAACTGCCCAACAGAAGCAGAATAGTTGGTTACGTCTATCAATATCACCTATAGCAACCATACAAGTTGTTATAATCGTGAAATAATACATTCCGTATTATATCTCGACTGCCCTTACACAACACCTCGAGCAGAGAACTTCTCAACTGCCCTCACGTAGTAGTTCAAGTGAAACCGACTAATTCTTGAAATTAGATAAAATTTATTTGCTCTCACCACAATTGTCTCGTGCCTACTCATCACACTCTTTTTCTTTATTACAGGAGTAAGAAAAGAGCAACGCAACGAAACCAGAGCTACGCCGACATTTTCTTTTTAAAGAGCAACGCAACAAAACCGCAGCTACGCCGACATTTTTTTTTTATTGAATTTGTTTGAATTGTTGTTTGTATTGAAATTTTTATTAGGTTTTAAGTTTTAATGAACTAGTGAATTTTAATTTAATGATAAGACTGAATGAATTGTGATATATTTGTAAGGAACTTGAATTAGCATTGAATAAAAAATAAAATTTTATCTTTTTGAACATCCAAACTGAGTTATCCATAAACCGGCACCCCATGAATCACACATACACATACAGTCCACTATAGAGAGAATTTTCATCCTCCAAAGCTCTTATAGAACACGTATTTTTAGCCATTAAATGCAATTTTGACTGCGGCACTGTAGATCATTTAATTTTTATCCAATATCCTAAATTTATTTGAAAATAATATCAGAAACATGTTTGCTAATGTGGAGACTTCCTATAAGAGACGAAAACAAGCATTTAAGACAGTTCCAAAAGCTAAGGAAATCACACTAGACAGGCGAAATGATAGAAGATGGGACGAAAGCCAAAAGTCGTTTATAAATATTCCGGTTTCAAATACATTTATGTACATAAGTATTTTAGATACTTTAAAGTTCTCACATTCAATGGAAAAAATTCAGTCTAATCTAATAAAACAAAATTCAAGTAATTTGTTTTATGAACACATTAACGAAATAAATCAACGAATCCATTCGTTTAATTTTGGTTATCTTGAACGAAAAAACCTACCAAGTTCAATTAATTTAGAAAAGTCGGGAGGTAGAATCGGGCAAAAATCAGCTCAATGCTGGTGTCTCGGAGCTAATTTGCCTTTAATATTTAAAGACATTTTCTCTCAGTCTACTAATAAGGATATATCAAGAAAAGCGAATGTTATTATATTATTGATAAAATGTGCTAGGATTATTTTTTCACATATTATTTTAAAAGTTAAGGTAGATGAACTCCAAAATTTGATACAGCAACATCATCCGGAATTGAGGGCCGCATTTCTTGATTGCAAACTCAAGCCGAAACATCATTTCATGATCCATTATCCATCAATTATCAAGAAGATGGGATCTTTAGTTGGACATTGGACTATCAGTGGCTAACGTTCACCATAACTTCATTAATATTTGCAAAACCTTAGCTCATAATTACCAATAGAAAATGCTTGCTAATTTCGACTGCGAGCAAGAGATATCGTACAATTTCATGATAGGATCAGAAATAATAATAATTGTACTAATAGAATTTTTAAAGTTTTGAATACTCAGCAGAACAACATTTCATTTCTAAAATCCGTTACTTATCGCACTGAATATATGGAAGGTTTATACATATACAGTGATTGCATAAATAAAAGACCAATTTTCGAAAAAATTCTTTGTATGTTTTTATACAATAGCAAAGTATATTTTATACTTGCAGTATGCCTATGTTCTAGCTTTAAAAAAGGAGACATTATTTAGGAATATCAAAGACCTAACCTTCGGCTATACTTTTGAGACAAAAAATGTACAAGGTACAAATTATTTACATAGTTGCAAAAATTTGCTTACCAGAGGAATATTGAACTAACAACAGTAATATGATTTTTGATTTAATTTTAATTTTATTTGTTTTTTTTTTTTGTTAATTCCTGTGAGTAGAACAAACTTAGCTAAAAGCCGAAGCTGCAAAATCGAATTAATTTTAAATTAATTGTTTTCAGAAAATTGTTTTATTTTAAGCTAATAATGTAATAAATGAATATTCAATTAAATGATTAGTTTTCATTTACAAGAGGGCTTTAAAAAATTAATTACACGTATGATAAATTTGACTACATTTTCTTCATTAACTGCACTACATCTTGTAGTGTATTTATTTCCACATTGGTTGGTGTTTTGTGTAAATTTTGGAGTCAGATTCGTTTTTGTAAGGGAATTAAAAATAACACGTTGGGTAGTGAACTCGTTAGCACACCGATTTGTTTCTTTTTACACATTTTTGAGTTTTTTTTATTTTCATAAGGGACATGAAAAACAAATTTTTCCCGTTTCGTGTAGAAAATCTAACACCTTTTTGCAATCTAGATTGGCAATATAGTATATTCATAATACAAGATATAACTCCGAATAGTTCTCAATTACCACTATTAGTGAAAGTAAACAATACATCCTTATGGTTCTTAAAAAAATTAATGAACATTGTACGTCAGTTGGAAAACCAGCACCGAACTATATTTTTAACGAACATAGGTGGGAGTTCGCGCTGGTATGAACCGTAAAATTTAAAAAATCAGAACGATTTCTAACCGTGTATACAGATATTACACGACTGGAGCAATTATAATTAAAAAATATTTAATACCTACATAGGTACACGTCAATGTAATCCAAATCAGCTGTATTTTGTACACATATCTAAGAGAGCTGGAAGTCAAACAAATGAAAGCATGCAGAGGAGTAACGTAAAATTTATTTTTCATTTACCTAGCTCTAAAATTACACCGATTGAGTAAGCACAGTTCAAAAAAATTCAAAAAACTTGTATATAATAATATCACATTTTTACGATGAGGAGCCGGAGCTGTATAATAATGGCTCAAGCTCTGGAGGCGGAGCAATTTAACGGCTCCGGCTCGCGAGCGAGAGCGTTTAAAAAATTTTTTTGGCACCGGCTCGCGAGCAAGAGCTTTGAAGAAAAATGTTTGGCCTCCACGGCACGCGAGCGGGAGCCATTTTGCACAGAGCTTTTCGGGAGCGGCTTTGTTGTTGTTAACTCGCTGTAGGGATTTCAGCGTCATTACGATATCAGTGGCAAAGGTGTTTGTTTCTAAAGCCAGAAACACAATACGATGCAGTGCAGTGCAGTGCAGGGTTGGAGCAGTGTACTGCACTGTAAAGCACATTGAAAACAGTGCAGTGCTTTGATAATAATTTCGTGAAGATTTCATATATAAATTTTTTGTATTGTGGATTCATTATTTTGAGAAAAACTCTACCCATTTTTATTCTAATATAATTTTAAAATTGATTAATCAACTTAACATTGAGCACCTCCTCTATTCTGTAGTTGTACGAACCTGCGGTTAGGCTGTCTTAAAAATTGGAGTAAAGTAGAGGGTGCTAGTTGCAAATAATAGTCAATCAGTTTCAACAAGTGTCTACTGGTACAAAAAACAATGCATACAACAATACAAAACTTATTTATTCACAGAACAGAAAATAATATAAAAACAATAACAATTCAGTCTTTTAACTTAATACTAATACTTTGGTTTTAATCTGAAATGAGACAGAGAAAGAAAAGATTAGAATACGTAGAAGAAAGAATCGTAAACGTTAATGCGGTTTACGGTCAATATACAAATGGATTCAATACACTTTAATGCAGTGTATAGAATTGGGGTAGATGTAATAGTAACTGTAAACGTTAGTGCGATTTACAGCCTGATATTTTCTATACACTTTAATGCGGTGTATAGAAAAGTAGAGATACAATAACTGCAAACGTTAGTGCGGTTTGCAGTCTAATAATTTTTATATACCTTAATGCGGTGTATAAAAGCGGAAAGGAGCTTGGCAGTTTAATGCGCTACCAAGGATGGCTGGGAAAGGAATGGTGATTGTTAGAGCGCTGCTTCGGCTTTTATAGACACTCTCGAACGTTACATTCTCGAAATATTCCTTATTTCATCGAAGTTTCGATAATGCTTTGGTTGTCTGATGCAGCGCCATCTGTTTGGTCATAGGGAAATATTTTGATGGATAAAACTGTCTGGACAGTCCTGGAGGGTGATTCTGATCTTTTGTCTTACTTTAATGTCAAAATATACGCCTAAATGAAATGAACTTTTCTACTGATTTTCTCGTGTTTTTATCCAGCTCAGCAAGCTTTGCATTACATAGAATGAACAGAAAATGACACTTCGCTTTACAAATTCAAAATATTATTTTGAATTTAAGCACTTGTATTGCTCTAATTAGATGTAGAAAATAAATTTTCAACAATATAAAATTTTTGTCACAACCTCGGAAGCAGTTGACTAATTTGTTGTACTTTTAGGCGTGTATTCTGACATTAATTCATTGCAAATTCATTTTAGTTTATTTTATGGTTGATGAAAAGGATAAATCAAAATGAACATGGTGAATATAAAAGTACGACAAATTTGAGGTGAAGTGTCAAAATATGTGACAAAAATATACGCCTAAGCTACGACAAAGAGATCAGAATCACCCCCCTGGTAAAGAATTTAATTTATTTTTGTTATGATTTCCTGTCAGTTTGATGTACGGAATGTACAGTAGTATTTAACAAATGTCAACTGATGCAGTGTACAGTGTGTTACAAATTAGCCTAAACGATGCAGTGCAGTGTATGTTAATTAGTACATAGGATTACATGAGCTCTAAGTTTCAATGCAGTGCAGTGCACTGCATTGCATCGCATTGTGTTTTAGGCTTAATGCTCTTCCATCCATACCACTCGAATATTATGTAGCTGGCGGACAAGCCGAATCGGGGTAGATCTGGTATTGCGTGTTCTGTCGGTCATACGTCACATTTTGGCCGGCATTCCATACAGTATGTTATAGAAATATAATGAGATTGGATTGCGTCAAGGTATATATGGAATACAAGGTATTCCCATTACGAACCACGTTCCGTAATTAGTGACGAAATATTTTGAAAATATATAGGAAAGTACTGTACAGAGAACACGCTCTGTCTTTCATATAAAAATGTATATACATTAGTTACAGAATTACGTCACAGGCTATCAGCTGCAATATGCCAAAATTTTAATTGGAATTCGTTGTCTTCTATATACTTTGGGGTTGGGTGGTATGTTCTTAGTTTGTAGAAAAAAATTGCGGGTTACTTATAAAATGATCCAGCTTGTATCTAGTGATGCCAGAGGAGTAAACTTGTTTGAACTTAATAAATTTTTTTTTAAATTATTTTACGAATATTTTAATGGAAAATGGTTTGTATTTCTTTGGTTTTTTCCATTTTCTCAAGAAAAGCAGCGCTTCTTTTGCTTCCAATCAGAATATGCCTTTGATGTAAGCCACTACGATCAGTGAAGCCTTGGTTAATGTTCTAGTCAGACGAAACGCGCCGGCCTCTGTAAAAACTTTGTTAAAACTTGTTTAAATTAATTAAACGTTACGTGGAATATGAAACAAGTGTTTTGCTTTCTTTAGTAAAATAGTAAACACAAAATATTTCCAGCAAGTGCCAACAGTGAATACAATTAATTACATTACATATGTATATGATGTGTATTCTGTACGCTTTAGATACATATACGAACTTAACATTTTTTTTTGGCTTTTCAAAATAAAAAAGAGCTTTCAGGTCCTCTAAAAACAAATATTAATTTTTACATTTCCACAGTAAATTAAAAATCTTTACCTTTCCAACTACGTAAGAAAATCAGTCTTCGGAACAGAATAGGTGTTTAATTTATTGGAATGTCACAAATTCTCACATTTATCAACTAAAGAAAGCTTTATATTTACTAATAATTAAGTGATAGGGTAATGTGAAGATAAATTTATTTGAAAAATTACCAATCACGTTCTATATGCATATATGTATGTTTATTGTAGATTTAGTCAGAGTTAGTATGTAAAACAAAACATGCACACCGGAGGAAATACCATAGATTCAAAAGAGTATTTTATACAAACAGGAGACCGAGTACACATCGGTTGGTTTCGTCACTGTATGTTTCTATAAATTTAGGTGTTCGCGTCATAAAATTGCGCATAAAATTTGCAATTTTTGTTTAAGTTTTATTAGGTTATGGTGAATTAAAATTTTTACATTTGCCCCGCGAAAAATTACCGAAAATTCAAGTGATGAAATTGTTGTGCTAATTGTTTCGAGCGTGATATACCGCACATAAGCACGCGAGCTATAGTGTGTACATATATGTTGGTTTAACAGCGCGAGCTTCACATATTTATAAATTTGAATGCAGCCATGGACCCACACTACGTATTTACCCAATTTGATCCCAGGAAATTTGTCTTCTTTTATACTAAATGCATTTGTGTATAACATAAATATATCAATAGCGACAGGCTCTGTGCTCGCCTGAAACGATTAATTTTTACCTGCATCCTGCGTCGCGTGAATGCATTTTTTTTTATAACACCATATCGAAAGTGTGCGATTGTTTCCCACTTCTTCTTCTTCATCCGTGTATATCGATGGATAAGATATACGCATGCATAGCTATGCACACTTGTTTTCTGCAGCATAGCGAGTAGAGTTTAATTGTGTGTACAGTGGCTTTACTTTACCACCTCGCCTCCACTCCACTCCCCCCATGTTTTGATTTTGAGCGTTTTATATTTTCTCATAGGGTTGTGTTTCTCTCTAATTTTCATAAATATTTATCTTTTTTTTATATATATATAGGTTATACTGTCCGTTAATAGAACGTACACGCAAATTTGATTAAGTGACTGAAATGAATGCACTGGTAAATTTGGATCAAGATCAGTGGTCAATTTCTCACCAACGAATCAACACTATTCACTTTATTTTAACTTTCAAGTAAATACTGCACTTATTTTTTAGTATTTCACACTGCAAAGATCATATTATGTGTAAAGCTTACTAGGTGAACGATTCAAACATATGGAGAAATACACTTACAAGATTGTTAATAATAGATATATAAATAGATATTCAATATATGGGGTTAATATAGAGCGAAAGTTAGAATAATTTAACTTCAAAACACTGGTACACTTACTTAGCTTAAATATCTGGAGTCTTAAGACAGAATTATATAAACTGCTGGGTCAGAGATCAACACACACTAGAAAGAACACTTATTGACACCGATTTATGACGTACGATTTTTAGAAATAGATGGATAGTGATAAGTCTCAATATATAAGTCTTGGGTCAGAGAATTTTTATATCACACTGAAAAACACATTTTGGCAAAAATTGCAATATAAAATCGTCAATATATGTTCCGTCAACACACAACATTATATATAAACAACATCACCTCACCTTACATTAACTCAAGCTGGAACAAGAATACGAAAGAGTCGGCAAACTGCATTAATTAAAGTTATAGCTTTTATAGCACAACGCTTATGCACTGGCCACTCCAAAGGATCATCCCTAAAAAGCATATACATAAATCATAAAAGGGTCAACAGAAAGGTAAAATCCCAAATCAATTATGATCTGGGAATATACCACAAACACATTTACCTATGTACACAATATGGTACACAGTATCCTCCATTCCACATGCGTTCCAAACCAGCATCACCAGGTCACATTGATAAAAAGAGAGAATAAGAAACATTAATATAAAATATTGCTTATAATAAATACAAAACCTCACCAAAATAATTTTTGCCATCAAGCAGCAGCAACTTTCAATTGTCATCAGTCATGAAGACGTGCCTTCTCTCTTTTCCTACAGAAAAAAATCGGCACAGACAGTGTTCACGCGCGCAACCGCTTTTCAACTTTTTTCTAAAGCCCCATTTACGCTGTACGTTATCCGGGGTATAAATAGAGCGTTAGAAATTGAAATCGGCTTTGCGTTCTGAGCATTCACACCAGACAGATCAGCAGTATTGAACCTACCAAGTCTTGGAAAATCAACCTAGGAGTTCTTTGATCCTAGCAAATCGTATTAAAAATATTGCTTTTAATACAACATCACAAAAGGCTAGAAATATTGATTCTAGTATTTTTAGGTACATTAACCTAACTTTTCGTATATTTCAATAAATATACACTGTGCCCCTCTGCACACTGCAGTGTATTAAAAATACTGATTTTAATACATATGAACCGCGCAATATCAGAAACATTGATTCTAGTATTGCTAAGAATATTAAGGCACCCACATATTCCACGGTATTAAAAACACTGATTTTAATATCTCTAAACAAGCAATCCTAGAAACATTGATTCTAGTATTACTAAGAAGATTAGAAACCAATATACACGTGTATACTACATCATGACTATACACTGTGCTCTTCACACGGCATTTTGACGTAGTATTGACATATCACCATACATCAGAAGTTTCACACAGAACTGTCAACTAAAGTCATTATTTTTCATATTGCAGATTCACGAAGCAGACTTAAATTTTTAAGAGCACTCTCACGCCAGAAATATTGGATTCTTTTGACATTGGACTTATTTTAGTATTGGATTCTTTGCTATCGGATTTGTAAATATTGGATTCTTTTGATATTGAATTTGTGTTAACATTGAATTTATTTTTTTTATTGATATTTAGTTAATTAGATAGTTGAATTTCTATTTTAAGACATAGTAAATAAGATACGAATTTTTGTCACATTCAACAATGAAATAAAAAATTGATTTTCTCTTTTACACACCATCTTCTTCTTCTTTCTAACCCTCTTTTGATCCGGTACCTTGCAATTTATGACTAGACATGTCAGAAGGCTAGACATTGGTCCTTCGAGTCGGATAGAAAGGGATAGAAGATGGTAAGTGTCAAAAATCTACTTCGCTCACAAAAAGCTCCACACGAGCAATTAATGAAGGCCATAGCTAACCACACTAAAACAACCAAAGCACGTACGGAAAGTTACTACCAAACTAGAATAGAAACCATAAACGCCATCTGGAATAGATTTGTGCAAAACAACGTCACTATTCACCAATCCGATGGCGACGATGCAGCCGCATACATCGAAGATTCACTCTACGAATCTACAAATGAAAAATATGTAGAATTCATCTCAGAACTCAGAGAAGAGCTAAAATCTTTCTCTAAGAGTGACGAAATCGATAACACTAGAGAAAGGTCTAACATTGGAACACCTAAGTCAGACGGAAAACTACCCACCATTACCATACTAAAATTCGATGGTACATACCGAGCTCGGAGATCATTTTACGATTTCTTCAAATCAATGGTACATAAAGATCCGTACTTATCAAAGGTACAAAAATTCAACTATTTAAAAACTTGTCTGACGGGCGAGGCCAAATGACTAATCCGGCAATTTGAAATTACTAACAACAATTATCAAGAGGCATGGGACTTCCTCATAAAACGCTACGACAACAAAAGAGTATTAGTGACAACACAACTCAAATTATTATTTAATCAACCCATTATTAAACACGAATCCGCCCAAACAATCAAGAACTTGATTGAGCAAACAGAAGAGAGTCTCCATGATTTGCGAGCACTCGGAATCTGCACCTCCAATTGGGATCCGCGTATCGTGCATCTCCTCGTTCAAAAACTCCCAGCCGAAACGCATTATCACTGGGAGCAAAAACAAGGAAGTCAAACCGCAATACCTAGTTATGCCGATCTAGTCAAATTTCTAGAATCCGGCTTCCGCACTCTAGAAACCCTCCAAGATAATAAAATCACAAGAGGCAAAGAGAATTCCCCAAACAATTCTCCACCAAAACACACATACAGATTCCTTAATAAGTCCCCGGCATGCGCAAAGTGCAAGCTAAACCATAGTCTGTTTCAATGCTCAGCATTCCGCAAACTCTCACCAGCAGAAAGACTACAATTTGCCCAACATAACAAATTATGCAAGAACTGCTACATTCTGGGCATAATATTACCAGTTGTAAAAGCCAAAAAAATTGGTTGCAATGCAACCAACGACATAACACGCTCTTACACATAGAGCAATCATCCAAACTAGGCAATTCACACAAATCCAAAATCACTTCAAAACAAGGAGAACCGAACCTTGATCGTATTACTGACGGCTCTGAGGCAGTAATGCAAACATTCTTCTCTACCAACCCAAGGAGAGCACTGCTGTCAACAGCTTTAGTAGACACAGAAAGTTCATCAGGACAAGTTTCCACGATGAGAGCCTTTATTGATTCTGGCTCTCAAGTCTCCTTTATGACAGAAGCAGCTAGCAAACGACTAAATCTAAAAAGGTAGTCCACAAGCGTCGAGGTCACTGGATTGGGAAAAACGCAATCTGCGCATGTAAACACCCAAGTGACATGTAAGCTCAAATCACTTCACATGACATATGAGACAAAACTAAAGGCTCTCGTAGGAAAGAAAATCACAGACCTCATTCCAGTTGACAAAATAAACGTCAAAAATCTGTCATACGTACAAACCCTGCAATTAGCAGATCCCAAATTTCATACTCCCAGTCAAATCGACATTCTATTAGGGGCAGACACATATGCCCAGATCAGAGCGGATTAATAAAGGGGGCACCAGGGGAACCCACTGCTCAGAACACCCAATTGGGGTGGATCCTGATGGGAAATACAAACCCATCTGACAACAGTAATATACGTACGTTTACAACACAAACAAACCTCAGCACTCAAACAGATCAACTGCTGAGAAGATTTTGGGAATTAGAAGAAGTTCCCATGAAGGGCATCCATCCCGATCACGAAGCTTGCGAAAGGGCATATGTCACTAATACCAAAAGGTTAGAGAACGGCCAATATCAGGTGAAAATCCCATTTAGAGAACCCAATGGACCAGAACTCGGCCAGACTAGAACACGCGCCCTAATGCAATACGTCCAATTGGAAAAACGTTTATCAAAGGATGCAAAATTATACTGTCAATACAAAAAATGTATCAACGAATACATAGAACTAGGACACTTGGAGGAAATTACACCAGCCGAACTCACACGCGAAAGGAAGAAATACACACCTAAGATCAACCATTATTATCTTCCTCACCACGCTGTGATGAAGGAAAGTTCTACGACCAAATTACGGGTTGTCTTTAACGCATCAACCAAATCTGCTAATGGAAGGTCACTAAACGAACAAATGTCGGTCGGACCAACAATACAGCCGAGTTTGTGCGCAATCATCCTAAAATGGCGGTTACACCAAGTAGCATACACTGCAGATATGGAGAAAATGTACAGGATGATACAAGTGCATCCTGAGCACACAGACTTCCAAAGAATATTATGGAGAAAATCAAAGAGCGCACCCATGAACGAGTTCCGACTCACAACAGTAACATTCGGCACTGCAGCGGCTCCATACTTTGCCATTCGCACATTACACCAACTGTCAGATGAGCAGCACAACTTTCCACTAGCAGCTGAAAGTCTGAAAACTGACTTCTATGTGGACGATCTCTTGACTGGAGCTCATGACATCACGACAGGGCTACGTTTACAAAGAGAACTTATTAGCATTTTGAATAAGGGAGGATTTAACTTAAGGAAATGGACATCAAATTATCCAGAACTACTGGAAAACATTCCTCCTAACCACAGAGAAGTAAAAGCCATATTAAATTTATACGAAGATGACACAATAAAGATTCTTGGTCTCCAGTGACACCCGATCACAGACGAATTCAGTTTTAAGGTGACAGATCCACACCCGCAAACGAATTCTCTTATCCGAGACCGCAGCACTATTCGACCCACTAGGATGGTTATCACCGACCGTCATTGTCGCAAAAATATTTATTCAGAACTTGTGGTTAACCAAATTCTCTTGGGATGAACCATTACCAGACACAATTTCCTTAAAATAGAAAAAATTTAGAGAAAGTCTAACACATCTCTCAAAAATCCGAATACCACGATGGGTGAATTTCACGCCCAACGCCAAAACCATACAAGTACACGGTTTCTGTGATGCATCAATTACAGCCTAAGCAGCTGCTGTATACATCCGAATTGCGTATCAAGACATTTCAATTCACACCCATTTATTCACGTCCAAAACAAAGGTCGCACCAATAAAAACAGTCTCGCTCCCCAGGCTCGAGCTCTGTGGAGCCGTCCTCCTCACTCGCCTACTCAAACAAATAATGGCAGATGTCAAGCTTCAAAACAGCTCCATCTATGCTTGGTCTGATTCCGAAGTCACATTATCATGGATTCAGAAACCACCAAACTGCTGGAAAACTTTCGTAGTCAACAGAGTAGCCGAAATCCAAGGAACTATTCATCCGAAATCATGGCGATACGTGCCATCAAAACAAAACCCAGCAGACTGCTCTTCTAGGGGATTACAGCCAGAAGAACTGTCTACATTTGAACAATGGTGGACTGGACCATCATGGCTACAAAAACATTCCCAAGATTAGCCGACTCAACTCAGTCTCAACAAGTGCATTGAGCTTGATACGCGGAAGGTCAAAGCATTGAATTGTACTAGCGAGGATGTAGAGTGGTTGACAAACTATTCATCGTTTCCCAAATTGGTACGAATTATAGCGTATTGTAAGAGATTCATCAGCAACTGTAGAGCTTGCCATACCAATCGCAACGACAAATATTTAACATACTCCGAATTACGAGAAGCTGAGATGGTAATAATTACAACGCTACAAAAATTTTCATTTTCACATGAATATCAATGTCTAAAAGACCACCAACCCATACCAAAAAGGAGTCCCATTCTATCGCTCAATCCATTTATGGACTCCAACAAACTCATCAGAGTTGGCGCAGACTCAAAAATTCCATTCTACCATATGATCAAAAACATCCGATCATCATACCAAATAAACACCATATATCTAATATTTTAATCAATCACATACATCGATATTCCCTGCACGGCGGACCTCAATTGGTTCTGAACCTACTCCGCAACAAATATTGGTTATTAAACGCTAAAAATACGATTCGACAGCAAATTCAAAAATGCATTCCGTGTTTTAAAACCAAACCAACTCAAACAAAGCAAATTATGGGAGATCTTCCATCAATTAGAGTCACCCCCACCTTAACCTTTGAGCACACGGGCGTAGATTACGCCGGACCCATCAACGTCAAAACGTCAAAACTGCGAAATGCCAAATTAAGCAAAGGCTGTCTAAGCATGTTTGTATGCATGGCCACGAAAGCCATCCACATCGAGGTCGTGTCGGAATTGACGACAGTGGCTTTCATCGCTGCATTGAAGCGATTCATCAGCAGAAGAGGGCTATGCTTACATCTATACTCGGAATGCGGAACTAACTTCATTGGAGCAAGTAGAGAACTAGGCAAACAACTTCAGAGGGTGATGCACACTCTACCCGAAAGAATTTCCGCAGATTCAGATTTGACAGGTGTCACGTGGCACTTTAGTCCACCATCAGCACCTCACTTCGGCGGATTATGGGAGACAGCAGTGAAAACAATCAAAACCCATATGAAAAAAACACTCCAAAACGCCTCGTTGACATACGAAGAATTAACCACTACAATCTGTAAAATCGAAGCGTGCATCAATTCTAGACCATTAACTGCCTTATCAAATGACCCAAACAATCTCAACGTTCTCACACCCGGACATTTCTTAAAAGGCCGACAACTAAAAATGATCCCAGGGCCATCTATACCAGAGAACATTTCATATTTGAAACGTTGACAATATATTCAAGGGCTGACAAATCAATTTTGGAAACAGTGGTCGAAGGAATACCTTCATAGCTTACAACAGCGCTCCAAATAGCAAACACCGCATGACAATATACAAATCAACGACATAGTTTTAATTGAAGATTACAGACTTTCACCAACAAAATGGCCGCTGTGGAGAATTACTCAAATTTCTGCCGGCACTGACAACAAAGTCAGAGTGGGCACAATCAAAACTGTCAGCAATTCCTTTCTGCGGCCAATCTGAAAATTATAATTACAAGCTACCCAATGAAGACCAACCTTTAAAAGTCGAACGTACAGTCT
The DNA here is from genome assembly GCA_963924295.1 of Dioctria rufipes. Classification (NCBI taxonomy): domain Eukaryota; kingdom Metazoa; phylum Arthropoda; class Insecta; order Diptera; family Asilidae; genus Dioctria; species Dioctria rufipes. The sequence continues at coordinate 98,391,419 of OZ002740.1, read as the reverse complement.
ATAAGTAGATCAGTTCCAGACTCACAGTCAGACTACCATTCGACAAAAGGGCACGAAACTGTGAAGAAGTGCAGGAAAAATTTATTTATCTTTTTATTTTATTTTTAGTTCATTTTTTATTTTTTTTATTTTTTTATTTTATTATCATGAATTCCATGCCATCTTTAGACGATTGTCTACTAATAGACGATGTGCCTGATCTGGAGTCATTAAAAGAACGGCTTAGAACTTTACCACCCCCAGAGCCATCAAAACCTTTTCAACCACCATTTGAGGCAGTGACAAAACCCAAGGGGCCAGAATACAGGCAGCCGACTAGGCCTAGACGGCCACTAACTACCTGTAAACGCAGAACTGCATCATCGGCTTCTGTCGCGGAGACACCAACTACCTATAAACGCAGAAGTGCCTCATCAGCTTCTGTCGCGGAGACACCAACTTCCTACAAACACAAAACTGCGTCATCGGCTTCCGTCACGGAGAGACCAAGTGCAAGCAGGAATCAGCGACCGACTCCCACAGCAAGACCAAATACCCTCAAAAGCAAAAATCAGCAACCAGCTTCCACTGCAAATAGACAGCCGATACCATCAAATTTAATAATCGATCCCCGCCTATGGGATCAATTACAACACCAGCCGATTCCATGGGTTCAAGCTTTAACGGCAAGAAAAATGTTTTGCATCTCCACCGAAGACGGCGATATCCTACGTTTCAAAACACTTGCCAATGGGAAGGTCAGGGTATAGTTACAAATCAAAGAACGTAAGTGCATTTTTATCAAATCACGAGTTATATTTTATTAAAGATATTCACATTTTGGATAGACACAAAAGCACTCTTTTCCGTTTTGAGGTGGGAGGATGTTCCGTCAACACACAACATTTCTTATATATAAACAACATCACCTCACCTTACATTAACTCAAGCTGGAACAAGAATACCAAAGAGTCGGCAAACTGCATTAAATGCAGACACATTTCTTCGCTAAAAAGTTATAGCCTTTATAGCACAACGCAGTGCACATATTTTCGCTAAAAAGTTATAGCTTTTATAGCACAACGCTTATGCACTGGCCACTCCAAAGGATCATCCCTAAAAAGCATATACATAAATCATAAAAGGGTCAACAGTAAGGTAAAATCCCAGATCAATTATGATCTGGGAATATACCACAACCACATTTGCCTATGTTAACAATATGGTACACAGTATCCTCCATTCCACATGCGTTCCAAACCAGCATCACCAGGTCACATTGCTAAAAAGAGAGAATAAGAAACATTAATATAAAATATTGCTTATAATAAATACAAAACCCCACCAAAATAATTTTTACCATCAAGCAGCAGCAACTTTCAATTGTCATCAGTCATGATGACGTGCCTTCTCTCTTTTCCTACAGAAAAAAATCGGCACAGACAGTGTTCACGCGCGCAACCGCTTTTCAACTTTTTTCTAAAGCCCCATTTATGCTGTACGTTATCCGGGGTATAAATAGAGCGTTAGAAATTGAAATCGGCTTTGCGTTCTGAGCATTCACAACAGACAGATCAGCAGTATTGACGCTATCAAATCTCGGAAAATCAACCTAGGAGTTCTTTGATCCTAGCAAATCGTATTAAAAATATTGCTTTTAATACAACATCACAAAAGGCTAGAAATATTGATTCTAGTATTTTTAGGTACATTAACCTAACTTTTCGTATATTTCAATAAATATACACTGTGCCCCTCTGCACACTGCAGTGTATTAAAAATACTGATTTTAATACATATAAACCGCGCAATATCAGAAACATTGATTCTACTTAGTATTGCTAAGAATATTAAGGCACCCACATATTCCACGGTATTAAAAACACTGATTTTAATATCTCTAAACAAGCAATCCTAGAAACATTGATTCTAGTATTACTAAGAAGATTAGAAACCAATATACACGTGTATACTACATCATGACTATACACTGTGCTCTTCACACGGCATTTTGGCGTAGTATTGACATTTCACCATATATCAGAAGTTTCACACAGAACTGTCAACTAAAGTCATTATTTTTCATATTGCAGATTCACGAAGCAGACTTAAATTTTTGAGAGCACTCTCACGCCAGAAATATTGGATTCTTTTGACATTGGACTTATTTTAGTATTGGATTCTTTGCTATCGGATTTGTAAATATTGGATTCTTTTGATATTGAATTTGTGTTAAAATTGAATTTATTTTTTTTATTGATATTTAGTTAATTAGATAGTTGAATTTCTATTTTAAGACATAGTAAATAAGATACGAATTTTTGTCACATTCAACGAAGAAATAAAAAATTGATTTTCTCTTTTACACACCATCTTCTTCTTCTTTCTAATCCCCTTTTGATCCGGTACCTTGCAATTTATGACTAGACCTGTCAGAAGGCTAGACGATATATATATGTAAAATTAATATAGAATAAAGTCAAATTATGATATTTATTAAATATGACCAGAAGAGTATAATATGTAAATATATATATGTAAAATTAATATAGAATAAAGTCAAATTATGATATTTATTAAATATGACCAGAAGAGTATAATAAATATATATATATATAATATATAATATATATATATATATATATATATATATATATATATATATATAATATATAATAAATATATATATGAATAAATATCATATTATTACACGTGACTGGTACTCACCGATCTACAACTTGACGCTTGAGTGTTGGCTTTAAGCTAAGTTTAAGACCCTTTGTTCTAACCGTGGGTTAAAACAATTCTTTATTCCAGTCGAGACCAGAAATAAAGTGTTAATGTTAGTAAGATGCTATCTCAGTCGAGACCCGAGATAATATTCTTTAAGTCAGTCGATACCCGGCTTAAAGTGTTATCTTATCTTCAGTCGAGACCCGAAATAAGATTCGTTTATTTCCGTCGAGACTAGAAATGAATGTTAGTAAATATCTTATCTTCAGTCGGGACCCGAAATAAGATGCGTTTATTTCCGTCGAGACCAGAAATGATTGTTAGTTGTTAAAAGTGAAATATCAGTCGATACTCGATATAAATGTAAATCCCTAACAGCCAACTTACCCCAAGCGATGCGAAGTACAAAAAGAGATCTAGATCAGTCAGCCTGTCCTTTATATAGCCCTTGCTTGCACACGACATCACTGATGGAGTAGCAGAGGGGCATGATTTCAAGAATGGGCAGTGCAGCTGTGATCGTACGGTACTAGCGATAATATGCGTAGCAACGAACCAAAATGCATAGCAACAAGAATTTTTAGAGCAACCCATGCTGCTGTGTTAAGTAGAATTACATTTGCAAAAATGTGGTCTCTATCACGTAGAGAATAAATTCCCGTTCGATGGTACTTATAATGATAATAGAATTGCAAATTAATCTGCTTTATCTGTCGTATGTTTGCCATGCATTGCATGTTACATGAAAATACATGCTTTTGTTATATGTCGTACCAGTTTTTAGGGAACATTGTAATTTTATTAAATTAACTTGCTTTTCAGAACTCAATTTTAGCATGGTGTATTTTAATATGTTCCCTTTTTAGGAATTGTTTTTTATCACGAATCTAACTGGTTTAAACAAATGGAAAAAATTGTTATTTTATCTGCTCGTTGAGGTTATAATTTTATGTTGTATTTGTGCAATATGTTACGAAGATGACAAATACATGGCTATGTTGGGTTGTGTACATGTTTTTGCTTAAGAGAATTTAAATTAGATTTAATTTTACTAAAAGTTTTATGCTTTGTTTTCAGCATGCTTTCTTTCAGAAGTTTTCTGAATATGAAAATATATTCGAATCAATTTAGTTCGAACATAGATATATATATATATATATTTTTTTGTATTTTAATTCCCATGCGGTAGTGTGTATTGTGTGACTTGGAAGAAAAGCTAAGTCAAGTGCAATTTATTAAGGGAGAAAATAAGGTATACAATCAGCTGAACTGGTTAACGACAGGGTACTAAGAGACGGCTTAAGAGAAACCCCATTAGCTATTAGTATCCATACAATTTTGTGTTATTTTTCAAAAAAAAATATATTTTTGCTAGGAAAAAACATACGCATGAATTAAAATCCTTCCTTTCAAATTATTGCTATCAGAATTATTTTATGATTTTCTTATATTTTTGTATGTTTTCTCGTAATGTAGTAGCCTTAGATATGAGCTGGTTTTGCGGTTATATGACCAACTTATTACAAATACATTTTTCCGTATATTTGTTCAAGAAAGTATTTTTTGGGATTCTCCGGTATAAAGCAAACGCTAAAACATAAGAAAAAATAGAACAAAGAAAAGAAATGAAAAATTAAAAAAAAAGCAAAAAATTTGGAAAAATATAAGAAAGTGTTTATTAAAAAAAAAATTGAAAACCAGATTCATTCGAAGCGAATCGAACCTGTGTACGCCCGCAGTGGGCTGAAAAAAGAAAAAGGAAGAAAAGGAAGCGTTTCTTTCTTCTATTTTTTCATTTGTTTTTCAAGCCACTCAATTTCGCTATTTGGGACCTGTTGATGAGTCAAAACCAAGATTTGAAACTTGTCACCCAAAATCAAATGGGTTGTGTGATGAAATAACACCTTTCGTGAGATCATGAAGTGGACCTACAATCTGTGCACAAAGAAGTAAGGCCTATGAAGCGTCTTAGTTAAGTAGAATTTTTAGGACGCGGATAGTCCAACATGACCTGTACTTTGTCGCGGTTGGTTCTTTGTCCTTGTTTTTCTACAATGTACAATATTAATCGTAAGACTTGCATTCCTCAATTTATCGGCCACTCTTTCCAAGGTTCGAATATGATCGTCAAATGAATCTATTGCGATGATTAATTCATCTAAGTACGTGAATATATTCTCCTCTGTGGGACCAAAAGTCTGTCCATGACCTCGTACTGAGGAGGCAGTATTCTCTATTGAGCTTTCGGTTAAGGGAACCTGCCAGAAGGCATCTTTGGGATCAATCGAAGAGAAACATTTGGCCATATTTAGTCTGATTTGAATTGCGTAAATTGATGAAAGGGGATAGGCACATTTTTCGGTGACTGAATTTAATTTTCGGCTATCAATACACAGCCGATCTCTTCCATTATAGTTTTGGCTAATATTACTGGGAGCACCAGGGACTTTCTGACGGTTCTTTGACTCCTAGTTGCTTCATTCTATTAAGCTCATTACCTAATTTTTCTTAAACTTTTGGATATACTTCATAACCCCGCTGCACTATGGGTAGTGAGTCTTCCTTACCTATGTCATGAGCTATCAGGTGGGTTCTGCGTAACTGGTTTTTGATTAATTTTTCGAATATTTTACGCACAATTTCTATACTATAACAGGCCCACGATTGCGCTTTACGTAGAAAACTAATTTCGAAGGCATTCCAGAGGTCTACGCCCCATATTAAGGTTATATTTAAGGTTTCTACTGCTATGGAGGGTATCACGTTGAATTGATTTTGAAAGTCTAAAGGTACATAAATTATCAGCTGTCCTGACTACAGGAGTATTTGAGTTTTATTGTTTTAAACCCAGGGAGCTTAACATTTGTATGCCTAACTTACCTGCTACAGAACAATGTGCACCACTGTCTAATAACTTAGTTATTTCAATCCCCAGTTAAAAGTTAAATATGGTCTACTGCCCTAAATATTATTTAAGATTACTAAATCCCGTGACTCGAAGTATTTGTGGAAGTCTCTTTTACGAAGCCGGGTCGGTCCACCGCGAAGAAGCTTCGGGTTAGTTTTCCGGATCTAACTCAGCAAGGGAAGGGGTATCTGATGCGATCTAGAGACCTGCGGGTGCGAATTGTTTGCTTGCTCCCGAGAAAATATGGGTGGGTCATTATTTCATATGCAGTTGACGTTCACATTTGGTCGTGGTATGCTAATTTTACTAAAATATCCCTTTGAAAATGACTACTAGATTTGAATTATTAATTTTTCCCCTGTTGTTGGTTCCCAAGGCTTTAATGAAGGACCTCGAAGATTGATATTGCTTACTACATTCTGTGTGTTTGCAGTGTTTGCAAAAAACCTGTTATTGTTGGATCTCAACCAATTCGAATTGTGCACGACTGTATTTTGATTTTGATTTCCAGATTGATTTGAATTATATTTTTTTACAAAGGAAAGCCTCTAGTATTAGTATAACTCGCAAATGGATTCAAGGTCCTCCTTGTGTGAGCACTAATTACACCACTTGCCTCAGCTTGAGCTTCGCTAAATTCAATTTTCCTGCATATCTGCTCGAACTGATCGACAGAAGAAAAATTAAGGAGAGCTGCGGTTCGTATGTATGTATTGTGGAAGTAGGTTATTTCTGATAATTTTTAATCTGGTATTTTCATTTGGTATATGCTGCAACCGGAAGAACTGGTCTTCCATATATGCAATATATTGGATTACGTTTTCCGTTTCAAACTATTTACAGCCTCTAAGATAGTCAAAAAGTCATTTGGATTGAGATGTTGGTTCGAATTCATTTAAGAAAGATTCAACAAATTGTTGGTATGATGAAAATGCATCTCTTTTACGTCTATACTATCTTAGGGCTGAACCTTCTAATAGGTTTGTCATGCCCAATAAAATTTCTAGTTCTGTTACTTGACGTGAAGAAGAGTTTTCAACAACTCGCTGTAAAAATTCGTATGCTGATGCTTTATCGTCACCCGACTATTTTATTCCCCATTTTTATAAGGTCGGGGCCTTTTTTGACAAGTTAAAATCCTTATCCTCCCTACAATTTGATGAACTAATAATTTATTTTGATCGCAATTAATATTTGGGTTTTTTTGTTGTAGTTCAACATTATCTACATCATTTGATATTAAGTTTAATTGCCCTATTCTTTCATCGAATCCTAGCTCTATACTCTTGTCTTCCTTAATAGAGTGCTTCATTTTTTCAGCCTTCCAAAGCTTATACTGTCTATTTTCTAATTGTTCCGTTAGGTTTAGACACTTTGACAGTAGCTCAGTCTTACACTGCTCGGGCTCTGGAGTAGCGTTAATTCTATTTAAGCGTATATTTAAAAATTCTAAATGAACCATTATAACGTCTGAGAAACTGTCCTCGTCGAGGTCACCCTCGAATTCGTGCAAAATAAGTGAACATTGCTCAAGATCTATGGAAGGTTCTAAATGTAACTTGATTTGGGAGTTATTTATATCGATATTAGTTTCTTTTGTCAGTTGTTTTGTCCACCAAGTTTTGCGTGATTCAACGGTATACACCTCTGGAGATACATTTCTGCATCTCATTTCATATTTTATGTCTAAGTCTGAGCATAGTACGGACACTCCTTCGAAGGACACCGTTCTATGCATGTATATGTCAAAGGTATAAAAGTATATTTAGAAATAACTATTGGAAATTAGTAAGTAAAAAAAAGTTTAACTTTAAAATTGGCAGAGATTAGGAAGATGCTAATGAATCTCTAAAGTGCAATGATTGCTTTCAGAAACCATGTCCAATTATTCCAAAGGAACGTTGAAAACGACCATTCGAAATTGCCGAATGCCGAATATATTCATATCACATTTCCAAGCTGGATCTTGGTATAATCACTGTGTGACACGAACTGGTATAATTTGCATAATTTCAATAAAAGTCACTTATAATTGTATTGTAACAACATCAACTCCACTAAAAATAGCTTCAATCAGATTGTCTATTTGATTTGAAAATATTGCTTCAGTTAATATGTAGTTAGAAATTTTTAATATGTGGTCGTAGTAACTATTTCTCCATTTATAGATGCCAATTCGTCATAAACTACTTTGTAACTATAAGAAAATTCACTTTACTTTCACTTTGAATAATAATTTGCCGAAATTATATAATGTTAATGTCATTAATTGACTGTAACTTTCAATATAAAATAAATTTTTGGATTTCTAAATAGAAGTAATGCTCATGTCAGTTATGATGATCTGAGTCCACACTCGGCTATAAAATTCCAAACATTCTTCGTGCACTTTTGAGTTAAAAGGGAACAGCACTAAATATTAAAATATTCTGTATAATATAAATCCCGATTTTCCCAAGCAATTTTCCCTCTGTTGCATTTTCCTATTTATTCTTAACTCCAGAATTTGGAAGTATACCCCATAACCAGGGATTAGCAATCTACAATTTCAATATGTATGCTTTTATTTTCACTGTTAAGTGACAATTCATTTGGATATAGATTGGACGATATCTAATGTAATATATTTAATAATTCCATCGAAAAGAAAAGCACTTATCTTTTATTATGAACACTTTTGATGAGTGCCGTGCAATGCAATGCACAATCTATAATCAACCATCTACTGATATCGCTACAAAAAGTTTGGTTAGGTTACTGCACTGGAACATCTTTTAAGACTTCCTTAGATTGATGTTTTTGTTAATTGACGTATTCCTACTTATATTCCGCATTAAACTATGATAACCTTTTGATCTTGCTATTATATAAAGGAAAAAAATTTAGTTTCTACCATTTAGGATTTGATTATCTGCTTAATTTATATTATTGGTTAAGTATGCACGCCGACGGATAATACAATTCTCACTGCTTTAGACTGGAATGCTAAAGAGAATGCAAACCAGGTAAGCTGAACTGTGATTAGTTTATAATCACTATTTTAAAACTGTATGGAAGGTTGGCAGATATTTTATTTTAGTTAGTTTGTCACAAATACCTGTAGTTGCGTTAATTTAGAACTTGTTTCTGTTTAATTTTAATGCTGTATGTATGCACGAAATACGGCATTTAAAATTTGTTCAATGTTTCAAAAGATTTTTAGTGATTCCTTGACTTTCTTTTTTGTTGAGTCCCCATCTTGGGTAATGGTGATACATGCAAATAATAAAAAACAAAGAGCAACCAAGCCGGTTCAATCTATGTATATAATTCAACCCTTGGATATCTATGAATCCACAACCTCTGATAATTGTAGACTTAAATAACCTATGCGGCCGCCCTGCTTCCAGAATAATTATATTAAGTGGTTAGTACTTACTAGAAAATAATTTTAGGTATACTCGTAGCCAGGCGCGGATCTAGCATTGAAATTAGGGGGGGGGGGCGTCATTTTACAATGTAAATCATCGAGCAAAAAAAAAACATCCAACGCCGGTTTGCATGGCCACTGCAGTACTTGCTGCAGTACTTGGAACTAGGAAATCCGCATTAAGCGATGTGGATGATGTGTCTTTTTTAGTATACTTTTTTTTTACAAAAACTAATTTTTTTAATAGAATAGGGTGCAAACTGCAGAAGTCATTCAAGCCCAACTTTTCTCAGTTTTACACACTGGCATATATAATATGGACTGCTCGATATGCTATTTCATGCGGGTACAATTTTTTATGTCAAAAATAGTTCATACGTCGGTGCCAACATTGAAAAATCCATTGGAGGAAAGTTGAAAAGTGAAACCTCTCGAATTTCTATTAACCCAAATAATGAATTTAAAAACATTTATTTCGACAAACCCACTTATTTATTTACCAACTCAAAAAATGCAACTTTTCAGGAGAGCGAAAAAACGAAAAGCTGTACATAGAATTAATTCTAGCTTAACGTAGTAATTGTTTGCTAAAAATAGTCTGAACTCTTAAATTTGTTAGTAAATATATTTCTGAAGATTTATATAAAAGAAATTTTAAGTTTTTGTTACCGCAGTTGGCGAGGTTAGCTGTTAATCCCGCATCCTCTTAAGTTGTGTCGCTTTTCTCTGTTGCGAAATAAATATTTTTACAAGTTTTTTTTAAGTGGCACAACTCACGATTTTTAAGAATTAAATTCCGTACTTTGAACTTTGTGGAAAAATGTCATAACTCATAATATAATTTGTGAGAAATAATTGCTGTTTTGTGGAAAAGTGACACAATTTCAAATAATACTGTTAAAATGTCGAAAACATATTTACGTTTGTTATAAAGATCGTCACAAGTCAAAAAGTGACACTGACACACTGTTCTATGAAGAATATCTCTATCTAGCGGCAAAAACAATCAGATAGAAATATGCCAATTTCATGGTGTAATTAACTCAAAAACGACAAATTTTGAGTTAGGTCACATTTCTATTTGACGTGCGAATTATTAGTTGGTGCTTAGATCGAAAGAGAACGCTATATAGAAATGAGCCCACTTTCTGCAGTGTATTTCTATGGACGTAGTCAGTCCATATTTTAAATGTCAGTGGTTTTAAATAAGAACGCTGCAAATATTTTAGAATGTTAGGATTGTTAGAGTGTGTGAAATTGCCATCAGCAATTGATTCAAATTCCACAGTTAAAAACAAAAAGTATTTCCCATAGAACGACTTGGGACAAATAAAAGTTTTAAATTTCAACCCAGATCGTTTCAATAGAAAAAAGCCCCACGACAAATCTTACCTTCAGTAAGATTTGTCGAAAATAAAAATACGATATGTATGTACATATATATATACCTACATACATATCGGGCGCAGAAAATTTACTCGGTGAAGATTTAAACGATCAAGTCTTCACCAAAAAGCCTCCTTTCAGCAAATTGTCGCGAGCGGAATACATTCTGGGTGCAATAATGGATGCACGATAGCAAGACGATGGTTCGATATTTATGAAAATATCAAATTTTATTTCAACCATCGTCCGCCGCGGTAGGCTGAACACTAATTGTAAACAGGTAAAGAAAATAGAAGTTGCGATAAGAAAAACAAAATAAACGTTTTGTGAAAATAACCATAAGAGGAAGTTTGTGAAAGAAAAAGTTTGTGAACAAAGCAAAAGTAAAAAATATATATATAAATAAAATAAAAGTGTGCGAGTTGTCTTAATCATAGCTTCCTGAAACGGCGTAGAGGGATTGCCTTCGACTAAGGTAAGCCCCGAATTATAACAGGAGTTAGGACTAAGTTAAGTTAGGGCTCTGATGTTGGAGCGAGAGAGTCTGTTTCGTGGCTAGGGAAGTGTTTCTCTGAGGTCCGAAACCCAAATTCCGAGAAAAACCTATACACATACATCACATGCATACAATAGCATTCATTGAAATAAATTTTTATTTTTTTAAGTTTCGGAATAAAGTTGAATTATATAAATAGAAAAAGTATAAAATAAAAAAAAATATTTTTTCAAATAACTCAATTAATTAAATATTTTTCTCAAATTTAGGGGGGGTCATGACCCCCACGACCACCCCCCCCCTGGATCCGCCACTGCTCGTAGCTACAATAAAAACTAGGTTAGTTCCACAATTATTGTTTATGTTTTATGCGTGTGTATTCCTGTATTTTATTTGATATTTTTTATACGTGACTACGTAAAGATGAATTTTATTGCTGGACGTCTCAAAAAAATGCATTTTTCTTCTTGGTTTTCCTTAGCCCGAAAATAAACCTCTAGATTGTTTCTTATGAAAAGGCAGATTGGTATCACGAGGATGACTATGTCCTTTCTGCTTCGCCTTTTTAGGATGAAATCTGATCCTTAGACATATTTTCGCCAGTGCGTGAAAAGAATATTTTACCTGCCGCTCGTCCAAACCACAAGTGACGTTTACCCGTCAGAATTTCCGCTTCTCGTCTTCACTGTTTTTTGGTTCGGTGGCGCTTCTAGCATTAGTGTTTAATCCGGGTTCGTATTAGGCATTTTTATTTGTTTATTATTTTGTAAAGTTTGTTTGATAACTTAGGTTTGCAGTATTATTTATTTATTTCATATTTGTTACTTCAGCAAGTGGACTGTATAATTTTTTCTTCACGTGGATGAAATAAAAGAACTCGCACCTTACTCGATATTGAATAATAATGTGTTTTTATTTTCCTCAACCAATGACTTGACATGTATATTATAAAAAAAAAAACAAGATGGCTGCCCCTCTTGAACCACAAACTCACTGGATCGAGCTTTTGTTGATATTCCGCTATATGGATGAGGTCTAACGTGTTTTGGTTTTACAGATGGAGTGGTTTAGGTTGTTTTCCAACATTCTCCCCGCCTTGAAGCGTCCGGTTCAAACTATTTCAGAGGATGAATCCTGAGTCCTGGTGAAGCTTCCTTGTTAGATTGTTGAGTGATGACCGTAATCATAATGAGTGAACTGACAGTGCGGAATATGGAGGGAAGAGAATACGTAAGGACTGAGGAATGCTCGAGAAGAATCAAAAGGATTTTTGTTTTATTACTCACCTGTTTGCTTTGTGAGAATGATATGTGAATCATTTTGTTAACTACATGAAAGAACTTAAGCCAGCGATCCCCTTCACGCAACGAATCGAAAGAAGAAAAAAAATTGGAATTCAGCTAAAAACAACTCATTGATTATAACGCAGGATGGCGACAATATAAAAAAAACTCAAGCAAGAAGAAGATCGTTATTTATTTATAATTTCAGTGGACGTTCGGAATCTAGGCTTATCGTAGTAGGCTGGCTCGATTCAACCGGTAATAAGCACAATTTTGAAATGGGACGTTTCAGAATAGAAGATTGGGTACGTAAAGTAACAACTCGGATTATTCCATCTTGACCAGGATGGGTGTCTATCACTCTGCCCATCATCCACTTCAATGCGGGTAGGCGCTCATCTTTAACTAGAACTAAATCACCAATCCTGAGATTTCGTGTTTGGTTGACCCACTTTGGACGCTGTTGCAGTCGTGACAGATATTCCTGGCTCCATTGCTGCCAAAAATCTTGCTTTAATTTCTGGCACAATTGCCATCGATTAAGCCTACCATGGTGTGTGTTTACATCCAAGGATTCCGGGGGGGGGATAACAGGGGGGTTCCGATTAAAAAATGTCCTGGAGTCAGGGCATTAAGCTCGTCAGGGTCATCTGTTAAGGGACAAAGCGGCCTAGAATTCAGACAGGCCTCAATTTGAGCAAGTAGAGTAATCATTTCCTCAAAACAAACGTTAGAGTTTCCCAAAATTCTTCGAAGATGAAATTTAACTGATTTAACTCCCACTTCCCACAGTCCACCAAAATGCGGGCTGGCGGGGGGAATAAAATGCCATTCAATGCCGTCAAACGCAAATAATCTTGCAGCTTCCTGACTCCACTGGCGTTCAGCCTTATGAAATTCTTCATCAAGTTCTGCTTGAGCGCCTATAAAGTTAGTACCGCAGTCAGAGTATACATGTCGACAAAGGCCTCTTCTAGCAATGAAACGACGAAAAGCAGCGATAAAGGTAGCGGTAGTCAGGTCTCCGGCAGCCTCTAGATGAATGGCCTTACTACTCATACAAACAAATATGACTATATATCCTTTAAACGTTCGAATACCTCGTCCTTTGGAGGCTCGAATATTTATTGGACCTGCGTAATCGATACCTACGTTAGAAAATGGGCGGGATATAGAAACACGGCATGAGGGTAAGGTACCCATTAGCTGAGTCTGCATTTCTTTGCGTAGCCGACAGCATGTTACACATTGAGATATTACATGTTTTATGGCATGCCGAGCCTTAACAATCCAAAATTTTTCCCTTAAGAAATTCAATGTAATTTGCACTCCACCATGAAGGGTAACATCATGAGAGTGAAGAATGAGAAGCTCTGTAAACTTATGTTTTTCCGGTAATATTATTGGGTGCTTCTTCTCAGGGGATATTGACTTCGAGTAAGTCAATCTTCCACTAACACGAATTAGACCTAGACTATCTAGAAATGGATTTAATGAGCGAAGCTTACTAGAGGAAGAGACGGTGCCTTCTTTCTGGAGATCGTGGAGTTCGTCTTTGAACTCAACTACTTGTACCCATTTACTCCATTGCTTGCGAGCATCAGAAAATTCTGTTGGTCTCAGACATCCCCTAAGTTTGGTCTTATCAGAAGATCGACAAAGCTTTATAAATCTAATGCAATAAGCAGTGATTCGTAGTAATTTGTTAAGCGTGGAACAATGCTTAAAAAGGATGAAAAAAGCATTAGTTTCCTTGATGGAAATAAAAACTTGGATCCTTTTCATCTCTAAATCCGTGCTCGGAATAACTGCTTCCCGTTGCAACTTCCACATATCTTCTGATTGACGTAACCAAGTGGGTCCACACCACCATAGTGACAAACTGGGTATTGATGTAAGGGGGATGCCTCGAGTAGCAAGGTCAGCCGGGTTATCCGAAGACACTACATGAAACCACTTTTCTGCGGCTTGGACTTCTAGTATTCGGGAAACTCTATTAGCCGCAAACGTATTCCATTTATGTGCACCGCCTTGTAACCATGCTAAAACAATCGTTGAGTCCGTCCAGGCATATATCGGTTCATTGTCTAATTTTAATGCTTGTTGAATTGATTGCAGAAGATTAGCTAGGAGCTCTGCCCCACACAATTCCAACCGAGGAAGGGATATAGTCTTAATTGGTGCTACTCGCGTTTTGGATGCTAACAGATTAATCACAATGTTTTTCGTGTTATCAATTACTCGCACATAAACTACGGCGGCGTAAGCTTTCTCTGACGCATCACAGAAGCCATGAATTTTGATGGATCTACTGGGAGAATACCCCAGCCAGCGAGGTACAATAACCTCGGAAACACTTGACATTTCCATCAGGTAATTTCTCCACTCAATAGTCATACTAGGACAAAGTTCCTCATCCCATGATTTCTTGCTTAACCACAGCTTTTGCATGAATAATTTTGCTGTTATTACCACCGGACTTATCCATCCGAGAGGATCGAACAGCTTAGCTATAAATGACAAGATGTTCCTTTTCGTATATGGTTCATTCATGGTTCATTCATTAAGTTACCGCCAATTTTGAAAATAAATTCATCAGAATTAGAATTCCAATAAATTCCAAGAGCCTTTATAGTGGATTCTGAATTCATGCAACAAGTGGGACCTTGGTTTCTATGTTCAATGGGAATGTCTTTCAATAAAGAGGAGGAGTTTGCTGCCCATTTTCGAAGCTCTAATTTTCCTGACTTCAATAGCGAAATCACTTGAGTTTGTGCAGCTTGTACCTCGCCTAGGGTATCTCCTCCAGTCAAAATGTCATCAATATATATATCATCCAATAGAATGGCCTGGGCTAATGGAAAATGTTTACCATCATCCCGCGCGAGCTGACGTAACACTCGAATAGCTAAATAGGGAGCTGATGCTACCCCGAAAGTAACCGTGAGCAAACGGTAATCCCTTATTTGAGTATCTGCACTATTCTTCCATACAATGCGTTGATATTCAGCATCTTGTTTATTTACCATTATTTGACGATACATTTCCCGTATGTCAGCGGTAAAAACAATCTTATGCTTCCGCCAACGAAGCAATAGAGACATGATATCCTGCTGTAAAGGAGGCCCAATCATTAGACATTCATTTAAAGATTGTCCATTGGATGTCCTTGAAGACGCATCGAACACTACTCTCAATTTTGTGGTACTGCTATCGTCCTTAATCACAGCATGATGAGGAATGTAACATCCTTGAATCAGACCTCGAGGGTCACTAGGGCTCTCGTCCAATTTCTCACATTCCTCCATATGATTAAACTCTAAATACTCATTTAAAACCTCGGCATATTTCTCTTGAAAGGTTGCATCATGTGCCCACCTTCTCTCCATAGCTTGGAGGCGTTTGATTGCAATGTGTCGTGAGGAACCTAATAAAGGGGGATGATGCTCGGGTGTTAGAAATGGTAATCGGACAATATATCGACCATCGGGCTGACGACGATATGTCCTTTGGAAGAAATCTTCACATTCGATTTCTTGGGGCGACAGAATCTTCTTACTGGGGATCTCCTCTAGTTCCCAAAACTTGGCTACTTGCTCTTGTAAGTCAACACAGTTGTAGAAACTAAACATTTGAGTAGACGAGACCTTTTCTTCTCGGGGATGTGGAACCATTCCGGTTAGAATCCAGCCTAATTGAGTTTCCTGAGCAATCATCTCACCATCAGGGGGTTTCATCAATCCACCCATGAGGATGTGAGTATATACATCGGCACCTAATATCACATCTATTCTTCCGGGAACCGCCCAAAAAGGGTCGGCTAAAGGAATGTTCTGAGTTTTGAGCCACGGAGGCATTGAGAATCTTTGGTTGGGCAAAAGGTCAGTCAAGGTTTTCAAAACTACGGCTTGAGTTCTAATGATAAAGGAAGGATATACTCGGGACTGTACGCACACATCCACCATTTCGCGAGATTGTGCTGTTTCTGTTTTTGCTACTCCCGTAATTATGGTATGAATAGGCGTTCGTCTTAAACGAAGTCGTTGTGTAGCATTTTCAGTAATAAGAGTCGCTTGGGACCCTGGGTCGACTAACGCTCTAAATGTTGTAAATGTTCCATCACCTGAAGAAACATTTATGAGTGCCGTCGCTAGCAAAACACTCTTCTCACTAGAAACGTATTGTGAACAAAGAGTTACAATATGACTGGAAGAAGGATTGTCCCTTAATCGTCCAGTAATTTCTGTACTATTTACTAATGGTGTGGAAGGATTTAATTGTTCTGGATACTCCTTGTGCAACAATGTGTGATGACGTTTATTGCACTTCCGACAATTATCTTTACTTTTACAATCCTTTACCATATGACTATGTGCTAAGCAATTAAAACAGAGTGAGATTTTCCTTATAAATTCGGATCTAGCTTTCGCATCTAATTGTAAGAAATCTGGGCAGGTACGTAAATTATGCGAGTTGTTGCATAAAGGACAGTTGTTTCCTTTTACCATATGATAGGAATAGGAATGTTTATTTACACGAGGCATGGATTCGTTGGAGACTTTCTTATTCTGTTTGGGTTTTGAAGGATTAACCGCTTCTAATACTCTAAATCGTGCCTCTAAGAAATCTATAAATTGGCTAAACGTTGGTAACTCTGTTGATGAACTCGAATGGGATTCCCACTTTTGATGGGTTTCTGGGGGCAATTTCCGCACAAGCAAATGAATTAGAAGGTCATCCCATTTACTGATGTCAATCACGAGAGCCTTCAATGACTCTAAACATTCTACCGTATTATCTAATAAACCTTTTATAGACTGAGCAGACTCCACAGTCATTGACGGTTGCTCTGTTAAAGCTGTTAAGTGCGCACTAACCAACACTCGTTTATTTTTATAACGCTTGCACAATAAAGACCAACACGGCTGATAGTTTGCCATGGTGATACTAAAGGGACGAAGTAGT
The DNA here is from genome assembly GCA_963924295.1 of Dioctria rufipes. NCBI lineage: Eukaryota > Metazoa > Arthropoda > Insecta > Diptera > Asilidae > Dioctria > Dioctria rufipes. Next base: position 98,374,260 of record OZ002740.1, on the reverse strand, counting down.
AACTCTGCTTCCCCACTGAGATGAGTTTTAAGGTAGTGAAGCTTCTGTACATCAGACAATAGTGGGTTTGAGTCTATTATTGACACAAATAAATCATGAAAGGAGATCCACGTCCGATAATCTCCACTAAATTTAACTAACTGTATTGGTGGTAGCGCACTATGCATCGAACTATTCACATTAGTTGGAGGGGGTGATAGCGTACACGATTGGTTTACATCCTTGCCGATATCACTGTCAATAGCTTTATACTTAAAATATAAATCGTTAATCTCACCACGATAGTCGTAAAACTTTTCTTCGTTTGTATCGAAGACTTTATCTGTGAAATATTTCTTTTTTAAATCCTCTTCTGTAACCCCTGACATAATCTCGTCATGTCTTTCCCTGTAAGAATTCCACAACTCTACAATACCGTCCAATCTACCACGATAATAACCTGCAGAGCGATTTAATGTACTCTGCTTTCTTGTATTCTCTATAAACTGCGATATAGTATTCCAACCTTGCTTTTGCTTTCTTACTAACGCATCCATCGTACCACAAGGCCTGTCAACTAGCCTATTACTCTATATACCAATATTAATCTCAATAAACTTCAAATATGGTATTTATTCTCAACACGCTGCAAAAGGACGGGCGCAATGCAAACTGACTCACAAAATGCTAAATTTGTGAAATACGATATCCAAATCTCACTACACAAAACTTGGTTCTTTCTTTTTATTTAATAGACAGACTATATATTTATGATTGGATATATAGGATTAAACGAATAAGATTAAATATATATGATTAAATATATATATGGAATTAAATCTGGTAGGGACATGTACTGTAGTTACTCACCACGGGTGTAACTTTCCTCAAAGTTTACTTGAAATATTCTGCTGTATTGATATTTCGTCGTGACTTTTTCCTTTTATGAATTGGGGCCCTAGGGCTTCTCAAAGTTCCAAGCAACAATATGCTGTGGCAATATTCCTGATATGTCCAAACATTCACTTATATCCGTGGAATCCGGATTGATGGACCAAAATGTTAATTCAGCAAGTGGACTGTATAATTTTTTCTTCACGTGGATGAAATAAAAGAACTCGCACCTTACTCGATATTGAATAATAATGTGTTTTTATTTTCCTCAACCAATGACTTGACATGTATATTATAAAAAAAAACAAGATGGCTGCCCCTCTTGAACCACAAACTCACTGGATCGAGCTTTTGTTGATATTCCGCTATATGGATGAGGTCTAACGTGTTTTGGTTTTACAGATGGAGTGGTTTAGGTTGTTTTCCAACAATATTTGTTAAGTTATTTCTATTGCTATTGTAGCTTGCATGTTTTGTTTATTGATTTTATGTTTGTTAAGTTATTGCTATTGCTATTGTACGATATCAATATTATAAAAGGCTGTGAATTCGCATATGCCTGATTTAATTAATCTAATCTATTATTAATGCTAATGCTTTTTTAAAACTTATCTGTATATGTCCATGTCTTTGTATATACATATATTATATTCCCTAGGTTCATTTCTGCCAACCTTTCAAGGTAAAGGGAAGAACTCTTCCTACTTTCGTAGGAAGGTATGGAAAATAAACACGCCTTCACTTATTCGTATATTGTATTTTAATGATAATTATTCATTTATTCTTCTAATTGAAAAAATTAGGGCTACAGTTAATTCCAGGGTTGGTTCAGAAATATAACCTTCAAATTAGATAATGTTAAACAGTTAGCAACGGAAGAATTCGAATAAATTACGGGGAGAACTGGAGAAGCGTTTATCAAAATGCTATAAAAGCTGAGGAAGGATATCTCGGGTATGAAGCCTCTTTGTACAAGTTAACAGATTATTTCCTTATCTGAAGATAGTTCTACTTCTGATTGTGTTTTAAGAAGCTACGTAAAGTGATGAGAATTTCCACATCAAATTTTTCTCTTCAGAATAAAAAAAGGCTACCTCTGTTGCAGCCAACTCCTATAGGTCTGACTTTAACATGTACGAACTAATTAATTCCACGTGCATTGCTTTTAATAATATGGCTGAACATTTTTTTGGTTGCGTTTCTAAGCATGTTCTTAAAAAACGTCTATATAATATTTAATTTGGTTCTTCTATTTAACTTGTTTAAATTTTTGTTATTCTATGTTGCATTGCATGCCATTTTTTCCGGTGTTTTGTTTATATATCCCAATAATTAAGAATATTAAAATACTTTAAAATCTGGAGTGCAATTTACTTCTTTGCGATAAATTTTACTGAAAAGCAATTTCAACATTTGATTTTCTAACAGCGCAGATAAACATATCATGCTTACAAACTTTCTCATTTGTAAATAAATTAGTCTGCTTTTACAGTCGCTAGAGGCAGTTGGGCCTGTTTTTTGTTTTTTTTTTTTTATTGTGTAGAAAATTTCTAAACTTGTTTTTAATTTATATAAAGAACTTACATACATACATGGTGCATGTTGAGTATAATAGCAAAAACATGAAATTATTTCTTAGATAATTGCCGAAATATTTCCCATTCACGAAAAATTATCAAATGACTTGAAACGTACTCTAACGCTGGGCCATACTCTCGATACATAAATAAATACATATGTTCTTGGAATTTTCATTTATATTTGCTGCATCGACAAATTTCTTAATATTGCTCTCTGTCTCTAAGAAAATGACATCCTGCTGATGGGACAATTAGTGCAGTCCGTATTTTTACATCCTCGATGAAATCATAGGATATACTATACTTGCTATTCCCTTTAACGAATAGAAATAATGTTGGTAGAACAAAATGGTTGGACATCAGCGCATAACATTAAAAGTTATTCCATCCGTCTGTTCGTCTGTCCGTCCGCACTCACGATTCCTCGAGAACGCATTCACTTAGAGCTGGAATTTTTCACATTTATAAAAAAAAAAGTAAATTTAATTTCGAAAATGGCCGGGTAACTCCATCGTAGGGTTGCTATACAAAAATTTTGATTTTCAGTGTTTTTCACTATATACAGGGTGGGCCAAAAGTCACCATGGGGTTTAAAAATAACTAACTTTTTCGTTTGTACATTGCTCCACACCCTGTTGCCCGTTTCTCTTCATTCCTTTTTTACATGATAGCCAACTGTCTGTTCTTCATAAGTAAGCATGTTTCCCCACCCCACCTTACCCCCCATGGTGACTTTTGGCCCACCCTGTATTTGGGAACTGACTAAGAACGCGTCGAACGCGTCTGCCAACCCGCTCTTGGCGTTGCCATACAATGCTTTGATATTCCACTATATTTGGTTGTATACCGACCTGTTCTCCACAAACCTGCGCACAAGGTTGGTCACGACACTGATACTCCCGCATCTGTTACATGGTCCCAACATGTTATCAAGACTCGACTCAGGCTGCAGGCGTAAGCTCGAAGTAGCCTTCAATTATTCCATATTCTTCGATATGATCACATTTCTCCCTTTCGCCCCCGAAGACTGAATTGCTCTTTGAAGCATATATTTATAACGCAGAGCATTAATCTTTTTATTCAAATTACTGAACACACATAAACCGGTATATCTCCACGAAATTTTAAAATTTTGCATAGTGACAGACCTAATGACTTACTATTGCCTAGCTTAAAATATTTGGTCTTGAATGTGTCTTACTTTGTTTCAGCTATTATGGATCTATTGTTATGTAACTATTGCTCATCTTTTATTTAACCTTTTGGTTGTAGCATTAATAATTGAGTTATTTAGGAACTCTTTTTATTTATCGAAATCACTCCGTTCTAGGTGAGTCTGATGGAATGGGGTGTTTATTTTAACAAGAATAACGACTATGCACGATAGAAGAACCGTGCGCTTATTTGCTCACACTTATGGCATCGAACATTTTTTTCTCACAAATCCGAATTATTGCTCGTGCTAATATAACCGTAAACTTAATTTATCTCTAAGGAGGTCTATTAAAAAATTAACATCTCTATTCACGCTAGATGAATCGTGTACTTATTTTTTATTATTCGATGATTTTTGTTAATTGCCCGTACTTATGGGATCGGACATTTTTTTCTCACAAATCGGAATTATTGCTCGTGCTAATTGAAATATACACTTAATTTTTATACTTTTTTGATTTAAGATCTGCTCGTGGGTTTACACGCCGTTCGATTTTTCCAACAAAAACTCAACTAATAAAAACTCAACTGTTAATAACTCAAAAACCAATGTTCTCGCCCTCAAGAAGTTCTTTTTGGCCACAAGTGCTTATTATGTACTTTTGCCTGTGAAGAAAAATTTCGCTTTGTTTGGACATATTCATACAAACGAATTCCATTCGACGAAGGCTAGAAAATTGGTAACTTAGAACCGCAAGCCTAATTGAAAATCTTTTGTCCAGGTTCGACAAGCCCTTCCAGCTCCATTCAGACCAAGGAAGAAATTTTGAAGCGAAGCTGTTCGAACAAATTTTGCAACGATTTAGCATAGAAAAGACGAGAGCTACAGCGTTACACCCTCAGCCTGATGTAATGGTTGAGCGTTTTAATCGCACACTCTTAGTTGCACACTACACTCCAAGTTAATTTATTGCAGGCAAGTGGACTACTTGCTCTTGGTAGAGAACTGCGTCTGCTTTTTGACCTGTTTTATGGCCCTATACCAGCCTATACTCATCAATTACCTGCAGCATATGCAGAAAATTATTTCAAATACTAGAGAAAGTTCAAAAACTAGTTCGTGTAAATTTACACCCCCTCAGCTCCTCGGTACGGGATAAGGTCTGGATCTATAATCCGAATCGTCAACGAGGAAAATCTCCAAAATTGCGGCACGATTGAGAAGTCCCCTGTCACATTTTAAACCACCTCAGCGACGTGCTGTACTGGGTTGAATATTCTGGAGGCCGAACAATGAAAGTCCTGCATATTGATAGATTAGCACAGATCAGTAAAACCAACCAGATTAATGCGACCGTTCCTATAAATTTTAATTATCACGAAAATAATTTTTTGGTACCGTGGGAGAAGAAATTATAGGAATTTCCTCCAAGATTTTTCTAAAGTAGAGCTTTCAACCTGGAAAGGGTTTGGGCAGAAACTATCAAGGTATTACTGTTGCTCTTCCAATTCAGAAGCATTCTTTACGGGAAGGCCTTGGCTTTTCTAAGCTGCCGACGGGCATGGCGGCGATTTCTATGTACTGTTTCCATCTTAACAAAAATGGCGACAATTTGTAGTAGTCCTAAATTAAAATTTGGGTAAAAAAAAAAAAACAAAAAACCCAAAGTAAGAGCAGTAAGTCGCAATGTAAATTAAGAAGTTCAAAACTTGTTGCTCCCCTGGAATCTTCTTAAGGTTCCAGTTTCGAGACAGCCCGCCTGGCTCAGAAAGTTTGTTGGACGGACGCCGGCCTAGTCGGAATAATGGTTAGATTAAAGCACAGACTCTGAGGCCAAACTCTCTTTGCGGAGCTAGTGGAAGCACACACTTCCAAAGACTACCTGAAAGTGTAAAACTATTTGACCTAGGTGTGAACGCAACATGTCTATTTGACTCTGATCTGTATAGTGAGAGTAATTCAGCAGCGCAGACCGGACCCAAACCCCTCAGTAAAACCAAAGGAATACTGTTGCATTTCTGACTAGGTTTCCAGCTTATCGACAGCTGGGATTCAATGCCAACCGAATAAGAACTAAGCAGACTTAAACCAAAAATCAAAAAAAGGGAAAAAGATCTTACAAAAATGACCGCTTACCTTGCCTCTGGGCCTTTTATTCTCGTGTGAGGACCCAGATCATTCAAGTCCTAAACGAAGAATCCCAAATCTTTGCACGAAGATCTGACGGAAGCATATCCACTGACACAATTTTCATGAGGGTCATCGATAATTAAAGGCACGTCATCATCAGCACATTTCATTTATTATTATTATTTTTTTTTTTGCAAAAACCACAAATTGAACGGAATTGTAATTTTTGTAATTTTTGCTTGAGTTTCCATTTCATTCTTTCTGATCTCTCACCTTAGGGGCAGAGCGCTCTGACTATCTGTAACTCGCAGAAGACCTTTAGGTTGGGCGGAAGTATCAATGAATTGGAATAAATCCGCTTTAAATTCCTTGATTAATAAATACCTTCAGGAGAGGTCTTTCACTAATAACCCTTCCTTTAGCTTATCTTCGGTTAGTACTTCCATTTTTTTTACCAGGGGGCAATGTAACGCGACGAATTCCCCAACTACAAACTTGGCAACTCGTGCGGATAAGCGATGATTTTGCGAGCAAAATTTTTTTTAAGTAAAAATCGAACAACGTTGGATTATTAGTTGATGAGTAGCTTTAATCTTAAATCTTAAAAATTGCATCTAATCGAATTTAATTAAATTTTTTTTGTAAACCGCGAGTAACGAATAATCGAAATATAAACAGAAATAATTATCTACTTCGCGAGTTACGCATTTTCTTTTTTTTAATCATTTTGTTTTTACCCGCTTTGCACGGACAAGATACCGAGGCTGGTACTTTTACTGTTTTCCCCAGCATAAGTTCGCAGAAGAAGCAGATACTAGCAAGGATCCAGTGGAATCCCTACGGACAACTCGAAAGAATATACACAGGTTACCGAGCAAGGAGCCACAAGGCTCAACTTCCTGCAGGCGTATATAAAAAGCTAAGTTCCTTTTATTATCTCTTCTTTTACTTATTTTCCATCGACGTTTACATCTGGAGCCATTTTCGTGTGCGTCTTGGAATCTTGCTTTGTTTTTCGTTTTGACCTTGATTCCAGTATTTTTGGTCAACTCTGAGCTAGTTCATTGTTATAAGGTGAACGAATTTTGTTAGGAGAAATTCCAGTAAACGCTCTCTAGCGAGGACCGCTTTGTCAAACTGAAATAAAAAGAAATGACCCATAACACAAATTTCTAACAGAACTAACTCAACACACATTTTTACGGTTCGCACGGAATAAAAAATAAAGAAAAAAAAATGATGCTATTTGTTCTCTTTTGTAATTGTTTAGCGATTGCGATTTCATCTGACTCCAGTTCACGTCTTCGTCGATCTCAAAAGCTTTAAGGTAGAGCGGTGCGTTATTTATCAAAGCTAGATGTCCTTCGTTTATTTTTTTTAACTTAAGCTTAACATCCCTACATTTATTTGGGCATACATAAAGCCAACATAACGCCAAGTGAATTCCAACAATGTGGCCCAAGAAACAATTTATTTTATATAGTAGTAACCGTAAAGTTTCCATTACCAAATTATATAACTTAGATTATATAGACTAGTACTCGAAACCTCTTCGTAACCACTATAAACCCCTTATAGAGCTTAAATGGAGGATTATATAAAGGTTACTGGACTTGATTTAGGTAACGTTATATAACTAAAAGTTTTATAAAATGAGTAATAAAAATATTCTGGTTAACTTAATATAACTTCTTATATAACCCTTATATAACCTTATAAGCGTTGTTTATAATGGTGTTGGTAACGTTTCCACAACGCTTGGAATTTTTTCAGACTGATTACTTTTAGTGATTGAAATGTTAGGGAAATTACTTTTTGTTACCTCTATAGAACAATATAAGGCAAATATTTACCCAACCTATTTTGAAATAGAATTTCGATATTTTTTTGTACCGCATTTTTTATAAGGTAAGGGTTTAATATTTTTCCATCTTAGAATTACAATTTATTGGCATATACGTGGTGAAATTCAGCTGCAATTAAAATTTTACTCTGATTATCATTATAGATACTTCTAAAAAATACAGACCGCTCCAGAAATAAGCTATATTTAATTATTTTAATTAAATATGAAAAAATTTAAAATTTTTGTTTAGGTGATATCAATTGATAAAAGTAACATTACATTATTTAGAAAAGTTATATATCTAAAATGATGTATTTTCTTCATATGAAATTAAAACGGAAGCCATATTTCAGCAATTTAAATAATTGGCTTAACCGATATTTTCTTTTTTATCTGCAATGCACAGATGAAAAAATGGCGGCTTAGACTTAAATGAACAAATTACCATTATAAAACTTCAACTACTTTTATATAAACTCTGGCTCTGTTATATAAACTCAATTACCCTTATAAAACTTCTAGACATATTATTTAACTAAATAAACCCTATATCTACCATTTAGTCATAATATATTACCTTGGGTAATGTTATATATCTTAAAGTAATGACAAATTGTCTGTGTCATGTTCTTCTTATAATAATTTTTGTTGTACGCTCCTCGGTAGTGTAATGAATAATTTTCGTTAGGAAAAAAGAAGACCTACTTTACTAAAAGTCTCCCATTTTTATAACAGTCACCTTCGTTACTAAAACGCCATAAATAAATGAAAATAATTTTATAATGGCTCCATTCGATACTAAACGGATAACGGATAACGGTCACCGTAGTTACTACAAGGCCACCAAAAAGCGTTACAATATTTTATAGTGGGTATATGTATTACCGAAAGTTCCCAATTTTTATTAAAGTCACCTAAATTACTGAACGTTTTCCAGTTATATAAGGGTAACCACGGATACCACAATAAACACCTATTATCAATCAGTTATATAACATGGTGCTGAAAACAGTTATAAAGCTTTCTTATATAACTTCTAGTAATGGTTACACTAAGTTATATAGACCGGTGATTGAAACATTTCCATCACCAACTTATAAAACCTTTAGTAACATACTTCCACGAGAACTATTAGTAATCTTAAAAAACTCTAATATAACTACGTCACCAATTGGTAATATTATAAAACTCTTATATAACCACTCAAATTCTTATATAACCGAGTAACCATTATATACCCCTTATAAAACTACCCATCACCTTCAGTCACCAAAAATTGGAAAAATTGTTACTTGGGGGAGACCTTGAACGCTTGTTGATCATTACAACACGTGCTGTATCAAGTTTCATTCGATAGCACTCGTTAGTCATTACCGTTCGATGAAGACATGAATTTATTTTAAATTTTGTAATTTACTAAACAAAAACACGAAACTCAAAACATCGACTTAAAAATGTTGTACTACTTTATGCTATTGCTCAATAGTGGCAATCGTGAACTCTGACAGCTGACCAGCTGTTTCAGGTCTCCTAGTCTAAAAGAAGTTGACAGCGCATCTCTGCCTCAGCTGATGCGTGCACCACAGCTCGGGAATTTGGCGAACCTAACAAGGTTGGCGAACGTGGCATAATATAACCGCTATACCAACCAGATAACCAGGCGATTGGGATAAGAAGGAATTTGTGATTATGGAAGCTCTCAACGATAATAAGAATTTAATTGCTCCTTCACTTCCGCTCGGCCAGGACAATCAAAGATTTGAGCACTCAAATAATATGTTATAAACAAAAGCGTTACAATATCATAGTTTAGTTAGTTAATCGTCTCTGAAAATATCAACATTCAAACGAAAATATATAAGTAACCGAAACTTTTTTATTGGTTTTCTTTCCATCACATATTCTTCCACCAAAATCTTCCATATTCAAGTACAAATTTATCTATTAGATGTACCGTCATTACGTTATTATGTACCTGCAAATTTCATGAAATCGAGACTGGAGAGTATTTTAAAGCCAATTACATACATATAAACTCCCAAAATCCTTATTTTTTACATGTCATTACCCAAGTTTATGCGTTTTCTGAAACTATGTATAATTTTTATTATGATAATATGCACAGATTTCGCAAAGTTGACTAATATTTCATGTTTTTTAAGATTTCAGTGGTAACCCCCTTAAAATACCGAAAATTTTCTTCGGTGACTTTTACTTGATAGTTATTTACGTTTAAAAAATCTGCAGACCTCCTTGAGTGAGAACGCGAAAAAAACTGGTTGATGGGAGCCGGAGCAATATTTTGAATATTTAAACTAAAATTAAAAGAAATTTCCCTCGAAATAAATGTCAGAATATTTCGTTATATTATTGCTAGTAGTAGATTGCAAGTTCAAAGTCTTAACTAATCTTATTTCATCTTATTTAGTGTATAGTGATTAAATTCGCAAAATAAACTGATTTAAAATTTAATAGTTGAAGGTAATAGGCGGCCGAGCTTCATTCCCAAAGCATACGTTTTGAATGACTATCAGAACCAGCTCGCTGAAGTGACACACGGTCAACAATACATGTTTTTCATCACTTAGTCGTTGTTAATACTAGTATGTTGTTGTTTTTTCCTCTCGTATTTATAATTTGATGTAGAATTGTTACAAATAAAAGTTCTTAAAATTCTTCTATTCTCCATCTTTGGACCGATTCTAAGAAGCATGGGTTCGTTTCCGTCCGAGAAAAAAAAAATAAAATAAAAATCGAATTTACAATTTATTTGTGCGCTTTCACCGTTACTGGTTAATGCCAGCTGAAAACAAAACATGGCTTAATAGGCTAGACACAAATTAAGAAATACAAGAGGGAAAATCATCTGCCTCGTTAGCTCAGTGGTCATAGCCTGACGAGGCGGCTCAGTCATATTATTAACAGCAATGCACATGCGATTAATAGTTTCGTACATGTTAAAGTTAGACCTGGAGGAGTTAGCATGCAACAGAGGTAGGAAGCAACAAATAGTGGAAGCAACGCAGTTGGTACACTTTAGTGAGAACTATCGAATAGTCCTAGCAACAGACGCATCATCGTATGGATTAGGAGCAATCATTTCACATATATACCCAGATGGATCAGAACGCCCTATGGCTCATACGCAAGTACAGTCAACTGGAAAGGAAGCTCTGGCTATTATTTTCGGAATTAAACAATTCCATCAATACTGGTATGGTCGGGAATTTATTTCATATATCGATCACTAACCACTAGCCACGATTTTCAATCCAAATAAAGAATTACCAGTGATGACAGCACACCGCCTACAAAGATGTGCTATAATTCTAATGGGCTACATGTATCGTATTCAGTATAAGCCGACGAAACGAAATGCTAATGCAGATGCATTATTTAGATTGCCCGTAGGACCGGATAAGCACTTAGATAAGGAAGTTTGCCTTAAACTTAACTGGGGACAGAAGAATTTACTGATAATTTTCCCATTGCAGCGAAAATCATTGGAGATCATACAAGTAAAGATAAAACTTTGCAGAAAGTTAAGCAATATATCCGTAACGGGTGGCCAAACAAGCTTGGTAAGAATGAAGAAAATTTACAGCCATTTTGCCATAGACATTTAGCACTTACTATCGAGAAGGATGTTTTATTGCTGCACACCAACAATTATCGTGTAGTAATACCTGGTACGTTACAAAAACACATTATGCAACTTCTTCATGAAGGTCACTGGGGTATAGTGCGAACGAAGCAGCTAGCCCGAAAATATTGCTGGTGGCCAAAAGTGGACATCGAAGATAAAATTGCTTCTTGCCGAATCTGTCAAACAAACAGATCTAGCCCAAGACGTGAATTTAGCACCTCGCCTAGACCTCAGTAACATTGGGAGAGAATTCATTTGGACTATGCAGGACCCTATTTAGGGGATATGTGGTTAATATGTGTAGATGCATACTCAAAGTTTCCATTTGTTAGCCAAATGAAATCCACTACTTCAGTAGCGACTATACAAGCCCTCAAAGGTATATTCGCCCTCAAAGAATTGCCTCAATGCATAGTGAGAGATAATGGCAGCCAATTAACATCTAAGGATTTTTACCAGTTTTGCGCAGTTAATGGTATGACTCATTTAGCTACAGCCCCTTTCCACCCAGCATCAAATGGTGAAGCTGAGCGCTTCGTGCAAACATTTAAGTCAATATTATCGAAAGTATTGGAGGAAGCCCACAACAAAGACGGAGCTTTACTTACATTCCTAAGTACTGACAGAGTCTCGCCAAATGCAAGTAGAGGAAAATCACCAGCCGAGATGTTGCCGGACGACAACATCGAAATTTGCTGTCCTTGTTAAGGAGTATGCATGGGACAAAAGATTACCCACAAAACCAGCCCAGACAAATGCGTTTCAGCAGAAACCAACCGGTATATGCTCGAAAATATGGAAGAGGATCAAAATGGATAGAGGCAATCATAATCAGTACTGTAGGTCGTATGATGTACAAAGTAAAAGCAAATGGATACATTTGGAGAAGGCATCAATATCAACTCAAACCCAGATTACTCTGCATCAACAATCCACAGTTAACCTCAGCCACCGAAGAACCTTCAAGTATGAAGTAGCCTGCACCAACTGCAGAGTGTTCAAGTATGAATCAGCATACACCAACTGAAGAACCTCGAAGTCTGAATCAGGATTCAACAGAACCACATCTCACTAACCAATCTTCGGAGTTGGCAAGTATATATATTTCGAATAATCCCGGTCTTGTCCTAGAATCCAAACAGATTATGAAGTACAACCAAAATTGGAACCAGCCCCTGAAGAAACATGTAGAGGACCGCAACGAATCCGTAAGCCCGTGGACCGCTACCAACCCAGTACCTAATCTCAAGTGGAGGAGGAAAGTGATATGTATGCACGCATTACTTGGGTGAGCCAGACAAAACAAATGTATGCATCACAACTCACAACCATATGGATGAGTGTCAGCAGATCAGTTCCGTGTCAGCTTTCATCCATTACGGTCGTGGTCTAATAGAGTAGGTTATCTCAGCTTTATATCTAGAGTAAACCATAAGAGTCAGTAAATAATAATAATGAATTGTTTAATTCGGAATAATTACTAGTGAAATAAATACATATGTACTCATATCACGATAATGACTTTTAATGGGACACAACAAAATCAATTTCAAATTATAATTCAAGAGATCTAAGTTTGGAAGTAGCGTAGACTTTGCATCACTCGAACATATAAAATCTTAGAAATCCAAGGAAAAGAAGCATGGAAGTATAGGTTGAAATTAACAGAAAACCGAGAATTTTATGCATTTTACAGTAATTTTTTGTTAAATCTAATTGCTGCACTACGCTTTTAGGGAAACGAAAATTCTTTCAATCTCCGAATGATAATTTTTTTTTGTCTTATCACATGACAAATATTTATCTCTATGTAATATGTATTATGTACCCACTTATCTTATGATTTTCGCAAAATACATGGATTAACTGTTTTTCTTAAACCTTATTGGAATGAGAATATAATTATAAAACATTAACTTAATTAGTTCATTGTCAGCTTCTAAGTTCAAAGCCATACCCTGTATACCGATTTCAGTATAATAAGACCAAGTAAACCTTACCTTTAATCCTGACGAAACTTTCACCATTTCATTCAGCTCGAATATTTTTTAGGCTATAAACACGAGAAATACCGTCTCCAATGCTCAATACGCATCCACTCTCATCTAAGTCAGCTCGTGGGGTGTCAACCAAAGTTCTTTCCTCCAAAATTGAGGACTGTATGATAAATAAAATTTGCGTACAGCTGTTGAAACAGCTCGGAAGGTTGCTTTATCGGTAACCTTAATGAGAAAATGACAATTTATTGCAAAGTGATCGTCCATCGTTTTCTCCTGGTGAGGAAAGATAAAAATAGTTATCAGATTCCTAACTGCTGAAAACTCGGAATAACACGTCTACGCCAAGAGCTCCCAATCTACCTTTATTATGGTTACTCTCAATCTCTTGCTAATGCTCATCTGGAAGTGGAATGCAATTGGACTGAGCGCTAAAGACCGATCTGAAAGGATTTCAGAAATTAAGATGAACAGGAAACTATATGAAGGATTGGTGGAGGGCATGAAGCAAAACTTCATATTTTTCCATGGACACCACCCCAACATCTCAGGAGCCCAAAGAAAGACCGAAATATGGGCCAATATAACGGATGACTGCAATGCTTTGAGGAGCAGAGACCAGCATAAAGATGCAGCAGGATGGAAGCGCGTACGATACTACAGGCTACCTCGCGGGACTCTATAACAGTATCAGTGGCATTTAATAAAATTATTCGTTTCTAAATTTCCCATTCGATCGTTTAAAAAAAAACAAATTCGTGTTAATTATTTGGTTTATTTTTCATGGGGGACTCTTCTTGAAACTGCGACTTATCTGCAGATATAGGCACACTTTTTAAATTTAGAATAACTTGGCTTTAAAAACTTTATTCCAAAATTATTGTGAAAAATTTTTACATTTACCTTTTACCTATGTTTTTTTATTCTTTTGTGTCTAGTTTTAGTCTTCATACATTTTGTGAAGTTTCTTTTTTGTATTGTTTGAGCCTTTTGCGACCTTTTAGATTTAGTTTTGTTAGAGCCCTTTTCTTTCTGTTTTCAGAGCCACTTTTTACAAATTTTCTTTTTTTCTATATTAAGAGTAATTTTATAACGTGTTTAATAAAGAATCATATATTACATAAAAAAAAATATTTTTAAAATTGTTAAATAATGTTTATTATGATCGCTTTCTTATTTCGGGAATGACATAAGAAGCAAGCTGAAGGAAAAGATTTGAAAAAAATTGAAACTATACCAACCGGACCGGAGAAGGCCCTCTGTGCAGTATAAGCTTTACTGAAGGAGAAATGAACATTATTGAAATGTGCCAGCTTAAAAATTTAGGTGGGCTTACTGCTGTTTGCGAGGGTGGTCTTGTTGTTCCCGATGCACGCCATTTTCCGCTTCCCTCGGCAAGTGTTTAAATTTAATATGCATTAAGAAATCTTAAAAATATTTATTTTAGGCATCGAAGGCTACCCAGGAATTATTAGAAGAATGGGGTGGTGTTGGACTGGGAGAGGCGGGCAGCTCACCGGCGAGGACATCATTAACGCCTACGTTACCATTGTTTTCGCCAATATGTCCTTCAGCACCTGTAGCCCTAGAAAGTGAACCTGTTGCAAGGAAACGCCAAGCCAATCCTGCATATAGGAGATTAATAGTAATGGAGCCTCCTCCCTCAAGAAATGCTGGCTCTCTAGAAGAAGCGTTTGTAGAATGATGATTTGTATATTACAAATAATTTCAAAATGAGAGTCTGAAGAAATGTAAGAAGTGGACGAAAAATTTGCGATGCATGGGAGATTTGTCTGAGAGGCAGACAATCGCTGCAGAGAAAAATATATGACTTCTAGAAAAGTTTTGCGCACAATTAGATAATAAATAAAAACAAAAATTTATTTTTTACTTAATATTTTAGAATCCTTAGTCTGTAATATTAGCAAATAATAATGATGGTGCTACTGCTTGCACTACTCTCTCCCTGACTTCTGGTGAAAATGGTGCACGTAGCACTATGAACTGAAGGCAGTGTCGGAATATTTGTTTAATATCAAAAAGTTGTGCAGTACCACAGTTGCATTAATAATTCTTGCAGCAGCAGTGGGGTTGTAATGCAGCTTCCATTCCCCAATAATACATCTAAATATTAAATTAATATATACTTTTATTTTACATCAATTATAGCAAATTATATAAGATGATTCTTTCACACTCCATTAACCCTGTCTACTTGACTGCGAATTCGTTTATGTTGGACATTATAATTTTCTTCCGCCCTATTTATGGGCTATGGCGTAAGCAACCATGGCTGCAACGGATATCCGGAATCCCCTACAAATTTAAATGTATACATATTTTAATCATTTTAAGTTTTAACTAGTATATTGCAATTACCTAGTATTCAACATTTTTGTTTATCCGCAGATAGAAATTCATTTTCAAAATGGTCTCAAATTATGCTATTTGCCCAAACGAAGCTGTCATGAGTATAGCCACAATATCTCGCGTTAGTACTGGGGATTAGCATTCGATGGTCACAAATCTGAAATTGCATTCAAGTTATTATAACATGAAATAAAAAGTAATAAATTAGACTTACTATTTGTGTGTTGTGGTTATTGTGTGGTACCCTTTACTGCTGACGTAGGTGAACTTCACATCCTTTCTTAAGGTAATTTGGGTGCAGTCGATTAACCCGATTACACCCGGAAGTCCTTGGTCTTCAAATCTTAAATTAAAATTGTTGTTAGTACATATGGATATTTTTGTAAACATTACACAGTTACGCGCTCTGAATTGCTGCTTTTCATCTCGTGATACGGGAAAACATACATAATTTTCCATTTTCTTATTTAATAGCTCTATAATACCCCTTATGCACGAGAAACGGAAGACTGGCTATGTGTCGTAGAAATTGAGGGCCACTAGGCACTAAAATAATAAAGTAATGTTTGTACAGATGTAAAATATTTTTACTTTTTTATAACCTTCAAATGGAATGGAATTGCCCTTGGATCCTCATCTGCGTCATAAATTGCTTCCAGTTCCTGTATTAGAGCTATTTCAAGCTCCTATTTGAACCGAAAGTGTGCGATAAAACTAAAAATATATATTTTCGACTTAATATTTGCACTGACGTTTTACACTTTACTTACCCCATCCGACTCTTGACTGCTACGTACGTATTTAAGGAATACGTTATTCTTATTGTACCTGCAGGAAGCATCCAAGGAACTATCTGAATAATATACTGTTACTCTAAGTAAAAAAAAAGTGCTATGTCTATTCATATCAAATATGGACACAAACTAGACATCGAATGAACTTGTAAGGGAAACGGAACAGAAATTCTTACGCACATATATAACGAAAAAGGAAAGCAAAAAAAGGAAACAATAGTGGAAATTCGTAAATTCGGAAAAGTTCCAGAGAGTAAAATAAATAAAATATATTTTACTTACCCTTGACATTAAATGCAACATACTCAGTTAGTCACTATGCTCAAAATTGCGTACAAAAAAGGTTTAAACAACAATGAACAGAGCAATCAAATCACTATATAACATGCCATGGCTAACTTCTACTAAAGAAATATTAAGAAAAACATGCAAACTAAGTTTAAGTCACATAATCATGGTGGAAATGGCTAAATTTATTACAAACTGATGAACAAACTTATAAAAACAAACAACACAAGACGAAGAAATGATATGAGGAAAGGCAACAACTAAAAGAGAAAGGTTACGCACAGGATTATCAGCAACTCAGGCTCAAAATTTGTATTGACCGGAATTATTTATTGAAATCCTTCCCGCTCTCTCCATTGAATCACGGAGTGCGCGACATGCAACATCTGTAAATCGTTGTTAATTTTTGCCCACACTGTTCGATTGGAGACAAATCGGGCCTGGATGAGGGCCACTTAATAGCAAGGATTTTGTTTTTAACTGATCATGCTATACGTTTCTTACAAGTATGAAAAGAAGCGGCATCCTACTGTCATATGAATTTTTTATCCGTATATTTCTGTACCTTTTACATTTAAAATAATTAGCTTTTAGAATTTTAATAAGACCATTAAAAATTACTTAAAAAATATCAAAAAGTTACTATTCGATATTTAATGCCACTAAGTGAAATATTCTTCTCATAATTAATTTTGTATAAGGTTTTTTAATGGTACATTTTACTGTGGTAAGGTCCCCTAAAGTAATCATAACATTATAGATGTATAGATGATGTATAGATTATAGATGAAACTCAACACTGCAGTTGTAAACAAAAATAATGTAATCATATATGGCGACGAAGTAATTTCGCATCCTTTTCATATCGTATGATGGTATTCTTGGAACGGACTCCTTGCAACTATTTAAAGCAAAAATCGAGAATCACGCGAAAGCACTTAGCCTAAATCATAAGTCTAAAGCACATGCCATAAACCTCTCGTCGCTTGGCTTTTTAAAAAAATGCAAAAATACTTTGTAAGTAGGTTTTTTTTTATCATTTGAATAAAAGTACATATCACGTCATATCATGGTAGATTGTTTGCTACTAACTGAGAAACAAATTGATAAAACTACTCTACTAGTACTAGCTATAATAGTAATCACATTCTGGCAAGACTTGTTTCGCTCTCGTGAGAATTTCATGAGCAAATTTTTCACAATTAGAGTTAATAATACATTCGTCAGCCAAAACTGATGAGAGTGGAAGTAAAAAATTCCTATAGGGATCCTTGCTAAGTCGATATGATTAAAAGGAATTATAAACCGCACTGAATGCTGGCTGTTTATCAGAATGAAAGTAGCCACAATTTTTGTGAATTATCTCAGCCCCTTTAGTTGACACGCTCATATATATACAGTGATATGGCCGATAATTAAATTCACAGGGAAATAGGTAGAACATATCTGAAAAATATCCAACTTTAAGTAGGGTGTTGGGGAGAAAAAAAAAATTCTATACTTATCAGGGTGGACGTAAATTGAAATATTTATTAGATATTGATCGCCACAGGTAATCTTCATTTTGTATTCATCATGTATTGGCAAAATGTAATCTTCCTACTTGAATAGCCTCATTCTTGTGAGATTCATTAGCATAACTTAAACGTTTACAATCGTGTATGGTCGAAAAATATATATACCTTATACCTTTTCTCGCTCATAAGAAATCATTTACAACTATGACATATACGTGAACGAGCTTAAATTCCGGCTTCAGCAAGCAAAACAGATCGCCAGAGAAAGTTTTATTAAACATACATAATCTAAAAAATCAATATGATAAAAATATTAATCTATCCTTCTTAAAAAAAGAACGACCTCGTTCTTTTGCACGACAAACATCCTTACAAGAGAAAATGTAAGAAACTCCCCGCCCATATAAACTCATTTCCACAAAAGGTGTAAATTCAACAATCTTTGTAAAAGACAAGCCAATAAAGGATCATAACAACAGACTCTTGAGCTGCACCTCTAATTAAGCATCCGTTTAAAAATATATAAAAAGATTTTTCTAGGACGTATACTTCTTAAAACGTACAAATTATTTTGTCCATAGGTACTATGAATAACTTACCTTGTTGTATCAGCGACGGCAAGAGATGAATCTAAAAGCTGCGATATTATCGATCTGCAAAATAAACTAGGAATCCATTTCGAGCAAATAGAGCAGATAAGCTTGTTCAACGATAGATAATAACTATTAATCCATACACAGTATAAAAAATAATTTGGTGTAAATATACGTCGTTTGCTGGATAACATGAATTCTCAATCCATTTCGGATAATTTTAAATAATTTATACCTTATGATCATGGAGTTTTAATTTTTTTACCCCGAATGGTATAAAAATTTACCTCTATATCCGAATGAGACTTGTTTTGATTGAAAAACTCAAAAATATTATCCATCCGGATAACAAAAACACCCAGCGGGCGGAGCTCCACCTAGCGGAAAACATCGAAAATATTTACTTTAAAACTCCGATCGGTATAACATTACCGTAGTCTTCCACACAGAACAGTATCTAAACCGTTCGGTGTAAAATACAACAGGTTCTATCGTGATTAGAAAAAAAATATGACATAGTGTCATTCGTAATTTCATATTTGTAAAGGCAAGTGTTTTACAAGTGAAAGCTGCAAGCGTGAAGATAGTATTTAGTTGTTTTTTGTTTTTGTTTGTTTGTTTTGAAAATATCTTTAGAGTGGAGTTACAAAAGTAAAGGCGCATTTGTTCTTTGATAGCAGACTAAAAATATTTTAATTTTAGATAATATCCAAAACTATTTCATTTTGATGCAGTATGCAATTTTGTATATTATCTAAAATTAAAATATTTTTATTTTTCAATAACGTACCTACTGGACAATTCATGTTCGAAGGAAACATTAAAATAAGATTTGTACGCGATTCGGTGTAAAATTACACAAAATAGGGGTTTCGAATGCATTTCCGATCGGGGTATGTATCATACTTCTGAAGAAGTTCTGAATTTTCACCGTATGCAATAATAATTATCCTATGTCAGAGTTTGGTAAAATTATATTTATGAGAAATAATAGTTACACGACTTTAAAGGGAGAAATGTACTCCACAAATGTACGGACCTCATTGAACACCCTTTTGGTGTTCATGGAACACCGAATTTTTTACTGTGTACGATGCACAAGATTCCACGGACAACTTTCCTCCGATTACTAAATATTCAGAAAAATACTTTGGGATGATTTTATCGTGACTGCAATTAATTTTGTAACTTCACGCCACTGTTATTCAGAGTATTTGATTTAAGCAATCTATTAATTTATTATTATAATTTATAATTTAATACTTCGTTAATTAATTAAGTTAATCAATTATTTTCCCGTACTTTAGACAACAAAATTTCAATTGACTGTCAAAGTGATTAACCCGCGTCATTTTCAGTTCATTTCCAGTCGACCACAACCTGAATGAGTTGAATTACAATAAAAAGGAAGAAGAAAAGCAATTCATTCCTTAGGCGTATATTCTGACACTTAAGTACGATAAAAGATGTGATTAACCCGCGTCATTTTCAGTTCATTTCCAGTCGACCACAACCTGAATGAGTTGAATTACAATAAAAAGGAAGAAGAAAAGCAATTCATTCCTTAGGCGTATATTCTGACACTTAAGTACGATAAAAGATCAGAATCACCCCCAGACCTGGCTAGCGTATTCAAGAACTGGTCTTAGAAAGTAAGAACTCTCCGAAACAACGTTTTATTAAGATGAAAAACAACTTCTTATGTCCACTTAACTCCAAAAGGAATCTTTTATTTGATGATTTACACAATGAAAATGTTCTAAGCTGATTACACGTTCATTGCAATTAATTTGGAAGAATGATATTTCACACAGTCCAAGGTCGCGCGAGTTATATTTGTTCTTGCATTTAATAATAAAAAAAATAATAAAAATGAAAAAAACACAATTAATTGAATTTAATAAAATTTATTATTACTGGACGACACGAGTTTAATATCAGAACTAACTTACTACCTTTTTTGATAATTCTTACAGGTATCGTTGCGCTTTACCTGGTAGACATTACCTAAGCATTTTTAGCTTGCGCAAGGAGTTCAATTACATTTTGTGAACTCCGTGAACTTACAATTTTGCTGTAAAATGCTGATTAATTTACTTTGGACAACATAAATATAATTTTTTAAAAGCTATGGAGGAAAATGGTTTATATTATCAAAATTGAAAGGTTAACAGAAATAATTTGATATATATGAACGTATGTATGTAGATATGCACTGCTAGGTAAATGCGTGATTATGCTGGGCTTGTAACTGTGATTATGCTGGGCTTGTAACTCCTCCCCCCTTAGAGCTGAGCGACGGCCAAAGAAACTGGATCCTTGCAGGTTCGTTGACAGGAGCGAATGTTGGGATAATTGGCGAAGTATTATTCTGATGTGTTTTATAATCCCTTTTCAGCTTTAGATATATTCCTATATAGGTGAGAGCGATTATGATGATCAGGACGCCTCCAATAACACTGGATGTCTTGTAAAACTCCTTTTGATGTACGTATGGTTCCAGGAGTTCCGTAAATCCTCTTTCTGCAAATTGATACTTTTCCAACTTTTTCAGATGTATACTGTTCGTGTTTATTGTTGCGTTGATTTCGTTAAATATTGTGGGATATATGTTGATTTCGTCCCAGTGAGTGCTGGTTGTAGCCCTATAGGAAACATCGTTAATATTAATTTCGCATCCGTTGAAGTGGATAAGTGCTGATCCTTTTATTTTCTGTGTGTTAGGGCTGCAAGTGGTGATAATTGTTGTCTGCGGAACGTTGATTAGGACAATGTAGTTAGGCTCTGGTTGAAATATTTCTATGTCTCTTTCTTTATTATGAAGTATACAGTGCGCTGGTTTATTGTTCAATAGATTTCCGATACATTGCGAACTGTTTGTTTTTTCTCTGTATGCTGTTTCCTGACAGTAGTATATTCCTTCTATGTTGGGGCACTTTTTGTCGAGATATTGAATATTACTAGGATTCATGATAAGGTATGGTTTGGTGAGGATTGTTTTACTATGTTCTATTGGTAAGGGGATTATGTGGAATAGAGAATAGGTTTCATTTGGTATGATGGGTATTTGAATATTAAAAATGATGTTTGTATGGTTATAATAAGCTTGAAGACCTAGTAATTCATAGATGTGCTGATCTGACTTTATTGCTATATTTTGTTTTTGGAAAATAGAATATATTTCTGAAAGTTCCGTTGGACTTAGTATTTGTTTGGGAATAATGTTTAATTTTGCGAGAACTACAGCTTCTGCGATACTGCTTAAATGATTATTAAGTAAATCGATGTTATAATTTATTTGATTTAAAAATTGCATATGTTTAATGGTTGCATCTTCTGAATATATCTTGTTCTTAAATTGATCTTGCGTGTGTCTCAAATAGTCTGTAATTATTTGCTGTTGAGTGTTTATGTGCTCTGTGATATTCCCAAATCGTTCAATCATTTGATTGTTTATTTTAGTTTGTCGATTAATCTCGTTAGTAATGGTATTTTCGTTTTTTAATATTAATTCTATTTGTTCGTTCAATTTAATTGCATCATTAGCATCCATATTACCCGTTATACTTTTAATTACAGTTCCTAATCCATCTATGAGTCCCCTCTTGTTCCTAAACTTAGGCAATAATATCTGTAGCTTATGCTCTAGTTCTTTTATTTTAAATTTTGTTATATTTAGGGAGTCAGTCAGTTCGTTTAGATGTTCAAAGGTTTTCAGTGCGTCTGAAATTTTGTTGATGGTCTGTTCGTAATGGTTAAGTCGTACTATGTGAAGTAAGTTGTTATTTCCTCGTATAGTTCTAGCCGTCCCTAGTTTCATTGGAAGAAGTCCGTTGCTGTTCGTCAAGTCTTGAATTTCCATTTTCTGTCCCAGTATCAAGGGTGTCCACCTGGAATTTACGTTTTTTCTTTACTTTAGATTTGTGTAATTTCTTATCTTTTGTGGTTATTAAGGTTACATTGTTATTCCTTTTTACTTTATGTTTTGAAAATCTACAGGTTAGTTTATTTCTTCTATCTTCTTTTTTGTATATGTCTGTTCCTACTTTATACTCTGAGGGGTTTTCTCTATTTTTGTTAAGTTTTTCTATATTCTTCGTAACTTTCTGCTCAAGTTGGGACTTTATAGTGGGGAAGATTTGTGTTTGGAATTCATTTAACCGTTTTAGATAATCGTGGACATTTTCATGTTCATTTTCATGTAGTTGATTATTAAATTTGTAAGTACGACCGTAGAAAACTTCGTATGGGGTTAGTTTCGTGGAGGAATGGATTGCATTATTGTATGTTATGAGAGTTTCATTCATGATTTCTTCATGGTCTCTATCCTTGAGTCTATTACGAATTATTCTATAGATTTCCGTTAGCGTTGAGTGCAATCTCTCAACGGGCGAATTGCTACTACTTTGCTGGATTGATGTAGTGTGAAGATTTATTTTATACTGTTTACAGAAATCTTTGAAAATGGTTGCGGTAAATTCGCTACCAGGATCTGAAACGAGTTTTTTGGGAATTCCATGAAGGCTCATATAATGCTTCAGGGATTTAATTATTGTGAGGCTGTTTCTGGAGGGCAGTGTATAAGCACCTGCAAATTTTGAAAACTTGTCTATAATTGTGAGAATTTGTTCATTGTTAATAGAATAGATGTCTACATGAATGATATCCAAAGGTTTGTTCGGAGTTTCTGGAGTTGTATATTTTATTCGGGGTGGATTTCTCTCGTACTTAAATGTTTGACAAGTATCACAATTATTAATAACTTTACTGATTTTATTTTTCATGAAGGGAAAGAAATATTCTCTCTTGAGATGGAGTACGGTTTCGTTAATACCTCTATGATTGTTATTGGTGTGGTATTCGTGAATAATCTTGTCCTGTTCGTCACTGTCAGTTATGTCTATGAGTATCTCTGTACATCTGATTAGTTTAAATGTTTTAGAATTCGAGAAAAATTTAGAATAAACAACTTGCAACGTTTTGAAAATATCATCGCTAGTGTATACAGCAGTTAAACGATTAGGTGGGAGATATTTCTTTAAAATTTCGGTTAATATCGGTTCAGAGTTATCAGTAATCTGTGCAATCCTTCTTTGTTTGTTCTTAAAGGGCATTTTTAGCGATACCTGAGGGTTCCCGGTAGATTTTTCTAAAATAAGTTGCAATGCAAATTCGTTAAGTGGTCTTTCCGAAATTGGGATACCATCATCCATATTCTCTTGGGCAGAATGGATAGTGGATCCGTTAACACTTTGTGTAGATGTGTTCGTACTTCTGACATCATTTTCTGTGAGGTAGAGTTCCGTTTTGAGGGGGTTACAGATTCTTTGAGTTTTATCCTGCTCAGCGCATCCGCGTTAGAATTCTGGATACCTTTCTTATAGTGGATTTCATAATCGTACTCTTCTAGTTTTAGTCGCCATCGAACTAATCGAGAGTTAGGGTCTTTTAAATTCATTATCCACGTTAAGGGTTTGTGATCTGTTACTATTTTGAATGTTCTACCAAACAAGTACGGTCGGAAATATTTGGTAGCCCAGACGATGGCCAGTAATTCTTTCTCAATTGCTGAGTAATTAATCTCAGAATCAATGAGTGTCCTACTCGCAAAGCATATAGGTTTGTCGCTTCCGATAGGCCCTTGAGAAAGAATGGCACCAATAGCATAATCGCTGGCATCTGTTGTCAGGATGAAAGGTTTCGAAAAGTCCGGGTATTGTAATATGGGGTCGTTGATTAAAAGATCTTTACAGTTTTCGAATGCCTTAATATATTGATCACTAAGTATTACGGATTTACCCTTTTTGAGGCATTCTGTGAGTGGCTTGGTGAGTCTGGCGAAATCCTTAATAAACTTCCGATAATACCCTAGGAGACCAAGAAATGATTTGATTTCCCTTTGTGTTTTAGGTATGGGAAACTCCTTGATTGTTTTAATTTTCGCTGGGTTTGGTTTTACACCTTCCGTAGTAACGACATGTCCTAGGAAATCTATTTCTTTGTGTAAAAATTCTGACTTGTCTAATTGCACTTTTAAATTTGCTTCTCGCAGCTTTTGGAAGACTTTTCTTAGGCTTTCAATGTGCTCTTGTAGTGAGGTTGAATACACTATGATATCATCAAGATATACAAGGCATACCGTTCCTTGCAATTCCTTTAGCACATTATCCATTACTCTTTGGAAGGTACTAGGGGCATTTTTCAGCCCGAAAGGCATTCTGATGTATTCAAAATGGCCTCCTTCCACTGTAAAAGCCGTTTTCTGAACGTCACGCGGGTCCATTTATAATTGATGGAAGCCACTGGCCAAATCTAAAGTGGAAAAATACATACATTTTCCCAATTTATCTAAGATTTCAGTAATATTGGGGATTGGATACCTATCACTAATCGTTTTTTCATTTAGTTTTCTGTAGTCTATCACGAGTCTCCACTTCTGTTTGCCACTGGCATCCCTCTTTTTTGGGACAATCCAAACAGGGGAGCTCCAAGGAGAATAGCTGGGACGAACTATGCCCTGTTCGAGCATATCGTTTATTTGTCGGCGTACCTCTTCCTTGTGAACGTACGGATACCGATACGATTTCGTATAGATGGGTATATCGTCCGTTGTTCGTATTCTGTGTTTTACGTTGTTAGTGAAGGTGAGTTTCTGGCCTTCTTTGAAGAAGATATCTTCGTATTCTCCACAGATTTTGGAAAGCTCTTTTAATTCTTCCTTGTTTAAGTGATTGGTTCGGAGTAGATTTGAAAAGTCGATTGGTGGTTCGATATTATGGTCGTAATGTATATTGAAATTATTAATTTCTGTGAACTCTTCAGAGGTGAATATTTCTACTTTTAGAGGTTGCTCAATGAAAAGGTTTTGTTCTTGATCTGAAGAATTGATTACTTCAACTAGACTATACCAGTTTTCAGCGTAACATATTCCTTCAGGAATATGCAATTTGGGTTTAATTTCTATAGTCTTGATGTATATATTTCCACTTTGTATGTCAACAGGTAATCTGACAACAAGTTTTGAGTTGGAAGGGATTATGTACTTATTCGACATGAAATTCGGTTTGAAATGTAAGGGAATTGTAGCGTTGTTGGTGATTAATATGGTTAGCAAGATCGACTTTAGCACCTAGTGAAGTTAAGGTGTCGAGTCCAAGTAACCCATCAAAGTAGCCATGGAATCGAAAGACGAGAAATCTAATTTGTCCTGGTTCGTTAAATTCATGGAATTTTGGAAAAGAAATTTCTTTATTCAAACAATGTTTATTTAAAATTGTTGTAATTATAATTGGTTTGGTCTCAACAAGATCATTTGGATGGACGTACTCTGGGTTTATGAAGGAGGATGATGCCCCTGTATCTATTAAAAATTTTAAGGGCCGTCCGAAGGGAGATGAAATATGTATGTAGGGAAGAATGAAACCATGTTTATTAATGTCTATGTACCCGACTGGGTTTTCGAGGCTGGTATAGTAAAATTTGTGTCATCCAGTTCATGTTCGGGTGTTATAGCACTATTTGGTTGATTTCCAACATTTTCGTAACTTAAATCGTCTACTTGATCGGAATAACAATAGTAATCATCGAGGTTTTGATCGTATGAATGAGGAGGTTCAGGGTAGTAATCATCTACGCATGGATTTGAATTCCTTTCTGTAACGCTAAATAGTTCCTTACTAACGAAATTTGGCTGTCCAGTTGGTCTAAAATTATTATTTGAAGATGGTCTAATTTGGGGTTGAGGTTGAGAGGTTCTTACATTACATGTCGATATATCCATCGGTTCTGGTTTGGGTGAAGTCGAATAGGTCGGTCTGTTAGAGTATTGTTGTCGTTGTTGAGGTGGGTAATTATTGAATCGAGGTATATTTTGTTGCTGTGGCAAAAGATTGCTTTGGGGAAATCTTGTTTGTTGGATAGGAAAATGATTGAATCTCTGAGATTGACCAAAAGATTGCGTATAAATTCTCTGTTGGGGCCTAAACGGTGGTAATGGATAGGCTCTATGCGTGTTTGAAGGAGAATTTTGTATCATTTTTGTATGCACTATGGGTTTACTACTGTCTGATTTGGCATAGCACATATTTTGTTCCTTTATACAGAACGAAAATGCCTCTGCCAGTGACTGTGGTCTCATAGCACGTATCATTGATCCTAATGGTTCTCTTAACCCAGATAGAAATGCATTTAAACACATAAAATAGGGTTTTCTTTGCACTAATGACATTCTTATCTTTTTCGTGTATATTCACATGATTTACCATACTAGCATATAATTCTACCACTTCACTGTAAAATTTTTCTACCGTGTTGTTATTTTGTTTTATTTTATGGAGATCTTTTATTAAGGATGTTTCATTCCTTTTATCACTGTAGTGTAATATCAGATTTTGTTTAATATCGTCCCAGTTTAATGAAGTTCCATACATATTGAGAACTTCATTGGCTGGTCCCACGATTTTATTCCTAATAGCTCTAAGTAGTAACTGACCGTAGGGTGTACCACTTACTATAGAGATTAAATAAAGGATTTCATCTACATTGTCGAGGAAATCAAAAAGTAACCGGGCATTGCCGTCGAATTTGGGCAAGTCTTTAATTGCGTCGGGAATTTTTAATGAATTGGCAATATCAACGGATGTCACGGTTGTCAATGCTGCACCAGTTGGGTTGGTATTATCTGGGGTTGTCATTTTTTTGAAAACGTTTAAATGATTTGAACTATTTGGGATACCCTGATCTACTTTATTATTACACACTTTGTCACACACTATATTTAAATCAACTAAATTTTCAGCACAAATTTCCTTTAAATTTAAGTTTGAATTTTCAATAATATTTTCTGTGAGCGTAATATATGAATTTAATCCGCAGTTAATATTTTCAATTATATTTTCAGTAGAATTAGCACTCACAATAAGATTTTCTTCTAAATTTGTATGTATGTATTCACTAGATCTTGATCTATATAATCCTAGACTATTTCTAAAAATATTGGACACCGGATAGGGTCTGGAAAAGGAGGTTCTTTTTTTGTTGGATGGCATAAAGGATAAAAGGAGGTATTCAAATCACGACTTACATCAAAATAGTTAGCCACATTTTCAGCGATATACCTTCGTTGATTGATTTTTGGCTACAATGGTATCTTCAGCGATAATCCGTCGTTGGTTTCCACTGTTCACTACTTATAAATCTCTGCAACGATAAACCTTCGTTGGTTTGTTGAGATCCTATGTCGATTTATATAAAATTTCCTTTAGTCCTTTATGTTGTTTGCCCGTTAAGTATTCATTTAATCACTTTTCGAACAAACAAAACAAAATCCGTCACGACTGCGCCAGTTATATTTGTTCTTGCATTTAATAATAAAAAAAATAATAAAAATGAAAAAAACACAATTAATTGAATTTAATAAAATTTATTATTACTGGACGACACGAGTTTAATATCAGAACTAACTTACTACCTTTTTTGATAATTCTTACAGGTATCGTTGCGCTTTACCTGGTAGACATTACCTAAGCATTTTTAGCTTGCGCAAGGAGTTCAATTACATTTTGTGAACTCCGTGAACTTACAATTTTGCTGTAAAATGCTGATTAATTTACTTTGGACAACATAAATATAATTTTTTAAAAGCTATGGAGGAAAATGGTTTATATTATCAAAATTGAAAGGTTAACAGAAATAATTTGATATATATGAACGTATGTATGTAGATATGCACTGCTAGGTAAATGCGTGATTATGCTGGGCTTGTAACCGTGATTATGCTGGGCTTGTAACTCGCGCGCTGCAAGTCATTTTTTCGACTGACTGAACTTTCGTATAGAAATTTTGTTCTTAATAAAGCTTGGCGCAGATTGACGTGGTTGTGACGGCGCAGGCGGTGGCGGTGGTAAGGCGGTTGGAGTAACGAAGCGGTAGCGGTGGTAACCACTAACACTGGTGCGGTGGCGATTGCGCGATTTTTATTTTTTAATTTGCAGCAGCGAATGGATTTCTAGAAAAATGGAAATTTCCGAACTGTGTCGGAAGCATAGATGGAAAGCATATTACAATTAAGTGTCCTCAAAAAAGCGGATCTATGAACTTTAATTATTTGAAAAAGTTTTCAATTGTTCTATTGGCTATTGTTGTACCTGATTACAAATTTATATGTATAGATGTAGGCGTTTACGGGAAAAACAGTGATTCTGGCATTTTGGATAAATCAGTTATGGGTAGAAAATTTGAAAATGAACAGCAAAATCATTACCGAATCAAACAACAACTACTCCTTATGTATTGATTGGTGACGAAGGTTTTCCTTTGAAAACGTACCTTATGCGGCCATTTCCCTACAGAGTTTCGAGATATAATCCAGGAAAACAGATATTCAATACTTGTCTCAGTACGGCTAGACGTGTGGTGGAGAATGCATTTGGCATTCTTTCTCAAAAATGGAATATTTTTTTCAGGCCGTTAGAAACCAATGTAACAACAACAATAAAAACAGTTCAAGCAGCTTGTGTATTGCATAATTTTTTAAGATCTAAAACTTATGAAGACAATTATTTTGCAGTTTTAGAACCTCCTGAACCTCAAATGAAAGCTTTTTCAAATTTTAAACAAGATGCAAAAAGATCAAGAAATGAGGCTTTCGAGATCCACCAAAACTTTGTAAAATATTTTAATATAGAAAAAAGATAAGTACATTTTATACACTAAATATAAATTGAATGTAATGTTCTTACCAGTTTTTCTCGTTTCCTTTCCAATTTCGTCCCATATTTTATTCTTTTTTTTTTTAATTTTTATAGTCTTCATGACGCAAATCATACAAAATTGGATATTTTCTCACAATTTCAATCACTTGTTCACATTCCATTCTGCACCTTCTACTTATCTACTTGCGATCACGCGGTGAAATTGTGCATGCAGCGGTTGGTGGCGGTGGCGATTTTTAATCCCCGCACCACCGCTCATCGCTGTTCAGCAAATCGCAATAATGTATGCTGACACATTTGAGAACACATGCAGCGATTAACCGCCTTACCACCACCTCCGCTACCGCCATCGCCACCGCGTTAGTCTGCGCCTAGCTTAGAATCTTTACCTTATTTACGGTACGAAATATTTACATTTAAAAATTTTCCCTTAAAGACTTTTCGAGATTTAAGTTGGCTATGTAATTTTGCAGAGTATATGTTTCTCTCTATGAAAAAAAGTTTATGGCAAAATTTGTGGAAAAGAACTGTCCAGTTGTGTTGCAGAGTGATTTGTGTAACAATAACAATGTTGGTAAGTACAGTGAGTTTCGTGTTGTTTATTAATGTGAACTTAATGTATGTCCTAATTTGCAAGGTCAATAATTCAGGTAACCTAACCTAGTAATTTAAAACTAAAATAATTCATCAATAACTCATAACATAACTATCTATCTATTGTTTTACATTTTCTTTGCTTCTGTGTGATGTTTTCCTTATTTTCAGGTTCACTGGACTGTGTATGGATATACTGGAACCGACTACATATAATATGATTGGAGGTTTCGTCTTCCCCTTCGCCCAGTTGACGTCGTTCTTTGTTGGATTTGCGTATCTCCTTCAGGAAATGCAGAATGGTGCCACATTCGGGGAATGCAATAAAATTTATAATAGTAATAAAAAAGATATTTTCTTTTCCATCATGTCCACACTTTTTAATATAAAATTACTTATTTTCATAAATTCAAATATCGTTTCATTTTTTCATGTTTCCACAATAGATTTATATCTTCCATATTGGCAACAATGGATCGCCAGTGTTAAATTTAGGATTAGAGATGGGCATTGAATAAATAACTAATAAGGAATCGGGGTTTCGTGCGAATACAATGTACGTGAGAGTCAAACCCACGGAGCGGGGAAGGAAATGACAAGAGGGCTGGTCACTTATTTGAAAATTCCGCTTGACAAGTCACTTAAATTATCATAGGCAACGCCAAGGAATAGTATCTGAAAATAAGGGAGCGCTAAAAATTTGTTTATTTTACATAGCAATTTGGATTATAAAAAATGTCCCCTTCAAAATTTCACGGTTTCACTAGTGCCATGATGAAACGAGTACAAACACAGCACAACAATAGATTTCGCCGAGTTGCTTAGGTTTACACTCGATATGCCGTTTCCTTATTATTAGTTATTTATTTATTATTATTTATTCAATTCAATTATTCAATTCGACCACGCCACCGGCCGACGATGACGACGTATTTCATACATGCAGTACTGTCTATTTTGTAATCCGGCCACAATAAATAGCCTGAACGATTGTCTGGCAATACCAATAAGTTTGCGCGTCTGGAGTGGTAAAAGGGGAAAATTCTTTAGCTTACCTCATACCACGCGAGCTACGGCAGATGAGATCCAGTTTTCTGTCTTTACATTTTTATGATGTTTTGGCAAGCGAAATGTTGGGTAGGGACATATCGTCCGCCTTTCATTTCCGTCCACTCCTCCAGTAACACAAAACAGGTTACTTGTTGCCTACAATATACAGAGTAACAAGGTATGATCGTCCAGGCTGGCAAGTGCGTGTGACGTCAAACGGATCGATTCTTAAAACGGGAAAAATAAAGTGCCAATATTTATGTAAATTTGTTCCACTAGATCCATTGAAAATGTTGCACTAAATATAACATGCGTTTCTTACCATAAATATACATTGAATTTGTTAATTTAAGGTTCATTTCAGAGAAATCAGTTCGGATCAAAACAAATTGTCACGAAAGTTTTCTTGATAAAAAAATGCAAAATAGACTGAAATACCTATAATTTGCACTCTTAATTGATTATTTAAGATCTTTTTATTAATTCTAAAATAAAATTAGTTAGTGACGATGCTAGTTTATTCAAATAGAAGGGAAATTTGCAATGCATTATAACAAAGTGTAAAAAGTGGGTTAGTGGCAAATTAAAGCTTGAAAAACAATTCTAATTATCTTCCTTCAATTTTCTTTATGTTTAGAAAGTAATGCTCTAGACACGCAGCGCTCTTAATGAAGAAAAACTAACGACTCATTAGTCTATAATGATTCATTATAAACTGCACACGCACAGCCATTTCTTTAATTAAGTTGTTCTGTCAAACTAGTTTTGAAATACTTATGACATTAAAAAAGCGACATAGATCGAATTAACGAGATAGACTTTGTTTTTATTTATTTTGTTTTTCAATTTAACAATTTACACATGAGAAAACATTATACTAAAAACAATATTAACAATATATGTACTTTTTGATTTGCATTTATTTTCATTTCTTCTTCTTATTTTTCAAATCGGCAGATGCAAAGCGGAGCTCCACATTTATATCATAAGCTAAATCTAGCACATTTGTCTTCATTATAGCTATAATGAAAGAAGAAAACACTTCATTACTGTACTTCTTTATCATCTGATTTTCGGGCCATAATGACGTATGCTATGTGACACACGGCATTTTAATGAATAGTTAGTACTAATGATTCATTAGATCGTGCTGTGTGTCTAGGGAATTAGATAGTACTTCTTTTAAGATTTTAAATGTATCCAGTAGAACAAATTTATATAAATATTAAACTTGATATTTTTCACTTTTTAAAAATCACGTCATGCGAATCCACTAATAAAGAAAGTGGCGAATGTATGATGCCGGATAGTCATACCTTGTCAGTCTGTATACCGTGCTTGTTGTCCCTGGACAGCAGCTAGAGACAGCCAGAAAAAGCAAGGAACGCAACTTGGTTGTCTAAACAAATTTAGATATTAGAGTTCTGCTAGTCCATGTTTAGACTTCCGCTTGAAAGATGAAAGGTCATGCAGAATTCACAAAGAGGAATAAAGAGTTTCAATTCAACTTGCCAGTAGTGGACGTCGTTAATTTTAATGAGTTAGTCTGGTCCAAAGGTGGTTCATGTGGAATGGTCAGAATACCCTATTTCTTCTAATTTTAGGCAAACTAAATTTTTCATATATCTATTCTTCATATTTTGAAAATTCTTTCATATAAGAAGGGCAAAGTAAGGAGTCCTCCACGGTGCCACAACGAAAAAGAGTATTACACATATTCTCAGCCTTAGCAGATTTCCATAACCCTGTTTAATGTCACGTGTATTTTCAAGACGAATGTAATCTGTAACTTAATTAATTATTACGACCTGGGCATTTTAATTACATATATACATAAAATTTGAAGGTATATACATATAGAGTATTCATTTTTAATATAATTTTTAATGACACTTAGGACATTTCAATCCACGTCAGTCCCATTAATCTATCATCTTATGAAATGTGTATGCATACAGAAGTCATACTCGTAAAGCAAAAATCTGAAATCATAAGCCTAACGCTTCTGAAGCAAAAGCCTGTAAGCTGATGTTTTATTTATTTGACTGCGAAAAACGAAAAGAGTAAATTTCAAAGCATTTGCTTTCTGCTTTTTGAGTGCTCTTATTGCGCTGATGCTTTGAATTTGACACCTTTGCAGCGCCAAAGCACCGGAACTTGTAGAGGACCCCTTGAATGCTAATAAGGAACGTACAAAATTCAATCCATGAAAAATCATGCCACTGCCGAAGAATTTTGAATTTTAAGCAGTTTGTCTATGTAAAAGCAATCTCCGTATAAAGAGGAAGGAAGCCGCCCTTGTTAAAGTATGTCAAATTTCAATATGTCGAGGGTGAATCCTTGTATACATATAAATATATATGTACCCATAATAAATGGGTGAGATATAAAAGCAAGTCAATTTTGCTTTTATTTTTAAGGTTAGAACAAATTTTTATCTTTTCGATTACATTGATCACTTTAACGTATTCGAGCAATTACTTAATACATTGCTCAATTAAAAGCTTAGGAAATAAATACATTCATGTACGTGCCATTGTGCTTTTAAGTTATTAAATTGTCTTTAATGTGATAGAAAATGAATACCCTTCGGCAGAATATATTATTCCTAGAGCTATATAGAACTATATTTCGGAAAAAATACTCGTAGTTTCCCTTGGGCATTTGCTAAGACTTTGTTGAGTCCAACGGAAATTTTGATATTATTTACTCATGCGTCAGAATAGGAGAATATTTCCAAGCACGTTCTTGTTCCGGAAGTTGTTAGCACTAATAAAAGCAACATAAGGTAAACCCTATATCAAATTTTCCACAATTCAGAGCGATGAGCAGCAGCAGTAACAGGGGTTCCAAATAGCCCGCAGCTATGCGCTAAACTGATTGAGTTATTGCCTACAAGTTAAACTTACTCGTCCTCACAGATTTTGTCATACTGGGCTGGTTTAACTAAGTATGCAGCTCTGTTCGTATGTATGTGTACGATGTGGACATTCACAACTCTAGAAAAGTTACTCAGCCGTGATGAAAAAAAATAAATACACGAAGGTTTCTGAAATTTCGGTTAGGGAATTTTTACTCAATTTTCAGTTTTATTAAAAGATAGAAACCAAATCAAAACTTTATAATGTGCCAAGTCAAGCAAGAGTGATATAAATGGGTTCTTTCGGTTTATTCAGGATTCTCTTCGGACTAAGAAATTGTGAAGAAATGAATTTGTTAACTTTTAGATATTTGATAACAAGCTGTGAAGTTTAATTTTTGAGAATTGCAGAACTAAGTGAATTTATTAAATGTCATAGAAAGCTAGATGAAATTGATAAAATATTTGAAATGTAATTGTTTATATGCCAGAAAACAGTCACAGTAGGGTTCAGGGTGTAACAATCATATTGAGCTGCTTCTTGGGTAGGTTCAAAGCAACAAAGAAGTTGTTACGGTCCCGGAGAAAAATTGTCTCTTTGCATAATGAGTTTGTGAAAAAGTCCGTCCCTAAACATAATATTTTTTCCTTGTTCGAACTAGTCATGCTGCAGATACCTTTGTTTAGGCATTGACCTTCCAACTACCTTGGATCGGCTTTACCGCCCTTAGTCCATGGAGATATCATTGGAGCTCTGTCAAAGGGTGGAACGTTCACATTCCCAGGTTATGTCCGTACTCCTAAAATACTGTCTA
The DNA here is from genome assembly GCA_963924295.1 of Dioctria rufipes. Taxonomy (NCBI): domain Eukaryota; kingdom Metazoa; phylum Arthropoda; class Insecta; order Diptera; family Asilidae; genus Dioctria; species Dioctria rufipes. Next base: position 98,339,439 of record OZ002740.1, on the reverse strand, counting down.
TTAAGCTATCACCTTATAGGAGGTAGTGGTCACGACAAACATTACTCTATATATACGAATTCAATGCAACAAAAAAAAAAAAACAGCGCAAATTTATAATCGCCTGCGGCCATCAGACAACAAACTTTCTTACGACAGAATTAGAATTTAGAATAACCGTATCAAATTCCTCACGCATTGCTTTCGGATCTGCTGAGAATCCAGTATAGATACCAAGCCACTGAATCCACCAATCAGATAAGCGGTCTGTCTACCAAATTTATCATATGGCTTAACTTAAGCCAATTGTAGACGATTATCATTTCGTCCTAATTTTGGTAGAGGACAGTCTGTTCAATCGCCGGCAGAAGCAGATCAATAAATATTTATTGGTTCGCTCTATTGTTCAAGCGTGTTTTCTCTTAGTGGCTAATACGATTTTGTGTAATTACAAATATATATAAATTTATTAGAAAAAAAAGCATAGATTACATTCCTTATTGTGATAATATTATAACAAAGTAATCTCTAGTTGGAGAAAAAAAAAACGGCCCACGACACTACATATATTCGTGATCAATCAGCGCATTTGGGCGATAATGCTGCATGCAGGAATGACAGGTGACCACAGCCACAAAGGAGTGGATGGGGCAGCAACTAGCCACCCGCAACTAGTTACAAACAAGCCTAGGTTTATCATAGCAGCAGCGTGACAGCAATTTACATTTTTTTAGTGTTATACTAGTTTTTTTTAAATCGAGACTTATAAAAATCTATAGGAACAGTAATATTGGTCGCGAAACATAGTGAAAGTAATTTTATGTTTTTCTCGCCTTCTTATGATTCGGCATTAAGATAGAAGCGGTTTACAATTTTTCCTGCTTCTGAGAGTATGAGAATTGTAGTATCGGTGAACTTTTACATATTGTAACACGTTATTCAGCAGTAGAACTCACGCAATTGAGCTTGAATAAGCAGGATTATAATTTGCTTTTTTTTTTTGTGTTATCTTAGAACAGGTACTCCCAACAGCAAGTACCTAACTTATTTTTGTAAATAAGTTACCGATTTTTCTTTTTTCTATATATACAGGGTCATTCAGAACAAGATACCTTCCGGTATACCACGCGATTGCTTGAGGTAAGCTGATCAAAAAATTGTTCCACATATCCCCCCCCCCCCTGCCCCCCTAGGAACCTTCCTTTAGGAGCTGGGCTAGTTGAAGATTCCGCCAATATTCGTGAACCCTGATGGGACTAAATGAGTATAACTTTTGAACCACACTATAGATTTTCGTTATTGTTGGCTTATTAAATAGCCAGGAATAGTAGCTGTCGAGAAGTGTATTGCTCTGTATTTTTAAGTAAGCATCTTTAAATTATTCTAAAATATTTCCAAAATTTTGATTTTTTTACACACAAAAGTTTTTGAAATAAATAACGGTATTTTTGAAATTTGTGTGTAAAAAATCAATGTTTTGGAAATATTTACGAATATTTTAAAGATGCTTAATTAAAACATACAGAGCAATACACTCTTCGACAGCTACTATTCTTGGCTATTTAATAAGCTAACAATAACCAAAATCTATAGGGTCGTTAAAAAGTTATACTCATTTTTTCACACGAATATTGGCGAAATCTTCAACTGGGCACAGCTCCTAAAGGAAGGTTTCTAGGGATGGGGGGGGGGGGGGGGGTATGAGGAACAATTTTATTTATAATTTCTAAAGAGGAGCAGAACAAAAAATAAATAAAAAATTAAAATAAAAAACAGCAGGAGCCCAGCATATGTCTTTCCACGTCTTTCCTTTGCTCGCTGAGACTCCTTTCGTAGTGTACAACCCTCAGAGATATCCAAGAACTGAGTTGCTGTTACAACTCATCAGATTTTTAATTGGGTCTCAAGATAGAGATGACGGCACTGAATTTAATTAGTATCCTGTATCGAAACACTCTAGCTCAATTATCCAAACATCAGAGCTGAATCAAGACATCAGAGCTGAATTTGCAGGATACTAACTGCAACGAGACGTCAGAGCTGAATTTATTTAGTATCTGGGAATAAGATTGCCAATCTTCAGTGATTGGTATACCCTAGCCTAAAACAAATATTGTAAAATTAATTAGTTAAGGATACATATATTTATTTATATATATTATTTTTTTAATCTGCTCAGCTTTTGAATTGTATAAATTGGGTTTGCTAGATATTGAATTCTATAATTTAAGTTTGATCGTTCCAAGCTCTTTATTCATATTTTGAAACATTAAGTAACTAATCTGGAAAATTGCATTTAATTGGAACTTAGCATTTAATTTTCACCAAACGTCAATCCGCCACACATTTCGAAAGTATTAACCCTTATAATTTACTCTCTCTCTACTGCGCTTTACCATGGTAACAATTTCCGTAAATGTAACGCTAGCTAACTTTGGGAACTTATATTTGAAATGGAAGTGGAGTCCTGTATCCCTTATATACAAAACAAAAATAATTTTAATAAAATAGTAATGTGTGAATAAATTAAGCAACTATGTGAAATCATGACCGTGCAACAAAAAGACTGAAGTCCAATAATATAACAACTACGTTAATAAAACTAAAAAGTCTAATACAAGAAACATGAAACTAGGGCGGACTATGTAAAAACATGCAATAATAACTAGCATGCAAAAGTCCCGACTAATTATAAAATAACCTAATAAATGTGCGAAGCATAACCATAAGCTCAATCATGCAAGCAGCACCGTGTGAATGCAAACGAAACACCTAACAGAATCAAACATTTGCAGGCTTCTGTGTCAATCATTATGTCAATTTCGATGAGACCATTTCACGGTTGCACTTTTTCTGGCAGCGGAGAGCTGGAACACTGAAGTCCATCGAACATATTGCTGTCATTTTGCGAGTGTTTGTGTACACATGTATTTTATACACGGAACTGTCAGAACCGGTTGCCATTTGATTGAAAATTGTGCTGTGTTTACTGGTTTCAGCAAAGTTTTTAAATAAATTTATTGTTTTTAATTTACACATCATTATCAAAGTTAACTAAAAATAAATACTGTTTTGCAGTTGTTAAAAAAGTGTAATTTTTTAAATATTAATTTCGATATTTTTAATTTAGTGCCATTAAAATAAAGACTGATTTGTAGTTCTTAATAAAGCGATTAGGTATAAGTAATAAAATGGACTTCAAGGATTATTCGCTATAATTTGGTACGGACAGTATGCTGAAGTCCCGGTGGAAAACATCGAATGGATGGAGAAGATCCAAGCGGGGAAGTCTCAGCAAGGAGAACAAGTGAAGACAAATGTCAGAAATCTTACAAAGCTTCCACACAACGAGGATGCTGCTACAAATGCAAACCAACCACCACCCAAATCAGAAGAATGCGGTATTTATATTTATTTTTAATAGGTTCATTTTGCTTCATATCTTTATTTAAAATTAGAACAAAAACTTTTTTCTTTTCCTTTAAAATTAGAACATAAACTTTTTATCTTTATTTTAGAGTAGCTTAAACTTTTGTATATATTTCTTTGTACCTAAACTTCCGTTTACTAACTACTTTTCACTGATTAATTTTATTCTGATTTTCGAAAAACTAAAACCGCCGAGGTATGCGTGCCAAAATCTAGAAAACCAACTTTGTCAAACTCTTGATCACCTGCATCGTGATCAATAGCCGTTGTTCAGGGTAGAAAACTCTAAAATTGCATTTTCTTACCCTTAGAAAATTTAATGATTTTAATTCTGGACTTGTTCAATCTTGTCCAGAATTATTCGCGTTGGACGATGGCTTCAAAAAATGTAATCTTACACTTTTTAAAACATAAGTCCCCGTCCCGTCGTTTGAAATCGCAGCGCGCATATACATACAATGCATTTATTCGGCGCGTTTCTTATCACGAAAGTTTTTATCGTAATTCGTATGTACATACATATTGAATTTTTCGTGGCAAATCGTACTGAAGGTACGATTTGCATTGTGATTTATTTTTTAATTAAATTGTTTGGAGTTAAAACGACTTGGGTTGTAAACTGAAACTTTTGTTTTTCCCAAGTCGTTTTGCGGGAATAAAATGTATGGTATGTGAGGAAAATTGCTGATGCAATTTTCTTCATCCTTTTGAGAGATAAAGTAATCGTGTTTTAAGCATGATTAGCTTATTGACTTTTAATTTTTTTAAATTTTTTGTTAAAATACTGAATTTTAGGTTTTATAGGGTTATTGTATCTGCTTTCTCTATTTCCTTTCGATTCATGTTTATATACATATATCTATTTTCTAATCTAGGTTTTATATAAATAATATTTATATATAACAGTGACCAATACCAAAATTTTAATAATTGCGTATCTAATTTGATTTTAGTTTATTTTTTTCCTTTTGCTGAAAGTATATAAATACAAGGTATTCCCATTACGAACCATGCTCTCCGATAAGGTGTCGTTATATGATGAAATGTATAGTAAAGTACGGCACAGAGAACACAATACTCTCTGTCCTCTTCTCTGTCTTTCCAATAGAAAAGTGGACAAAATTTCGTCACAGCACATGTGTCAAATTTTAATGAGACTACTTGTATTCTCCATACCTTGCCCTTTGCTTATTTTTTACTTACTCTGCCCCTCCTATCATTTGCTGAAGCTGCAGTGTTTTTATACATAATGACTTTAATGGACTTAGTTCCTTGTTACAAACAAATAACTAAATAGATAAATAATGGCACGTACTTATATTTTTACATAGGTATTAACAAGAAACTCGATTTTTGGACGGACGGCGAAACCAGATTATTGTTAGAACTGTACAAAAAATTGGTAACGATGGCCTATGTTTCACACCGCTCAAAGTGGAAAATAGATTTAAAACTGTGCTGAATCATAAAAAAAAATATAACTAGTGGTGCTACTAGGATTAATATGCTGTACGAAAGGGAATTGGATAATCTTGTTGGAGTTGATGATTCAATTCTCCCAGAGGTGATAATGAGCGCTGGAGTTCGGGAAAGGAAGCAACCACCTTTAAAGCTAGATATATCCCCGCTGCCATCCAGTTCAATATCCAATGCCCATTTGTTTGAGCCGTTGTCATCGGATTCTGGCACAGCCTTACCACTTGGCTCCAAGGACACTTCGCATGAGGCTGTTAACTCAAAGCCAAGAGCATCTGCAACTCCACTTGTGCCTTTAAGTTCCTATTAGGTCCTCGGGAAAAATTGTTGAAAGAATTTTTGGACAGGAAAGAGGACTTTCACAGGGAAATGAATTTCGAAAAGAGGAGACAACACGATGAGGCAATGGCCAAATTGGATGCACATAACGAAACGTTCTTAGGAGTAAAACAAACATTAGAAGTTATTAGTAAAAAATTAGGTAACTAGTGTGTCAGAAGTTGTTGTTATAGTTAGTTAGTTTAGTTCACTGGAAAAAAAGTGATATCTTAAAAGTATATAAGAAAAAAAAGATATTTCCAAATAATAAAACAAAAATGTGATTTTCAATTTAAGTAATAAATCAAAAATGTGATGTTTTCAAATTATTTAATAAAAAAAAAAGTTATATTTGCAAATGTTATTTAAACAATATATACAAATTTGAAGTAAATATGTATATTAAGAAATATCTGCAATTTTATTTCTTTTAATTTCACCCAATCTGCGAAGTTCCGCTTCCCTTTGATTGTCGGCTTCCATATTTGTGCTGCTTTCCGGTTCATTTATGCTGCTGATTTCAGAAAAATTATCAGCTTGATTGATGCACATGTTATGCAGCATGCAGAAAGCTAGCACAGACTCACACATTGTTTCAACTTCGAAAAAGTTGAAGCATAGTAACTGCCTGAAGCGTTGCTTAGAAAACCCGAAAACGTTCTCATTCTTCACCCTTGTTTGGCAATGCTTTAGATTGAAGTTTCTTTGGTATTGTGTAAGCTTTACATAAGCTTTATATGGCGTTAGCAAATATTCCCGCAAAGATATGCAACATCTCACTACATATGATCATCTTCTCCACAAATTGTTGGAATTTTCTTGCTAATGACAGACAGTTGGTAAATTCGGGAATCATGTATTTTGCTGGATGATCCAATAAAAACATCAGTGAATCTTTTTCACTGTCACAGATGCTTTGCAGGGTTATAAATAACTGGTCATGCCGATTAACGTGTGTGCACCGTATCTTGTGTGCTGGTTTTCTGATGGTAATATAGCTCCCATCTATACATCCTAATACATTTTTCATTCCCGAAATCTGCAATAAAACGGCATTAAAACACAACACATTCACTCACTTAATACATGTTAACACAGCCCAAGAATAAAATTTGTGTAGTTCATCGCAGTGCACAGGGACATTACATAAAGTGGTCAAGTATTGCAGAAATTTTATTCTTGAAAGAAAGCTATACTAAACCTTTTCAACCTCTACAGCTGTTCTCAGTTTTTCTTCCGTAGTAGTAGGAAACCAAATATGGTTTTTAGATATTCTGAAGAAAAACTTTTAAATATAATTTAAATGCCTATGCATTGTGGAAAGTGAAATGTGAAATAAATTAGCGACCTCACGGTAAGTTGTTTTATTACCAGCAAATCTATGAAAAAAATATTTTAATTTTAACACTTCAAATTAATGAACATATTTTATAGGCTAGTTGTTGCGTTAACCATGTAAATAGTTAGCAGTGTAGTGAATATCAATCTACTCGCAAGTTCGCCCAAAAGTATAATGACAAATCCAGAAGTTTAATCTGGATTCTCATCCTCAAACAAGCGAGCCGACTTCAGGTTAATACTAATTATATACTCGGGTGGGTTTTTCCCGAGGGTTGATCATGTCATTTTCCAGTTACAGTTATTACCCCTTCACCGCGGCATCTTTGGGGCCGCATTTCTGTACACCTTTCTTGATAAATCACTTAATTGCCAGGGTCTGCCTTTATTACTTTGCCTATCTTGAATCGTTGGCATCGATTCAGTACATTGGGCTCACTTTTAAGACAGATCCCTTAGTATGTCTTTTACCTGCCTTTGCTTCATAATTGATATCGTTCCTGGCGACCTATTCATTCAAGGCAATAAATGCGAAATATATTTTGAAAGATTATGGATCCTACATTCGGCCATCCTGAGAAGCGCTGTACCCAGCGCTCTCCAGCAAGACGTGGCCATACGCATTAGCAGTCAAACGACTCAGTATAATTCTTCATGATCGACGTAGACATGCCCGAGCGAAAACTGACTAATAATAAATTGAACTAACAAGCGGAGGTTGCAATTGGCCAACACACGACTAGCTTGTTAGCAAGTCGCAATTGTCAGACGACACAGATGATGAAACGCTTGACTAACCCAACACATGGCAACAGAAAATAACCAACATATGATGAAACGCTTAACTAAGCCAACACATGACGACAAAAAATAACGAACACATGATGAGACGCTTGACTGTGCCAACACATGACGACAGAAAATAACCAACACATGATCAGACGCCTGACTAAGCCAACACATGACGACAGAAAATAACCAACACGGTGAGACGCTGGACTGTGTCAACACATGACGATAGAAAATAACCAACACATGATTACGATATTATTTTTTTTTCCTTTATTAATTTCGATTTTTTTTGCCATTACTATTACTTACTAATTACTCCTCTTCATCGTTGATGACTAATTCGCCAAATGTAAATTTATCTAGCTTACCCCAGGACTTCAGTTTTTCCCCTGTTAATCCTCCTTCGTATGGGTTCTGTGTGACCTGCATTGTCGGCGTATATGTGATATCTATAATTTTCCAAGACCTTATCCACAATATAAGGCCTCCATGACGTGATAATAACTTACGAGATTGTCCTGTCGCTGCATGCTCGGTCCTTACTAACACTAAATCACCTTAATTGTTTTGCCGTGGTTGTTTGTGTGTCTTATTGAACTCTTCTGCTTGTCTTCTTTCGTATGCATCCATTCTTATTTGGACTCGTTTCCTTAACTCCGATAGGGAATTATTGTCCTCTTCATCCTCTGCCTCGCCTTGGAACGCCAATGTTAACTTGCTCATTAGAAGATTTTATGGTTGGTATGCGAAGAGTAATTTGTGCGCTGCTTGTCCAGTTATCTTATGTTTCAAACTATTTAGTCCCCATTCCGTCTCAATGCAACCACATGTGACATTTGTTCTCCCGGACGGAATTCCAAGTCAAATTGTACTCTCGAATCTTCAGCCATCACCTGGCTATTCTTGGCATCAAATCTTTCTTTTGTTGAGTTAGCTTTAGTGAGATGAAATTGGTCACGATAGTAGGTAGTATTTAAATCTCTATAAACTTTCTACTACTACCAGAGCCTCTAGCTCATATGTATGATATTTCGATTTTCCGGAGGTTATTGCACGGCGAGAATACGGGACTGGCCTTCTCAGTTGTTATTCCTTATATTGCATCAATACTCCATCCAGTCCATAGCTACCCGCGTTTGTGTGAAGTTGGTGATTCTCTGTTGGGTTGTAGAGCACTAGAGCAGGACGTTGACGTAACTTCCGCTTTAACTCGTCGGATGCCTGTGCTTCCTTGACTTTCCATTCAAATTCGCTTCCCTTCCTTAGTAAGCCGTTTAAAGGTGATGCAATTAATGCATAGTTTGGGACAATATTTCGAAAATCCACATCAAAACCAAGAAATTGGCGAACTGGATTGACGGTTTGTGGGATGGAAACTTTTTTTTCTGCTGCTGTTTTGAGTTCTCCCGGTTACATCATAGCTTGACAGATCTCGTGGCCCAAGTAAGTTACTCTATCTTAAAAAATTGACATTTATTGATGTTTAATGTTAGTTACATTTTTAATAGTGTATAAAATCAAATTTGTAAACAAAGAAAAACCTTTTATCAGTTCATGCCACACCTGCTTTCGGTTAGTAAAACTCTGTCTTAAGATCATTCGATTTCATTTTACGAATTTTCTAAAAATTTTGTAAGATGTTTTCAAAACCTTTTACATTTAGGCTAATCTAATAGAAACCTTGATTTCTAAAATTCCTTGCATCTAAAACTGATTTCCATTATTTTTTCCGTAATTTTGATTTATTCCAATTTTGATAATGTGGGCAGTATGTTGTTCAAGATTTGAGCTTTTACGCAATTTCGAGGAAAGTACACTTAATATGACTATTCACAAAAACACAGAGAAGAATTATCATTTTGAGCATTGAAGATCACTTGACACGTTTTGCCGCACAAAAACTGAAAATCTTCCAACTTTTTTTGTATCACAATTATTAGAAAAATTTGAAAATATTTTGTTATTTTTTCTTTGTGAGGCATATATACATATGTGTGTTTCTCAATATTTAAAATGTACATGTCACAAAGATCCAACATTCCGCCAAGCCCCAAATTCCTACCTTACACCGCCGTTGAGAAAAGAGACAAACGGACCGACGCAAGAGTATAAGTGTTTCGATTTTTTTCTCTTGAGTTAAGGGAGCACTAAAAAAAATGAAAATTTTATTGTATTCGGGCACTTATTTCAGTAGTAGTTTTTAATACGATAATCTCCTAAGAAATATTTAAGTGGTATTTATAACGAAACGAGTGTGTAGGAATTTATATTGGAACACATGTAAATCGCTAAAGCAAGTAAGAATTGATTGAGAGCACTGGAAGCTTATCGCATTGGCGATTGAGAGATTTTTTTACGGCCAGACTTATATAACTTAGTAAACACAATTTTTCTTTTTTATTAAACTAATTTTCAATACACAGAACTAGACTCAGGCATGCTACTGACCGACCCTGCAGTAGAATTAGAAACGTTTGCTCAGAAGGGAGTGTGCGTGCAGATGACCTTGGAAGTGTAACTACCCAAAACTTTAATTAGAATACATTTTTTTTTTTTTAATAAAATTACGCATATATTTGAGTTCAAACATTTATGTGGTTTTCCAATTTTAACTGAAGATTACCCAATTCAAGATAAAACTGAGACAGTTATGATTCCACACTATATCTGTCTTACCCTTGCATTTTCTGTTTCCTTTTATATGCACTTCACTCTTTACTCACATATGAATATCACATCACTTATTTTTTTCTTTTTACACTTTTGCACTGTACCGTAAGAAAAAAAGGGAATCTTACTTTTTAATTAATTTTTCTAAGCGCGCGGTTTAATATCCCACTTCTGAAATTTGTAGTGAATATCAATCTACTCGCGAGTTCGCCCAAAACTAGAATGACAAATCCAGAAGTTTAATCTGGATTCTCATCCTCAAACAAGCGAGCCGTTAATACTAATTATATACTCGGGTGGGTTTTTCCCGAGGGTTGATCATGTCATTTTCCAGGTTATAGTTATTACCCCTTCACGGCGGCATCTTTGAGTCCGCATTTCTGTACACCTTTCTTGATAAATCACTTAATTGCCAGGATCTGCCTTTATTACCTTGCCTGTCTTAAATCGTTGGCATCGATTCAGTACATTGGGCTCACTTTTAAGACAGATCCCTTAGTATGTCTTTTACCAGCCTTTGCTTCATAATTGATATCGTACCTGGCGACCTATTCATTCCAGGCAATAAATGCGAAATATATTTTGAAAGATTATGGATCCTACAGCAGGGACACAGATATGAATAAATTTTCTGTGATGCTCAATAAACCTCAACAAATCTACTTTGACTTTGCGCTACTTTTAAAAATCATAGAAAGCTACCACTAAGCCTGCCAAATAAGCAAAATGCTGAACAGACCATAAAAATGACAGCATTTAAGCTTTGGCCGATATGCCTTCTTTTCCTCCAAACACCTTTTTTTTTAAAATACTCCGATCTCTAACATTCCTCTACAAGCAGTACAGCGGTCTCCTTTGTAAATCGAAAGTTTTCCTTAAACTAAAATTGCACATATATTTATTCAATAATTCATTAATGCTTTAATAAATTACCTCTGCCGCTGAATATTTATCAACCACTTCAGTCACAAAGTTCTCAACTCTGTTTTTATTTTCTGGTGTATTTGTTATGAAGTCCAAAAGAATTTCTTCTACAATATCCCATTCGTCCTCAGATGATGAATAAAGTGAGCTACTGGGAAAAATGCAATTAATCGCCATACCGTAACACCGTAACGTAATTTTTTATTGCTACATAAAAAAAATCCTTGTTATGTATTATACAATTTAGTAAGCTCTATAAAAATTACCCAAATAAAATATTTAGTTAATTTAATTCAAAGTTTTCACAGATAACTCCTTTTATTGCAAGATGATAGATACTTTGACAGACCAGATGACAATTCGACCTCAGTATGTATTTGTAACACCGAGAAAATATCCAGTGCAAAGTACGGGAAGTGAGCGCAAAACTCGTGTTGCACTTCTGCTATAAAAAAAAAGTGCACTACTGGTGTTGCACTGACGCCCCATCGAAATCGACAATAGTGTGCGAACACACTTGCTAAAATGGCAGTGGGGGATGGTACTCAAGTGACATTCGGGCAGAAAGTCAAGAAAAAAAGGTGTGTAAGTGGACCCAAAAAGCAAGACGTCACCGCTATAATTCCAAAAATCATAAATCTGAATGTGCGGACGTGTGTCCAAAAGTTTTATCAAGTGTAATTCAGCATAGAAAGAAAGTGTAATTCGGTCTATCTAGTGCGATTTAGTTTTCAAGAAAGTCTAATTCGAACAAAGGAGGAAAATAGAAGTAAAAGCTTAATGCGAGCAGATAAAAAGAAAATCCGGATGGAAAGGTTTTAATAAAAAGGAAGACAATGGCTTTTGAATGAGCGAGCACCACATTTGTCGACGGACAAAAGATCCGTTAAGTATGTAGGACAAAAGGGCAGCAATTAACATCTATATACTCAAGATGGGTATTTCATTTACCGTACACTGAAATTCTTGAGTGTATATTTATATATTTTATTAGCGGTACCGCTAGAGCCTCTGGTTTGATGTGTGGTTGATTGACGTAATAACATAATGAGGATATTCCCTTTTTTTGTACATACCAAATCTTTAAGGTTGTATCTGCATCTCTTAGCGACGTTGTAACATTTTCTTATTATATATTTTATATACACTGTAAAAATATTAGGAATATTCCCTAGATTTAAGACACGTTTTTCCCTAAAAATAAATCTAATTTTCTCTGATAGACAGGGAAAATCTGTTTAATTACCCCAAATCAATGGAACATTCAATGAATTTAGGTATTTGGCACTAGAAAACTTATAAAGTACGTAAAATTCCCGAAATATTAGCTCTTTTGGATATGAGGAAGAGAACATTCAATAAATTAAGTATTATGCTACATTTTTAACGGAAACACATTTTCGTTTATATAATTCACACATTGTTTCTGAAAAGTCATATATTCCTTTTCAATATTTTGTTTAAGCGTCCCCCGTGCACCAATATAACGTAGAAATGAGCTATTCAGCTAATTCGTATGTTTTTTAAAAGGGGTGGTCTTCTATCACCTTCACTTATGGTGGAGAGTGGTGCGGAGCAATCACCTATTCCCTACATTTTAGGGGATATTCTCTAAATTTTAGGGAATAGTCCCTACATTTTATGGGGAAAAAACGAAACAATAATTTAAAATTCCCTATATTTTAGGGAATGCTCCCTATATTTGAGGGAATATTCCCTAAAATGTAGGGGGGGGGGGGGAATAAAAAAAATATGAAAATTCCCTACATTTTAGGTAATATTCCCTAAATTTTAGGGGGAAGCCAAGATTCCCTACATTTGAGGGAGAAAAACCTACCTACATTTTAGGAATAAAAACCTAATCTTAGTTTTCCAAGGTGGAGCTTTCCTTAATCTTATCGACAAATGCCTAACCTGTGTGGCACAAATTTTTGCCACTCACTTTCGGGAATTATTTTTTACTGTGTAGGTCCAGGTACTATCTGCTAAATTTGTTTTTAACACACCTCTTTTGGTTTTGGTACAGTGAAGTTGCAGGTGAAATTTACTGGTGCTATGAATACGGTTTAATGATTTATCCGCCGATAAAAAAATCACGTGGCGCCCCAGGACTACATGAGTAGGTGTAGGCTATTCGTTCCTTCTGTCGAACCACCCCGACTCCTGAGGGCCCCTATACGTTCAAGGGGTACGTAACAAAGCACAGAATCGTGAAGCACTATTAATATTTTTTATATGAAGTTTGACATTACTGATATCCCAGTAGTCAAGTTTTCAAATTCTGGTTGTGTTAGTATCTATTGTCGCTATAGTGAAAGCTCAGTACAGCCATATAGTAGAATCAATAGAGAGAGCGGGGGATATATGGTTGAAAATATTGCGCTCGCTCCCACCAAAAATACTCTTAGTCGCAGTCACTTACGCCAAGAAACTCAGGAATTTCTTAGCTGTCACAAATGTAAATAAATCTCGGTGGAGCGGAGCTAGCCAAAGAATTTGTCAATATTTCATCGCTTCTGTTATTTATTTTCAATTTAATTTAATATAAGTTTGTGAGTGAATTACATAGAATAATAATTTATAAGTATACCTAACTGGGAAATGATTTCCCGCGTCGTAGATTGGTATTGTTGTCACAATTTTACACAGAGCACTTCATGCTGTAAATACTTGAACAGCACTTGGGAATTTATAACTTTAATATCAACAGGTATTTCCTTACAGTCTTTACTTTTTTCACATATAATTCTTACTGAATTTTCTCTCACTTTTTAGTTATACATCACAAGATTTAAATTAGTCCAAGCGGCGCTTGACAATAGAAAATATATTTGTCATAATGTATCTCTAAGTATCTCTTTCTTCAATATATTCTTCCTACTTCACTAACCTCTGAAAAAAGCCACTTTCATGTACACGAATTTTACATGTATCAGCACTTCCTGTATTCTCTATATTTTAAGAGTTTTCTAAATGCAAGTGAAAATACGTTTACCGCAAAATTTAAGTTCAATATTTTTTCCATGTTTTTCCTTTTCCTGTTTTTATCATTTCCTTTAATTATTTTTTCAAAAATAATGAATTAAAAAAACCTTAATTTATCAAGTAGAATAAATAAAATTTCTTGATAATGCATCGCTGAAAATAATAATTTGTTATATAACGTAACAAACGAGAAATTTCCAGTAAATCCCATTTAAAACTCAAATATACATTTTTTTTTTAAAAAACCGTATGCAAAATTTTAATTTGATAAGTAAACGCATTCTGAAACTATAGCGAGGATAGATTTGTGGGTATCCACTCTCCACTAGGTATGAATGATAAGTTTAGTATTTCTATAGGATTTCACCTCGGGTATAAAATATAAACTGGTGGTGATTGCATCAACTCGCTTAAGATCACTTTCGGATCAAGAATGAAAAAAATCCATCCGCTATAAAAAAAATTTATATACTTATTCTTTTTTTTTTCTTCTAAAACATATTTAAAAAAAACTTATTAGGAGTTGATCATTTTTTACTAATTTTATCAGCTGATGATGTAATTTAACAATATCTCGGCTGAAATTCTGGTAGTACAAAGACGTATCTAGAAAGTAACTGTAATGTTCAATTGTATTAAATAAGTAAATAATAAATAAAACCTCTAAATAATTTTGTTAATTTCTTCGTTACACTAAATAGTGCAAGAAAACTTACTTCAAGCCAAAAATCTAAGTATGGACAGAAGGAAGTCATACTACTATCAAATACTCATATTACTACATATTTTATTCAAGTTTCACACTACATACATTCATACATTGTAATTCATGCTGCTACCTATCACAACAATAGTATAATTTGAAAAACCAGAGCTTTACTAAGTCCTACAAAATAATCATTAGATTTTGTTTCGCTAAGAGCACGATGTTGTAATGAATTTTTCTGCTGTTCCATCTGTGTATGATGGTTTATGCAAGCATCGCCATGCAGAAGATCTTTTCCCGGTCTTCAAGCTTGAATGCCGAAGGTTTGCTGCAAAAATGATGAACGCAGAGGAGGCATCTATACAGCAAATGATCTATAAGAAGTGGAGAAGCCATTAAAATAAGACCTTCTAAGAGAAGCTCAGTTAGCAGATCTCTTTTAGGCACAGTGTAGTTGCAAATGCCTAAGTAATGGTGAAGTGCAGCTAATGCTAGCAGCCACCAGAAGAATAAAAGGTCTTGACGTTGTTAAGACTAAATAACAACTTTGATAGGTACCTACATATATGCCCGTGATTTGGGGCACGTTAAGCAAAATTGCTTATTTGCACTTATGTGCTTAACTTCGGAATTGCGCTGGTTGTAAAATATGTAAACAATTGCAGTCAGTTATGACATATATTTGGTTGAACGCATGTTTTGCTTAATTGCAATAATAATATCGATGTGATCGATTAATTGAGCAGGGGATTTCAGGTGAATTGAATATTACAATAATGTAGAATATACATTCTTGCATTTTTAATTGGTTTGCAACTTTTTGGTTTTTTATATGTGCATATTCACATCACAATATACACCAGCAATATCACATTGAATCTCATGACATACTAACTAAAGGGATTGTGCATACGATTGCGAATGGTGATAAATCCAATTTTATTAAGTTCAACGTATGAAATAGTATAGTGAATTCTTTCTGCGACTCGGTGTAAACACTACCACCGAATCTGTCATTTTCGTGCTCTTTTCTTCCCACCACACCAGTAGCATACACAAAGGCGCCATCTTTTCTATCTCGGTAATTTTTGGTGCTCTCCCTGGTCGCATATCTCTACACTCAAATTTGTCCGGTTTTGGGTGTTGACAGTCGTTTGAGGTTATCTTTTATCGTTTTGATTGAGCGGAATTTTTGTGTTATTTAAAAAAATTATTACAGCATTTGTTTTGGTTTTTATCATAATTTGTGTGTGAAAAAAATATTATTACACAATATGCCTACTACAAACAAGTAAAAAAGCTAGAATTAGTCTAAGACCCTCGCCTTCGGCTGTTATCAGACAGAGCTATTTTCTTTGTGAGTAACGGATCTTGCTATTCTGTCAGCCCAGAGGTGGGTGAAGTGCAGGTGTCAGCATTGGGTGCAGCTACTTCCACGTAGTCCGAGATTATAACGACTGTTTGGTGCGCTAGGTATTGATTAGTGGGCTATAAGCTGTTCCCTTCCCAATCCAAGGTGGAAAAGGATACGCCTAGGGCTGCGTGGTTGCGGGGTGCTCAGCCGATAGTATGCGAACTCTGGATACCAGATGACCTCCCGTTTTACTTAGCCCTCCTGTAGTAACGTGGGGCTTTGCTGCGGTGAGTGCGTTCGTCACGCAACTCACGGGACCATATATGGAACCTTTGACAAATAATACCTCTACAATATGTGTAAAAGTTTCACGGGTGCCTAAGAAATCAGAGGATTCAATCCTTGAGATCTCGAAATCTCTGAAAATTTCCTCTTGCTGGGGAGCTCGACTAGTGAGGCCGGTGCGCCTCCTATGGAAATCGCTCGGGTAATTACGGCACGGGTGGGCGAGCTGGAGTTGAGACCACAATATTGAAAGGTGCTTAAGGTTGCGACTAATTCGGAACATCCGAGCCAGGAATCTCTCTGGCGCAGAGGAAATGAGAAGTATTAACGAGATGGTTATTGCTGTCAGTGGGCCTTCTCTCTCTGTCGCTTAGCAAGAGGTCGGTGCGGTTAGAAAGGTAGTGGAAAGTGGTAGAAATCCTCGTGTCGTCGGTCGACTGAGTACTGCGAGGAAGGCGGACATAGGGAAGTAATCTATGACGGGACTTCACTTCACCCAACAAAGTGGCGTCTGCTTTGCTGGGACGCTGGCTTGCTGACTTGAACACAAAATCGCAATAGCAAAAAGTTGTGCTTGTGCAGGATCCTTGGGTCTAGAAAGACCGTGTCCACAGTCTATCAGAGGCACAAGGTGCTCAAATTCTGTATGATACTGCGTGCTCTTCCACTAGGGCATTTCCTGTTACGAAAAAGAAACGTTGTCGTGACCTTGTCGCCCAATCTGTTTAACAGGGACACTACATCGGTCAAGCTTTTAATTCAAGAAAGATTGAGTCAATAGTGAGTTCCGTATTTTCTACCATATTTCCCGTATGACTCCGCTGCTCCGGCTCCCACTGAGGGAGTAAGGCGTGCGGTTGAGTGTGCGAGGTATAATTGGCTTGGAGTCTTGGTTGGTTGTGATGCCAACGTTCATCACATTGTCTGGGATAGCTCAGACACTCAGACGCTTTTCGTCTTTTTTGGGCTAGCGGGTATTTTTAGAGGAGCCTTTTTCTGATCACCCATATCATGAATTCTGTATGGTGACCTTATTCAGGTTGACCTAGTTTCCATACTTGCCTCTCCAGCTGGAAGAATCAGGAACATCACCTGCTTTGAGAAGCAGTAGGAAGTCTTCAGTCCGTAGTGACTGAGGATTTTGAAGCTTCTTTCCCATTAGCATGGACATAAGAAGGAAACCTATGCCGTTACGGCAGATTAATGAACTCCGACGGCTGCCAGAAAGCTTTTTAATAAGGCCAGGAGGACTGGCGGATCTACCGCAAGGCTCCAATTAACTATAAGAGTCTTGTTAGAAAATCAAACGGAGAGGCCTTTGTAGATTTCTGTGAGGAGCTTGACGGTTATCGTGATCCGGTTAGGCTGCTCAGGGCTCTTAAGAGTGACCCGTCGGCCATGCTGACTGTTCTGAGAAGCTCAGATGCCTTCTTTACGGCATCGAAGGAAGAAGCCTGTGAGCATCTTCTCTCAACGCATTTTCCAGACGGTATGAAGAAGAGCTCCAGTTGTATGGCGGACATCCCCTAACTCTGTGCATTGCGGTGATTGGTCCACTGCTACCATGGTTGTTTGTGACAAGAAAGTGAAATAGTAAATTCTAGCCTTCTCGGCTTTTAAAGCCCCGGGTAAAGACGGTATGCTGCCTATCCTTCTTAAGACAGAGAGCGTTATGCTGGCTTCTTATATCGATTCCATTTTCAGGGCAAGTATTGATTTCACATATATCTTTGAGGTATGGAGGAAAGTGAGGGTTACCCTCGATCCGAAGGCTGGCAAGGTATAATACAAGGACACGAAAGGTTTATGAACCATAAACCTCCCCTCACTCCTAATGAAATGCCTGAAGGGGCTTGTGGCTGAATATATCAAGGGAGTAGCACAGCACGCTTACCGAAGGAGCAGATCAATGGTTACTGTCATTGAGTGGGGACTGGATCGTGGACTGTTTAATTGGGAGCCTTTCTGGACATCGAGCGGGCTTTTGGCAGGTCCACCCCCGAGTTGCTATATGAGGCAGACATGGTGTTGACCACACTATAGTGCGATAATTAAGACGACAATACTTATCTCTAGAGGTGGGCGGCCGTACCTCTCTCAGTGTGGAGAGAGGATGGGCGTAGGGTGGTATTCTCTCCCCGGTTCTCAGGTATATGTTGGTCACCTCACTCATCATGGTGCCGAAAAGCATGCGATTCTCATGAGAAACGTATGCAGATGACATCCCTCTGATCATCTCCAGGAGCAGCATAGATACTCCTGACCCAGTCCTCAATATTGTTTCGGACCTTTGCCCTCGTCATGACTTAATAGTGTATCCAACAAAGATCAGTGTGAGATATAGTCTCGTACGTGGGAGGGAGTGCCGGCTTTTAATTGGCAACTCAGTTTTTTTTAAATTCAAAATATAAAACCTTATTCAAAAATTCAATTGCTTACACTAATATCACAATAATTCATTGAAATTTACAACTACAACTATAACAATTCATGGCAAAAATTCAATAAAAATAAACTTCAAACAAATTAAAAATTCAAACTAAAATAAAAATGATTCGCCATCTCGCTCGGTGTGGGACAGAATATTGCAGATTAATCTCTGCGCAGAATTAAACTTCTGCTTAGGTGTGGGATGGAATATTGCAGATTAATCTCTGCGCAGAATTAAACTTCAACTTAGGTGTGGGATGGAATATTGCAGATTAATCTCTGCACAGAATTAAACTTCTGCTTAGGTGTGGGACGGAATAATCTCTGAAATATAGAATTAGTATTATATAATGAGGTTGGGAATATTCTTGTACTTAGATAAGTCTCTAAACCAGATAAGCTCTGGACCAAGAATGATTTTCTGCTGCGGCTCGTCGGCTTTATATAGCCGCCGCATCCAGTTATGAGCTCTCGCCTCTCGGTGTTGCCCTAGCAACGATTGATGCGATGTCTGAACGTACCTCAGACAGCTGATTGACGTAATGTCACTTCATGATATTATAAAAAATGTAAATATTCTGGAGGTAAGTATGCTTTGCTGCATTTTGATATAATTTGTTTTATTTAATTGATTAATTTTGTTTTATGTTTTAGATAATCGAGTTGTGATCAATTGGAAGCAGTTGCAGTTTGAAAACATAGAATGTTCGGGTGGATTAATGAAATTTCACCAAAATTTCCAAGAATTTAAAATTGTGAAAATGAAGTTTAGATAAGTATTTTGTCATTTACTATTTGACTTGATACCTTGTGGTTTCTTTTATTTTATATTTCAGGACATAATTCGTCGTGGGAAGGTACTACATCGGTGCACTGAACAATCAGTTTGGTGCTGTTTTCGACAAGACATAAGCTAGGGTAGTGTATTCTACCAAAGTTATTTGGCCATACTCTGCAACTCTCTCACCATGTCAAGCAACTTGGAGGCTATCTTCACTCTTAGCAGATGAGTGAATTGCACATTGAGTGAATTGTTTATACGGCTATGTGGGTCTTCGCTGAATACAAGAGAACGTTTGGCAGCACATGGGGCATAAGACCGAGTGCTCTGCACTGGATATACACCTCAATCGTTGGCCGTATGCTCACATATGCCTTCTGTGTATGGTAGACGGGGATGTTTGTGGGAACTCTGCTCCGGAAACTGTCGGGCCTGCATAGGCTTACCTGCCTATGGGCTCCAAGCGATCTATGGCTACTACTGCTTTTGAGATCCTACTTAACCTGCCACCCTTATATCTTGTCGTTTAGGCAGATGCCAAAAGTGCTGTGTATAGATCGCGCTCATGAGTTTTCTGGGAGGCCTTGATGGCTCTGAGTGGCCCTAGGATAACATCCAAGGTATTGTGGGATTTCAGGTTGTCTGTGTATAAATTGTGTATCCACAACAAAGTGTGACTTCACTGGGATCCTGGTCACATGGGATCATGGGGAATAAAAGGGGCGACCTTTTACCTTAGGCTGGTTCTGTTTCTCCGTTCTTAGGACTGGTACCTGCCGTAGGCGTTGCAACCTCGCGTATCGGTTTTCAGGATAGGTGGAAGAACCCGTGTACCTGGAGGTGCACAAAACTATTTTTTGATGGGCCAATTAGAATATCGCTGATTTTCTCATGGGGACGGAAGGAGACAATATAAAATTATGTTGGCATCATCACCGGTCACAGCTCACTTTACGCTTGTCTAACAAGGATGCGAGTTTGGCCTGCCAGGAGGAAAAGCCTTAGACAACCGACTATTTTCTGTGCGCTTGTCCGGATCTAGGATTTGCCCTCCAATTTGCAGATGAACTGAAAATTCTTCCTTTCCAAGACCTTAAGCGCTTCACTAAGAGGACTGGACGGTTTTGGTGATGTCTGGCAGGATAGCACCATAGGCCGCCTTGGTCTCCGTGCTTATGAATACCTGTATGTAATTGTAATGTAATTTCGTGCCAATCAGTGGAAGTTTGATCGTTGAAGTGGCTTTTCGAACATTTATAGAACGCTTCAGCGGACAGTAATACTGATTATAACCAATTTCGTAGGATTTTATTTTTTTGTGTTGCCATATAAAAATTTAGGATTTTTATGTATACTGTGAAAACGATCAGTTACAGGAACGATCTCGTTACAGGAATAAGATTGAACATAAAATTTCTGTTTACTGATTAGTTTCTTCACCGCACATATGCGTAGATATATCCATTGCATGGTGCTAGCTTATCCACTGTGGTAGCTCAGTAACTTAGCCCTAGGGCTCGAATAATCCTCTGTTGCTTCGTAAGATTTTCAGATCCTTGTTCAATAATTGGCTGCATTCACCCCTATTGCATGCTTAGAGGCTGTCTTTTAGTTCATTCTGATGTTCCGGTGTGTATTTTGTTGTGTCGGTAGTCAGTGTTTGTTAGTTATGTTGTATGGGTATTTGGTAAGAACTTTTTATTTAGAATTTAAATTTAAATTTCAAAATTAGTGTTTTCATTTTGATTTCTGTGTTTTTAATTTTGATGCTGCCCGTTGCATAAGTAGATAAATAAATATACCATAATACATATAAATAATATATAGTAGATAAATAAATATAGCATTCTCAGCAGATGCTTTTGAATTTTATTTTTGTTGAGTAGATTGAGTAGATTGCATTGCATTAAATATGTTTTATTATTTTTATAAAGTTATTCTTTTCTTTAATCTGCGAATAGAAATTTTTTGTTTTGTTTCACTGGGGTCATTATTGTCACTTTCGGATAACTATAAAACCAGTTACTCTCAACATGAGTAGGCTTCCATCATATTTATTGAATATCCATCCACCGATATTTTGTTTAATTTTGCAATTTACTGTATCTCATAAAACCAAACCATTTAGAACAAATCGGACAACAGAAGCGATAAAGAAGAGACTACCAATTCCGACAATATACAATTATACTTGCATATACAACCATAAAAACTAATATGTAATGAACTAGTCCATTGCCCTCTTTATGTCCCAGGCCTTGAAAATGAATTCTTTGAATGTATTACAGTGGTACGATTTCTTACTTCTCTTAGCATTTGTTTTGATGGAAAAATTCCCTGTTTTCAACTTCAACTTTCTGCATAATGTAAATAAGCCTCCGTACTAAAAATTTGATTCTGAAATTATGTTATCTAATTCCTTGTGCATTTACCAGTATAAAAATCTAAGTACTTTTTTTAAGAAAACTGTTTATATTTTATTACTCAAACATAACACTACACATAAAAATGAGAAAATCTGTTGAATTCTGTTGCTTCCATACCACAAACCACACTGGAAAGCAATTAGAGCTTTGTGCTTGCCTAGTGAGTTATATGAAAAAATGAGTCATTCAATGTTTAGCACACAGTAATTTCTTAAGTATAATAAAGGCAAAAATACAATGTTAACCATTTTTTTATATCATCCTGTAATGCTTCTATCAATTTAAAAATATTCTCCACCTCCTTACCGTTTCTCTTCAGTTTTTGTATATTATAGCGAACCCCTACCCACTCCTATGGGCATGTCACATCCATCCCCACCCCCTCGCCATGCAACGCGAGCATATTAACTAGTAAATTATAAAAGCATTTATTTATTTTTAGAGTAAAAATTTAATATTATTTAGCTTATATAAATATTATTAGAAGTATAAATGGAAATTTAATCATCAAGTTAAAAAGATAGCAGCTTTTTTTTGTAATCTACTTCTTTAATTAGATTTAATAATAACCTCACTTATGTCATCAACAGTGATATGCCACTTTTGGCTTCAATTAAAGAATGAGGATTTTCAGTGTCATCTAATATTAGGCCGGAACTAATTGTAATAATTACTTCATATTGTAAAGCAGATTAAAATGAAATACTGAATGCAAATAAAATGTTAATTTAATTTAATTAAGGCTTTATATATATATGTATATTATATAGCTCAATTTAGAGATGCTAGACCATTGATATAATCCTAGTAATAGAATATATATAAAAAATATATTTTTGTAACCGTTCATTTCATGATAATAAGTTTGGAAAGTTTTCAAGTTAAAACTATAAGTAAGGTTAATGCAATTTGTACAGCCAAAATAAAAAATAAAATAGTATTTAAAAAAAAACACTTAATGAAAAACTAAACGAGCGCATAAGTGTGGATCAAATCCACATTCAAATAGAGAATTTTTTCTTCGGTATATCATTAATTTCTTTTATGTAAATATTATCTTTGCTAATAATTAATATTATGGATAGAAGAGATAGTGTTCAGACCGATAGTAAAATGATATCATACTAATTATTTGCATAAAATTATAATTCAGAAAATTTTCTTGGAAATAAAACTAATGAGAGGAGTTCCATTCAGATAGGATTATTTATATTAATGTTAAATAATCCTTCTAATTTTAAGTCAAATATACTTTTTATACTAAAATCAGAAATTTTTTCATTTCCTCGTCAGAAAATTGAAATCAAAAGAAATAGCCATGCAATGTGTGCTGAAAGTGAATATCATGCAGCTGCTTCAATCCGGAAGTGACGCCTTTCGAGAAGTCCAAATTTAACATGTTGAAGGTTGAGAAAGGTTTAAGCATTATATTGGATTGGATTGAAAAGAGGTTGAGTCCTTCGGGAATCTAGAACTATGAGCAATAGCTCATAGGTCGCAGTCGGACGCATAACAAAATTCAGAATTGGCCCCACACCCTCCCTGTCTGCCTCATGCAGTTCCTCCAGGAGGTGTGAGCCATGGAATCTGTAGCGGTTACCGGAGAATGTCGAACAGTGACATAAAAAGTGAGTCACCGTTTCGGATGTTTCTCTGCATCCTCTACATATACATATAGATATGCAGGTGAACCCTGATAAAAGATTTCCCAGTAAGAATTGACACCAGTGTTCTTAGAGTGGGCTTGCTCAGTCCCAATATCTTTTTCATCAGACTTGGGTTAGGTTTAACCCACAGTTCCTTAGTGGTTTTGCCCGTGGAATCATCCAGGCGGAGGCAAGTGTTGGCAGTCAGCGCAAGCCGAAATTTTAGATACAAGAATGTTTGGTGCAATCCAAATTGGTGAGGAAGAATTCTCTGCGGTTGCACTAATACGAGCGACCTCATCCACCCCATTTATTCCTGCTTATATCGGTGTGACGTCGCACCCACATAACGAGAACCCTACTATAGAGCGAGAGGGGATTTAGGGTTATTTTGCAATCTAAGACAAACTTGGAGGGTACAAGAGATTTTGACAAGGCCTTTACCGCTGATTGGCTGTCCGAGCAGATGGCAATCTGCTTGTTCACCGTATCCGTGTTGAGGAGGTACCTTTCCGCTTCAAGACTAGCCTTGACTTCAGCCTGGATAACCATGGCATTATTTTCCAGGTGTAAAGCGATTTTCATCCGAGGTTCCTCACAGAAAATACCTGCTCCGGTATTTTCTTCAACTTTGGAGCCATCTGTGTAATCAATAGGTTTTATTATTGGTTGAAGCACGGAGTGCGACGCCCCCTATCTGTCCTAGATGGAATTATTGATTTAAATTCGCTTTTCAGTATAACCTTCAGGAGCTCGCAGTCCCTGCTAATATCAGGAGCGATGGATTGCACGATTTCAAAGGGATTCGTGTGAAACTCTTTCTCCAGCGTGTGAATCCAGTTCTGCTGCCTCCTCAGCATTGCGATTGATACCCCCTTCCTGATATGTATCTGCACGGGGTGTGTATTGAGGATAACCTCGAAAGCCCGAGTACTGGTTGACTTGAGAGCGCTGCTTACCCTAAGAGAGTACAGTCTCTGAATCTTTTCCAATATCTTACGATGATCTGCGAAGTGCATTGCTTTCTACCGCACCACAGAACCGTAGGTTAGCATGGGTCGGATTACGCTTGTGTAGATCCATAGGATTATCCGTAGTTAAGCCCCACTTTTTCCCTATCGCTCTGCGAAACATTTTTAAGGCACAACGTGCCTTATTTCCTCTGTCCTCAAGGTGCGGTTTCCAGTGTAACTTCATATATAGTTTTATACCAAGGTATTTAACCCTATCTTCAGATTGGGGATATTCCTTTTCTTAGTGAAGAGGCATAGATCTATTTTCAGTGGATTGATGGATAATCCAAAATCCGCAGCCCAGTCTGTGACTAGTCGTAGTGCGTTTTGCCCACAGAGTACAGATTCATAACTACCAGTGACTAATATCACCAGGTCGTCTGCATAACAAATCACCTTATATCCCCTCCGGGTGAGTGTCGATAGGTGATCCATGACGAGCACCCATAATAACGATAATAAAATACCCCCTTAGGGGATGCCCCTGTGGATAGTTCTCACTCTGCTCACTGCACCCAAATTGGCAAAGCTAGCTGTGTTATTCATTATTTATTAAGGTTCACTTCATGCTTTGTTAACATTTCCGTGAACTTATGTAGAAGCGCATTGTTGAAGGCGCCTTCTACATCGAGGAAGGCAGCCAGCATATATTGCCTAAAAAGGAATCCTTTATCAATCGACTGGATAATCTCGTGTAGGGCCATCGCAACTGATCTTCCTTTCAGATACGCGTGCTTGTGTTGTGACGAGTTTCTTATAGGAATGGAACATCTCAATACCCACTAGCAGACACGCTCAAGTGTTTTCAGTAGGTAAGAAGACAAACGTAATGATCTATATGCCAGCTTTGGGAATAAACGCAACTTTAGCATATACCGATAGCCTCGGAGTATAGCCCGATTCGTCTTAATGCAGGCCCTAAATAAGAGGACTGGATTTCTAATCAATATGTCGCCCGAGTGTTGAAGGAGAGCTGGAAAAATGCCGTCCTTTCCAGGAGATTTAAAGGGTTTGAACAAATTTACTGCCCATAACCTGCTCTTCCGTGATGAAAGCCAGTTCTCCCTCCCCAGAAACAGTTTCACAAAGGGAAACTTTCGGTTCGTAGAGATGAGGATCCGTCATCAAGAGCAGTAGGGAAGTGTTCGACTAGTAGGATTTTGAAAGATGCCCCAACCGAAGCGGCCCGCACTCCGTTCGTATCCGTGAGGTGCTCGGTTTGGCTGGGTGTCTTTGATAGAAATCTGTTAAACCTTCACATCTCTCTCGTGGCAACTGTTCCACGAATTATATTTAGATCTGCGGATCGAATACTTGTAATGATGTAGAGAGTTCTTGTATGCCGACCACTCATTAGGGTCATTTGATTTTTGGCTTTGTTATAAAGCCTACGCACGGCCTTACGTTTATCTCTTATATCGCCCGTAAGCCAGGAAGGTGCAGAATTATATTCTGCTTACCTGGTACGAGGCCTCGAAGGAGTGTATCAGCGCGGTTGTGATTTCTCTGACACTCTCCATATCCGCTCTCGAAGATAAGTGCTTGACAAAGATATTGATGAGCGTCTCAGTGAAAGAGTTACTGAAGGCCTCTCAGTTGGTTCCGTAAAAATTTCTGTAGGTTAACTGGTTAACAGCCGTCATATCTAATTCAAATAGTATGTAACGATGGTCATAGTGTGAGACCTCTGTCGTATCCCTCCAGTTACGAACATACGACGCTATTTGAATAGTTGCGAATCTTAGGTCTAAGATCTCCCTACGACTGCGTTTATAAAGTTGTGTTCCTCGCTTTTATTTAGAATATGTTTATTAGTAGTTTCAAGATATTCAAGAAGTGACTCACCGCTGGGGTTACAGATGGTGCTTCCTCAGATTGCGTGGTGGGCGTTGGCATCAGATATCATAATCATCTCACGGTTACTGAACTCCACGTAGCCCACGACGTTCTGCACCTCCACAGATTGTGGTGATTGATTAGAATCGCAGGGAAGGTAAAGAAACGAGATGATTAGGCACTTCAAACTTCCTCCCACCGACCTCTCCCACAAGATCGTGGTTGCGTTAAAAGTAACCTGCGGAATAGAAGTAAGACTTAAGCATTTCTTTGCAACGATAGAGGTTCTGGGCCTACCTGGACCGCGAAAATAAAAAACTGTAGGTTCTTTCTCCATTCATCATGTTGGTTGGTTGTTGCCACCTTAGTACGATGATGATTGATTTGCACCAATCTCATCGATATTGCAACCCCCTATCCTCTTCCTCCGAAAAATCTCCATGAGGTTGTCATCGTCATCAGACGAGGTGATCCCCGCGAGAAGCTCTGTTTCCTCGTCCGAAATGGCCGAAATTGGAGAGAACCACATCCGGGAAATCTCCACAAGACCCGCCGGTCCACCCTGGTGAGAGCCCGTTGTCTGATTGTCCCTATAGTGGGGCACCCCAGAGACGTTGTGCGTTTCCATAAGTCCGCCGGCCGGCTGCTTGTCAGCAACGGCTTCTACCAAGGCACGGTGAGCCCAACCGGTGCAGCCTGGATAGGACCCCCAGGCTGATAGTCCTTGGACTGTTCAGCTTCAGTCTCGGTCAACATAGCCTCGTCGGGAGATGGATCCATTCTATTGCCAGGTCTGAATTTCAGCCTAGTCATTCTGAAATGAGCCAAGCCGTCTCTTTCATTGTACCAGCTAAGAGATTCCTGGTCGACACCAAACACCAAGAACAAGTAATTTTGTTCCTCTCTGAGATAGCTAACCTCCCACAAGCCGGTTTTCAGGCCGTTGTGCTTTTCTAAGCACCCAAAAATCTTCCCATTATCTCGAAAACTTCCGTTAATGGTAACAGAGACTCAGAAAAGTTGTGCGATTTCGTCTTTCCCTACTACCCGTAGGTTGACGCCCTCCAAAGTTTTCCGAGATCCTTCACCTGCTCGTTCAGGAAGTTTACTATGAAATAGTCGTCACAGGTCGCCCTAAAGAGCTCCCTACTGAAACTACTCCATGCGGACCGGACGGATAGATACTCGGCGACCGCATTTATAGCGACGTCGAAGGCCGTGTCCAGGGCCTCCTGAAAAAAGGTCTGCCTTGAACTCGTTAGCTTGCCACAAGCAGGTGCGCCAGTGTCATTTACGGTCACCTTAAAGAAGGTGTCGACATTTTCCCTGGCGACCTTGGCGAAGCATTTTGATGTTCCCGTCTCCCTTTTCCTTTTGGAAATAGGAGTGGTTTTTCACTAGATCTGAGAGTTTCGGGACAGGATTTCGGGGGTTGCCCGAAAAGACACCTGCCCCAGACCATTTGACTGGGGTAACAGTCCTGGGCCGGTGTGAAAAATTACTGGTTGAGGCCTGTGTGCCTGAAGTTCCAGCCACGATAGTTTGTGCAAATGCACTTGAACCTGAAGTTCCGCACTTGGGGTTTGGATGTGATAGGACTAGTTAAGCCTAAGTCCTTGGGGTCGCCTGCTGCAAATTATGCTGTGGGTCCCGCCTCCGCAGTTGCAGAGGTGGACTCTACAGCGTTTGAGACAGGGTTAATTTCAGCAACTAGTGTTGAGCCATTAGCTGTTGTGACAGTGGAAAAGTTTTTTATGTGAAAAATTATTTGGATTCATTTGAGGCCCCACGAGTATGGCGGGAAAAACGATCCGCTCCGAAAGAGCCCCCAATAACGGAGTAAGGCTATTCGTACTATAGGGTGCGCCCGATGGATGCTCTTCGCTTGCAGCAGTGCTATAACTATACACTGCTATCCAGCCCTCGGCACCAGAACATTTACACCTTGGTTTGGTAAGCTTTTGGGGGCGCTATGGTCCCCGGGGTTAGGATCGGGAGCAGAAAAGCGATAGGGTGTCAAAGGCAAGGCGGCAGTTCGCTATAAAACGTTGTACATTGCCCGGGATGAACCCACATAATGGGATCGTCATGTATCTCACATTGAAATACATTGAAAATGTTTGATTTAAGATACGTTCTAATATACGTCACATATTCTAAGATATGTCAAACATAATTATGCCGTTTTTATGTATGATTTGAATAAGTGTACGCTTTTATTTCAGTCCTTATATAATAATAGTTCATGTGGGTACCTCATAAATATATTTACATTACATTTGTTTGTATGATTTAAGATACAGTGCAGTCTCGATTTTTGCAACATTCGCATTCGTTTCATTATTATTCGATTTTTGCAACAACAAATTTTTTTATCTCGATTTTTACAACTATTTGCAAATTCCTTGTTAAATTTTAAAAAAACCGTTATGAATGCAAATTGTATGGTACATATTCATACACAGAAGCTCCACCCGCGAATTTCGTCCATGAAACTATCTAGTTCCATTAAGTCAATTGGAGCTGTTGCTCAAATTAGGCTGATGTAATATTTTCCGTAATTTCAGTAGTTTGAGTAAATGAAATTCAGTTTTAGTATAGAATGACTGACACAGTTTTATTGAATCTCAAAACTATCCATTGGCGCAAAGGTAGAAGACCTACTTAGGGTTATTAGTCTAAAAATTTAATATTTTGTTGTTAGTAAAAATGAACTTTAAATTTAAGAGATTAACAGACGTATACAATCTTGACATTTTACGTTTCACAAGCCCTCCTATTTTTCTATACCCGAAATGTATTCTACCATCTAGAACATTTTCACAAAACGTTCTGAATTCTGACGATACAACAAAAATCTTAAAAATCGGAAAATGTGCTTGCATTAATAATTCACAAGGTTTACTAAAAATAGCAAACTCAAAAAAACTCATTAAACTGAAATACAGTAAGCTGAAAAATTGGAAACGCTCTCTGATTTTTTTCAGCAAAACTGAATTCTGGAAAACTGTTACATGGCCCATTTATTGCGTGTATTTCGGTTTTGTTAAATTCATTAATCTGAATTTCTTAAATTCAGTAAACTGAAATTACAGAAATACGACATCACCTGTACTCTAGGCAAACGAACAAAACCAATTATCATTCATTCGTTATTAATTTTTTTAAAAATCTAGTTACCCAAGATTTTGTGAATTTTCAAAAATCACTTTATCTTTGAATTTGAATTATTATAAATGTGCTGCCAATTACATATAAAAATTGACAAAGCTTTCATTTTGATTCATAACATCTTGGGTAACTAGATTTTAGAAAAATTTAATTACGAATGAATGATCATTGAATTTGTTCGTCTGCCTAGGGTATAAAACACAACTCGCAATCGCAGTCGCGTTCGCTATTACGTCGATGCACGTTACATTTTAGTAAAAGTTTGTGAGAGTTTTTCTATAATTTTCTATAATTATTTCAGTGTTATCAAAGTTAGTTTTAAAACTTTAAATTGTTTTCGGTTTTGGTTAGTTGTCAAAAATTTCTTTCATTGTTTTTGACTGATAAGATTGAAAGTTAATTGAGCAATTCCGAATATCACGAATATAACTTGTTCGTCAAAAGAGGTTCAATATATAAGAGAAAAGTGAAATTCCTAAGAAGCTATCTTCTGGCGTATCTATCAAGAAAATTTCCCAAGAGTATTGTGTCAACAAATCAACTGCATACAGTTGTATGCAGGATCAAACAAATAGAAGGAAATTTGAAAAGTTTTGTTGGTCAATCCGAATCAGGACCTGGAAATAGAAAAAACATAAAACTTTCTGGATTTTCTCGAATGGAAAAGGCTCTGCATAAATGGCTTTTGAAGAAAAGAGCAGTTCACATTCCAATTTCGAGTCATATTTCGCGTAAAAAAGCAAAATATCTGCATAACAAAATTAAAGAAAGACAGGTATGGAGTTCGCTTTTTAAAGACATGCGGCGAGAAAGTTTCCAATGCGACTGAACTTGTTCAACCGTTTTTATTGGAGTTTGAGAAAATGAGGGATGAAAAAGATTTTAGTCCTGATCAAATTTACAATGCGGACGAATCCGGCCTTTTTTGGAAACTTCTCCCCGAAAAAACATTGGTACTTCTGCACCAGGAAGAAAAACTTCAAAACAGAGAATAACATTTTTGGCACGTACAAATGCTAGCGGTGAGAACAAATTAAAGCCTTTTGTGATTGCGAAAGCAAAAAAAACCAAGAGCCTTGAAAAATATGACTGATTTACCTGTTACGTACAACGGTATTAAAAATGCTTGGATGACCTTAGTTATTTTTAACGAATGGTTAAAGAATAATTTCGCAAAAGTGGTGATAATTTTCACTGACGGTTGCCTCGAATATGAGGTTTTTTTCTTTTCTAGGTTTTGTCATACATCAAATCCAAAAATTTGCCAAAAAAAGTTTTGCTTTTACTTGACAATGCTCCTTGTCACCCAAAAAACTTGGAAATCGATGTAAATGGATTATGTATAACAATAATATGTTTTCGTCTAAATTGTACAGCGCTCTTGCAACCTATGGACCAGAATGTTATAAGGTTGACAAAACTTTCTTATAAAAAAAGCTAATTGAGTAATTTGATTGGTTCCAGTAATTACAAGGATTCCCTGAAAATTTTAAATTTAAAACATGAAATTTGTTTCCTCGCTAGCGCATGGAAAGATTTGAATCCGATGGTTGTGGCCAAATGTTCGAAAATGTTATTGAAAATCTCAACTGATAACTGGGACGAGGAAGACAACATACCACTAATTGAAATTCGAAATCACATTCTTTGGGAAAGATCTGATATAACTACAATGTGAAACCAAATGTTTACAAATGAGAGCCTTGGCTGAAATGATATCGCCGAATGCATTTCAGACAACTTCCGAAACGAACTTCCTCAAAATGCTTTCGCTGAAAGTGGCGACAGCGACGACATAGATGAAGAACTTTTTGAAATTTCACAGCATACACCAAAAATAAAACTAGAAGATGCAATTAAGTGCTTCACAATATGTTTGGAATGGGCAGAACAAAACGATTCTTCCGTCGAGGATGTGATGCACCTTCAACAAATGCGTGAAAGAGCTGTGTCAATGCGACTGAATGCGAAGATTCAGCCAAAAATATCTGAATACTTTTTTAAAAAATAAAACTTATTTTCATTTTCTTCTTGTTAATTTTACATCTTATTTTCTCATTTTTTCTTCTTTAAAAGTTTAAATAAATATTAATAGTAATATGGGAAGCTGTTTTTATGTGCATAAGATACATATTTAGTAAAAAATAGTACATTATCCTTATGTTCGATTCTTGCGACTTTTTCGAATTTTGCAACATACCATGTTTTTATTAGTTGCAAAATTCTATACTGCACGTATATTTAAAAATTACAATATTTATAGCAGTCTATTCAAATATGTTATGGGTATACAAGAATAGTCATAAAAACCATAATATCAAAAAATCAATTAATCTGTTTTAATTTAATCATCTTATTTGAGTATTTGTATATTTTCACTTTTCGTTTCGTTTGCTCCAGTTTGTTATTTTTATTTTAGAAAAATTATTCAAATTAATATTGGAAAAAATATTTAATACTGCATCATAAATATATTTTAATAATTTACGACAAGAACAGAAATTATCGTTAATCTCCAATTGGAAGTCTTTATTATTTAGAAACTTATATGCTAACGCACACAAAATATCTATTTCATTTTTTTGACGGTAAAATTCTTAATTTTTAATCAGAATAATCTTTTCAAAAATTGCGTTCATATGTACTTAAATAGTTATAACCATTTCCGTAGGTATAACAAGACTACCTCTTTGAATAAAGTCAAAATAATCATCCCCAATACTACATCCATTTTGAGCTATAACAAATGATTTGCAATCGCACAATTTATCCCATTCCCAACGGAATGAGCAGCATAACCTGAAACGTATATATTTGCTGATTTGTCATAAGAATATTCTTCCAGATAACCAGACGTTAAACTTTCCGAGAAATTATCAGCATGTGAAATTTCAAATATATATCCACTTTTCATTTTAGTGCATTGATCCATTTTTATTAGCTTTCTTATTCTTAGTTTCTTTTCACATTGCACAATTTCCTGATATGAAGTATGGTAGTTACATCCAGAAAACCTTCTATATTGCCCGAATCTTCTTTCAATTTTATCGGTTTGGAACTTGCCTGGAAGAAAATACTTTATCTTGCAATTCTCAAAGCAATCTTTAATCAAAGATATAATTGAGGACGTAGTTTGAATAATAGCAACAAATGTATCTTTAAACCATATTGTGCTTTATTCTATTATTATCGGTACTAAGTGAAATTATTTGCAAATTATATTTCTGCACCATAGCAATAACCTTTTTTTGTGTAATCAAAAAGCTGGATTCTGGCAGGTTTACTTACCGGTATTAGAGCTATAATTTCACTCATTTTCCAAAAGTCGAAGAAATCATGAATATTAATACTTTTCTGGAAATATCATCCGCATTATCTGCGTAGCCTGTTATTGACTTACAATATTTTCTCGTGTATTTTACTTACCATTTGTATATGTTGTTCGGTTATAACCTTCGGCCTGAAGATGTAGACTGTATTCCAGCGTCGTTTGAATCGTTCCTTCGAGGCTTCGCTGTGGAGGCTTTCACCGTCTAGCTCCTGTTCTTGTTCTGCTGTTCCTGGCACAACAGTATTTTCATTTTCACTATTTGACATTTTAGGTCGACTAAATACTTTCCACAATATTCACGTTACTCGGTCAAGAGCTAGCAAGCGAGTGAGCTACCTAACTAGCGTTGTACCTACCGGCGGACAAAATACGAAGTTTTCGTGTACGATTCAATTACAATTCCTTCTTATAAAGTTAGTGCTGCATATCAATACCAGTCAACTTTTGTGATGTATTTTCGTACAATTCATAAATTTTACAGAATGATAAATTAGTTCTAACACAAATACCTACTGTAGGACCAAAAACATCTCAAAAGATATTTTGCATTTATTACCTGAAATGAATACGTCGCCAGACAATATAGCAATTAACAAGCAGAAGCCGGTAAAGAGACAGACTAACAATAAAGCATCCGTCCTAAATCGGTGTACCAATTTAAGACAGGCATTAAATAATGAAAGCAGAAGCTGGCAATCAAGTGATTTTACCAAGAAAGGTGCACAGAAACGCTACTTCAAATGCCGCCGCGACGTGGTAATAAATTTAATCTAGGAAAATAGAATGCAATATCTATCGCATGGTGAGGGGAGGATGGGAGGGGTGAAATAATGCATAATGTGGAGATTGGCTATTATATCCCGTATAATGTATGTGTAGGTAACTATTTGAAGGATTATCCCATTAGCATAAAATAAATTGTACAAAAACAGCAGACATCCGAAGGATTAATATAACTGTTATAACTTGTTGAATATATTTTAAGAAAGTGCCGATTAATGGCACCATATCAGAAAATGTGAATTCCGAAATTAAAAAATAACTGGTTTTTGTGTCCAATCTACCGAAAAGTGGAGCGGAAAACAAATCTATCTCATTTTGCGTTACGTACTCACCAAGAGCTTTCCAAACAGTATCCACATGTCAGGATACGGAAGAAAGTGAAAATCTCGTTTTTTTTTTAGGTTTACCCCTTGAAAAATGCTCAAATTTTCAAATTTTTGTGGGAGTTGTCGCGGTAAAATATTTGTAGAATTTGAATAAAAACTCCACACTCATTCGGATAACTTTTCTACGACAGAGGTGATATGTAGCTTGCAGATTCTGTAAGTACCATTCCAATGAGTTTTCAGAGATAGCCGGTAGATGGAGAAAAGCTGGCACGTAAAATTCTTATAGATTTTTTTTTTATTAAGTAAATGACACCCGATCTTCCTGAAATGTTGTACAGATAATTTCCAGATAAGGGTGCATCCACGAAAAAATCGAAAATTTGATTAAACGATAATTCGTGGAGCAAAGTTTCGAAATCAATTTTTTAGACAGAAAATTTGCCCGTCGAAAATTAAATTTCGCAACTTAATTGGAAGGGGAGGGAAAATATGCTCAAAAAATCAGAAAAAAATTACAAAAAAATTAGCAAAAGGATTTTTGCAAATCGGATAATATTTAGCCGTGATATGGGGTGGGGGTGGATTTGTACATTATGCATTATATCGGTTTCGCTTGGCCATCTGGAGATAAGACTTGCAACACTTTCATTTCTAGTCAAGCTTAACATATACTATGAATTTGAGCGAAATCGGTGATGACGAGTTGGAACCCTCTCCTTGTTAGCTTTATAATTAATTTGAGCTTTTACATCAATTTTGTCTATTTGCAAATTCTAAATGTTTTAATTAATTCGCCATTTTTTCTAAACAGCTGCAATTACCCTCGTCATCAATTGGATTACTGTTTTCTTTTGTGTGGTAAAATGAAAATATTCTGATAATATCGGATTTTCCAATAAGAGGTGTTATTTTGATATTCAAAGAAAAATGCCATTTTTTTAGATAAATGATAAGATCTTTATTTTATTATAAAGAGGAAGGTATACCGTTAATAATGGAAAATATGAAAAAAAATTAAATGAAAGAAATGACCACCATGACCATGCCTACAGGACCTTTTCCTGAAATTTTTCATAACCAAATCGCAAAGTGGCTGCCCTATGTCCTCGATAGCCTCACGACTTCCATCTTTGAGGTCTTGAATCGACGCTGGGCTGTTGGCGTAGACCTTCTTTTTCACGTGGTCCCAAAGGAAGAAGTCGCAAGGTGTTAAATCACAAGATCTCGGTGGCCAATTGTGATCACCTCTTCGAGAGATAACACGGTTCGGAAACTTTTCCCGTAAAAGGTCAATGGTTTCGTTGCTTGTATGGCTCGTAGCGCCGTCTTGTTGAAAGTAAACGTTGTCCAGATCAATACCATCCAATTCCGGCCATAAAAAATCATTAATCATCTGTCGATAGCGCAATCCATTCACCGTAACTGTTGCTCCAGCCTCATTTTCGAAAAAGTAAGGTCCAATGACCCCGCGGGACCATAAACCGCACCAAACAGTTACACGTTGAGGATAGAGAGGCTTTTCAACAATAAATCTTGGGTTTTCTGAGCCCCAGATGCAACAATTTTGCTTGTTGTCGAAGCCATCGAGGTGAAAATGGGCCTCATCACTCAAGATGAGTTTTCGATGGAATTCCGGATCATTTTCATGCATTTCAAGGACCCAATCAGCAAAGACTCGACATTGTTGATGATCGGCCGGCTTGAGTTCTTGTGTTAACTGAACTTTATAAGCCTTAAGACCCAAATCTGTATGCAAAATACTGTGTAATGACATTTGTGGAATGCCTAATTCCAAAGAACGACGAGGAATGGACAAACCTGGGTTTTCTTCAACACTTTCGGCTACAGACAGCTCGAATTTTTCTACCAATTTCTGTATTGCGGTCCGACCAGGTGCTTCACGACGACCCAAAAATGTTCGAGTTTTACGAACCGTCTCTTCCACATTTTCACCATTTTCATAGTGAATTTTAATAATTTCAATGCGTTGTTGAATCGTGTATCGTTCCATTCTTATTAATGGCGTAGTTTCTACTTGTGAAATGTCAAAAAATTACAGCTCCAAAAGTGACATCTACCGAAATAGCGCGCTAATTAAAATAACACCTTATTGGAAAACCCTTTATCATAAGCAGCTGGAGCTTTAATATCGACGCTGAAAGGCATAAACGATGTAACCGACCAAAATGAAACTTTTCACTAGAGCCGAAAAACTTTTTCAAAATCAGAAAAAAAATCATAACGTCTAAACTATTTGTGATAGAAGTGTTATTTTTGGACAGTTTTGTTTTTTTTTTTTTTTTAATATACCCACAATTTGCAATAAGTAGAATTACGCTAAAGTTAGTATAAGTATTAGTTTTGGTAGTTACAGTAATTCGTTTTTTTGTTTTATGGACCTCAAGAATGCTGTACCTGAATAGCTGTAATGTATTGAGCGAAATGCATGTTAAAGAACTTATGGCAACTGAAATGCTGTATCAAATATACCTTATTTATTTGTATAATATATGTGAGCTGTATCCAAGTTCTATGTTTAAAACATAGTCTGACTTTTGATGTACACTAGCACAGAACAAGACAGGCAGTTTAAATAAAAGGCTGTAGTTACTATTAAGTTTTTGTTTAATACTATTCTAACGTAGCAATACCATATTCTGAGTTATCTATAGGTTGAAAAGAATAGAGTAACTGCATCTCTCATGCAAAACTAAGCAATAACAAAATGCATTATACGCTATTTTTTCATAGACAACAAGTCATTGAAAATGTAGTAACTTTGAACAATATCGAGAGTTAATACAGAAGTCATCATTTTACGATCCGCAAAAATGGCGTAAGCTGTATGTAACTCGCTTAAAAATTTGCAAACCTGAATTTGCTTTAAGCGACATGTGCTTAAAAAGTAGCGTATTTTGACCCTATTACTGCAAATCACGTCAAAGTTACTGTACAAAGTAGAGGTGTTTTCAATGGCGTAAATTATTTTGTTTTCATCGTAGAGATATGAGAACCAGACCATTCAACGCAGTTTTTTTTTTTATTCAAATAGTGTATACAACGTATTTTCGACATTTTGGTCGGTTACGACGTTTATGCTTTCCAGCGTCGATATATAGAAGGAAAGTGGTAATTATAAAATGTTTAGAATAAGCTCTAGAATTATTTAAAATACAAGTAAGACAAGTGAGATATTAAATAAATATTTAGTTTGTATTCATATTTTACTTCATTGTTTGCTTGTAAAGAAAATTTCAAATTCTTTAGAGCGACTTTTAAATAGGAGTTCACTATTTTCTCCGGCTGAACAATTTCTTCATTATTGAAAATTTTAGTAGCTGTACGAGAAACCAATGACCGCAAATAAAATATTTTATCGCGAATTTCTATTAATTTAGTTGAAAACTGTATTGACATATTTTTATAAATTATAAAGAAGCTGTGAATTTCCATTCTATTATTCTGCTTATTACAATCTAATTTATACAAATAAATTTTGTCAGCATAATTCTTAATTTCTATCTGATTTAGCTTTACATGACTGTCTACATCTTTGCTTAAATTTTCGAATAATGCTATTTGATCATTTAAAATTTCACACACCTTATTACTAGCAATTGCCAATAAGCTTCTTTTCTTTATTTCCTCCTTTCTGCATTGTGGGTCTCTTCTAACAATAGCAGGATTTGTAAAACACTAACACTATCAAAAATCGTAGGGATTGCTCCAGAAAGGAGTTGGGGATGTTTCAAAGCAATATATTTATTACCACGAGAATTACCAAATTTAACTAAATTTTCTTTAAAATGTTTTATGCATATTGTTACATTATTTAATAGGTTAGAATTCTCTATCGAAATTGATTTCAACCATAATTGCCTTTGTTCTTCATTTCGCGGAAATTTGAAAACGCTTACTGGCACCTTCTTCTTTTAATGCTTTTGAATAATTAGACTTACATCCTGGTATTGTAATTGTATAGTATATGTTGTTATTAAATTTTATTTTCATTAGCTCATCAAAGTATGATTGATTGATTACAATGTTTTATACATATAAATATAATATATAAATAATATAAAAAAATATATCTGGCAAATTATAGGAGTACTTAATACTAGCACTTATTTTATATAACTAACTATATCTTAAACTAATAGCTTACCAATACCAAAGAAGCTATTTTCTTCTTGCTGTTAAAAATTCAGAAACCATAAAAAAACTTACTTTAATGTTTTATCACCAGAAATATGCATACAACACTGTGAACCATTGGTCACAGTTAATTTAGCATTTCTTCTCCGTCTTCTTCTTCTTCTTTTCCTCTTGGTTATGATCCAGAGCTATGAGCTCGACTAGCGAGCTGGAGTTCCTTCACAATGGTCTGACCCTATGAGGTATATAGCCAAAAAGTATGCCGTGTCCGGCTGTATGTTGATTGCCAT
This sequence comes from Dioctria rufipes, assembly GCA_963924295.1. Taxonomy (NCBI): domain Eukaryota; kingdom Metazoa; phylum Arthropoda; class Insecta; order Diptera; family Asilidae; genus Dioctria; species Dioctria rufipes. Next base: position 98,300,992 of record OZ002740.1, on the reverse strand, counting down.
GTCCGGTTAAATGTTGTATGTATTGTATTTTGTGCTTGTATTATGTTATAGTTGCAATTTGTTATATAGTTGTATAGTTGTATTTTGTTTAATAATTGTTACTTTGTTTGTATAGTTGTGGTTGTATTATTATTTATAACTGTATTTGTTTTATTTTGTTTTGTTGTTATGTATAGGTCGATGGAACACAAGTAAGTTTCATGAGATTGAAACTACCGTTACCGACGCCACACTTAATTCCATGTTACAGTTGATAAGATCAACTGGTAAGTAAAAATTTTAATGACGAGCACTACACACTAAGCACCGAACATATATCCGAGAGATTGCTATTCCGATGATCCATTGAAGGCATCACCAGGAAGAAAGAATATCTTGGAAAACCCATAATCTGGTCCAAGCGACGAAGCGAGCGAATTTGTTAATACGTCCGACCGCGTTAATGTACATCTTCGAACTGATTTAGCATTTCACATTTTGTTTACTTTCTTGAAAAGCACGCAAGATAAACGAAATGGGAAATGTCAAATTAACTGTGAGCAATTGCTCACAATTTCAGCTTCCAGTGTACAGAGAAATAAAAGCTCACTTCAAAGTGAAAGCAAATAGTTCTTAAAATCAGATCTTCTTTTGTTTGAAACTCTTTTTCTTTTGAAAACGTATAAAAACCTAATGCATAATTTACTGCAACAAATTTACCTACAAGATAGGCTAATATTACCTTTGAATTAAAATTAAAGAATTATGAAGAGTTAAACACAGAATACCATTTCAGCCCTTCCGATTCACAGCGCAGTGAGCAAGCGCAACTTGTGAAAATATGAGGCGAATCTGTAGCTCTGCCGATTGATTAAAAAATACTTTCAGTCATGTTTGAAACGAAAAATCTGAATTATTTAATATTGAAATTGGGGAATATTTTTAAATTGATAGAAGCATTACTGCATAATATAAAAAAATGATTAGCATCGTCTTTTTGTCTTTATTATATGGAATTATGATTCATGAATGAAATTGCAGTAAAATAATTGAAAAGAATCAAAAAAAAAAAAAAAGCAAGTTTTCAATTATAGCTTGTCCATGTGACGAAACATCATAGCTACAAAAAATGAACTCATCATGGGTAAACAAGCATTCAGCATGTGCAATGAACTTTGAGTATAGCAGCATCAAGCTTACTCGGTGCATTCTAGACATTCAAAAGTTTCATGTGATCGATCGCTTAAAGTTAATTTTTATATGCAAGATTGATGAATTAAGGAATTTTTGTACTGTATAAAATCAAAGTTTATTTTGAACTCCAAGGTGTTATTTCTTAAATAGAGCTCTGATAGAGCTGTCCGCAGCTCTGCAAAGTATAGGATCACGAGGAATGTCTTTTCAAAAGAGGATATCTGCGTCCTAACCGTTTTTACAGGAAATCGAAAAACTGTCTGTAGCAATACCAAGAGCTTTACAGAATATTAGTAGTAATTTATAGAAAGGATATAATAACTTATGTTGAATGTATTATTTTGAAAAAAAAAAAAATTGCCTAGTAATTCTGGTAATATTGGGTAGCGAAGTTTAAAAATATACCCTTTTGGATAAATGTCTTGATTATATCATCTTTTGTTGTGTACCATTTTGTAAATAGCCTTTTTTGTGCTGTAAATTTTTTTTAAATATCCTGTTTTGATTTTTACATTATACTAGAATAATAATTAATAAAACATATTTTGAGTATTCTTATCAGTTTTTTTTTATTATATATTATAAAATATTTATATCATTACTTCATGTCCAAACAGTTTATTTTGTATATTCTTAATATCTTTCTTCTGTTTTTTTCATTTAGTGAACGCCTTTCTAACCAAAAGTCTGTTAGAGATAAAATGCGTAATCTAGCATTCAAATATTTAATTTTCATAGCATTTTAGTTCAATTATGTAAGTATTCCGAACTCTTCTTTTTAAGGACGGTATACCATTCAATTCTCGTAAAATGTCTCCAAGTTTTGGACATCCTTAAGTATCCAATGTTAACCAGTATTTTCAAATGCCTTGTTTTTTTATAAATGTCGTAATATTCCTCTTTTGTGGTTATTTCAGGAAGTTTCCATTGGCTGGATTGCATTGGTTACATTACATCATGACAAATGCAGGTACTATATTGATGACTCTTGCAATTGAGTGTATGTATGTATATCCCTTTTTGAAAGCAAATTTAATTCGACTATTGATATCATAATGTAAATATACCTTTTTGAAATGAAACCAAAGTAACAGAAATAATGTCATATTATTTAATGTAAATATCCTCTATTGATCGGAGCACGGGTTTTCAAGTAAAATTTTCTATAAATTTATCATGTTTTGTTTCGGTTAGCGGTGACGAAATCTTGAGTTCTGTAATACAGAATGTCATCGGATGCTTAAGAGAATGGTAAATATCTCCTTTTGAAAAATCGCTCCAAACTTATATTAAGACCAAACTTTGGATTCTTAACTCTCACTTGGTCGAGATACATACAAGTATATAAAAGCTACGTTAAGCTTTACCGCTTGTATCTCCTCGTTAAGGTTGAATAGCAGAAAATAAAGCTCTCGATTCTTAGCTTAAATTTAACTATGTAGTAGTAGCGTGAGCTTTCGTACAAAGCTTTCGATTAAGTACCACACGCAGAAGCAGTACTCGCTGTATATAACTTGTTCTTCGAGTATCAGCAGCAGATAATCAATGATGTATTGACATGGCAAACAATTTTTCTTCTTTATTTTCCCTTAGGAAACAATTTTCCATATTGAAGCCGAAGGGCATAGCGATCTTGTTCCGTTTTGTTAGTTTTATTATTGCTTTGGGATCTTAATATTCCATTATTGTACTACATATACACAAAGGTTCAAACAAATTGTATTAACAAATTTTTTAATAAATTTCTAAGAAAATATGATGCCCCATAATTCATCATATTTTCTTAGAAATTTATTAAACATTTTTTCTTTAGAATTTATATTATCAGTTTTAATATGAGTACATTGTTTGGACCGGTACCAATTTTTTATGATCGTAGAAAAGAAGAAATTTACTTGAAATCTTTTGTTTGAAAAATTGACGCGCTATTGGTAGCCGGGCCGACAACACGTCAAAAATAGTGAAGCATTAATTTTCTAGGAATTAATCATTCTATTCTATGTTCTATATTATACTTATGATAAAGTGACTAGGAATTAATTTTATATATGTATGCCATAGAGACTAAACTGGATAGTAGTTTAGGAAAATAGTCGGCCAGTAATTTTAAACTGGGATTCTTATTTTCCCAAAGGCTAACTTACTATTATACCTTACTTAACAAAATCATAAAATAGTTGTCTTAATTAGATGGATGTGTTCAATTTTAAAAACCCTTCCAAGTCCAAACAATTTTAAAAAAAATCCATTCATAATTGTCCAGTGCCATACAAAATTATGCACATATATCTATACAGAATGTAACCCATTCGGTCAATTTAATTAGTTTCTTTTCCGAATATCTACACCTAAAGCGAAAAAACTGAGCATTTGCATGGATTACAAAACAAATTCTCAATCTTAAGCAAATATGCAATAAAAAATGGAAAAGAGAAAAAAATTCCAAATATTTTCCTTCGGCTTATATTCGAAATAAATATCTTTCATCTCTTTTTATCTAACCCATAAACGAAATATATTAACAAATATTTTCCCTTTTCTCTCGTTGCATTCCTAATCCACTCCAACAACAAAGTTGCAGCAGACGGACTGCGCTTGAACAATGACGCGCCGTAAATATACATTATTTACATACGTGTAAGATAGATACTCCTTTTTCGGGGCACATAAGGCAAATGTTTGAATTTTAGTACTGAGCCTGTCACCATCTCGGAAAGCATTTGAGAATTAAAATGAATAAAAACCAATTTTATCATTTACTTTTTAACAAGATAGAGGTTTACAAATTGATTTTTGTAAAATAAACTACTTACGGGATTTCTCCAGTTTTTGGGCTACTGAATAAAATCACCTCAGTCTACATACTCACGTTAAGATAAAGGTGTAGCAATAAACTTTATTCAAGGTACAAGAGCTTCAATTTTAATGTTATGAAAGTAAATATTACATGAAATATATTAAGAAATTTGGAAAAATAGCTCCGGTAGCATTTACAAATATGCTTGAAAAACCTATTTACGAAAAATAATAAAAATTGGTGTGTACATGAAAGTATTTTAGGGAGGAGAGGAAAATAAGATCGCTTTTTACGACTTTTGATTAAAAAAAAAACAAAAAACGCAACACCTTTTTCAAAAATCTAGGCCCGGCAACATTTGAACTGAAGAGTTTCTAATATTTTGCCGAAGGTTTCAAATCATTATCATAAGAACTGTATTAAATAAAAGGGGGGGGGGAATGCTTACAAAATTATTCAGCCTTAATATAGATCTGTTCTTCTTCTTAGGATTTGAGACGATCATTGGCGAACGAAAGGATATCACACGATAGGAAAGTGCTATCTCTTTCCTCAACTGAGTTATTTCTTGCGATGGTTTCATGCGTCTTCTGTTTCATGTTTTATGAATATTTTATTTTTGGTGTTCGCGCTTACGATACATATTTGTCGGTTACAGTATAAAGTGTCCCACATCTTCACTGAGGTATCAGATAAATGTTTGTTATATAGGTTACTCGACTATGCAACCATAACTTCTTAATTCCTTCATATGTGATTGTGCCAGACTAGCGCTAACTCTTTAAGTGTGGGGTAGAATTCGGACGGCCGCCTATCGTCGATTCCTTCACCCGATATTAATCTTTCGATGCGGCGTTCTACGCTTATCGAATGGCGTTCGATCAATGTTTCTTTAGATATTCGTGTACAGGTGTACCGATGGTAGATTTTGGACAAAGTTGATGATTGACTCGACAATATTTTCTGGCAGAGAATCTATAACATTGTTATACTTCTTTGTTTTTCTTTACACTACCTAAGCTAAGCTGATGTTAGGTTCACCATCGAACCATATCTCCCTCGATGTATCCAGCTACTTATTTCCTGCAAATAAAACAAAAAAATTTACAAAGAATCAAAATCTCAAATGAAAAGATTCACAATACGTACCTAATTAAGTATCCTCAATACTCCTATAATGATCCACCTGAAAAAAGACAAAACTTTATTAAAATAACTAATAAAAAACAATAAACAATATAGAACTCACCCAAAGTAAACGTATCTTCCTATGTTTACATTTTCGTCTTGTCATCATATTGACATTACGTCAAAGAGACGACTTCGCTGCAGAAATTTGTACAAACGTGGATATGGCAACGCCATGAGGAGTACATCACATGACCGACCTCGGCAACTATAAAAAGACGGCGAGCCATAGTGAAATCACCCACTTCCAAATCAGAGTTGATCTGATCAAGTCGTAAGCCTTGCAGTCTATTCTGAGCAAAATCCTAATCGAAATCAGAAGTTAACTCTGAAATCCAATATATGTAGAAGTTAGTTCTAACTACATAACTTGAGGTTGACTTGATCCTACAAACAGAAGTTAATTCTGGCTGTCCTAAATAATTGACGTTGACTCAATCCTAAAACATAAGTTAATTCTGGCTACCCAAATATTTGAGGTTAAGTCAATTCTTATAGAGAAGTTGATTCTGGAACATTATAATTGAGGTTGACTCAAATTATTACCTATAGGGGTTGATCCCAAAACATATACACATAACTTGAGGTTGACTCAAAGTTTTTCGGCTAGGAGTTAATCATAAGGATTGCACCAAGTGAGGTTAATTCAAGCAATCTTACGTAGGAGTTAATCCTAAATCTAGACAACTTTATACAAAGGTTAGTCCAAATCTAGTTCCAGAGGGTACCTCTGCGACAAATGAATTCAGAAAGCATTCTGGACAAATTAGAAGAAAATCCAATCCCACACGTAGCGGCATTAAATTCGCTGCACTCATAAGAGCTCACACGACTAAACGTCACAAGTGCCATTACTACAAGTTGCTACGCAGCAGCGTTTCAATTTGCTGCATTTAAAAGGTACGCACACGACAAACGTCATCAGTGCTGCCTTCATACCCTCACGTACCAGCATCTTGTAATGTGTGTTTAACATTGAGGACTTATGTTTTCATACAACCTCAATAGGCAAGCACAAATCTCTGATTACTTTCTAGCAGGGATGTAAAGGAGTCAAATTTTGACTCAACTCAGCGCTCAACTCAAGCAGTGAGTCCGCTCAACAGTTGAGCGTTGGTTCATCGCTCGAAATTTGAGCGGACTCACTGGTTGAGCGGACTCACTGGTTGAGCGGACTCAGTCCTGAGCGGACTCAATTCTTGAATGGACTTGAGCGGACTCAAGTCTTGAGCGGACTCAAGCCTTCAGCGGACTCACTGGTTGAGCGGACTCACGGGTTGAGCGGACTCACGGGTTGAGCGGACTCACGGGTTGAGCGGACTCAATCTTGAGCGGACTCACTGCTTGACCGACTTGAGCGGACTCAAAATTTGAGTTGAGCGGACTCAAATCACGTTTTAAATAGCATAAGGAAAATCTGATTTAATTGAAATTAAAACTGAAAGTAGTTATTCTATGACAGTTCTCGATCACTTTTTTGAGCCTCCAGGATTTCGCCAAAGATGGCGCCACCGTCGCTAGGTGGTGTAAATCCATACTAAATGTGGGTTTGTGTCTTGGATGTCCTGGTTTATGTCTTGGACGTTGGGGATACGAGGCCACTTTGGGGGATACGAGACCACTTTGGGGGATACGAGACCACTTTTAGCACTCTCCAGCATAGGGAAATAGCATAGGATTTCGATTTTGTTTCTGAAGTTCGCTTATTTTTCATCTCGAGTCTTGGGGATACGAGACCACTTTGGGGATACGAGACCACTTTTAGCTCTCTCCAGCATAGGGAAATAGCATAGGTTTTCGATTTTGTTTCTGGAGTTCGCTTATTTTTCATCTCAGACTCGTAGCCTCTAAGTTTTTCATCTCGAGCTTTGGGATACGAGATCACTTTCAGTTCTATATATTTGTGAAGGGGTGGGAAGCTTTATTGATGGATTTGGTCTTGACTGCGCCCTAGCGGCATTAGTCGGTACTACGGTTTTCTTAGATAGATATGTGGTGCGCCTAAATGTAGGCTTTTGGTTTTGAACTATTATTAGTAATAATTAAAGTTAACGGTAAGAAATCTTTGTTCATGCCAATGGATTCTAGATCGGTGGTTTGTGAGGGGGTATTATAGTATAGGATAGGGAGGAGAGGTAAAGAAATTTTCATCAGAAATCCCCTACGGGCTCTGGTTTTCGAGATATTAGCGTATTAATAATTCAAGTTATTTTTGTTCATGCCAATGGATTCTTGGTGGTGTAGGGTGGGAGGGGGGACGAAATTCTCATCAGAAATTCTCTACGGGCTCGCCATTTCTTGAGTAAGGTTACCTAGCGGCATTAGCCGGAACTACTAGCATACCTAGGTTTTGCTGTTTTCTTTTATTAGCGGGGAAGTTCTAGATATCAGCATGACGTCATCTTGGTTTTGTTGTTTTCAAGTGCTGTTGTAGATATCAGCATCATTCGAATTTCACAACATGATATCACCTTGGCTTGATGTTTTCTTATTATTATTGAGTCCTGGGGGTGCGTGTATTGAAAAGCAACAGTTGCTCTTTCGAGTGCAAGCACCATTTCTTGAGCAAGGTCCCCTAGCGGCGTTAGTCGGTACTTACATATGTTATTCATCTCGGGCTTGGGGATACGAGATTACTTTCAGCACTCCCCAGCCCTAGGATATTTTATGTCCATGCTAATAGTATTAGTACTAGTGGGGCTAAAATTTTCATCAGAAATCCTCTACGGGCTATGGTTCGAGGATATTAGCGTCTCAGTTGTAATTAATATTAGTAGCTCAAAAACAAAAAAGCAACAACAACTATAACCTAAGTCGTGGATTAAAGAATTGATGATATTAATCTGTCGGTGTTTTTTATAAACAAGATTGCACCATATGACCATATATCTAAAAATAGATCAGGCGAAGCTGATTGGGGCGAATGTAGGTAGATATGCTCACTTAGATAAGTAATGGAAATTAGTAAATGTGTAATTTTGCTCTTCAGGTGGAATGCTTCTGATTTTATTCCTTGCATAAACAAATTCGCACAGTCCAGCAAAGTAAACAAATTCACAGTCGAATAATGTAAACAAATTCGCACAGCAGCCGATTAAAGTAAACAAATTGAGCGATTTATGTAAGATTCCCAATTTCTTTAACTGAAAACAACAACAACCGATATTAATCTGTGGGATATGATGTCTTAGATGAGTAGGGGAAGATATACTTGACAATTTCTTTTGCTGAAAAAAACAACAACAACAACTATTACGTAAGTTGTGGTACGTAGGTGTCTTTTATAAACAAGAGTGATCATGTTATGATATTCGATGTGTAAAAATTGATCACGGCTGCTTGGGATGGTAAGACACATGAAATCATTAAAAGTAATAGAAATTAAAGCATTATAAAAGGTGGCCAGGTCGCTGGTAATTTGATATCTTGCGTAAACAAATATAGCCGAGTAAAGCGGGCAAATTGAGCGATTAATGTTTTTTTTTTGTATCTAGGAGTTTGTATTGAAAAGTCTTTATGACGAATTGTTTTTTATTTTCAATAAAATTTCTCAATCAGTCACACTGTTATGAGATTTGATTGATTCCCCGATATCATAGTTCACATGAAGCTGATAAGAATATGATAATTTGATCTTCATACTATTGGGGGCAGGTACATTGTTTACTTACCATTAAGTTGAGAGTGGTTTAAATTAAAAGCTTTAATAGACGAACGCTGTTTTATGATATTAATGTGGTATGATATGTTGTCTGAGGTGAGTAGTGGAAGTTGTATGGGAGCTATGAATAAGTAGTAAAATCCTAATCAGCAATCTCGCTGGATATGTGATAATTCTCCATGTTCATAGTGAAGATCGTGGTGGTGGGTTGAGAGTAGGTACTGTAAGTTATGTATTAAGTTAAAAGTTTTGCTGGATGGTATTTGGCATTTATCTCCTCGAAATGGTGTTGTATGAGGAAAGTATGTTCACTTCATCTGCAAACAACAAATTTGGCTGAAAGCGACACACGGTGTGTGCAATAATCATTTTTTTTTTTCAATTATCACTATTAAGCGACATTTGTCGCAGAAAATATGTTAAGTCTAGTCTAGTCTAAAATATGTGTATGCCATTTATTGAAATAATTTGTTTTAATTACATTATAGCTTAAGTCTAAGGACTTTTTTTTTTAGCTCAGGAAAGCCAGGATTTCATAGATATAGACTGATCCTTATAATGAATATTCCTTATGCCTTTAGATCAACATGACTTTAGAAGGTTCCTTGTGCACCATTTTCACAAATAGCATCTCTCCGTCTTTACTTTTTGCAATCTTTGTTGGAATATCCTGATTTTTCGACCTGTTGGTAGGGGACAGTCAACTCGTTTTTGGATGAGAAACTTTCTTCTTTATTTCTGGAAAGCATCGATTACATAGATGTAGACTTAGCTTTATATGAATATTCTTTACTACTTTCTTCCGTAGGCTTTAGAAGGTTTGTAGTGTCCTTAGAACTCATGTTGAAATTATTGCGTAATTAGCTTGCCAAGAAACAGTGATCTGTTTGGGTAAAGAGCAAAAGATCAACTGAAAAAACAAGTTATGAAACTACTATTTATATGTATTTGACACATGGGCTTGAAGGCAACAATTTGTCCTTGACCTCTGGCGTCACCTTAACCTTTGAAACCGAAAGTGTCTGCTCTTGGGTTCACTTGGATGATGATGAGTAGTGCAAGTTGTATGAGAGATTATAATTAGCTGTGCTTCATGTTCAATAGTGAAGACCGCGATGTGGAGAGTGGGTATTTGGAATGATATAAGTCTATTAGGATATGGAAGTATTATTTATTCATCTTTAAATCTTACTATGAAAGTATTAGGTTGGGAGTGGATTAAATTAAATGTCTTGACGAAAGAAGGTGGAGTTATTATATTAATATAGTATAATATGTTATCTTAGATGAGTATATTGAGAGCTGTGAGTAATATGTGGAATATGTTGTAGATGAGTAGTGAAAGCTGAAAATGTAAGATTCCCAATTCCTTTACTGAAAAACAACAACAACAACTATAGCAAATCAATTTTTTCACAAAATATTTATTCACATCAAATTCATTATTTATTATTATATCTTAAGTTATTAACTTTTTTCTCTGTGTTTCACATCCAAAAAGCGATCCAGAGCAAATGTCTCCCATGATCCTTTTCTGTGTTAGGCTATGAGAGTTCGGCAGCAAAATCCCATGTTATTTCTTATCATCTGTCTTGCTCTAACACATTAGGAAGCTTTAGTGAACACCACAATTTGAAACCATCTCACTCGGGATTTGGTCATATACTTGCCAGCTGTGGATATGTATGTATGCAACACTGAAATGAATTAATGTAATATGTTGTGTAGTGTAAAATAAAAACTTTAATGGGCGATATGGGGATTGAATCGATGTATGTTATGCACTAGATTGGTGGTATATGTGCTTATTTGATTGAAGTAAAATAGTTTCACGGCTTCCTTACCAAGACTTAAATATATTCATAAAAACGTTGAATCGATGTCAAGAACATGTTAATAATATGAGCAGAGGAAATCGTGATCATTGCAGCATGTCATGAAATTCGATATCTAAAAATAGACCACATGAAGGTTATTGGGGTGGTAAAAAAACATGAAAGCATTAGGTTGAGAATGGCTTCAATTTAAGGCTTTGGTGAAAGAAAGCGGCATCAGTCAGTTTTGGTGAGCCTCAGCGATAGGTCAAATAAAAAAAATGTCAACCGCGGTAATAAATGAACGTTTTTCTAGTAAAAAGAGTGGTACAAAACGGCATATGGGGAGCTGTATTGGACAGACTAAATCACCGAGATTGTTATTGAAAGCCAATATTTACAATCAATGTGGACGATAATTTAAATGAGTGGTATAAAGTTAACATTTTGGATTCAATACTCACTCAGCTGGATGAGTTTCAGAAAAAATATAGTGGCTGGACATTGGAGTCCATTATACATTTAGCAGTACATATCAACAAATTTGAACAGCACCGAGGATCTTCGTATATACCTCTACCGAAGGAGATTGCTTTAAAGCAAGCTTGCATCAATGTAAAAAATAGTGACGAAGCATGCTTCGCTTGGGCCGTAACATCAGCGCTATATCCTGCAAATGTTCACTCCGATAGGACCTCATCATATCCACATTATTCTACTGTGCTAAATTTAACTGGAATAACATTTCCTATGACGCTTGAGCAAATTAAACAATTTGAAGACCAGAACGATATATCAATAAACGTATTCATCCTAAAGAAAGAGCGTTCCTTCACCACTGTTCTAGTTAGACCAACGAAACATAATATGAAGCGACATGTGAATCTATTAATGATACAAAATAACTATGAGCAGGATGATGATGATGATGATGATGATGCTGCTGCTGATGATGATTATGATGATAATGATGATGAAAGTACCAGGTTTCATTTCTGCTGGATTAAATATCTTTCACGGCTTGCATGGAAACAAGCTTCAAAACATAAGGCTAGATTGTATATATGCGATAGATGTTTGTTCTATTTTTATTCGGCTAAAGCATTAGCATCACATATTCCTGAATGTGAGAAACAAAAAATTTATCTTGAATTAAGGAAGCCCAACCGTAAAATTAAATGTTAGTAGCACAACGGATACTCTACCATTGACAAACATTACTGAATTCCTTCAGAGCAACAAGGACCAGCCGCAGAAAACATATGACCTAATTCTAGTGTATTGTAAATAAAAAAAAAATGTATTACATATAGTTATAGCTCCATTTATTTAAGTAATTTGTTTTAATTGTATTATAGTCTAAGATATACATTATTGGAAAATAAGGAATATATTATAGTTATAGGTATATTCAAATAAGGAAGCCCAACAATAGAATGACACACTAAGAATTAAATGTTAATATTTTTTTAATTTATAATAAATCGATAATGATATTTTATATATGTTATTCTTTTTATTCAATTTCCCTACTAAGTCCAGAACTCCTGAAAGTATTCTTTAATAATATTTGTCTACTACAGGGGGCTCTTAATCGGACGGTTGAACCTTTTACCCAGAATGCTAGGTTGAGCGTGAGCGTGAGAAAACTCGTTGACACGTGGGCTTGACCTTGGCCTCTGGCATCACCTTTGAAACCGGAAGGGTATTTTGTCCTTGACCTTGATCCAGAAGTATGTGTCTTGGCGGCTATAACCTTAATCAACTACGTCACAGGGGATTCTATACAGCTTTTCAAAACAAATTTATAACAGGTAAACAGCTTTTAAACAGGTCTGATAACAGGTAAACAGCTTTTAAACAGGTCTGATAACAGCATAACAGCTCTGATAACAGCTTAACAGCTTTTCAAACAGCTCTGATAACAGCTTAACAGCTTTTCAAACAGCTCTGATAACAGGTAAACAGCTTTTAAACAGGTCTCATAACAGCTTCACAGCTCTGATAATAGCTCTGATAACAGCTTTTCAAACAGCTCTGATAACAGCTTAACAGCTTTTCAAACAGCTCTGATAACAGGTAAACAGCTTTTAAACAGGTCTGATAACAGCTTAACAGCTCTGATAACAGCTCTGATAACAGCTTAACAGCTTTTCAAACAGCTCTGATAACAGCTTAACAGCTTTTCAAACAGCTCTGATAACAGGTAAACAGCTTTTAAACAGGTCTGATAACTGCTTAACAGCTCTGATAACAGCTTAACAGCTTTTTAAACAGGTCTGATAACAGCTTAACAGCTTTTCAAACAGCTCTGATAACAGCTTAACAGCTTTTAAATAGGTCAAATAACAGCTAAGCAGCTTTTTATACAGATCTGATAACAGCTTAACAGCTTTTCAAACAGCTTTGATAACAGCTTAACAGCTCAATGCTGCTCGATTGAGGAATTTTGTTAGTGTTTTCAGACTTATGGATATCTATCGTTTGATGCATCCCATGACTAGATCATACACGAGGGTCTCGCGAAATAACCATGGAAGTCTCGCGGGCTCGAGAATTGATAGACTTTACGTCACCCCTGGAATACTAGAACATTTCGTTGGCTTCACTCATGAATTGTGTCCGGTCGTGATCATCTTCTTGTAGGGGCAACCATCACTCCAGTTGAAAGGAAAACTGCGTACTGGCTATTCATCAACTCAGAGCAGTTCATCAATGAGTTCATTGAATTCTGGCACGATTGGCAAGAGAGGAAAGCTGACTTCCTTTTCTTAGTCAACGTTGCGATGTTGGTAAGCTCCAAATTCGATCCTTTATCGAAACGAGTTTCAACCGAACTGGGTATCAAGCTTCCAGTTTGTTGTCCAAAGTATATCGGATGGCAGCTCTTCTCCCAATCGGAGTTGATTCTTTATTTTAATAGAATAAATAAGCACTTGGAGCACAAACTAACAAGCACAGCTTGAAGTTTGTCTGCGCAGTCAATCACGCTGGCTGAGGGAAGGCGAACCTCCAACCGAGTACTTCTTCCAACCGAAAACTACTGCCAGGCAACTAGATGACGTACTGCTTCTTGTGAAATCGAGTCGACAAGTCCTTAACGAACTACAGTTATCAGAATATATTCGAGATCGATGGCTAGATAAAAACGTGTTATTTATTATAATTTAGAAGCTGTTAAGCTGTTATCAGAGCTGTTTGAAATGCTGTTTAGCTTTTATTTGCACTGTTTAAAAGCTGTTTACCTGTTATAAATTTGTTTTGAAAAGCTGTATAGAATCCCCTGAGATGTACTTGATTAAGGTTATAGCCGCCAAGACACACACTTCTGGATCAAGGTCAAGGACAAAATACCCTTCCGGTTTCAAAGGTGATGCCAGAGGCCAAGGTCAAGCCCACGTGTCAACGTGTTTTCTCACGCTCACGCTCAACCTAGCATTCTGGGTAAAAGGTTCAACCGTCCGATTAAGAGCCCTCTGTAGTAGACAAATATTATTAAAGAATACTTTCAGGATTTCTGGACTTAGTAGGGAAATTGAATAAAAAGAATAACATATATAAAATATCATTATCGATTTATTATAAATTAAAAAAATATTAACATTTAATTCTTAGTGTGTCATTCTATTGTTGGGCTTCCTTATTTGAATATACCTATAACTATAATATATTCTTTATTTTCCAATAATGTATATCTTAGACTATAATACAATTAAAACAAATTACTTAAATAAATGGAACTATAACTATATGTAATACATTTTTTTTTATTTACAATACACTAGAATTAGGTCATATGTTTTCTGCGGCTGCTCCTTGTTGCTCTGATGGAATTCAGTAATGTTCGTCAATGGTAGAGTATCCGTTGTGCTACTAACATTTAATTTTACGGTTGGGCTTCCTTAATTCAAGATAAATTTTTTGTTTCTCACATTCAGGAATATGTGATGCTAATGCTTTAGCCGAATAAAAATAGAACAAACATCTATCGCATATTTACAATCTAGCCTTATGTTTTGAAGCTTGTTTCCATGCAAGCCGTGAAAGATATTTAATCCAGCAGAAATGAAACCTGGTACTTTCATCATCATTATCATCATAATCATCATCAGCAGCAGCATCATCATCATCATCATCCTGCTCATAGTTATTTTGTATCATTAATAGATTCACATGTCGCTTCATATTATGTTTCGTTGGTCTAACTAGAACAGTGGTGAAGGAACGCTCTTTCTTTAGGATGAATACGTTTATTGATATATCGTTCTGGTCTTCAAATTGTTTAATTTGCTTAAGCGTCATAGGAAATGTTATTCCAGTTAAATTTAGCACAGTAGAATAATGTGGATATGATGAGGTCCTATCGGAGTGAACATTTGCGAAGCATGCTTCGTCACTATTTTTTACATTGATGCAAGCTTGCTTTAAAGCAATCTCCTTCGGTAGAGGTATATACGAAGATCCTCGGTGCTGTTCAAATTTGCTGATATGTACTGCTAAATGTATAATGGACTCCAATGTCCAGCCACTATCTTTTTTCTGAAACTCATCCAGCTGAGGGAGTATTGAATCCAAAATGTTAACTTTATACCACTCATTTAAATTATCGTCCACATTGATTGGAGCAGTTCTTGCTTGTAAATATTTTAATATCGTTTATAACCTCATTGTCACCGATATTCTTAACAAAGCACACAACTTTGTATTAACTTTAGTATTGAGATGGCGTTTTAAAATATTCTTAATATGGCGTATAAATAAATGAGCAGCATCCTGTATAAATAGCTTAGGATCTGTATGGTTTATATATACAATAATTCCAGCTCTAATTCTGTCTGTGAATACTGAACTCATTTCCTCCCACTTTACAAAATCACTTTTTCTTACACGCTGAGTAATTTCTCCACCTCGACTGGTGGCTTTCAATAACAATCTCGGTGATTTAGTCTGTCCAATACAGCTCCCCATATGCGGTTTTGTACCACTCTTTTTACTAGAAAAACTTTCATTTATTAGCGCGGTTGACATTTTTTTTTATTTGACCTATCGCTGAGGCTCACCAAAACTGACTGATGCCGCCTTCTTTCACCAAAGCCTTAAATTGAAGCCATTCTCAACCTAATGCTTTCATGGATTTTTACCACCCCAATAACCTTCATGTGGTCTATTTTTAGATATCGATTTTCATAACATGCTGCAATGATCACGATTTCCTCTGCTCATAGTATTAACATGTTCTTGACATCGATTCAACGTTTTTATGAATATATTTAAGTCTTGGTAAGGAAGCCGTGAAACTATTTTACTTCAATCAAATAAGCACATATACCACCAATCTAGTGCATAACATACATCGATTCTATCCCCATATCGCCCATGAAAGTTTTTCTTTTACACTACACAACATATTACATTAATTCATTTCAGTGTTGCATACATACATATCCACAGCTGGCAAGTATATGACCAAATCCCGAGTGAGATGGTTTCAAATTGTGGTGTTCACTAAAGCTTCCTAATGTGTTAGAGCAAGACAGATGATAAGAAATAACATGGGATTTTGCTGCCGAACTCTCATAGCCTAACACAGAAAAGGATCATGGGAGACATTTGCTCTGGATCGCTTTTTGGATGTGAAACACAGAGAAAAAAGTTTATGACTTAAGATATAAAAATAAATAATGAATTTGATGTGAATAAACATTTTGTGAAAAAATTGATTTGCTATAGTTGTTGTTGTTGTTTTTCAGTAAAGGAATTGGGAATCTTACATTTTCAGCTTTCACTACTCATCTACAACATATTCCACATATTACTCACAGCTCTCAATATACTCATCTAAGATAACATATTATACTATATTAATATAATAACTCCACCTTCTTTCGTCAAGACATTTAATTTAATCCACTCCCAACCTAATACTTTCATAGTAAGATTTAAAGATGAATAAATAATACTTCCATATCCTAATAGACTTATATCATTCCAAATACCCACTCTCCACATCGCGGTCTTCACTATTGAACTTGAAGCACAGCTAATTATAATCTCCCATACAACTTGCACTACTCATCATCATCCAAGTGAACCCAAGAGCAGACACTTTCGGTTTCAAAGGTTAAGGTGACGCCAGAGGTCAAGGACAAATTGTTGCCTTCAAGCCCATGTGTCAAATACATATAAATAGTAGTTTCATACCTTTTTTTTCAGTTGATATTTTGCTCTTTAACCAAACAGATCACTGTTTCTTGGCAAGCTAATTACGCAATAATTTCAACATGAGTTCTAAGGACACTACAAACCTTCTAAAGCCTACGGAAGAAAGGAGTAAAGAATATTCATATAAAGCTAAGTCTACATCTATGTAATCTATGCATTCCAGAAATAAAGAAGAAAGTTTTTCATCCAAAAACGAGTCGACTGTCCCCTACCAACAGGTCGAAAAATCAGGATATTCCAACAAAGATTGCAAAAAGTAAAGACGGAGAGATGTTATTTTATTCATTATAAGGATCAGTCTATATCTATGAATTCCTGGCTTTCCTGAGCTAAAGAAAAAAGACCTTAGACTTAAGCTATAATGTAATTAAAACAAATTATTTCAATAAATGGCATACACATATTTTAGACTAGACTAGACTTAATATATTTTCTGCGACAAATGTCGCTTAATAGTGATAATTGAAGCAAAAAATGATTATTGCACACACCGTGTGTCGCTTTCAGCCAAATTTGTTGTTTGCAGATGAAGTGAACATACTTTCCTCATACAACACCATTTCGAGGAGATAAATGCCAAATACCATCCAGCAAAACTTTTAACTTAATACATAACTTACAGTACCTACTCTCAACCCACCACCACGATCTTCACTATGAACATGGAGAATTATCACATATCCAGCGAGATTGCTGATTTTACTGCTTATTCATAGCTCCCATACAACTTCCACTACTCACCTCAGACAACATATCATACCCCATTAATATCATAAAACAGCGTTCGTCTATTAAAGCTTTTAATTTAACCCACTCTCAACTTAATGGTAAGTAAACAATGTACCTGCCTCCAATAGTATGAAGATAAAATTATCATATTCTTATCAGCTTCATGTGAACTATGATATCAGGGAATCAATCAAATCTCATAACAGTGTGACTGATTGAGAAATTTTATTGAAAATAAAAAACAATTCGTCATAAAGACTTTTCAATACAAACTACTAGATACCAAAAAAAAACATTAATCGCTCAATTTGCCCGCTTTACTCGGCTATATTTGTTTACGCAAGATATCAAATTACCAGCGACCTGGCCACCTTTTCTAATGCTTTAATTTCCATTACTTCTAATGATTTCATGTGTCTTACCATCCCAAGCAGCCGTGATCAATTTTTACACATCGAATATCATAACATGATCACTCTTGTTTATAAAAGACACCTACAGACCACAACTTACGTAATAGTTGTTGTTGTTGTTTTTTTTTAGCAAAAGAAATTGACAAGTATATCTTCCACTACTCATCTAATACATCATACCCCACAGATTAATATCGGTTGTTGTTGTTTTCAGTTAAAGAAATTGGGAATCTTACATAAATCGCTCAATTTGTTTACTTTAATCGGCTGCTGTGCGAATTTGTTTACATTATTCGACTGCGAATTTGTTTACTTTGCTGGACGCCCCAATCAGCATCGCCCGATCTATTTGTAGATATATGATCATATGGTGCAATCTTGTTTATAAAAAATACCGACAGATTAATATCATCAAATCTTTAATCCACGACTTAGGTTATAGTTGTTGTTGCTTTTTTGTTTTGAGCTACTAATATTAATTACACCTGAGAAGGTAAGATCGCTAATATCCTCGAACCATAGCCCGTAGAGGATGTCTGATGAAAATTTTAGCCCCACTAGTACTAATACTATTAGCATGGACAAAAAATATCCTAGGGCTGGGGAGTGCTGACAGTAATCTCGTATCCCCAAGCCCGAGATGAACAACATATGTAAGTACCGACTAATGCCGCTAGGGGACCTGGCTCAAGAAATGGTGCTTGCACTCGAAAGAGCAACTGTTACTTTTCAATACACGCACCCCCAGGATCCAATAATAATAAGAAAACATCCAGCCAAGGTGATATCATGTTGTGAAATTCGAATGATGCTGATATCTACAACAGCACTTGAAAACAATAAAACCAAGATGACGTCATGCTGATATCTAGAAGTTCCCCGCTAATAAAAGAAAACAGCAAAACCAAGGTATGCTAGTAGTTCCGGCTAATGCCTCTATGTAACCTTACTTAAGAAATGGCGAGCCCGTAGAGAATTTCTGATGAGAATTTCGTCCCCCCTCCCACCCTACACCACCAAGAATCCATTGGCATGAACAAAAATAACTTGAATTATTAATACGCTAATATCTCGAAAACCAGAGCCCGTAGGGGATTTCTGATGAAAATTTCATTACCCCCCCTCCCTATCCTATACTATAATACCCCCTCACCCATCTAGAATCCATTGGCATGAACAACAATTTCCTACCGTTAACTTTAATTATTACTAATATTAGTTCAAAACCAAAAGCCTACATTTAGGCGCACCACGTATCTATCCAAGAAAACCGTAGTACCGACTAATGCCGCTAGGGCGCAGTCAAGACCAAATCCATCAATAAAGCTTCCCACCCCTTCACAGATATATAGAACTGAAAGTGATCTCGTATCCCAAAACTCGAGATGAAAAACTTAGAGGCTACGAGTCTGAGATGAAAAATAAGCGAACTCCAGAAACAAAATCGAAAACCTATGCTATTTCCCTATGCTGGAGAGAGCTAAAAGTGGTCTCGTATCCCCAAAGTGGTCTCGTATCCCCAAGACTCGAGATGAAAAATAAGCGAACTTCAGAAACAAAATCGAAATCCTATGCTATTTCCCTATGCTGGAGAGTGCTAAAAGTGGTCTCGTATCCCCCAAAGTGGTCTCGTATCCCCAACATCCAAGACATAAACCCACATTTAGTATGGATTTACACGGCCTAGCGACAGTGGCGCCATCTGTGGCGAAATACTGGAGGCTCAAAAAAGTGATCCAGAACTGTCATAGAATAACTACTACTGAAACTCAAATAAAAAAAGCTCACAAAAAGTCATTCATTATATTATCTTATTTTAGGTTTTGCTATTTTTTGTAGCCGACATGTCAATATATTGTACAAATTCAAGAAATTGTAAAACCTGTAAGGAAAATACCATACTTGAAAATGTTATAATTGAATTCAAGGAATTGTAGTTACATTTTTCCATAGAACAGCGTCTTATTTTATATTTTTTTCCATTGATATGTAGCATCACTTACATTTCAAAATTGTTGTCATTTAGATGTCATCTATTAGGAGTTAACGTTAATTTTCCTATGCTAAATAATGTTTCTACCGAAGCACTACTAGGCAGTGCTGTGTTGTATTCGATTAAAAGACTTTTTATCACCGAAAAACGTTTGTTTTCAAATACGCTCAAGGTTTTGTCTGTGGAAAAATTGTACTTCAAGAACAATTTCTGACCCTCCATTGAATTTTGATCATCTTCACAATCTGAGTCCCCAAAATGGCGTAGATTGATTGTTATTTTGGGATTGCGTATTCTTGTCGAAACATTCCAGGCTTTTATTAATTTTGGAAATAATAAATTTCTCAACCATATCACCTTTTTCGGGAAAATTCTTTCTGACGAAAGACATTTTAAGTTGGTGGTGAAGGGTTGTGGCTATTAGAAAATCGAGATTTTCGCAGGCATTGGAAAACCTGTAAGAGTTGATCAGCTGGTAAATGTTCCATATTTTATTTTAGAAAAAATAAGTATACCTAAACTTAAGACTTTATTTTAAAATTGTAGCCAAATCTGAAGCATTATTGCCAGTCTTTTCTAAGAAGACAGACCCTATAGATTTTATCTAGGATCTAAAAATCAGACAATGACAATTATAATGTTCATAACAGAACTTTTCAAATCTGAAATTAAGACTTATTTCCGGCTATAAAACTTAAATGACTTTCCTCATGTGCATATTTCTTTCTCTTCATATTTCACATATTTGTAAGTAGAATCGCCATAAATTGAATCATATCATTTTCAAGTATGGGAAAATACTATACGGTCTTTACACATTATTGAATAAGTACAGTTGTGCATTATATTGAGGAGAAGAAGAAATTCTGGCTAAGAAAAATAGCAAAACCTAAATTAATATGATATAATGAATGATTTTTTGTGTGAGCTTTGCTTATTTAATTAAAATTTCAGTTTCATATCAATTTAAATTAAATCAGATTTTCCTTATGTTTTTAAAACATGATTTGAGTGCGCTCAACTCAAATGATGAGTCCGCTCAAGCAGTGAGTCCGTTCAAGACTTGAGTCCTCTCAAGCCGGTCAAGCAGTGAGTCCGCTCAAGCATTGAGTCCGCTCAAGCATTGAATCCGCTCAAGCATTGAGTCCGCTCAACCAGTGAGTCCGGTCAAGTTTCGAGCGATAAACCATCGCTCAATTGTTGAGCGGACTCAATGATTGAGCGGACTCAAGTCCTGAGTTGAGCGATGAGTTGATATGACAAATGAGTCCTCTCATTTACAACCCTGCTTTCTAGTGTGATTTGTGGTATGAAGGCAACAGAATTCAATGCATTTTCTCATTTTTATGTGTAGTGTAGTGTTATGTTTGAGTAATAAAATATAAATAGTTTCCTTAAAGAAAATACTTAGATTTTTATACTGGTAAATGCACAAGGAATTCTTGAATCAAATTTTTAGTTCGGAGGCTTATTTACATTATGCAGAAAGTTGAATTTGAAAGTAATTCATTTTTTCATAAGAACAAATGATAAGAGAAGTGCGAAATCGTACCACTCTAATACTTTTCCAAGTAGCAAAATCGCTTTGTGTCATGGCCTGGAACATAAAGACGTAAATCACCAGTCTCAAGAATCAGCCATATTAAATAATATAGAGAAAAGTACATTTTGGAAACAAATATATACTTTTCGTGTAACAACAAAAGGTAAAGAGTGAGACCGCACTCAAAGAATTAATAAAACTGCTGACGGCGCTCTGTGGCGAGAGCAGCAACTGCCGTGTAGTCAGTTGTTTGCTAATGTCTTGCGCTATCTTGTTACTTATGTGTCTATTTCTTACTATGTACTTCTGAGCCTACTGTTTTAGTATTATATATATATATATTATTTATTATTCTTTTTCTGCTTGTTGTCTAAGAAAGTAAAAATTCTTTATTTTATAGGCTGAACTACAATAAAAGTATACGTAAGTACATTTACTTACGTAAAGCAAACGCGCCCCTTAATTTAACAGGCGTATACACAAATTGACTTTAACTCGTCTGAGGGGAACTTTCGTTAAGTTTAAATATCCAATTTTCCGTAAGTGTAGTGCGCTAAGAATCGCTCATTCCGTAAGAACGCAATGTGTCCAAACAACTAAATTATTACTAGATGATTAAAAGTGCAATGTAAAAATTAAAATGGAATACAAATGGTATTTCGAATTAATAAAAAACACAAATCTTCAATTAAATCAACTTCGACTTGTTATTTTTTTAACTTTTACCACATTTTAAAATTTAACACAGAAAATGTCATTAGGGCACTGCAAATTAGTAGAAGGCACAAATCTTCAACTACATCAACTTCCATTTGTTAATTCTTTCACTTTCACCACCTTTTAAAATTGAAAACATTAAGTATCAAGATAATAACTCTCTTACGGAATGTGATATATACTTAGGCTAAAAATATCAATTTTTCGTAAGTAAACCTCAGTCTCGTTTAATTTCGTAAAGTTATTTAATTCTATCGTAGTTCAGCCTTATATTTCAAAAAATTTTGTTTTTCTTTTTCGAGTGCATTGGTGTGTTCGTTATTGTATTTAATTTAATTAATTTTGATATCTTATTTGATATACCTTACATGTTCTTTAGTTTCTTATTCCTTTCCTGCATGATTAGATATCTTTAACTTGGGTTCCTTGCTTTATTATGTTGGGTTCTTTTTCATCTATTTATGATAATTGTTTCGCTTCTATTGTTTGATTGCTTACTCTTCCTGCTTTTAATAGATTAATCTTTCTTATCTCTCGCTAATGGATTGTCAATTTAATGTTTCTTATCTTATATATGTACATACTTCTTTGTTCTTATTATGTTTTATTTATCGGCTATTCACGATTTATGGTTCCATTATTTATCCTATAAACTCCTTAATTTTATTTGTATTTTAGTAAAGTTATTAAAGTTCTTTTATTATCTCGTCTAATCTGCTCTATTTGCCTTATTTGTTTCCAATTTTGATTTCCTTTGTATATATTCTACATATGCACTGGTTTTTTGCTAGCTAACCTATTTAATAAACTTGCTTAACTTTTTCACTTCTTCCCTTAAGACTCCCTCTGTTCAAGTGATTCTTTCCCCCGTTAAGTTTTAGCTTCAATTGTTCGTTGGCCTGGTGGTGTTAGGCCTGGTATGTTTCAAATTTATTCAATTAAGGCCGTTATGTGTGTATACAAAAAGTTACACGATGAGGTACTTAAGAAAATTATGAATGAACGAATGGAGAAAGGCATATTTGATATATTACGCTAACTCGAAATAGCTAAGCTACAGAAAACACTGAAAAGTTCATACAAATGGAATCTGCAAGCAATTGCCAGGCAAGGCTTACACACAAGCGGAAATAAGGAAAGCACCAATACACCAAAGTTAAGCGCCTATCAGAATTAGGTTAACATGCCCCGTCCGATAATCAAAATACACATGAACTCCAAATTAGACCAATTGTCGCAAAGACAGGATCAATAATAAAATGTAAGAGCTGGAATGCCTGAAACATGACCTGAATTTCAAAAACAAACTAGAACTGATCGCAGAAGGAAAGAAACAGAGATTGCAGAAGGTTATGTCTTTTCAGCTTAGACATTACGGACATGTTTAACAACATCAATCTAGAAAGCATGAAGCACAGCATGAAAACTATAATAGGATCTAAAATGAGCATATATAAACAGCCCGAATCATAGAGTTCATATTATACAAGCGAAATGTGAAGAACTGCATATACATTCAGAAGAAAAGGACTCAAATATGAAGTAAAACCTCTACCAAGAAACTGAAGGGATTAGGAATCATTCTAAGGAAAATAATTGTGGATGATTTCTTATTATATGTAAAAGAGAGCAATATTATGAAAATCAAAGAACTGTTCGAAAAAGAATTGCAGATGCAGTTCACTATAGGAAAGAAGAAGAAGGACACATAAATTACATTGATAAAACGTTCAAAAGAACAGGTTACACCTTCCTAAGACGATGGTATAAGAAGCCCATCGCATCCAATAGATTAATTAATTAATTCGAATCAATCTCCGTTTTACAAGGATAATACTGTAATAGAGAAAATAAAATATGCGCTCACAATTACAGACTGAGAGCACATCAAGGAAACAATGCACAGTAATCCCCGAATAATAACATCCTGCTTATTACCAAAACCCTTTTATTATCATATACTGTCGAAGCCCGCAATATTTTTCCTAGTAATTTAGAACACTTTTACTCTGTTAATAGCAACCCCGCCTATTAACAATACCCCCTTTATAGCCATTAATAAAGCATCATAAATTTTCTCTTTTCAATGTAAATTTCCCCGCATATTCTAACAGCCAGGTTCAATTTTTCTGTCCATCGCATTCGTACATTAATGTGGCCCAAAAATGTATGGATTTGCAAAAGTGTTAAAATGTTAAAATGTTTGTAATGTTAAATTTTTATGCAAAATTTCAATGAAATTCATTAGTGTTTAGAGGTCGTTCAAATCGAAAATAGTGAAATTATTAGCTGGTTCGAACTTTCAGGAAAACTGTTTCACCATTTTCTTTCATCACTTTTTAATTTAACAATTCCTTGATTATTTTTTTCAATTTATGGAAACTTAGTTATATAAAAACTTATTGCAGAGACAGACTTGTTAGAAAATTAAATTTTTCTATTTTTTTATAATTTTTTTAAAATGAAAATTCGGACCCGCAACTCCAATTGTTTGCCTTCGCGAAAATTTGTTCGAAGTCAATGCTGAGGTGAAATTACTAATTAAATTACGACTTCGACTTTGCCGATGTCTCTATATGAAACGCTAGTTCCGCACACGGCTAATCTTGCTCGGCATTCAATTAAATACGAAGTATTTCGCCTCATAAAATTCACACTTAAAAATTATATTAAGTTTATATATGAGGTCAGATTGGCTGTTCGCTTTGGCGTATATGGCTGGCAGGAGCCAAGCCGTACTGAGGATTATACAGTTCCTGCTTATATTTCTTTTTTCAAAGATTTTTCGTTTGCATATATAAAGCTTTTCCCACTTTGCCGATTTCTTTCCACACTTTTTACTTAACGTGGGAATATCTTAACTGAAGTTTGCCGCAGCCGACACCAACTTTGAACTCTGAGCAAAGTTCAGCTTCAGGTGAAGTCGCAGTTGAACTAGTCGATTTGGGCAAAGTCGAAGTCGATTGAGAAGGTTGTATATAATTCGGGCCTAAAATGAGTCATGTATTGTATGAACTGTTCTTAAAATGAGATTTTTAAGGTTATAGAATTGCCTATAGAAGATGAAAATGTGATAACAACTTGTAATGTTTTGAAAAATTAACAAACAGACAAAGATAAAGTGATGCTTCGACCAATAAGGTATCAAGCCGGAAGAATGCGATTCTTGCGGTGGACGTTGTCCATAAAGTCCAAGGCACAAAAAATCTGAGAGGTAGAGGTATAGTACCCCAGGGGTACCCGAATCATCCTATGTATGTTCTGCAATTTTTTTCGTGATTTTTTCCCAAACTGCTAATTTGAAGAAATTGTTGGTCATAGTGACTTGAATAATTAAGACAAATTGCTGATCTTTTTTTTCAATTTGGATGAGTATTAGACCGAATCGTTGCAATAAAATTTACACGGTAAATAGCCAATGAAATGGGCAAGTTTTTAAAATCAGTTTGGGTGAAAAAGTTGTGACTGTTTTTTTTAAACTGCATCTAAAAATTTTGGCACATTTTATTGTTTTGAACCGTATTGAATTTAAAAATTTCTTTTGGCGCAATCGAAAACCTTTTTGGATTGGGTGGACCAAACACTCAGCTGTATTGGAAAAAAAATCAGCAATTTTTTTCAATTATTCAAGTCGCTAAATCGAAAATGTCTTCGCATTAGTAGTTTGGTAAAAAATCACGAAAAAATCATAACATATAAACTACAAAAAATCGCAGAACATACATGTGGTACCCCTAAAGGTGTTCTACCTCTAGACTTTCGCTTGTTACTATTCCTTGAATACCCTGTATATATGTACATTGTTCTTGAATAAAAGCATTTCTTGGCAAATTTATGTTATTTTTTTCAAATTTAGGTGTAAGCAGCTGCTTACTAGCAAAAATTCGATTATTTTGTGCTTTTATTCGGGGATTTTTATAAAAGCACATTTTGTGTTTATAATCGGGCTGATAGGTTATAAGCAACAACCGGTTAAAATCACAAAAAATTGGCCCATATTCATGTGGTTTTATGCTGGGATTACCGTACACACTAAAGCAATAGCAAGGGGTAATAAGCGTTAACTAAAGCAAACTTCCTCAAGACGATTAAGAAAGACAAACATTCAGAAGAGCAGAAGGATATAATAATTGCCACGGCAAGGCAAATATTTTCCATACAGTACCATATGGAGGAAAGAACCGAACCCGAAACAACAAATACATCTCCAACCAAAACAAATAACAGCGACCAGTAAGCAACAACAAAAATAAAACATTTGATAAAAAAATTCTTAAAAATCCAATATCATGGAAAATAGACGCCAATATACAAAAAGGATATAATTAATATTACATCGAATGTAAAATTGATACAGTAAAACCCACCTACATCGAACCTGAAAGACAAATATAAAGAAGCAAACAAAAGCAAGCGAATTACGCGAATAATGCAGTCGAACACACAACGATTCCTGAACAATGGATCAGCATAATACTCTCCAAATGTGCGAACTGTGAGCAAAACTTCATGCGCACACGGCAGGAAAGATGTAAAGGAGGATATGCGCGCACAGCACGCCAACGCGAAAGGGAGCCTTGCCCTACACATAAAAGAACATAACAATAAGATTCAACAGCAAATTCAAATGTGGACAAAATCAGAGGCAAAGCAAATGCAGCCAAGTATATAACGGCCTACATTGCCTGCAACGACGGCAGCAGGCAAAGAACCATCATCACCCTTAATCCAGAACGTACAACCAATCACTTTGGAAACAGCATATCACCAGGTGGATCCACCATAGTGACTAGACGGACCTATAAGAAATTGCATTAATTAATGCTCAGAAATCAACATAAGTGAATAAAGCCCATTTAGATAATATAAGTAGAAAATTGTAGTTTATTAAGAACGCTAAAATGTATAGAAAAGTAAAAAGTAGCAAATTATGTATAAGGAAGGATATACATATAATAATTAATATAAATAAACAATAAAAACAAACCAGAAAAAGAAACCAAAACAAAGCGGAGTAGATAAAACGGCACACATCACATGTGCACTAATTACTATACAAAATTAGCACCGACTCGAACCCGTGGGTCTTCACTCTGACAACAAAATTGAGCGTCAACAAGCAGGCATGATTTTAGGAGGCTGCCATGGAAACCAACGTTAAAGCAGTAGGATTGTCCACTATAAAATCTAAAAGAACATAAATAATATAGTACCAACAACACTCAAATGCCACAGCATGACCACCATACATGCAAACATGAACACCGAAATAGGAATACTAACTGGCATACTAAGTGTACAGTAACAGATATACTACACAAAAGCCTACACTAGACAGACCATAGTTAGTTGTATTAAAAGCTAGTAGGCTAGAGTTGAAAACCACATAGTAGGCAGCAAACGTATCCCAGAGGTAAAGCCCCACTATACCATAAAGTAGATACGGCAATAAGTAGATAAAAGTTAGAAATATTTAGACCAAATAGGCGAAAGAATACTACGCAGCACACGATACACAGCACACATACACGCAACATAAAAGGGAATGCAAAAGTAGTTGACACATCTGTTCCCCTCAGGTGCTAGTTAGCTGTGCAATATTAAATAAAAACATAATAATAACATAACATAATAATACCACAATAAGTAAACCTGGAAACCTATGATACGGACGTAAGGACAAGAACACTCTTCAACAATACTCCTCCTTGATCTCCAGTTACCGGTGATTCTAAAATGCCAAAAAAGAAGCGATTTAGCGAGCACAAAACAAAAACCCTACGCCAGTGTGAGAGCGAGAGAGAAATGATCGGGGACTCCGTCCGGTGCTAGTTTCCTAGATTACAGCCTGTAAGCCGAACGCTCCCTACCACCCTTCCTTAAACCCTGTTAATAAAAAAACAAACATATTATGGTTTGACACCACTGCTTGCATGCCACTAAACGAATGCGAATATCACAACGACCTCATGCCCTCACACTCCCGAATCCCTTAACACATTTTAAAAACAACAACAACACAGAACAAATAACACCAAATCTACAAATATTTTTATACCCTAGATGAAATCTATAGGCTATACTAAGTTTGTCATTCCGTTTGTAACACGTCGAAATAATGATGGTAGAGCAAAATGGATTGGACACCCACGCAAAATATTAAAAGTTATTTTGATTTTTGCATGTCCGTCCGTCTGTGCGCACGATAACTCGAGAACGCGTATACTTAGAGGGCTGAAATTTTGTACACTGGCTTTAAAAAAGAAAAGTAGAACTAGATTCGAAAATGAGACAAATCGGGCAACTCTTTCGTGGGGTTGCCATACAAAAATTTCGTTTTCCACTATATATTTGGACACTGCCTGAGAACGATCTTGACATAGAGAGCTGAAATTTGGTACATAATTCTTTCATAGTAATAGCAAAAAAGTTTTAAAAATGGAATAAATCGGGCAACCCATTCTTGGTGTTGCCAAACAAAAATTTAGTTTTTTTTGCGGAAAGTGTGAAAACGATCAGTCCTAAACATTTGTATTGTACTAAAAACATGTTCAGAATATGAAATACTATAAAATTGTTTATAATCATAAACCACTGCAAAAATCAAAATTCCTCATACGAAATTTCATACGGACATTCCTCTAGTGTATCATAAGAATTGGTCGTAGACAAATATTAGCTATTTTACTTCTTTTCTTTTATTATTTTTCTTTTTTCTCTTTTTTCGTAAAATTTTCCAGTCGTTTCTGTGACTGAAGGACACTTTAACATAAATACTTACAAAACAAAAAATCGATTACCAAAACTTTATTC
The DNA here is from genome assembly GCA_963924295.1 of Dioctria rufipes. Classification (NCBI taxonomy): domain Eukaryota; kingdom Metazoa; phylum Arthropoda; class Insecta; order Diptera; family Asilidae; genus Dioctria; species Dioctria rufipes. The sequence goes on along the minus strand of OZ002740.1, from coordinate 98,271,929 downwards.
TTTTACAACAAAAATTCTTTAGTTAAAAAAAAATCAAATATTTGAGTTAATGGATGCTCACAATGAATTTTTAGCAAATCCGATTCCAACGTTTATTCAAGTTATTTACCTTTAATAATTTCCGAATCACCACCTAGGATATTTCGCATTAATCCTTACTAAATCGAGTTTACTAGTTTGACAACGAAAATTATTTTTATTTCTTAAAACTTATTAATCCAGAAATTAGGATATTTCCTACCGAATCATTATTAACAAAATTTATGAATCCAAAACTAAGACATTTTCAGTCATTAAGGGAACAATTTATCTTTGAGAATAGGTTAAGAGCTTGTATCTCTTTAACGGTTACAGATGCCACATAAGGTGTACTAGATCAAATTAAAAACTCTGTAGAATCTCCTACAGTTTACAGTTTTTATAAAGAAAAGTTATGTTAATGACCTTTTTGCAAAACAAAAAGAGTTGTCAAGAAGAGAAATTACCGAAAAATAGAAAAAAAAAGTGTAAGAAAAATTGAATTGTGGTCAGGTCGGTGCTCGGTTAATTCAAGGATTGAAGAAATTGTGTACAAAGAACTAATTGGAAAGTAGTTGTCATTAAAAAAAAATAGACACAAATATTTGTGATTACAAATAATTATAATCTATTAACAAAAAAAAAATTAAATAAACGGCGCTGGATATATTTCAGCCACGCCAGTGAGAAAAGGTTGTTTAAAATTAAAAAGGGATTAAGCAGGTAGGAGTACGAAATAATTATATAACAGAGAGTACGGAGCTGGTTGAGAAGTCGCCGAAAAGTCCTTAAAGTTTTGCATTCAATCAGTTTTAAACTCAATCCTTGTACTTTTTAAGATACAGGGTGTTTTGTGAAAACCAAGCACCTGTAATTCTGAAATGATTGATATGCCCCCACAACCGTACCATAGAATTTTTTGTTTGGCTAGGTGAGTACACCATAGAGGAAATATAAATAATATATGTATATAAAACTAGGCGGAGATCGTTGGCATTGCCCGGCGGTAATATAGATGCCTAGATGGGTGGGGTTGGGGTTGGGTTTGTTAAAGATAAATAATATATAAGCTATTATCTGACTCGATCGCGCGATACCGTATCTTAGAGTTTCACCCTGCGCGACTTAACTTTTTTGTTATTATCGTCAGTGAAAAAATAAAAGATATGTAAAGAAAACAAAGTAATTAATTTAAATCACTACAATCTTTATCCTCCTAATAATATATCTTTCACCACACAAATATTCTTAAAAACAATTATTCTGGTTATTATCACTACTTTGATAATTCACACTTTCGCTTTTCTTTTAAGAGCAAAATCCGGATCGAGATTCTTTTTTAACTGAACAATTTAAGATCGTGTAAGAACTAAACTTTTTACCTAAAAGCAAAAGCTGTTTTTTCTCATTAAAGTTCATTTTAATTAAAAGATTATGATATGGTGAGGATCCCCTGCCGTCTGGGAATTTGCTGACCCCATGGGAATGTTTGCATTTTCCGTTCTGTTGGAGAATATCATTTTACGTTTTTTATTTGAAAAAGAATTTTTATTATGCAAATTTCACGACAACTTATCTCGCGCGCGTTTTTGTGTATTTGTGTGCGAGCGTGTGTGAATACATTCATTTGTGTGGGAGAGTGTAGCTCGCTACGTCGACGTGCTCTCATGTAGTGCCCAAACATATAGTAAAACACAAAATTTTGGTATGGCAGCCCTATGACGGAGTTACCCGATTGGTCCCATTTTCGAACTGTATTTGAAATTTTTATGAGAACTCCGTGTACCAAATATGAGCTCTCCACCTCGAAGCCTTCTCAGGCAGCTACCAAGTACATAGTGAAAAACAAAAGTTGTGTATGGCATCACTAAGAAGGGGTAACCCAATTTAGCCCATCCTTGAAATTTTATTTTTCATTTCTATGAAAACACCACGTAGCGAATTTTTTGTCTGCCACCCTGCGAAGGAGTTACCTGATTGGTCCCATTTCTGTACTTAATTTAAATTTTTCTTTAAGAAATTCCCGTGTACAAACTGTCAGCTCTCTACGTCGACGCATGACGGACTGTCCAAATATATAGTGAAAACCTAATTTTTTTATGGCAACACCAAAAAGCGTTGGCCCAAGTTGGTCCATCTTTGAGGTTGTATTTGCAGTTCTCATGAAAACGCCGTGTACAAAATTTGAACTATCCACGTCGATGCGTTCTCGAACAGTTTCCAAATATACATATATTGAAAAACCAAAGTTTTGTATGGTAACATCCAGAAGATGTTCCCTGGTTCAGGCCATTTTTGTGATTGTATTTACTATTACTATGAAAACACCAAATACCAAATATTAATTCTGCACGTCGGCACGTTATCATGCAGTACCAAAATATATAGTTAAAAACCAAGTTTTTGTAGGGCAACCCTACGAAGGAGTTGCCCTTAACTTAAATATACATTTTTTTTAGAAAACGCCGTGTACAAAATTTGAGCTCTCCGCTCGATTTAGTCAAATTTTAAATTTTATTCACCATTGCTATGGAAACACCACGTACCAAATTTCAGCTCTCTACGTGCACTCGTTGCCAGGCAGTGTCTAAATATATACGAATAGCGAAATATGTGTATGGCAACCCTACGAAGGAGTTTCCCGGTTTAGTCCATTTTTGAACCTGTATTAGTATTTGATGAGAGTTCCGACCTTCGTGAAAATCCTCCCACTGGATAATACGCTTGAGATTTTCACTAATTGCCTGCTGTATATATAGGAAAATGTAATTTCACCTACATTTGCCCATAGTTATATATGTACTTTTTTATGCTTTCATGAGAAGGTTCTAAAGAAAGTACATCTAGAATCTAACACTACATGAAAGGGACATACCGAAAACCTTACTATTTTTATGAAGTTCAAAATTCCCTATAGGCATCGAAACATATGGACATATGCAGTAGAAACAGATTGGCAGGAAGCTGAGTGAATAATGTGTTTCGTGGTACTTTTGTAATTCAGCGTTTCTTAATTCAGTCCAAAAAACACAATTTCACCACGGACACACGATCAAAGGCTTACCAAATAACTTGAGTAATAAAGTAAATTATTGAAGTCGTAAAAACAAATAAACTCAGAGTGCAAAAGTAATTACCGCATGTGTGTTAAACAAGACCATGAACAAACCAAGTCCATTTAAAATCAATCCCAAGCTCTACAGCAGTACTGTGACTATGGCCCCGAAAGTAAATCGGCTTCCCTGTGCCGTAATTACGAAGTTGGAGAAGAACATTTCACATTAAAGCACTCAAGAAGCTTTAATAAAAATTCTTAAGGCTGCCCTCGTTCGGGAAGAGTGGGGCTGCGCTACGAATAAAGGAGTGAATTTTCTTCCTTTATACTAAAGGCACTAAAGCACACAATAACGTACATATGTTGACTCCATTGCACGGTCTGAATAGGTGGATCCGTTGCCAGCTCTAATGAATCTATACTGGCTTCCTATGCTATCTGCACCGTTAAAACCTTCCGCACGATTGCACAGCTTTGGTGTATACCTTGATTCAACTGCAGCAGGGCACAAGGACTACTTGTATTGATGTATCTATCACGAGACTCAATATTTTATCTGTGAATTGCCTTTCTTCCCTTGCCTCAGCCAAATAAGTATAGAGCTCACACGGTTGAGGAGGTTGATCTATATATACACCAATACTGAGCCATTATGCGGTGTTCTCCATCCCTGCTACGAATATCTTTTTACGTCAAGGATTTCGTAGTAGATCCCATGATGTCAACTCAATTCATGCGGGCTATTTACTCGATAATTGCACTTCACAACTGATAAAGCAGTCTCGGAAGCATTAGTGGATAAAATGGTTTTATTCGGATCTGATGCATTACTGCGTAAGGTGTTAAAGTATGGCTAGCCTTGAATTCTCGGGGTTTTCACTGCAAATCTTGATAGATTGCATAGATTTCGCGCAAGCATGCATGAATCCTAGTGAACCTGCGGAGCTTTTAAATATTATGGCTTATGGCAGTTTAACTGGTATGGTGTTAACAAATGCGTGTTGATTGCACTATATACAGTTATAAATATTTCGATTAAGTCAAACGTCGAAACGTTTTTGAAATCGAAGTGATAACGAAGGACAAGCGGAGGAATTCTAAGTGCAAGTGAATTATAAATAAGCAAAAAAACTCGAATTGGTAAGGCTAATCCTTGATACCCTAGATGAATTCCCGTATGTAATCTCGTAAGGTCCATCTGGCCATGTTTGATTTTTCAAATAGTTCTTGGTATACCTATATTTCTAGAAGGGTTCGTCGGACAGTAAAAAAGAGCATAACTTTTGAGTTTTTCAAATTCTACTTTATATTTCTATGTAATTATCGCATACATAACACTGACTTATAACAATGGACTACTCATATTGCGATTTTCCTATAGGATAGAATGGAACAAGTTTTGCAGTTTATTCTTTCGCTCTATGACAGAGTTGAAGCTACCAACACAAAATATTGCTTACGGCACGCTTTCTTATGCCATTTGATGTTTTTATGCTGGCTGCAGTGCAATCACCACAGAAAGAATTAGGTAGAGATAGTTTTAACCATGTTCCGTCTATCTTGCCCATACGCAGGATTCAGGTAAAAATCACATTTGAAAATTAATGTAGGAATGAGCTTAATTCCTTATAAGCGATTAAAATATCACTTGGACACAAGAAAATATATTTTTTTAATTTAATTCGATTTACGAGTGTAAAATTTCATCTGATTGGTGGGGTTTTACATGTTTTTTATGTAGTAAACGTTTTAAATGGTGCTCTAACGATGATGTACAGAAACACAATATTTGTGCCACATGAAATAGCAAATCGCTCAGCCCACTGTTACAAGTCAGTGGTACAAAACAAGCCCACTAGAAAGTTACCCGATTTATCCCATTTTCGAATTTAAATTTACTTTTTTTTTAAAGCCTGTGTACAAAATTTGAGCTCTCTAAGTACACGAATTCTCGAGTGAAGGACGGACAGACGGACATGCAAAAATCAAAATAACTTAATATAACGCATGGATGCCCAATCCATTTTGCTCTACAAGCATTATTTTACAAACGGAATGACAAACTTAGTGTACCTACCCTATGATTTCATCATCTAGGGCATAAAAAGAGCTACAGGTCAATGCAAAAATGAGCTCAACACATCGGTGAAATATAGGTTATGTACGAAATACCGGATCACAGAATCCATGAATACAAAATCCCAAATTCAAAACTAAAATTTTTCGAAATTTTTTGAAGAAAATGTTGATGTAATTGAATAAGACAGTCGATAAATTTATTTGGGAACAGCCAAGTGGTATTATTTATTATGTGTCTCATAAAGCATTTCAAGGCATTCACGCCTAGTAGTTAAAACAAATGTAGTGTACTAACTGTTTACGCCATCTCTATTCTTTCTTAATTATTAATTCTTCTTTTGGTAATATTAATAAGTTTGTTACGTAATCACTTCTTTATATTTAGTATTACGCATTAATAACTTTAATTAAATACTTAAATCTGTTATTCCTTTTCTAATTCTCAGTGTACTATTTTTGAAATTTATTCTGGCTTGTGCACATTAATAAGATATTTTATCTTACGTGTACAATTGTTGCAAATAAATTGAATTTGAATTACAAAAAAAAAAAACTATTACAAATAGGTATAGATAGGGTTTTCCTTCAACTAAGCCTTACCGAAAGTGGACGAAATTATCAACGAAAAACTGTTGCTACTGAAAAGAAATAATTAAAAACTCTGAGAATTTGCGAAGAACAGCATTTACATCTAAAGTACTTGTGAATTTTTACGTGGATGATTTGATTAGTTGTCTGGAAATAGAAAACTAACACGCAACGTATCCAACTTATTATTTTAGAGATTGCAGTATTCAACAGTGCCTCACAAGAGGATTCTGGTTGCATTGTAAGAGGCCCTATCGAAAAGGCGAAGGTCTAAAAATATGGACGCCTACAAAATAGCAGGCAAAAATTAAGCAGAGCCAAAATGAAACGAAAAATGGTTCACAAATGTAGGATTCCCAGCCTGAACACCAACCTTTATTTTTTCGTTACTTGTCCAGATATTTGTTTGAACGAGGATCAAATTGAAGTACTCTGTTATTTGATCTTCAAAAATATGGAAGATTGCAAACAAGCCTCTAAGTTTGTATGCTTTACCCTCAACCCAGTTTGCTTAGTAGGTACCTACTAAAACAAAAACGTTGATGATAGGCATATTGAAGGAATTGAAATCACCGAAAAGTGGGCAAAAATTGCTTATCGCCTTAAAACAATTATTGCTTACTTTTTCAGAAGTTATATGAAGCTCAAGAATCTAACTGTAAACTGTAACAATGAGCAGAGAGAAAAACCGGGCGAATGAGTTGTAAGTGCCAAAAATTACCCATACTCAAAATTGCACTCATGGGCTATCTGTCCTATGAAAACCTAACAAAGCTGGAATATAGAATCAGTTACTAGTTCGGAACGGGGCAGCAAACCCCTAATAATGAGGCTGTTAAAACCTGTTGGAGATTCTTGATGAAGCTGATTGAAGTTACGATTCGGTAAAAGAAACCCAAGCGTAGCAGATATCCCAAAGCACAGACAAGAAATTTCTTGTTTGTGCCCTAAGGCAGTGGGACATTTGAAGTAAATAGGAGTAAGACTCTATATGATAACGATATCAGTCCCATGAATAACCTACCTATCGAAAACAATGGGAACAATACCAAACAACATTTCATTGCTCGTTCAGAGTTTATCTCCAAATATCTGGCTTAAAGCTGCCAAAGTATTGGTTTCGGAAAGTAACAACCTTTTTCTCCATTTCTGGAAAAGAGAACTCAATATCTTCCGCAACTTATCTTTAGTACGAACTAGGTGCATATTACTTGATAAAAGGCAAAACGGGTACTAATGTGAGGGCTGAGTACCTATATATTTGACAACTTATTTTATATATAAGCATCTAAAAATAATAATGCAATAAGGTAGGCTAAGCTTTTGAGGAAGCTACATATTTTTATTTTTGTTTTTATTACAATTTCCTTTTAAAAATAAAAATAAAAATTGATATTGATTTATTTTTGTCAACTTAATATTTGTGCTGACTGTGAAAAGGTAAATGATGCTTTAAAAGTTTTAAAAGCTTTAATTTCAGACGCATGCCACTATACACGTAATTATAGCGAAAAATAAGACTTTGGATTAAGAAAATAAAAAATTGGTTTCATGTGCCAGCGAATTAGTTCACAAACAGTTGTCATTTAAGATTTAAATGTTAAACAGTTCTCTAAGAAAATAAAACCTTGCGTTAAGTATCTACAAATAACCCAGAGCGGGGCGGCGCGGCGAGGCATGTTTCAGTTCCCACTGTGAGATTGTTCATGCAAAATTAAATCTATAAGTCGTACCCACTGACTTATAACAATGGACTGAGTGATTTGCTATTTCATGTGGCACAAAAAATATTGTGTTTCTGTATATCACCGTTAGAGCACCCTTTAAAACGATTACATAAAAAACATGTAAAACACAACCAATCAGATGAAATTTTACACCCGAAAATCGAATTAAATTAAAAAAATGTATTTTCTTGTGTCCAAGTGATATTTTAATCGCTTATAAGGTATTAAACTCACTTCGACTTTAATTTTCAAAAGTTATTTTTAACTGAATCCTGCTTATGGGCAAGAGAGACGGAGCGTGGTAAACACTATCTTTACCTTATTCCTTCTTAGGTGATTTCATCTGTAGCCAACATAAAAACATCAAATGGCATAAGCAAATGTTCCAGAATGCAATATTTTCTGTTGGTAGCTCCAACTCTGCCATAGGGCGAAAGAGAGAAAATTGTAAAACTTGTGCCATGCTTTCCTATAGGAAAATGACAATACGCTCAGTCCATTGTTATAAGTCAGTGGTCGTACCAGGAGCGGCGCTGTGTGGCGCGGCAACATAGTTGCCGCACGGCGATTTTGGAGATTACCCAAAAACACAATTTTGTTGCTGCCGCTAGCGGTAAAATTTCTAATTCATTCGCATAAGTCCGCGCAATTCCTTAAATGTGGCTTTTGGCATTCTACAGTACTCGTAATCGAGCCTAATCACTTTGACTTATTTCTCTATGAATTTTCATAGCAAAACGCTCTATGAAATTCTAGTCCCACATATGGCTAAATCTTGTTAGGCATTGAAGTAAATACGTAGTATTTCGCCTCATATAATTCACACTTAAAATTTATTTTAAGTCTTTATATGAGGTCAGCTTGGCTGTTTGCTTTGGCGTATACGGCAGGCAGAAACCAATCCGTACTGACATTTATACGGTTCCTGCTTATATGCAATGAATGTTCTTTTTTAAAGATTTTTCGTTTATACAAAGAGTTTTTTTCAACTCAATTCTCGAGCTGCAGACGTAGCAGCAAACTAAGCCAATTTCGGATTGACTTATTTCTCTATAAATTTCGTAGCAAAACTCTCAATGAATTTCATGCCAGGTGAAGAAAAGAACGGTTCACATTACAATGATAATATGAACTTTTATTCATGCCTGACCTATAGAATAATGAAATGAATGTTATATATATATATACAGGGTGTTCCAAAAAATAGTGATAATCGGAAGCCTGGAGGTAGAGCGTCCGTCGGGGAATCCAAATTACCCCCATGTATGTTCTACGGTTTTTTTGCAGTTTTCGAGTTATTACAAATTTTCGAGATTTTTCGCTAATTACGTGTTGTAAGGTAGTTTTGGTCATAGCGGCCGAAGAAAGTGAGATAGGCACTTATTTATTTCTTCCGAAATAGCTTAACACTGAATCTATTGTATTTAAAAACATTTATTTCAATACACTTCACACTTGTCTCAAAAAGTAATGTTGAATTTTTTCTTTTACCAAAACAAAAACTAACTTGAATGTTCTATGGCAATTTCTTTTAGAAACTAGTTGAGAAACTTTCTTAGTTCATCGACTTTACATGGCGCAAATTTTATCAAGTTATCTCAACGGCATCATACTTAAATTTCGATTCAGATTGTACTAAATGTAAAATTTAACAATTTTAATTGGGAAGTAAAAACAATAACAAATAATTATTTTATTGTGAAAAATTACAAAAAGTTTTCAAAATGTCTACCTTCCTTTTCGACACATAACCGACAACGGAGGAAAACATCCTCTTTCAGTCGATTGAGTGCTTGTCTGTTTCTTTGTATGTTTTCTTGCGCCGTTCTTAACCTACTCGACAAATCTGCCAAATTTCTGCATTCTTTACAATAAACCAGCTCCTTGTAAAAGTCAAGTATTTTGTTTTGCTTACAAACTTAGACTTTGATTAGTGTCGTAGTGAAAATACTTGGAATTGTGACCTTGGCGATAATTCTGGACTACGAAATCATGAGCTATTTATCGAATAAATACGCGGAAATGCACTTTTATTATGGCTGGGCAGGGCAATAGGAAACGCTTCGGAAGCAGCAAGACTCTACAGGGAACATGTAGAACGCAGAGGTAGGCCTCAGCCTGAAAATTTCCCGGAATATCGTATGATCGAGAGAGTACATAACGCCTACATGGAAGGTCGTAACCCTGGAACCAGGCCTGGCCGACCGAATGTAATTAGAGGCCCTGAGATAGTGGATGCAGTTGTTGAGCAAGTTGTCAGAGATCCATCATGCAGCGTAAGGGATGTTGAGCGACGAACTGGAATTTCGAAATCACGAGCACATCAAATACTCAGAGACGAGAGATATCATCCATACCAAGGGCGGATCCAGACGTTTGCTCTAGGGGGGGCGATCGCCCCCATCGCCCCCTATAACCGCACTTGCCATCAGCTGTGGACTGCTCTGTATAGCTTTCTCATTTCGTTTTGGCATGAAAATTTCATTAGCATTCAGATATCGCCAGAGTTCTTTTATCTATATAATATAAGTTTATGATCCCGTAAGCATAGTAAAATTTAATCCCACATAAAATAGACATTATACACTTCTTGCTTGCGCTACTGGTGTTTTTCATACATAGGTCGCTTGCATTTCGCTCAAACACCATAATTTCTTGGGCTGGACTGCAATTTCTTGCAACTTAATGGTGGAAGAAATTTTCGAGGAATGCTAATTAGGCAGGGTTAATATATATATTATCCTATTTGCCTTAAATTAAATATTTGCAGGACAACTGAATCTGAGATTAATTACCTCGGCTATGATAATTTTCCCAACATACTACTTTTCATCAAAATACCCGGCTTTTGTGAGCTTTCGATCACAAAAAAGTGCAACAATGTTGTACTGAAAATTCATTAGTGATATAATTTTACATTTCTTGAGAATAATTTATGACTAAAAAGGAAAAAACAATAAATATATCAAATAACTATCTAGAGTTTTCCATTTAAGCAAATTACATTTGTATAAAAAATTTTAAATTTTCATGGTACACAAAGAAAGCATATTCAAAGGAAAGTAATTTAATTAAGTATTTTGATAAACATTAGGAGTTCCAAATTTAAATTTCGGGAAATTGTTATTCACTGTAGTGTAATTTGAGCTGTCCAGATATTGTTTTCTCTGTATACCTTGAAAATTTTAAAATTTATATACAAATGTAATATAATTTAAAAATTTAATTAAATGCAAAATGAAGGGAAACTCTGGAGAAATGAAAGGAGAAATTATTTTCTATTTTTTTAACGCCGGCTTAGAAACGGTCTTTTTTAAAATTTTTTTTTTTTTGTATTTTCTATTTCATTGGATTAGAATATAAATGTTGATTTATTATTATTAGAGCTCTAGGGGGGGCGATCGCCCCGATCGCCCTCCGCTGTATCCGCCACTGATCCATACTATATTCAAAAGGTGCAACAATTGAAACCAGAGGATTATCACAGAAGAGTGACATTTTGCCAAGAAATGTTGAGAGGACAGGCCGAGAATGAAAACTTTTTTGATTCAATTTTGTGGACTGATGAATCACACTTTCGACGTAACGGTATTTTCAATATTAACAATTATCATTCGATGAGTCTTGAAAACCCGCAACTAGCAAAAGTATTGTTACATACGCTACACTTAGGTAGCTGGGACCCAGCTAAGAAAAAATTCTTATAGAGTTTTGCCCCACATTACGTTGTTTCCGAGTCATGCTGGCAACACTGTTTTGTGTACCGGAAAGTGTAGGCTTTTGAATTTTAATGTATGTATATCTCACGAAGGAAATGGCCTAGAAAACTGAAAAAAAAAATCGTTTAACTTAAAATAACTTTCACTTTAAGAAAACATATTGTCCATTCATTCAGTATCGATACTTTCGAAATAAAAAAATGTCAAATTATGATTTGTATCTTTTTTTTTACAAATTTCTTACTTTGGGAGCGCTTTATTCAAAATTTCTAATAAAATTTCTTTTTGTTTTTTTAATTATTTGGTAGCTTATACGATTGCCTTTCCAACTGTATGTAACTCAATGATGAATCTGGAGAGTTTCATAAAATAATATCCAATAATCTTTCAAGCTGGATTCATACCACAAATATTATTCATTTTAGGGTTTATTTTAGTGGCTACGGTCACTTGGTGACATAAAACAAGTTTTCTGAGGAGTCATGCTCATTAGCAAATTCAGAGTATACGAAAATTCTCATTTGCTTTCCAGGAATACTTGTTTTGTACAATTTCTTTATATATAAATTAAGATTAAATTAAGATTAATTTGTAGCGACTGCAATATTTAATATTCTCTGCGGGCCTAGGCCCATTCGATTTTCGCCTAAAAACATCTCGATTCTTGAATATCAGCACGGCGATGAAGAGTACAATTAGTCCGTGCGAAAGGTATTCAATGGTAAACTGATACATATTGTGGGAAGCACTCTTCTTTATTGTTTCTTCTCGGAGCTGTGATGAGACCAATCTGATCAATTCTTCCAATTGGCCTTGGTGGGCTTCGCAGGTTACCAATGACTGCATGTAGCTGTTCTGGCGTGGTGATCTTGTTAACTCATTTAACCTCTTGTAGAATATTTCACATATTTTATATTGTGAATTGTTATATAGATTCACTTCGCAGGAAGAAACGGCTGCTCCGTTGTGATATATAGGATGGCTCAGAGGGAATGCATGTTTGAGTTCTTCTGTCGACAACCAAGATGACTGTTCCCGATTTGTAATATAGAAATATTAATTTCTGTGCGGACTGAGAGCGAAAGCTACAAGCAGCTCATTAATTGACACAGGTATTGGTATCACCTGGAACAAGTCAAACCTTTCCAAACTGACTAGCGGCATTCTGACTTTAATTATTACGTGGTTTTTAGTTATTCGCGATTTTGCGGGCATGGTTTTGTATAGTTCCGCAATACCTCTTTGACCTGCGGGTAATTGCAATACTGGTGGTAGATAATTCCTGAGGATGACAACATCGTTACTTAATGGAGAACAATCTTACTACAAGGTATTCGAATTTAATATATCAGATCAAAAGCAATATACATTTCTGAGTATATTTCTTTTTGAGTGACTCAAATCCGTCAAAAATGAGAAAGTTATTGAAGTTTAAAACAACGGAAATTGAAGACGGCCTCGACCCGCGAATCAGGTGATGACGTCACGATACACAATATGCACGATGGCAGTCTGCACAATATAATATTTATAAGACAACATTTTATGAAATAAATCCAATCCCGGGCGCTTTCTATCACGGCGGCGCAGTGACTACACTCGCGCTGCGCTAGACCTCGAATTGTCTTGCGTATCGTGACGTCATCAGCCAATCGTTCATGTTAGAGCACGTTTTTGCGAATTTGGCACTAAAATCGCTATAACTTCGTCTTTCTTTATCCGATTACAATAATTCTTTCACTGAATTAATTGTTTTTTTTTTTTTTGTGACTATGATTCTGCTTAATTAACTAAAATAGTCGTTGTTCCTCATTGTTGAAGCGTCACAAGTAATAGACTGATTTTGCGATGTTGTATGTGTGTTAACACGTCGATTATTGAAGACTGCGTTCTCTAATGATGGGATACTATCAACATCATTTGGATGGATAGTGTTGTTAGTAAGTGGCTGATTTTTATCTCATACGTTTCTTCTCCGTTGCTGCTAGTTGATCTTTTATCAAGACGTTAATAGTTGCGTCAATTATTGACGTCTAATTTTTTAGTAGCGTTGGAAGATGTTCTTCATTTTCATTGGTGGTATCTATGGTTTCACAATTTTTTGTTTTTGCATATTCAGAGTCAAGGACCCCAAAACGTGAATTGGCCAAGTTTCCGACAATGTGAACAGCATCTCGTTTTTGTCTTCTTGTGGACAAGAGCATATAGGCTGCCTGTAACCCTTCTTCAATCCCCTGAAGTTGTGTTACTCTCTGGATGCATGCACTCTTTGTTTTATCTAATTGGCACATATTGTATGACGCCCTCGTCGTCCCATTTGATAATACTAAAAGCTCCATCCAATATGGTTTCAAATCGTAATAAACTATTAAATTCCATTCGGCTGATATGAAATTGATTTTTCCGATATTTTCGAAATATATCCCTGGTTTAGCATCGAAGATGTCGATGCTTGCGCCGAGTACGGACGGTAGAACCAAGCAGGCCAATAATAGTGTTGCAATTGCTGATCCATAAGACTGTCGTCGTCGTGTCTTGGGCACTTGAACCTTGGCAACATTGCTTGTACTTTGAGGTGACCTCTGTTTCTGTAATTTCTTCGGCCATATCCTCATTATTGTTCATTGGAGTCTAGTTATGTTCTACCTCATCACACGGCAATGGTAACACCTTGTGAATAGGTCTACGAAGTATACCTTTAGATGTTTTTACGTCAGTAACTCACAAAACCATCGTTTCACTTATGTGCTTGAAGAATTCTTCCAAGTGGCCATTTCATGACTGGCAGATTAACATCTTGTATAACCCCTATAGTTCCAGATCTATGTTCTGGCAATGCTCTTTCCACTTGAGTCGATATTGCAGTTTACTTAAATATTCTCGGGATCATCGTGTCCAAAATTCATGTTTCGTATCAGATACTAACCTCTATCTAACTAGCAGACTAGTTTTCAATTGCTTTGCATGTGCATCGATGGGTGCCGTTAATGGTTCACCTAGAATTAAGTAACCAGTAGTGATATCAGTCAGATCAGTAGGGTTATTTGACATCTGTATTAGCGGCCTAGAGTTCAAAATTGTTTCTATTTCGATAATTAGTGTCTCCAGTTCCTACTTAGAGATCCGTCTGAAGTTGTCTTTAGAAATAAATACTTTGCGGATTTTACGGCAGCTTCGTAGACCCGCCGAAGTGTGGTGCTCTGAGAGGAATGAAATGGAAATAAATTTCGCTTTTACTACAACTTTCTGCTATGGTTTCCCTCCTTTGCGTAGTTGATTTCTTGCGCCAACTCAATTGGTTGCGATGTCGCAATATAAATACATACAATTTCCTCTCCGGCCCTTGAATCATCTTAATGCTCCAATAAAGGCTTTTGGTGACAGGTCGCTGACTATTTGTAAGTCAACGGCGTTTATTGTAAAACTGCAGAAAACAGCAGTGGTCTCTTTTCCTGAATTTTGTAATATACCCAGTTTTGCCCACAAAAGTCAGCACGGGAGCTGACGAATGGTCGTGCTGGTTGAACTCTTGCGGCAGGTAAATTTTCCTTAATCTGTGTCAAACTTTTTGGTTTAGCTCTTGCACATGTGACAACAATTCTGAACAATTGATCTCGCGTTTGACTTTCCTTTTATTAGCTAGAAGCGTTGTCTTGTATCGGGTAGCAAGCCAAACTCTCTGATCCTATAATGCAATCATAGATATAGAAGTCATTTTTTCAGGATCTCAACACCAAATTGATATTTAACTGCATTTTCTTGGGTCAACTTCTGGAGGCATTTTGTCGCCAGATAAGGGCCGGCCAAGTTCCATATATGACTGTACATAGCCAGTGAATTTCTAACTATTCCCTTTAATATTTTCTCCAGAAAATTGGTGATATTTCTGGTGGGCTTCGTTCAGCAGTATCTGTTGGTACATCTTTTGAATGTCTGCGGTAGATGAAAATCGTGGTAGACGAAAACAGTAGTGAAAATAATTCACTTTAACAGTTGGTCCTGCTTACAAGATATCATTTAAGGACATTTGAATTGACGTCTTCATCGATGCATCGAGCACCACTCTTTTTTTTTTTTGGAGCTACTATTGGGTTTTAAAACGCAGTAGTGCGGAAGGGAATAAGGGGCAATTGGATGCTGTCACCAATTCTTTCCTTCATGTGTCCGAGATCAATAGACTGTGTGATGAAGTCCACATACTGAGACATTAACTACGCATCTTGGCCAGTCTTTTTCCTAAAACGAGGAATCTGTTCATTGCTTCAGCAGAATTTAGCATTACTTCCTATAAAAAAAAAATCGAAATAAAGAAAGGTGGTCGGGGGACCCCGACAGAAGTAAAACTTAAAGTGTTGTATTATTTCACTCACTTTTTATTTAAAAATCGTTAAGCTAAAACTAAAGTAAATTTCTTTTTTAAACAATTGGAAGCTATTTAATACAAAAATAGGGAAAAACCTTTGACAGCATTAATATACATTTATAATTTGCAGGTAGAAATAAAGAAAATTTTAACTATTGTTTTTTTAATGAAATTAATAGACTTTTTTTTACAAAAACACATTATTACAAAACTACTTTATAAAAGAAATATAATATAAAAATAATCTTGATTAAACTATTGATAGTGTTGATTCTTTATTTGTATTCTCCATAAAAGTAACAATAGGTTTGTGGTAGGAATAATAGGAAACAAATATAATTGAATTAATTTTATCAATAAATCTCGTGAATACTGTATCAATAATTGTACCACCTGGAGTTGTAGCTTCGTTAGGATCGTTAAGAATAGTTAAATTAAATGTATCTTTTAAAAATTTCACTAGTGGTAACGAGGCATCTGTGGCCAAATTTGTGTTAAAAACTCCGGTCAACACTACAATTGAATTATAATAAATTGTGCCGAAACATTTTCTGTAAATTTCTAAAAAGAAATGAATGCTTATTGCTTAACTAGCGTCTACGCTCATAAAAATTATTAGCCGCCCCCCAAGCACCCATTGCCGGCCAAATGAATACAAATTCTGAAGAATATGTAGGAAAGGCCACAATGTTTTCTTAGAAATTTACTGGAAATTTTTTCCATAGAATTGTTATGCATTATTGGAAGACGAGAACGGGTGCTCGAGCCGTTAACAATTTTTATGAGCGTAGACTCATAGATGAGCAAAAAAGGAGGAGAGTGAATGCCGTGAAGAGGGGGAAGGCCAGGTTTCTGTCACTCATTTCCTCTATCGCGGCAGTTCACAGCCCCACATAAGAAGTTTTACTTCAATAATAAATTGAATTGAAATGAATTTCCTATACAAATAAATAAACTTACCTGAAATAAAATCTATTAAAGCTTATGAATTCGAGTTATGAACGCGAGTACCTGCTACTTCAAGTCACACTTGTTTCATGCTGAAGAATGCTTTTTGAACAATCCAGCCGTCATTTAAGAACCATAGAATCTAAAGGGGAATGAAATTAATTAGAATAATTGCCTCGAATTGAATTTATTACTACAAAGGCAACGGGTAAACAAATAGCCCCAAATTTTACATATTAAATTATTCAGGTAAAATTTCAATCCATTAAAATTATAACTAATATAACTTATTTAAAACACAGTAAGACTTATTAAAATTAGTTTAACAAGTTTCCGCACTGATTAACCACAATTTTATTAATTAAAACAAATTATCCCGGCCGCGAAACTCCAATTGCGGTTAGTAGTCCAAATTTTAATGAGAGTTCGAACAAAGTACATTCCGCACAACAAATTTTTTATGCAAATAACGAATTTGCATGAAAACGAATATAAATAAATAAAGATGTAAAATTTTTAATTGATGCAATGAGCGCGAAAGAGACGGATAAGGTTAAAAAGAGACGAAGATAAGCTTAATTGTGAAATTAAACGAAAATAGATCTAGTACACCAATAAAATAGTAGGGTCACAAGTAAATTTCAGTAGAATGCAAGATTTCATATTCACCTCAACAGGAAGACCTCTTTTAGAATTTATATGAATTTACATCTTTTTTGTCAATTAAAATTGGAAAATTTGCTGCAAATATCCTTGAGACCGTATACAAGATTGAATGAAGTAACATTTCCTTAAAACATATTGTTTTTTATATTTTCTTTTCATTTTTATTTATATGCATATCTTATTACATGTAAGCGGCCATTTTCTGCGTCGAGAAGATTGGCTAGGTCCAAGGTATTAGCGGGAGCAACTCTATAAAAGTCAGAACACGCCAAATTTTGTCCTCTATTAAGTTTGGAATTTTTACCAATTAACAGCAGCAGCAGCATCAAGAATACCAAGGTTGAAATACATATTTTTCAATTAAATGTGCAGAGGTTAAGTCGTTCAACGGTTAAAACGTTAAACGAACATAACCTGCTAGCCATAGATCAAGAAATTGTGAACTGTTGAAAGTGATATAAGGACATTGAATTTAAATTAAATTGTTATGGAAAATTAAATATGACCTTAAATTTGTAAGAACCAATTACGTAAATTAAAGTAAATGAATTGAATTAAAGATATTAAGTAAATTAAAGTTAATTAATTGAATTAAAGATATTAAGTAAACTATTTGAATTTGTTTTTATATAAAAGTAAAGGACGATAAATGCAAATAAATTGACTATTGGAAAGTACGTATATGTTGTTATTTAAAAAAAAAAAAACTGGAATTTTCTTTCTTTATTACTATTTTTTCAGCATTATATTTTTACTTGGTACACAAGAAACAGCTATGATTATTAATTTGTCCAATTTTGTTGACTCCTCACAAAATGGTAAGTTAACAGTAAATAGTCCTCTGTCATCTCTACGGACTGTTTGAGTGAAGCGAGTTTCACACCGCCTTTTCTTTTGACTAAAGTTGACCTTTTCTACTGCAACTTCTAGCAGTTTCCAAAATCTTTGAATAAGTTGATCTGTTTGTTCGTTCTCTGAACATATATCACATGAAGCGGCTGATGTTTCAATATAATCAATCTTGCCTGTCAGCACTTATACAAGAAAAGTATTGTGTAGCATTGGGAGATTATCTGCTAACTTGATTTGTCCAACGGACAGCAGCTTGTAATAAAACTCTGCTCCTAAAAGCAAATCAATTCAGTCGGGTATGTTGAACTTGGAGTCGCCAAATCTGATATTTCTCCATATGCCCCACTCAGAGATGTCAAATGGCTGCGTTGGTTGTGGAGAGACTATTTTTGGCAGCACAAAGGCTTCCACTCTTGTAGCATACTTGTTCATTGTGGACTGTAACCGCAAGTTAACCTTATTTTGGTTTCTTCCTTTCTTGTTTCCGACACCATGTATGGTGATTCTTTCTGAACTTGGTGTCAGGTTTAGTTTCTTAATAACCCTTTCTGTTATTGTATTAACTTGAGAGCCGGAATCAAGAATACTTTACAATCTATTGTATCTCCGTTGTGAGTTTAACAAGGGCTGTGCCAAGGAGAACATAACTTCTTGGTTCTCGGTTTATCAGTTTAGCTACTGTGGCTGGTTGATAACCAGGAGTATCAGCCATTTTTGACGGAACATCTATTGATGCAGAACTTCTTGAAGATTTGCCATAAGATTTTTCTACCTTCTCTGATGGTTCTAGATGTACAAGCGTAATGTGTTTTTTGGTGTATTTTGTACATCCTCAAAGTGAGATCTGGCTGTTTCTGCACCCAGACTTGAGACAACTAAAACACAAATTATTACTGCGTACAAAGCTTAGTCGACTGGCTAGTGTCAATTTCAAAAACTGGGGGCATGCAAAAAGAGAATGGTTCCCCTCACATGACATACATGATGCCCGAATTGAAGCGGATAATATTGTCGTAGTTAGTGCCTTGGAACTCCCATGTCTTGTCATGTAATCGTCAATATTGTGCTTAGTGCCGAGTACCTCGAGTGCTTGGAATCAGGTGTCCAGAAATGATAGAAATAAATTTATACACTGTATTTCTCTGGGCTTGGATAGTGATTCCGCATATATAGCGCACGTGTTCCTGTCAAGCTTCTTTGTCAAGATATGAAGCAAGAGTGGATCCCAATCTGCCGTTAAAACACTTAAATTCTGTAATCCTAACAGACACTCTTATGTACTATCAAGTAGAGGTAGAGATTTTTTTGTAGATATAAGCTGAGGGATTATCATTCACATGTGTTGATTGAGATAATAACTTGTTAATGAGTGCTGTTACCAATAGTTTGAGATTGTTATAACCATCCTTTAAGGTCTGTTAAGCAGCTGTATAGTTTTCTGAGGCTGTAAAATGCCTTAATAGTCTTACAGCTTCTCCAGTTAAATTGGTCTGTAGATACCATAACTTCTTGCTAATTGGAATTGTTTTATGTGCACCATTTGAGTGAACAAGTTGTGAAACTGGGTCCATTTCACGTAATCACGATCGAATATTGGGAGTGTTAGCTTGGGCAGTTTCAATATTGCACTAGAGTGGATGCTCAATATCTAAGATGGTTGTATTGCTGTGGCACTAAAGTTTTCACGTTTGGTTGCTAATAATATCAAGCAGTTATCCATTTCCTCTTGCATCTTCATGAATTTTGCCACATCATAGCCCTCCTTGGTCAATTTTTATATTTTGTGGTCACACTTTTCAATCTGTAATCATTGGTGACTGATGCAGTTAGTTTCTTGATCATAATACCGTTCTGGCTGTTCTGGTCCACTCGTAGCAGCTAGATAAAGCACATGTTGTACAGTTTCTATGATTCTTCCTTGGCTTCTAAAACATGTATTATTTGTGGTGAATGGTATTCTGACATTGTTGAAGATCTTGGTGGAAAGCAATTTTTTTCTGTGATACCTTTAACTACTCCTTGAAAGGTTGGAGAACTCGCGCCTTGTTTGCGAATGGATTCCATTCTGATTAGGAACTCATCACGAAATGTTTCGTATAGGGACTTAATTGAGTTGAAGTAGTCTTGCGTAAGATAATAATGCGTTAGTTGGAGGTCAGCTATCAATCTTATCTCGTCGCTCAATGAATCGAAAAGGCGACAAACGTCTTCCAATCGTTGGAGGTGTTCAACGTAATATGTTATGGCCACCTTTCTATCTTGTGGAACCTTCTTGTAGTTCTTTATTAGGTTTTCGACCTCTTGTTCATAAGTCATCCGCTGTTTCACTAAAGCGTCGAAAAATCTCATCTTGCTTGTTCGAAGATTATGCATTCAGATATGTTGAATGGTTAATTGAAATGATGTACGTGCATCACGTACTTCACTTGAGCACGTCGGGGCACCAAATGTTAAGACAAGGCTCTTCTGCCTTGCCTGGATATTCTTAGCCTTAAACGCAGATGGTATAAGCTGCACTTACACCGATATACCAATGCTAATACCATTGCTGGTTTTGTGTATTGTAGATGGTGGTACAAACGGCACTTTAATCGAATACCAAAGGCCTACAAATGAGTAACAACTGATTATTTATTGATTAATTGCCGTGAATTTATATTTAAATATTGACAAGCTAACATTACTACTAAAAACAAAACAAAAACTGATATTGAATTAGTTATTTCCAATATTGCTTATCTAGCGAAATTGCGAGTCGCATGCAAAATAAATTTTTCAGTTATTGCTGATTGTCAACTTTTCTTGCATTCCGTTAATGACGAAGAGTTTATTTTGCATGAAGCGAGGTGAATGAATTTCATCCCAGGTGAAGGAAATTACGTTTCACATTACAATGATAATATGAACTTGTATTCATGCCTGATCTATAAAATAATGAAACTAATGTTATATAATATATATCTTGTTTCGTACAATTTCTTTATATATAAAATAAGATTAAATTAAGATTAATCAATGGTGGTTGCAGAATTTAAAATGTGGTTATATACCTACCGGACTCCACAAAGCATTCCCTAAGCATTGGCGTAGCCAGCGTTTTGTTGTGGGGGTGGCAGTAGGGGGCAGACTGACAGAATATTGAAGAAGAATATTCTTCAAGCAAGTATTGTTTTTCACAAATGTGTATAACTTTCTAAAACGTTAGTCAGTGTTAAATCCAAGTTTCCTTATATGAAACAAACTATTTCATTGATTACCGTTGTTTTTTTTTTTTCAATCAATGTATGCTTAAATTAAACAACAATAAGCATATTTCCTAAAAACACGAATAAAATAAGAATAATTTACTAACACATAATTATATGGTTTTCTAAAAAAAGTTTTTTCAAATTCATGGTTCTAATAAATTGTGAATGTATCCCAATAATAGCCCTGAAATTAGAAAATGATTTCTTCACTAAAGCTGGAATTGGTCTAAGACCGATTCTTATGATACCCTAGATGAATGCTCGTATATATCTGTGCAAATTTGATTTTTTAGGCAGTTTTTCGCATATATCTCTAAAACGGTTCGTCGGACAGTAAAAATTATTGTAACCAATTTCATAGGATTTCATAGTCTGAACAACTTTTCAGTACAATGATAGGAATTGAATGTTGAAAAAAATTAGTGCCAATGATACTCAAACTTTGTACAGAGCAAATTTTAATGACCACTTGTAAATTTTCATTTTACTTTTTTTTTTAAGCAATTATTTTCTTAATTATTTAAATTTAATTGCGTATATAAATTTGATTTCGAGCAAAACAAAATTTGAGCAATATCTAAAACTCTCATAAGATATATAAGTTTAAGTAGGGTAAAATCACCAATTGTCGGACAATGTTAAATGTTCTATAGATAAAGGAGCCATGTTGATTATCCGCAGGTAATCTTAAAATGTCTACATACAATGGATTGACTTCTTTCTTGTTGTGGGATCAAATGGCTTATAAAGATATTCCGTTACATTAAAAATACACTTTTGTATAATTCTACGTTATTTTTCTACGTACAAATTTGCGGAAAAATTTGAAGGATTTGCAAATTATAGTTACTGTACTATAGAAATAGAATGATTTATATTCAGAAAAAAAAGGATCGCATAAAATTCATATATGTCCATCTATTAACGAACTTAATACCATTTTATGGGCCAACCGACGATACAAAGATTAACAAGTTATGACCGAATTAGCTTTCAATTGGTTGCTTGCCTGCTTTGGCACAAATTTGTTCGTCTCGATTTCAATCTAAAAATTTCTTTGCTTTCTCACTAGCACATAATTAATTACTTTTTCCGAAGTGAATTAAACGAAGAAACTAATGGTTAGATAAATATTATAATATATTCAAAACGTATTTCAGACAATAAAATACGAAAAACTCAAAACAAATTCGCTGGAAATGACATTGTCACCTCATAACGTAGCAACACAAAAAATTCCTTTCGAATCGGCCATAGCTTGCTATCTCTGTGTCATGGGCCAACCTACATATATTAATCACGATCATACTGCTGGACTTGTGCCAAATGAATGTCATCAGAAAAATGTTGATCAACTTACTGTTATTGATATAAATAGTAGTTGTATCACAAATTCGTAGCATATAATGAGAATTGAATTATTATATTATAATATCGGTTAAGTCTACAATCGACAAATAAAATTTTACACGGTCTTCAAATACATATTTCACATTAAAATTGGTGTTAAAATTTTGTCATATCTAAGAGCCAGATTTTGCGTAATGAATTTCTGGTTGTGTTGGTAGTCCATTTTTACATGTACATATTTACCGGCCATCCCTATTCTAAGCAAATTGTCAATTTGCAAAAAGTAAACAAAGGTTTTGTGCGGAGCATCTGTGGTAAAAAATGTTCTTTTTCTACTTTATTTTGAAATAATTCACATAATTAATTTATATAAATCTTTGCTTCTATTAACAAAAAAGATAATTTAGATAGTGCAGTTGCCTCAAACAGGATTTCCCTAATCCAATTTATATTTGCAACACTAACCGAACACTTCATTTCTGCTTTTTTAATTGATATGAAGATTTAAACAGGCACTAGTGGCACTATAAAACTTTGCACTAAATAAAGTTCAAAGATAAATAGTTTTTAAAAGAATTGATTCGGTATTTGTGTTAAATTTTGCAAAAGAATTTTAAGTTGACTAAATCTGCTCACAAAACAAAATCACATTTGACAATTCTGCACCCAGCTTTGACAAATCTTTCCTGCAGCATCACACTTACTCTTATGTATATTCTCCTGCTCTTGACAAATTACGCTCATGTACACGAATTTTACAAGATTCAACCATTCCTGTTTGCTCTATATTCTAAGATCTGGCTTGTCACGATTCCTGTTTGCTATATATTCTAAGGAGTGAGCTATTACTGCACGGCTGTAGCCGGCCCGTTAAGGCCTTTTAATTTCCAGTTTTTATGATGTCGCCTTTTGGTTTGACGAATAAATACAAAAAATGTGATATCGCAGATTTACATGCAACGAAAAAGAGCGGAAAATTGATTAATTTTCATAAATAAATGATAATAACAAGTGGCGGAATTTTCAGATTTACTCTCATGTAATACCGCGCTTTTGTGAAAGCACTTTTTTCTGAGATATTGAGGTCACCAAAGTTTGTTCCAAAGTTGTTGCTGTATAATCCTATGTTATTTAAACAGAACGTGCTTCTTTTTACACGCTTTGCTCTAAAGAGGGTGGGTGTTATCAGTATTGGGAGATCGTGGGAATTCCATATTCTGGCAATTTCTGCCATTAAGATATTGAAAAGTAGTAAATTAATATGTAGTAGCACTGATTACTTTGCGTTTATTTGCTAATGTACTTTTATAGATATTTCTAATATATCAATAAAAATTAATTAGTTTTCGAAAGTTACGTGAACTGAACTATTCCTTTTGGTGTATTTCTTATGATTTTGGTACCTAGGATAAAAATGGTCGCATAATATAATAATTTTTGGGAAAAGTCGACATTAATGCCCATTTTCGAGAGAATTTTACCCGCAACAATCTCCCAACGCTACTGTAACTCATTCTCTGATAGGCTAGGGAAAAATTGAGAATTTTATTTGACTTTTAGACATTTATAATCTCCTTTCAGCACATTGGCCAAAACGACATTTGTCTTTTTCTTAAAAAATTGAGGCAGAGTTATTATGAATAATTTGAAAGGATTTTGAAGTTGTTCAAAATTTTGCAAATAATTGAATAAAATCAATTATGCATGTATGTATATCTTACAACATGAAAGAAGAATGAATGAAAGAAAAAATTGCAAATTATTAGTAATAATTGCTTCGTATTTCTGTGGAGGGGGGGGGGGCACCGAGCCTACACGGGCTTCTCTGGGGGCGGGGCATTGCCCACCCGTGCCCCTACCTCGCTATGCGCATGTCCCTAAGGTTTACTCAAACTACGTAGGTTTTCTTCAAAAGGAAGATGAATGCTATACTGAGAGCTATAAAGTAACCATCAGGCACTTGATAGACACTTATTTCTCCCACACACACATTTCCCACCGAAATCTTTTATAGCAGGCAGTAGTTTTTTTTTGTGTCTAAACAAGGCAAGGTTGGTCAATCAGTACATTTAAATCCTAAATGCATCCTCGAAAAGAGATGAGAACCCCGAAAGTAACTCTAATAAGAAAGCCGCTGTTGTATTTGTGAGGGAAAGGACTTAATTGCTGGGTTTTGTTATATTAAGCTAGAACGCTGTCGCCAAGATGAGATTTAACCTGGTTCGCATAGACCACGCTGAAGTCCATTATGCCCGATTTATTCATTGGGATCTCTTCTTCCAAAAATATTCCTAGCTCCACTCTTACTCTGTAGGGAAACTCAGAATCTAAGCTTTATACCTTGCAGCCCTCCCGCTCTGAGAAAAAGTGGTCACCAAATAGTCAGCCCCTTTTAGCGGTACTTCCAAATTCTATAATAAACCTATCCTGAGAGAAAAAAAAATAAGAGCTCTTAAACTGGAGGACATATCAGGGACTACCACAAAGAAAAATGTCGCCTCTGGTAGAAAAGCAACAGCAACTGCTCTTGCTCAGGAAACCTAAACCAAAAAGATCTACTGTGCTCCTCATAAGCTACTGGCCTCAACAGGGTACCATCTAAAAAAATATAGCGAGGCTAAGGTCTGACGAGTCGTAGAGTACTCTAATCAGAACATTCATTTCTCTTACCAAGCTATGTATGGGGAATCTTAATCTCAAAGAGGTTCTACCATTCATCAATAGTCTCAACACAGAATGGGAATAAATTAAAAGCTGGAATTTTTCACACTTTATACGCGGAGTATACCTAAACACCCCTTTACATATCTATTCTACGCCACAATTCTTATTATATAATTTTTTAAAAATAAGTTCGTTAGGATAAAAATCTCACCGATTTATCTGTATTTACCGGAATACTATGCAATCATTGCATCTATCACAAGAAAGTTCCAATTTGTCGCCAGAAAACCTCATCTGTCCAATTATTTGCGTCATTAACTTTAAAAATCACCCAAAGTAGCTTCCAATGCATTTTCGTTCAGGACAAGAGGTCAAGAGCAAGAAGATGAATTTTTGCAGAATGTTTTGTCTTCGAAGAGAAAAAGTTTTTCTACTTTGTGCAATTTCCTTGAGTTTTTCAAAGGAAGTGAAATATTGACAGAATTTCGAGGTATTTCATCAACTAAAAGAGCTTTTCTCTCGGATTCGAATAGAGTTCAGCTCACCCTTAGCAGTGGCATCTTATAGCCGTATCCACAGAAATACTAAGATCTTGTATATGTACGTAATTGTTAGCACCTACGTAACTGCTTTCTTTGTCCTTTGAGGTACAACCGGATTACTATTATGAATTATCAAAAGTTTATGGAAAACCGAAGAAAAGCTGCCGTCATTCGAGTACTTTATTTAATTGCTATAGAGACATAATGTGCGCACATAACAAACTGCACCCGCACACAAGTCCTTTCGTGTGGAAAAATTTAACAATCCTCCTTTCAACTCACGTTATTATACCCGGGCCGTAATACCCGAAAGACATTTCTGGTGCTAACGTCTTTTATTCTTGATCAATGAAAATTACTCTTGTGTGAATTCACATGAAAATGAACACGAAGAAAGGTTGGTAGGCGGACGTCTGGATTTGTAGAATAATACTTTTCCAGACATACGACGGTCCTAAGATTGAGGTGGCTGAAATCTGATTGCGGGCGTTCATCTTATGGAATTATTCCGGCCTGCTGGCTGATTCCCCAAACTCGACGGCCGACTACCTTTAATGGAATTATAATGAATCCAGGCTCCCAAGGAAGTGTAACACTTTGCAGATAGGAAACTTTTATGATTAATCAAAACTGAAAATTTCAAGAACTTGTCAGAACTGTGAAGCACTTTCAATTATTACCGTTTCAGATTCAACAATGCGATTACAGGTGAACTATTTAAACTTTGTAATTACCTCAAGAGGAGAAAGTTTCCTGTATGGATTAATCTAAGATATTAAATTTATGAATTCCTCCTGTTTAAAATTTCGACTAAGGTGGCTTGAGCTCCAATAAGTGGGAGAGATGAGTGAGGGTGTGAGTGATCTCTTTTTTTGTGAATATTAAGTTTTAAGAGTTACTCACATTGCAAGATATATATTTAGAAAATAATAAAAGTTATACAGGAGTCACAAAAATTTCGTTCGGATAATAACTTTACATTTTAATCTTAATGGTATTTTCCATAGTAACACACGAATTTGTAGTACACTTACAAACTTCACTTGCAGAGTTGATTTGAAATTTTACCTAGTAGAATAAAAGAGTTTCCCTAAATTACCCCACTTGATTCTCAATTTTCAGCGAAGGAACACGAAAACCTGACCATATGTAAAAATTATTAAAATATTGTCAAGTGTATAGTAAATATTCAGGAAATCCCTCTGAGGAAATGTCCAGATATACAAAAAAAAAAAAAAAAAAAAAAAAAAAAAACTTCATTGATTTTTTTGTCTTCCTTCTCGTATCCATGAGTAATTGTATGTCAGCATTATCAACCCAAATGAGCATAAAAGTCTGCGGTAGATCGAGTACATCAACATGTATTTGGGAAACAGAAACAATTAGCTCATGTGATGGTGGTTGTAGTTCTGATGAACAGGGAGGTCAGCCTAATACGGGTGCTAATAGTTTTTTTTTCTATGGGACTACCAGATGTAAGCCTAGTAATCCCTGAGTTTAATTCGAGCGTTTCAAATTTTATGACTGTTAAAAACTGGATTCGCATTGTGGAGTCTTTAAAACATTTATACTTGGGATTACTTTGCAACAATGTTTTATGCATCTCTCAGGTTGAGTGGTGCTGCTCGACCGTGGTATAATAAGCTAATGTGAATACTTGGTAAATGTTGAAAGGGGAGCTGTCTCGAAAACGTCATCCTGAGGAATGCGTTAAGGATTATTTTTATTCGATTGCTGGGCGATGGAAAAACAAATTAATTTATCAGAAGCTTCGACTATTAAATCTATCATTTCACGCTTTGGAGATTCGAACTTGTGCAATGTTTTTGAAGCTTCAAACTGTGCCACCTTAAATGAATTTTTACCTCGTATTGAATTGTTCGAGGAGTTAGAAGCCCAGAAGCAACAGCGGAACTTCTTAGTGGGGGTATTAGAATGAATAAAGCAGAAAATTTTCCGATGCCAAGTAATAAGAAGTTTAGATCTGAGGCATACAATAGGGGCAGTCGAATAGGTATACAGGTGAAGTTGAAACGAGATCATCCAGACACGTTAATTAGAGACGAAAGTAGTCGTGCAAGCATTCGAGGTGATCCAAAAAAGCATTTAGCCAATAATTTAACAGTGGAAACAGTGGAGTCGCATGTGCTACCTATGGCAGCGTGAAAGACATTTTACTAGAAACTGCCCACGAAAGAAAATATATTCTATTGAACAAGATGCTGCGGACAATTTAAAACTACCACAGGATGCATTTCATCCAATAGTAAACGTAGTGGCTGTCAGATGATAGCATACTTGGATTTGGGAAGAAAATTATTACAGAAAATAACTTGCAATATGAACGTTACGAAATACGCTAAAAGGTTTCGGACGTAATATGTGTCGGTCAGTAGGAAAAATTTCGAAGGAAATAGAAGTTGGGGATGTTAGATTCGAAACCTACATTTCAATAGTTCCATGTAAAGCTCAAAATGTGACTATGATAATAGGAAAGAACCTATTAGGAAGACCAGAAGTTCGAATAGGAAAGGAGCACTATTCATTTAGGATTTATCACCGCAAGGTAAAAATTGATTTTAGAGGCACATGGAAGCATTGAGGAAATGGGCAAGACAGAACTGGTAGAAATGAAAATAGGATTAAAATAGCAAAAGCTCATTTAATACCAACCATACAGGGTAACTTATGGCCTTAATAATATCCTAAAGAATCACGTTCAAGAACTGATAGATACTGACATCATTAAGGAGTCTACTTCGGAATATACTAGCCCCGTCTTATTCATTGAAAAAAAGAATGGCGGTCATAATAAGTAAAGAGAATTTTCCTATGCCAAATATAGAAGAAACTTTGAATTCACGGTAAAAATGTTTTTACAACTCTGGATTTGTTAAATGTTTATTATCAGATACCCGTCGATACAGCCAGTCAGCATGTTACAGCCTTCGTGACACCTAAAAGCCACTATGAATTTAAGAGGATACCATTTGGGCTAGTAAACTCACCCGCCGTCTTCATAAGAGCAATTACCAAAGTGGGTATCACCTAATATTCTCGTAGCAATTTGTTTGTATCAATTCTCTCGTACGACATTTGCTCGTATCAATTTTCACGTCAAGCCATTTTCTTATACCAATTTTCTTGTTAATCAACTTGTTCGTATACATATATAATAATTAACCCATCTCAGCAAAATTACAATCTGTCTCGTTATTAAGAAATACAGTTAATGGAAAGAGACCAATAACGGATGTACCCAACAACAAAATTCTGAGTCGAGCTGATTTAACAATCCCAAATAATTTTAAAACTACATACACTAAAAACTTAGTAGTTTTGTTATATAACAGTGGAAAAACTAATGATCGAATTTTAATATTTGCAACAGAAAATAACATGAGAGTCTTAAAAAGCACTAATCATTGGTATTGTGACGGTACATTCGATAGCGTGCCGATAGCTTTCTCCCAACTATTTACAATAATGGAATTGTGGGCGGGTTTGTTATTCCACTAGTATTTGCTCTTCTCCCAAAAAAAGCAAAAGAAACATACAGTGAGGTGTTGGATGTATTACAAAAGAAAAATAGGAACTTATACCAGAAACTGTCTTGACAGCTTTTGAAAAAGCGTCTGTAAATGCATTCAAGTTTGAAGTCAGAAGAATTACTCTTTTTTCTTAACTTTGAGTTATCATTATTTGTTAATCTCTAAGTATAAGAAGTACTTCCTTTATTAAAGAATTCACATACGTAAATTGAATGATTTGTTTCTGTTTTAAATTAAATACTCTTCGAATAATCCAGTACTCGTGTAAACTTATCTTTTGAACTAATTGGTTCACGTTCGCGAGTTTTCTCTTATTCCAATTTGCTCGTGTACAATTATGTTTTGAACTAAGTAGTTCGCGCGAACTATTTAATTCAAAACATAATTTTAAACGAGCAAATTGGAATTCGAGAAAATTGATACGATAAAATGAACTTAGAGCAAATTGACTTACGAGCAAATGTTCCACGAGAAAATTCATACGAGAATATTGGGGGGAGCCGATTGTTTTAGTGCAATGCATTGGAAAGCTTTGTTCCTTTTAACCGTTTTTTCTTGATTACGTATTAAAGCCCATTCTTCTTTTATTTTTGAATTTAATAATTTAAAGTGAAAAGTTTGAATCCATCTTTTTAATAATTTAGTGACTGTTGGACAACCTCTAAGCAATTTTAATAAATTTACTGTTGAATAAATGAAAAATTTAGAATAAGTCCGTAAGTGCGACATTTTAACGAATAAGTTTGTGATTCTTTAAATTAGCTAATTTATGTGAATTGATACAGTACGATTTTAAGTTTACGCAGATGGCTGATCAGTGAAAATCCAAATAGAGAAGAAAAAAATTTTATACCAGGAAGTACCCTGGTCCTGACATGATTTTGAGCTCCAAAGCCTGGTTTCGCTTCTTTTTTTACAGCATATTTACACATACATACATTTCATTGGTACTCATTATCCTCGATGAATTCTGCATACCTACTTTCATACATGATCATTTTTCCGCTGGGATACTAGAAGCCACGAAGTATCAAAATACGTGCCATCATACTCATTGGCGTAGCCAGCGTTTTGTTGTCGGGTGGGCAGTAGGGGGCAGACTGACACAATATTGAAGAAGAATATTCTTCAAGCAAGTATTTTTTTTTTTTCAAAAATGTGTATAACTTTCTAAAACGTTAATCAGTGTTAAAACCAAGTTTCCTTACATGAAGCAAACTATTTCGTTGATTACCGTAGTTTTTTTTCTTTCAACCAATGTATGTTTAAATTAAACAACAATAAGAATATTTCCTAAAAACAAGAATAAAATAAGAATAATTTACTAACATATAATTATATGGTTTTCTAAAAAAAGTTATTTCAAATTCATGGCTCTAATAAATTGTGAATGTATCCCAATAATAGCCCTGAAATTAGAAAATTGATTTTTGAAGTAGTTTTTCGTAAAACTTATTGTCACCAATTTTGTAGGATTTTATAGTCTGAAGAGCTTTTCAGTACATAAAAACATCTCGGACTGATCGTCTTCGCAGTACCTGTACATAAAAATCCTGAATTTTTATATGGCAACATCAAGAAGGGGTTGCGGGATTTATCCAATTTTTGAAATTATACTCATCATTTTTATGAAAATGCCTTGTACAAAATTTCAGCTATCTACGTCGACTCGTTTTCAAGCGGTGTCTAAATATATACTGGGAAACCAAAGTTTTGTATGGCAAGGCAATTCAACGAAGGAGTTGCCTGATTTATTCCATTTCCGAACTTAAATTTCCTTTTTCTCGAAAAGCTCGTGTGCAATATTTCATCTTTCTAAGTAAATCCGTGCTGGAGCTATCGTGAGGACAGTCCAGAATAATGCGATGCGAAGTAAACTGTTGTGGTGTGCAAGATATTCGTCTGTTAAGTGGTTGTTAGATACGCTTAAGTGGATGAAGATACAGCAACGAATTGATTTAAATGTACTTTTATTCATTCTTAAAATAAAGAAGAAATATTACTAGAGATACATATTTACATATCCATTTTCTTTATATAAATGACGTACAAAAAAAACTTTAAACAGATTTAAATTATTCTTGCAGAATCTATCGCTGTTCAATAATATTCAACAATTCTTCAATAAGTTAATAGTGCTAACTTCAAAGTTCAATTTCTTAAATTCATACAAAATTCGCAAATAATTAATATTCCCAGTGAGATAGACGAGATTTAAGCAGATCTGTATTAAATCATTAAACACCATATCTATCGAAATATTTATTCGATTCGATTAATGAAACATATCCATTGCCAGTTACCACCCCATTAAAACTAGTGGGGCATCTTTCTAGGTTGCAGATCTGCTGAATCAGCTCTTTATCTTCAGCTTTTCAAGGAATGGTATTATTTTCTTGATATTCGGCATTCTAGGGCTATTATTCTTGGATTCTCCCAATTGAAAATACATGCACGTAGCACTCGGTCGGTTTAATTTATTTTCCATTTCTAAATTTTCAAGCATAACTGCATTAAAATCTAATTCGGCACTGTAATCTACTTGCACTCCAGCAGAGCTTGCTACTCGTCCAACTCCAATAGGGTAAACAGCGCCTCCACAACAGCATACCTAAAAAGAATAATTCTAAGATTTATAAGTTTGAGTAGGGTAAAATCACAAATTGTCCGACAATGTTAAAATGTTCTATAGATAAAGGAACCACGCTGATTATCCTCAGTTAATCTTAAAATGTGTGCATACAATGGATTGACTTCTTTCTTCTTGTGGGATTAAATGGCTTATAAAGATATTCCGTTACATTAAAAATACACTTTTGTATAATTCTACGTTATTTTTCTACGTACAAAGTTGCGGAAAAATTTAAAGGTTTTGCAAATTATAGTTACTGTACTATAGAAATAGAATGATTTATATTCAGAAACAAAAAAGGATCGCATAAAATTCATATATATCCATCCATTTATGAACTTAATACCATTTTATGGGCCAACCGGTGATACAAAGATTAACAAGTTATGGCCGAATTAGCTGTTAATTGGTTGCTTGCCTGCTTTGGCAACAATTGTCACAAATTTGTTCGTCTCAATTTTAATCTAAAAATTTCTATTTGGAAATTTCTTTGCTTTCTCACTAGCACATAATTAATTACTTTTCCCGAAGTGAATTAAACGAAGAAGCTAATGGTTAGTTAAATATTATAATATATTCAAAACGTATTTCAGACAATAAAATACGAAAAACTCAAAACAAATTCGCTGGAAATTTTGATCAATTTACAGTTATTGATATAAATAGTAATTGTATCACAATTTCGTAGCATATAATGAGAATTGAATTATTATATTATAATATCGGTTAAGTCTACAATCAACAAAATAAAATTTTACACGGTCTCCAAATACATATTTCACATTAAAATTGCTGGTAAAATTTTGTCATATCTAAGAGCCAGATTTTGTGTAATGAATTTCTGGTTGTGTTGGTAGTCCATTTTTACATGTCCATATTAACCCGCCATCCCTATTCTAAGAAAATTGTCAATTTGCAAAAAGTAAACAAAGGTTTTGTGCGGAGCATTTGTGGTAAAAAATGTTCTTTTTATAATTTGTTTTGAAATAATTCACATAATTAATTTATATAAATCTTTGCTTCTATTAACAAAAAAGATAATTTAGATAGTGCAGTTGCCTCAAACAGAATTTCCACTAGTGGCACTATAAAACTTTGCACTAAATAAAGTTCAAAGATAAATAGTTTTGAAAAGAATTGATTCGGTATTTGTGTTAACTTTTGCAAAAGAATTTTAAGTTGACTAAATCTGCTCACAAAACAAAATCACATTTGACAATTCTGCACCCAGCTTTGACAAATCTCTCCTGGAGCATCTCATTTACTCTTATGTATAATCTCCTGCTCTTGACAAATTACGCTCATGTACACGAATTTTACACGATTCAACCATTCCTGTTTGCTCTATGTTCTAAGATCTGGCTTGTCTCCATTCCTGTTTGCTATCTACAATAAAGTAAAAAGTGATTGAGTGAAAACATGAAAAAGTCTTTGGTACCAAAACTTTCATAATTATTGTCGGATTTTTATCAAATTTCATATATCGATAGAATATATATTGAATTTTTCTCCATTCACCTTTGGGTACAAAATTCGAATTCGAAAATACCTTTTATAACGGTTAAAATTGGACATTTTCGAATTCGAATAACTTCTATTTGAATCGTACGATTTCTTAATTATAGCACTTTTTTGAAAGATCTTTTTATTCTGAACCAAGTTTTTCAAGTTTTAGTTCATTTGGACTTTTGAGTGGGGAGAAAAATAGGGTGGGGGGAATTTTCGATATTAACTCTAACTTGAGTAATTTAAGGAGTAGGGAGATGAAATTTATACACCTTATAGATATTTTGATAAGCTATCTCTTGGTTTTCGAAAATATTCGAAATTCGAAATAGATTTCGAAATTCACGCAGTTGAAATTTTCAAATCGTCATTTCAGATTTTCCTTTATTTCTCCACTTCCTGCGGGTCTAGCGAGATGTTTTAAGATTCGTTGGAAAGCCTATGGGCGTGGCTATAAAATATCAAAAACTTAGAAAAACGATATTTTCGAAACGCTCGGAAAAGGGGGAAATAGGGTGAAGGGTGCTATCACGAAAATCGTCCTAGATTCCGTACTTCTTATCACATTGGGATGAAATTCTACACCTAAATGCCACTTAAAATTTCCCATAGCATTATGGTATTTTTTTTTCGAATTTCGAAAAATTTTCATACAAAATTGATGATTTTCGAAAAACGTATGGGTCATTTGCCCGGCTTATAACAAGTGAAATTCCAACTCCACTGAGTCGAGTGGGGTATCGTTGGAAAGAGAACACTTCAAATTTTACGAATCTGAAATTTCACCCCCCTCCACCCTTCCTTGTGGGTGGGGGGAGGTAAAACGTAACGTAAAATGTTAGGGGGTGGAGAGGGGGAGGGGGGTGTCCGAGGAAAATTTCGAACGCGCCAAATGAAAGATCCCTTCGAGTACTATCGATTTGTGCACCAATATCGCTTAAGGATGGTACTGGGTTGATTTAACAGGGTGTTCAATTTACATCTACCCGCATCACGGTGCTACCCCACAAAAAAAGTTATTGCAAATTTGGGATCCCAAAACATAAGTAATAGCGCATCAAAGAGCATGAAACTTTCTGGAAAACTTAATAAAACATCAGCGAAAAACAAATTGGTGTGATCGATTTTCTTTTTCTGCCCTTATTTACTTAATAATAGTATTTGAAGTTCAGAAATTTGCTTTAATTATTTTCAATATTCGAACCTGTTTTGCGGGGAGAGGGGGGAACCGATGAAAAAACTAACTTCAGATTCGTCTTTAATTCAATAAAGGGATTAAAGTTATGAAAAAAAAATTTGGGGTGGGGGGATTTTGTGGTGGGGGGTTGTTACTCCCACCCCCCACAAGCCCCAAATTTGGCATGTGGGGTGTCTAATTAAAGCCCCCGCCGAGCTCTATCGAATGGCGTTTTTCAAATTTCAATTGAGTATACTTCGTAGTATATTTTTTTCACCCTCTTACATTTTACCTGAAAACCACTTTTTCACTTTGTCGGACCCTGCATCATAACGGATGCCCGTAGAGAAAAAATTTTATATTCACATTAAAGGTAACCAAATTCTCTATCCATTAGAAGGTTTTCATTTGTGATTTGAGACATTTTCTCACTGAGTTTTTCCTCCCGAAGTTCAAAGTTTTTCCTCATCTGGGTCCCATATACCCCATTACTACATATGAGTTATTTTTCCAATTTTTTTTTAACCATAGGCATTAGTGTTCGATTACGAAACTTTTTTATCTTTACAAAAAAATTTCTCCGAAGCACCGTTATTCCGTAAAGAGAAATTGTAAATTTTTACATCATCTCACGGCAAAAAGCGGCAAAAAGCCGTCGTAAAAGGAGGTTGTTCTACTATTATTAAAATTTCTCCTAAACTATTAGTCCGAGCGGAAAACTAATTAGAAATAAACGTTCCCAACAAAACAGGCTTCATTTTATCCGCTGACATTATACTCAAAAAGTGTATAATTAAGTAGTAATAGTAGAAATAAAAACTTTGAAAACGACCAAAACGGTCAGAAAACGCCATGAAAAACCGGCATTTCCTTAATTTAAGCCATTTGGTTGAGATACTTTTGTTTTTATTTTAGCTATTTTTAACCGGATCTTCATAGTTCATTTTTTCTATGATAACTATGACCCCTGGGAATCTTGTGGATTTTTTTCAATTTTTTCCGGAGCCGGCAAGGGCTCCTACGGGCCCATTTAATCACCCTGTTCCCAAAATAACAAATTTCATTCCCATAATTACATTGCGAGGCAAGCTAAATTAGTTTGATGAACACACATACGTATATATTATGCGAAACTAATTTTCACTTGTGTATGAAAGCATTTGTATATGAGCTAAGAAGTTCACAATTTCATTGAAATATGTATTTATAGCGCAAGCCAAGTAAGATAGTTTGGCTTAGCCAGTAGGGCGCTAGGTCAGAGAATTTAGGGATTGTGGGTTCGAGTGTTGAGCATGAATTTTTTTCAATATTGAATTTTTTATATATATGGCGGGTTCATTGCTAAAGTGAACCAAGTATAGTTGGTCTATTGTAAAAAATTCACAAATCTTTTTCAAGCTTTTGGTTTGACGGCTACTTAGAATTGTATGATATTCAAGTAACATTTACATGTACCAGTACCAGTACTTATATTGGAAATAAATTTACCAGTAAAAGTGAGACTTGATGCTTATTATGAGGATTTTTTTCAACATAAAGCAAGGTTGGCCTATTTATTATTAGAGTACCTATATGGAAAAAAATAAAGAAAAATATGATATATGAGACGGATTTGGAAGATTGCTATGTAGGTTCATATTATTATGTGAAATGTAACATTCAAATTTAATTTTTTTTTTTATTAAAAGCCCATGTGCAAATTTTTTCCCCCGGATGGACGGACATGCAAAACTCAAAATAACTTTTAATAATTTGCGTATAACCCATGATTACATAACCTGTATATATACCCTGATTTACAGATTTTCACGGCAGGAGGTTGTTCTACTCTTATTAATTTTTCTTCTAAACTATTAGGCCGATCGCAAAACTAATTAGATTTAACTTTATGTCCTAAAAATAAATCTTTTTACTAAATCTCGATGCGATTCTAATTACCGATTCGCCGATGAGTTTTGTATGATACTATCTTTCATCGGTCATTACATTACATTCAGCGCCATCGTTTTTGTATATCCTGCAACAATTAAGCCACTTTTTTTCTCTTAACATTATCTCTAATCCACTAGCTTTTATCTAAAATAAACTACAAGACATTATTCAAAGCCGTTTAGCAATAACTAACCAAATAAGTTTGCATCGTTCGCTAAATTAGATTCTAATTAGATTCGTCCCTCATTTATATATGGGGAATTTGACGTATGTTTGAAATGTTTTAATTTTAACGGGACTTTTCGCAATCCTGTAAGTCCTGTTATAAATTTAAAAGTAATATACTACTGTCCCTAATTTATTGTATTTTTTTAACGTTATCCGATTAACTCTTTAAAATATTGTCATACATAGATTTCATATGTCATTTAATTTGCATGTTCATATTAAGGAATTAATTAAAAATCACAGTATTTTTTAATTAATATGCTAATTTTTTTAGCTTAATTTTTATTATGATTTTTTTTCTGATTTTTTGAGTATATTTTCAAACTCCTCCGACAACGTGACAAAATCTGAATATTTGGCGCCCGAAATCAGCGTCCTGAAAATTGATTTGGAAATTTCGTTATACGAAATAACAATTATTCCAATTTTTAATTTTTTTCTACAATTGTGATCATAAAAGGATTGTCTATACCGAATTTTAGCATTCTCTGATTTTATTTTCCTATTTAAAAAAAATTAAAATGTCCTGGAAATGTAAGGTCCATTAGACGACTCCTGGTGGGGGCCACATAAAGCAACTGGACAGTCTATTTCAAGAAGTGGCTTTTGACATTCCTGCTTTATCGTTTAAAATTTATTTGAGCCAATTCGGTTACTTCGTTCAAATTCTACAAGCATTTGAGTTCGACAAGTCCAGCCAAGATTTGCGAAATCAAGCATTTTGTAAGGGGTTTGCCCATCAAAAAATCTGAAAAAATCATGATTTCATTTTTTGAGCCTACCCCCACATGTGTGGACTCATTGGAAAGGTCTCGATGAGTACATTACAGAAATAACAAAAATTTCCCCCCTCCTCCAATTTTTCGGGTGGTTTAGGACAAAAAACAGTTATTTTTGCAGTCTGCGCTTCCTACCGGCGCCCCCTTGAACTACATAGACTTGTAATGCAGAAGGCCAGTATAGCTACTTATGTCCTATAATTTTTAAAATTTATTTGAAGTCATTACCTCCTATCATTCAGGAGATATCGAATTTCAAAGTATTCAAGTCCCAATATAATTAGGGAATTCCTTGGTGCATGTAGGTATGTACATATGTATGAAAAGTGGTAAAGCATCAATTTCTTATTTTCATCCTATCTTAGCGATTGACCACTCATTGGAAAGGTCTTGGCGAGTACATTTTGAATATGCAAAAACATTTTACCCCCACCATATAATTTAGTGAAAAGGAAGACGGGGAAAGGAATTATTTGTACTACGCGTACAGTTTGAGCACGTGTATCTCCTACAATTATTCACTTATTTCAGAAATTTTTCGATTTTCTGTTATTGTGAATTTTTCTGATTTTTTGAACATATTTGCAAACTCCTGGGACGAACAACGTGGCGTAATCAGAAATTCTTGAGCGCCAAATTTCCACCTTGAAAAGTGATTTGAAAATTTTATTGTATGAAATAACGGTTATTCCAATTTTTAATTTTTTCCTACAATTGTTATCATAAAAGGATTGTCTGTACTGAATTTTAGTATTCCTAGATTTTATTTTTTTATTAAAAAAAATAAAATCTCACGATTAATTTTTACGCGTCTGTATACACCCGTGAGATCGAACACAATTCGGTCTAAATATACATTTATAGCCCAAACTGAATAAGGAAGTTTGGCTCAGTCAGTAGGGCGGTAGGTCAAAGTTCTCGAGTAGGGCGGGTATGGGTTCGATTGTTGACAATGGCAGGGTTTTTCTTTGTTTTTAATTTTTTTTTATATATGACGGGTTTATTGCTAAAGTGAACCAAGTCCACTTTTACAACTGATAGTAATATTGATTAGAGTTGGTCCATTGTGATTTTATTTACTATTTTTATGACAAAGGCCGTCTGCTAACTTTCAGCGCTCTAAGTGAACTATGCCTATAAAAAAATTCGTATACAAAATTTCAGTTCACTACGTAGATGCATTCTCAAATATTCTCAAATATATAGCGAAAAACTAAATTTTTAAAGAAAGCCCCATGAAAGAGATACCCGATTTGTTTTTTTTTTTAAAGCCAGTGTGCAAAATTTCAACTCAGTTAATTGGAAATTTTTATTTTTCCTGTATCTTACTACGTTCATGCGTCAGTTTCCAAACAAGATAAACAAAAGTACCAAAGTGCCAAGTTCCCGCTTTGAAATTTGACAGTCAGGCTCTAATATGACCGAACTTCACGCACAGATAAGCCGGCATTTTGGTTACGCTGAAGGTAGATACACGACAAGTATTCCCATTAGAATTTTGACACATTGAAGCTGATAGCCTGTGACGTAATTGTGTGACTAATGTACTTGCATGTTTATATGAAAGACAGAGAGATCAGAGAGCGTATTGTGTTCCCTGTACCGTGCTTTCTTATACATTTCACGATATGACATCATCTAATGGTGGAACATGGTTCGTAATGGGAATAACATGAATTCTATATACATTGGGGTACGCTCATGTACCTGAGAAGATGGCCTTATACCGGCGCGGCGCTCCCTTGAATTATCGAGACTTCCAATATAGGAGAAAGTTATACTCACTTAGCTTT
Source organism: Dioctria rufipes (assembly GCA_963924295.1). Classification (NCBI taxonomy): domain Eukaryota; kingdom Metazoa; phylum Arthropoda; class Insecta; order Diptera; family Asilidae; genus Dioctria; species Dioctria rufipes. The sequence continues at coordinate 98,232,512 of OZ002740.1, read as the reverse complement.
TAGCGTTCAGGAGATATCAAAATTCAAAGTATTTAAGCCCCTATCTAATTGGGGATTGGTGTACGTTCCATACATTATGTATGTATGTAAGTGGTTAAACATCAATTTACTATTTTTCATCCAATCTTAACGTATGACCACTCATTGGAAAGGTCTCGATGAGTGTATTATGAACATGTAAAAATATTTTACCCCCTCCATATAATTTAGTGAAAAAGATGGGGAGGGTGGGAGTAAAAACCAGAATTGACTCCACTCTTTTGGCTATTGCTCCTCACCCTCCTTACCGTTTCTCTTCATTCTTTTTGCATATGGTAGCCAACCCCTCTCTACAAACAGGCAATCATCTGTTCCTCCCCTCACACCCTCGCGCAGCACACCATGGCAATCTACAGTCTACATTCAATAAAAAATTTCCGACATGCCTCCACTCTTTTGTCCATTGCTCCTCACCCTCTGGACCGTTTCTCTTCATTCTTCTCTCAAATGATAGCCAACCCCTCCCCCTACCTATGGGAAAACGTCGCACCCATCCCCACCCTCTCGCCGGGCATCGCCGGCGGGCTCACCCTAGTATATTCTAAGGAGTGAGCTATTACTGCACGGCTGTAGCCGGCCCGATAAGGCCTTTTAATTTCCAGTTTTTATGATGTCGCCTTCTGGTTTGACGATTAAATACAAAAAATGTGATATCGCAGATTTACATGCAACGAAAAAGACCGGTAAATTGATTAATTTTCATAAATATATGATAATGACAAGTGACGGAATTTTCAGATTTACTCTCATGTAATACCTCGCTTTTGTGAAAGCACTTTTTTCTGAGATATTGAAAGAGGTCACCAAAGTTTGTTCCAAAGTTGTTGCTGTATAATCCTATGTTATTTAAACAGAATGTGCTTCTTTTTACACGCTTTGCTCTAAAGAGGGTGGGTGTTATCAGTATTGGGAGATCGTGGGAATTCCATATTCTGGCAATTTCTGCCATTAAGATATTGAAAAGTAGTAAATTAATATGTAGTAGCACTGATTACTTTGCGCCTAGTTGCTAATGTACTTTTATAGATATCTCTCCTATATCAATAAAAATTAATTAGTTTTCGAAAGTTACGTGAACTGAACTATTCCTTTTGGTGTATTTCTTATGCTTTTGGTACCTAGGATAAAAATGGTTGGAATTCGCATAATATAATAATTTGTGGGAAAAGTCGCCATTAATCTCCATTTTTGAGAGAATATTACCTGCAACAATCTCCCAACGCTACTGTAACTTATTCTCTGATGGGCTTGGGAAAAATGAGAATTTTATTTGACTGATAGACGTTTAAAATCTCCTTTCAGCACATTGGCCAAAACGACATTTGTCTTTTTCTTAAAAAATTGAGGTAGAGCAGATATACGAAAAATTCATTATTATGAATAATTTGAAAGGATTTTGAAGTTATTCAAAATTTTGCAAATAATTGAATAAAATCAATTATGCTTGTATGTATATCTTACTACGTGAAAGAAGAATGAATGAAAGAAAAAATTCCAAATTATTAGTAATAATTGCTTCGTATTTCTGTGGGGGGGGGGGCGCAGCGCCTACACGGGCTACTCTGGGGGTGGGGGCATAGCCCACCCGTTCCCCTACCTCGCTACGCGCATGATCATATTTACATACACTACTGAACTGAGTTAATGTCTTCTCAACAGAATGTGTATTGGCTCTAATGTCGCGAAAATTACAATTTTATTTTGAAAAATACAGACAGTCCACTTCAAACTATGGCTTCCTCAGAAAATAAGGTCCAGCAAATTGCAATATGTCTCTTTTATCTTTCATGTAAAAAAAAAAAAAAAAAACCTTATAATGCCTTAACATCTTCATGGATGGTAAAAATTGTGTTTTGTAATATAATTATTCCAAACTTCAATTATTTTTTAAAATTGGTTATACTCGCTACACCTTCTACAAATCTTTAGAAAGGTAACGCTTTGACCTTCAATTGATTGGAGTATAAATCTTCTGAAGAATCAATAATATAGTCTACTCTACCTAGATATGTGAACAACAAAATTACAGTGTTTGTCCTTTCAATGAGCAGACCACCAATGTAATTTCTGCCGGCCAACCACCGACTAAGCTACATATACAAACTCTATAGCATTTCAGGGGTTCCGGATTGGGCCATTCATGCTACGTACATAATCCTAAAATGCCGTGTACATGCAGGATTGCGCAGTCGAGCAGGGCTGGACTGAGTCTTGAAACCGGCCCAGAAAATGACTACAAACCAGCTCTTTTGGGTCTCTAAAAATTACTTTTTTATAGGAGGCAAACAACTCAAACGATTAGCCTGATTTCCTACTGAATCCAGGACAATGATAGCGAGACAGCATTTGCTATTGGCAAGTCATTTTTATGCTCGGGATACGTGTCAACCTTTTCCCACTGAACAAAACAAATTTAAAATATTTCCAAATCGAAGAGAAGTCTTTTCACAAACGAATAATGTTATATTTCAAACAAGGAATGCTAGATTCCATGGATTTTTTCTAGAATTTGCAAGATTTTATAAAGATGAGAAAGCGAGAAATTTGTATAAATACAAGAAATATGTATGCATAAAATATGAATAAGAGCGATTGGCCCTTTAACCCTTAAAACTAAAACAGAGTTTCTCTGTGAAAACAGTTTCCGAGACATTAACAATTTTACTCGTCAAGCCGAGTCGTAACAAAAGTGAAACTAATGAGACACTTGCCTTAGACATTTGCAAGGCTGATGTCGTTTGGTCGGTGGGGGGGGGGCTTCGGCAGGGTGGCGAGGAGAGACAAACAATTTTTGACAGTCCTACAACATTTGCAGAAGATAAAAAAGCAACTCAAACTGTTTAAATCACAATACAACAACTCAACAATTTTTGAATCGATTGATCTTCTTTTATTCTAATTGACGTGGAGGTACGAAACATTGGAATAAGTTTCCCAAGATTTTAGACTCCTTTCCGCTGATATTTGTGGATTTGCTTCAATACATTAACAACTGTAGTCTCCAAGAATCCTATCTAAATGTCGAAATCGCGTTCCGAGTTTATCTTTCATGTGAATGAGGTATTAGCAAATTGAAGTTAATAAAAAAATACCTCTGATCTGCAAAATATTATAAAATTGTTCGGCATTAAAAACGCTGCAAGAGTCCATCTACAAAATCTTGCAAATATTTCTATCGAACTGATTCACCTAAATAGTTACAAATGTACGTATACTCGCGAAAATTTTGTGTCCAATAAGTGTTATTTACTATTCTTTATTTTATTATCATCATCAATTGTTGTTCAATTTTTTCAGTTAATTGATAGACCACGTTAGGATAGCTAAATTTTACAAATCAGGATCGTAAGTTTATATGTTTGCCTCAGACGCCAAAAACGAGTCGTTACGGCTCTGCGAGAAGGAACTGAGGAAAGAAGGGAGCTCAAATCCCTTTTCCCCAGCTTTGTTCTTGCAAATTTCTTGTAACTGCTTAGAAATTCAATCACTCTATCACTTACTTTTATGTGCAAATATTGTAACAAAAACAAAGAAACGGAGTGATTCCGACTTATTCTAATATTTGGGTACTTTTAATAGTTATGCTTTCACCTTGGCAGTCACTTTCATAAATTTATTGTTAACAGTATTTACGGAGGACGGTGGCAATTTTAATGAACAAATCAAAAACATTTTGATTTCTGCCAGTCAGAATTTTACTTTTGTGGCCGGTACTGAGAGTATTACCGTATTTTATTAGTAACACTGAAAATTTGTCATAAATAAAGCCTAACTAATAACTTTGCTCACTGACTGTATATAGTATACTCTACTTCAAGACTCATTTGCATGAATAAAATTATTTGATTTTTTAAAAATTAAAAAAATTAAACAAAATTTAAGAACAGTTTTTGTATATTTAATTTTCAATTTCAAGTTTGTTTTGAAAGGACATATAGGTATATATAGCAATGCTTTGAAGGCCTTATTGAAATGTTTTGTGAAAAAAAACATTCTTCATTGCGTTTTTTGAAACAACAATAATATTAGAATTAGGATTAGAATTATCATTTATTTATTTCTGTACACAAGGTATTATATCTTATATATACGTACATTAAAAAAAGAAAAAAAAAGTAAGTATTGAGGCGTAAAAAAAGAGTATTTATATCCTAAATCAACTACGATATCATGTTCTTCAAACTAAACTCAAACAATTAATAAACAAAATCAATGAGAAACCAAGCACATAAAGCCAAAGAAATAAAGCTAACAAATCATCATTACTAGCTTACATGCTAAAAGAATTAAAAATAAATAAATAGAAATACTCTAGAGGAATCAAACTTAAATGAAATACACTTAGACGAGCTAAAAACGAAGAATGGTCTTGCCGTACAGAATTTTGGTTTTTACTTTATTTAACTTTTATAATTTTATCTAGTGTATAATTTAACCGAAATTGATGTTAAAAACGGAGTAAATGAGACAACGTGTTTTTATTAGTGGTATTATATATTTCTTATTTATTAAGAGAAGCGAGCTATTCTGAGATCTAGTCGCGAACGTAGGAGGGAGGATTGCCGGTATAAAGGACAACTCAGTCGTTTAGAATTTCAAATATAAAATTTTATTAATACTTCAATGTAATTCATTATGCCTAACCTAATATCACAAAATTCATTTAAAACTTAAGACTGCGACTATAAAATTCAATATAAAAATTCAAATAACAAACGAAAAGATAAAAACAAACAAATTCAAAACTAAAATTATGAGTTAATGACGTTTGAATCTGTGCCTCTGTCGTTCTTTCAGTTCTTCAAAAAGAAAGAGAAAACCAGAAATGATTATCTGCCATCAGAATGAGGGAAAAATGTTGATGCAGCTATTCCTTGTGAGCAGCAGGGTAGTAAAACTACTTCTTGCTAGTGCGTGAGAGCACCATGGTAGCAAAATGCCCTTTGCTCGTGCGTGAGGGCACAAAGGTGGAAAATGTTTTTTACTCGTGCGTGAGGGCACAAGGGTAGCAAAATGCCTTCTTCTAGTGCGGGAGAGCACAAGAATAAAAAAATGCCTTTTGCTCGTGCGTGAGGGCACACGGGTGAAAAAATGATGCAGATGATAAAAATATTGCAGATCAGTCTCTGCGGCAGATTTATTCTTCTGCTTAGATGTGGGCAGCAGTATTGCAGATTAATCTCTGCGCAGAGTGATTCTTCTGCTTAGGTGTGGCCAAGAGTATTGCGGATTAATTTCTGCGAAGAATTATTCTTCTGGTTAGATGTGGGCAGTAGTATAGGAAATGATATGAATTCTCAGCTTAGTCCCTGAAATTTTGAATTAATCTTCTATAATGTAGGCTGGGAATATTATTCTCGTTACTAGGATTAGTCTCCGAATCAGATGAACTATGAGCCAAGAATGATTTTCAGCTGCGGCTCGTCGGCTTTATATAGCCACCTTATCCAGTTATGAGTTCTCGCCTCTCGGTGTTTCCCTAGCGACGGTTGTTGAATTTGCTTGAACTGATTGTGGCGAGAACATCTGACTTGACGCAATGTAAATATGCAAGAGGGATGTATACTTTAGGTAAGTGATATTTTTATAAAAAAATTTTATATATAATAATAATTTTGTGTGCTTTTAGATGTTAAATCTATTTGGTGGAGTGTTCGGACATCGCTGGACTAAAGGAAGAAAGTTCCTGGTTTAGTTTAGTGTTTTTATTTTGATTTATTTTAGATTTGAATTCTTTATGTTTCTTTTACCCTTTTCTTAGGAGGAAATATTTCGTCACAGGAAGGATTGAGGGATATTGTTGATGAAGTTTACAATGAGGGACCATCATCATGTGTGTGTGGTAAACACGTATCTTAAGCGATTCTCGCAAAGCGAATTTTTATTCACATTTATTTAGAGCCATGGAAATGGACAGTAGTTCATTTGAAGTGAGAAATAAGGTCCGTGGATATTATTGCCTTGGTCACTTCAGAGCATCTTTAATTATATCACTTTTTTCCCAGATAAGCACTAGACATGTCATCAGCACATGCCACTAAACAAATAAATTATTTTTGTTTTGATGATTATCAGTAAGTAATGAGTTATTTATATCTTACTCAGAGAAAACAAGTAATCTCGCAGTAAGTTATAAGCACGCCAGTTGTCTCATTTCATTGTAATTCCAAGATCAGAGACACGGAGAAATCTCGGGCGGAATTGTAGTACTTTCCTATCGTTTGTAACAGAATCAAAGAAACGAAGGAATTACGGGGGAAATTCGAAATTCTCATTTCTTGCTTAAATTTAAGATTTCTTCCAGCCAGCGAGCTCTTTGCTAAAGTGTTTGCAGGGATATTTTATATGATATCGTTTTTTGTTTTGTTGTTTCTTTTGCTTATATTTTCACTTTAATTTTATTTAACTACGTTGATAGGAAAGCATAACAAGTGTTTGTTTGGATAAACAGAGTGTTGGTATTTTATAACCTTTTTAAGAGGTTCCAAAATTTGAGTGACTTAACAGAACACCAACTAGTTTTTCGTTTATTTTTTATATTATAATATATAATACTTGGTTGAGTATCAAAGTGAAGTATGGCTTTTTACTTGTTGACAAGAATTCTTTCACAACAAAAAAGAAATCTTTAAAAAGAAATTTCTTTAGCAGGAACCGTATAGTCCTCAGTACGGCTTAGTTCCTGCCTGCCGTAAACGCCAAAGTGAACAGTAAAGCTGACCCCATATATAATGTACTTGGGAATATTTTTAAGTGCAAATCATAATACGAGGCGTAACACTAAAGGTGTTCTTAAACGATCTGGCAAAATGGCAGATAGATGCCAATTTCTGTGGGCGATATTTACACACGGAGCAGGTATTGGGGCAGATCTCATCTGGCAAAGAGTTGTCAGATAGTTTTTGGTCAATTATCTGGCATGCGTCTGTTTTTACTGATTACACGATTATCTGCTAAAATACTGCTTTTATCTGGCAAAGACAATCTAACCTAATGTGAAGCTCATTGCTCAAAAATGACTTCTAGAGAAAGGAAGACGGTTGTTTTTATTGCGTATTTTGCACAAGTAAAAAAAAATGATAAAATTAAAAAGAAGAGACGAATTTGGGTTAAAGAGTAAAGCCTAGTTGCAAAGTAAAATTTAACGCGGTCTCCAAATTTTTTACATTAAAATCGCTGGTAAGATTTTGACGTATGTTAATTTGGAGAAAACAAAGTGACATGTGTCTAAAAATTTTATCGCTGAAAAACTTCAAATTATTTATAAAGTTTAGATAAATGTTTCTCCAACTTACTATTAAAAGTTGACTTAATTAATCTGAAAATTGTTAAAAGAACTTAAATCCTTCAATAAATTAAGAAAAAAGTCTGAAAATTTTCAATTAATATTAACTTCTTCAATGAGTTCAAAAAACAATCTGAAAACTGTCATAGAAACAGGAAATGTCATTATTTTACCCTCATTTTAATGCTACGCGCATTAAAATGTTCAGTAAAAGAAATGGAGACATGCAAAGGGCCATATACTTTAAAATAGAGAAATATGCACTTTTTACCAGTGAACTCCATACTGCACTAGTAAAATCATCAGTAAAATTTTTGCTTGCGATTTTACCAGCGCTAAAATTTGTATGAAAATGTCACATTTTACTCGAACTCGATACTAGGCTTAAGCAAATGATATATAGAAGGAGCTTATGCCAAACTCCAAATAGAAAATAAGCACCTAGATGTATATTTATGTTGATATAATAATATATAATTATACTAGGGGACGCCCGTTGGCGTTGTCCGGCGATAATATAGATACCTAGAGAAGTGTGGTGGGTGGGGATTGGCGGTTTACAGATGCGTATTATCTAAGCTATTATCTGACTCGATCGCGCGATTCCGGATTCTAGGATTTCACTCTGCGTGCATACATTCATATGTGTGGGATAGTAAATATACAGTAAAACACGAAATTTTTGTATGGCAACCCTACGAAGGAATTATGCGATTGGTCCCGTTTTAGAGCTGTAGGTGTTTGCAATGTTAATGAAAACGCCGTGTACAAAATATGACCTCTATACCTCGACACCTTCTCAGGCAGCTACCAAGTATATAGTGAATAACAAAAGTATTGTATGGCAACACCAAGAAGGGGTAATCCGATTGAGTCCATTCTTAAAATTTTATTTACCATTGCTTTGAATACACCACGTACCACATTTTTTGTATGGCAAGCTACCAAGTATATAGTGAATAACAAAAGTATTGTATGGCAACACCAAGAAGGGGTAATCCGATTGAGTCCATTCTTAAAATTTTATTTACCATTGCTTTGAACACACCACGTACCACATTTTTTGTATGGCAACCTCTCTCTAGATCGACGCGTGAGGCAGTGTCGAAATATATGTATGTATAGTGAAACCCTTAAGTTTTGTCTGGCGACTCCAAAAAGGGGTCACCTGATTTGCTCCATTTTTGAACTTGTATTTACAATTCGAATGCAACTGCCGTGTACAAAATTTGAGCTCTCCATGTGGATGGGTTCTCAGGCAGTTTCCAAATATATAGCGAAAAATCAAAATTTTGTATGGCAACACCAAGGAGGGCTTGCCGGAGTTAGTCCGTTTTTTAAATTTTATTTACCACTACCACGTACCAAATATCAGCTTTCTACGTATACTCGTTATCATAGGCTGTCCAAATACTAAAAACGGAAATATTTGTAAGGCAACTCTACGATAGAGTTGCCGGATTTAACTAGTATTTGCAATTTTTATGAAAACGCCGTGCACAAAATTTCAGTTTTCCACGTCGACTCGTTCTCAGGCAGTTATTTAGATCTCGTGTTCAAAACTATTCTATCTTTTCTTTCAAGCTGGAACCAACCAAACATATTCACAAAATTGTATTGAAATCGGTTGGGCGGCTTCGGAGATTAGCGTGTACGAACCTTTGAGGAGAGAACTAAAGGAGACGACATCCCATAGTAAAGTATATATATGCCAGCGTAGCCATAAATTTTCGCAATCTTGATTTTGGCAGGGTGTTTAACTGTCACTTTTTCGTAAACAAAGAGCCGCGAAGTAAGTTTTTATTAATTAGTTCGTAAGAAATTATTTTATAAGTGAAATAACTGATCAATTTTGATGTATATTTATTTCTAGTTTTTAATAGATACCTAGTGTTGTATGGACTGACAATAAGTAATTTGAAAGTAAATAGAAAATGAAGTGCCTGGTTAATATATGTAGAAACAACTCAAAGAAAAAGCCTGCGGTGGTGTCTTTTCACTTCTAAGTATAAATTTTACATTTTTTTTGTAAAAGAACTACTATAAGTAAAATTATTGCTGGAAATTCAACAATATTTCGAGCAATTTGTTTTACTTAAAACTGTCAATTTATGGGGTTGTTTGGCGCAGAGACGTAGTTACAAAAGGGATAATTTCCTTTATATAGGCTACCTCGAGATTAAATTTTAAAAAGAAAATGGTTAATGGCTATTGGCCTAAATGATAGTGATATAAAAAGAATGAGTTATATATGAAGAGCCATTTCCTTTTCAAGGAACTATTTTTTTTTTAAAAGAAAACTGTCCTTTTGAGAAATGCTGTTCCCGTACTTTTAAGTAATGCTATAAATCCAGCAGAAAAGCGTAAGGTAAGCCAACAAATACATTCATGTATAGAAAATTATTTTATTCTAAAACAGGAGGATATCTTAGGAGCTTCATGTTGTAAAGTGGGAATAAATAAAGATTCAGATACAATAAGCCGTGTCGAGGAAAATGCTTTAAAAAGGGAGTAACTTTTTATTAATTTTTGCAGGCATCGTAGGTTTAACAGAAAATTTATTTGGAAAAAACATTACGAATAAATTTCAAATTCTATTTAAAACAGATTTTCCTGTGACTCCCTTACATCAAATGTGCCGAAAGATGAAGCAGCTTTGCAGCATGGAGAGATAAGAGAAATTAGTGAGGAAATTCCTGCAAAAATATTGGTGCATTGTTTTGCTTATATTGTTGATCAAATATTATCAAACAATATTTTAACGAAATATTTTATGTATGTTTTTGACAGAGAGCTTCTCCTGAACATAATCTTCATTATGACATAGCCTTCGATTTTGAATGTAAGGGAATTTGTAACGAGAAAAGTTCGGAAAAGAGAATGGTATATTATTTTTGCTATATTTCTTATTATAAATATTATATATATGATTTTTAAATTAGGAGGCAGAAATCCTAGACGATTCTTCTATAGTAAAGGTAGCGGATGTGTCCTGTGGAACCGAAAGTTCCGGCATGGTAATGTTAAAGATCTATTTGAAACTAGAATTAGAGAAGCTCTGTAGATTTAGCTTTTTAGATATTAATTAAAAATCTATGTTCCCAATGCTAGGAAAATAATTTAAAGAAAAAAATATATATTTGTTTAATAATTTTTAAGTGTAATCTGATGAGCTTAATTTAATTTAATTTTAATAGTAGTTAACTAGGGAATACAATAACAAATTTAAGGTAATAACTTTAGAAATTTATATTCTAAATAGTATATATCATATCAATTTTCTGCTTATAATTACATATTAAGTAATAGAATGTATTAATATGAAACACATATTTGAAATTAAAGAGTTGTTATCGTATATCCATTGGTTTTCTATAAAAAAAGGTGTCGGTGCTATGTGTGTTTATCCTATCATCCTTTATACCATTTATCCCTAATAATTTTCTTGTGTTACTAAGCTTGGGGTACTGAAATTGTATTATGACTTATTTTAAAGTAACGGATGTCCTATCAGAACGCTTATGCATTTACAGAACATGATTTAAATAAGGATATAGGCATATAGGTATAATTAAATTAAAGAATAAAATAAATAAATTCGAACTAAGATTGAAACATAAAAATAAGAATATTAAGGTACTACAGTCTGGTCTTCGAAGAAAAAAATAATTGAATTTTTAAGAGACAAAAACCTAATTGAAGAAGAATTGCACGAGGTTCTTGAACGTATTTCTGAACATAACAGAAAATTATTTGAACATGAGCTTATAATGCTTCAAGGGGAAAAGTTCCAAAAAATTACTATCCACAGCTCCGCGCATTTGCATTAAATTTGAATTTTATATCACCAACAGCATACGATTTTATTAGGACTACTTTTAATTGTGCTCTACCGTATAAAAGGACATTAGACAGATGGTATGAAAATGTTGATTGTAAGCCAAGGTTGACAAAACAGTCTTTTGAAGCTATTAAGTAAAATGTAGATGTTTCTAAAGATAGTGGAGAACACATATTTTTACAGTTAGTGTTCGATGAGATGCACATTCGACAGCACTTAGACTGGAATGGGAAAGATGCAATAGGATTTGTTGACGTAGGCGATGGCGGAAATAGTGATATAGTTGCTACACAAATGCTGGTTGTTATTGCAGTGAGTATAAATAGAACATGGAAAATACCACTTGCATTTTTCCCCATTTCCTCTATTAATGCAGAGCAGAAGAAGAACATAACACTTCTTTGCTTACAAAATTTGCGAGATACAGGGGCGGAAGTAGTGGGTATAACTTTTGTTGGCACTTCCACAAATTTAACAACAGCAAAACTCCTTGGCAGGGATATCAGAAGTACTGGTTCAAATAGAAGACGATGACATAAAATATATACTGCATCCAGATCCAGTGCATATGCTTGAACTTGTCCGCAATTCCTTAGGCGGAAATGAAATTAAATGGAATTATTTGAAACTATTGCTAGATTTGCAGGAAAAGGAAGGCTTACACTTAGGAAACAAATTAAAAAGGGCACACATATACTTTCATCAACAAAAGATGAAAGTTAAATTAGCTGTTCAAACCCTAAGTAAATCAGTTGCACACGCCCTGGATTTCTGTCGTGAGGTTTTAAAAATACCATCCTTTGCAGGAAGTGGACCAACAGCACAATTCGCTCGAATTTTTAATGATATATTTGACATTTTAAACTGCAGGACGGTATCAGAGCCCTCTACAACAATAATTTCCAACACATAAATAAATTTATAACAAGTGCAATAGACTACATCCTCCATTTAAAAATAACTTCCGGAGAAGATATCATTAATAGCCGTAGAGGTGTTGGATACCTGGGTTTGTCGCGTGGATTTCAAAATGTTACACTTATGTATGAAAAATTTATTAAAAGCCGCAAACTTGTATATTTTCCTCTATATAAAGTAAACCAGGATCACATTGAATTAACTTTCGCTTTAGTACGACTTGCTTTAGGCTGCAACAATAATCCCTCTGTTCATCAATTTATTGCTGCATACAAAAACTTTTATTCCGTTGTCAAATTAGAGAAGGTGGTGTCGGAAATTGAATCCAATTGGAACATATAAGCTTACTAAATCCCAATACACAATCCAAACCATTCGAAGAAATGAATGGAAGTGCGGGTAGATTTAAAATGATCGCAGCTAGTTCTGAGTTTTTAGAAGATCAAGTACCATCGGAAAGCGCAAAAAAACTATGCGAAAGAGAGCTTCTTCGCAATATCAAATTAAGTACCCAAGAGCGTGATATTGCTATTTTAAACAGTAAAGCTTTTAAAGTCTTACTACTGACAGTGCAAAAGTCACTCATAGGTCAAGAGCTCTTTCCCGATTATGCTGATCATATGGCTGAAAACGGACACTATGCCTTACTAATAAAATTAATTTCTTAATTATATCTGCAAAATGGCGTCTGAAAAAGTATCAGTCAGGCAGAAATTTACAAAATTAATATTATTTAAGGGTATGTAAATATAAAATAGAGTAAACTATAAATATAAATTAGTACATGTGTAACGATTTGAACTATATAGAAGTACGTTTCAGTTCGCAATTCAGAAGATGGTATATAGGCCTACTGGGGAAGCGGCCATCTAAAATAAACAGCTATCGCGCCTGTGTACAATACCTCTTGGGTGGTGCGGAAGATTGTGCGAAGTTTCTAAGAACTGTGTTTGAACTTTCGCGCCATTAATTTGTTGTGATATTTAAGGCATCAACAATTTTTAACGCCGTCTCTGGCACCTCGACAAAAACAAGAAGAAGAACGAAAGTTGCTACGATTTTTTCATCACATGTCATCTCCTTTAGTTCCCTCCTTAAAGGTACGAACACACTAAACTATACGTACACAATACTGTTCAGTTCAAAAATTTAATGAGCAGATTGGCAGATGCTGTTCAAAAATTTACCAAATAGAAAAAGTAGTTGATTAAACGAGCGGCAGACGTCTGGACATTTCTGAGTGCCAGATGTTGCCGCCAGATATCTGTCTACATTTGCCACCGTGATTACAAGTATTTACCCAATAAAATGGGAAGATATACGGCATTCTGCCAGATCGTTTAGGAGCACCTTAAGTATTTACTTGAACGCTTAGCAAGATTAGCTCTATGCGACACTGGAATTTCATAAAGACTCACTATGAAATATATTCATAGAGATCACTGTTATGGCTAATATGTTGTTATTATCATTTGGTAAAATTTCAGTTGCCAATGTCACAATAGTAACAAAAACAGATAAAAATAATTAACAGAAAACCCTTTAATTCTTTACCCGTTTTCAAAGGAAAAGCAAAAGCATCATTTCACAGCTGAAGATTTTTTAACAGACACAAATAGCTGCAAACATCACTCTCACCGCGTAAACTTTTTATTGTCTTCGATTTATGCACAGAGAATCACAAATAATGCGCTAATGACATGCATGTATAAAAGCGAAGTATAATGAGTTGCGAATCAAGCAACCAAAAATACACCTCTTCATACGTAATGCTTCGTACCGACCTCCCGCTGGCCGCTGGGCTGCATTAGCCTCTTCAAAAAAAAAACAAAAGCAAACTCCATAGAAATTACTGTGTGGTCATCACCTTCACCATCATGTACTTTTTTGTAATCGGACTATTGGGAAAATTGTAATATCAATGCTCTTTAAAAAGGTTAATAAAAGCGAAAGAACCGATTAAAAAATAGTTCTTATTTGTTGTTGTTATTATATTTATTTAATTTTTTGTCATTTAACGATTAAAGGTGAAAAATAGTTCAAATGACTTAACTTAACACCTAAAATGCATTTCGTAAATTTATTGAAATTATTTTCAATAAATTTCAGTCTGTTAGACGAGAAATCTCCTTCATGTAATTTCTACTTTGTCGCATACCTTTGAAAATTATCTAAGTAAATTGGTTTACATGGAAAATTGGTGATGTAGTACCTATGAATTAAAAAAAACTTTATCTAGTCTATATTAATAGTGGAAATTGCATTTTACGGACTTTCCTAAATATCAACAAAATTTTTTTTTTTTATTATAGATTAAGCTTCGATATCTTCTATAAAATTCTTATCACGCGTGCAATTGAGTAAAACCAAACTATTCAATAAAGTTAAACGACGTGCTTGAATTTAGTGATAACAGTACCATATCACTTGCCCGAAAAATGTAAACAGACTGATGTAATGCGTAAAACTTTTTTCCACAAGCTTAACTCACGACTAGATAATAATGAATAAAATTAGGTATAAGAAAATACAAAAACGCAAAATATTTTTTATTATTTTATTAAACAAGAAAAATATAAACAATATGACTCAATCACAAAAAAACAACAATTAAAAGCTTAACACCGTCCAGTTTTCTTAACATCAAGGTTTCTTCCGATCGTTTTCAATTTTCGCTGTGTACATTCAAATTCGCACGCATTTGCATAAGTTTGGCCATTAGAGCCGCAAACTGGATCGAAGTCCCTCGGGCAAGGACAATAGGAGGCTTGTACTACTGCACTAAATATTGAAAGCAATATTGCGAAAATAGCTAAAATTCCAACGGATAATTTCATTTTGCCACTTTTGTAGTATTTAGAATGATTTTAAATTTGTCACAGTTTTATACGATTACTAACTCAACTTAGCCCAGTTAATTCCCTTTTATATTGCACCACACCACGATCACGTTCAGTTCTCTGAGTCTACTGATATTGCGGTGAAAATTTTATCTGCAAATACTTGGACAGCACTTCACGTGATATAACATTATAACTAGGTGTGAATCAGCTCGCAAGTGTGTCTTTATTTTTAATAGAATAAATTTACGAAGTGTAGGTATATTTGTAAGCAAAAAGCTGACTGCAGGAAATATAGTTGACCTTTATCACGGTTGATATCTTCTAAATGGCCTGATGGTTGAGTCATTTATTTGTGAGGAGAATCTTAATTAACGGCGATTTTTATTAATGCAAATCTTAACAGCCGCTCGCTAAAACACGTCTGAATACAAGAGAAGCGCTGTGTGGATTCGAACAGTTGCGTTTACGTTTACATTTTCGCTAAAAATTGCCGAGCGCAGTTTAGTTTCTCCATTTTTAACAATTGCTATTCATTATTTATTCATTTTTTTTTGTAATTAGTGAGAAAAGTTTATAACGAGACATGGTCTTTAATGAGCTAAATTTAGTGTTATCATTGAAGACTTAATTCGTTCCAGGAAAACTGATTTCATCGTCATTTGTTTCGCTTTTTACACAGAAGTTCTTCTTTGCCATAGAATTTCACACTGATTCTGATTTTCAAGACGCGCCTTAGAATTAGATTCAAATTGGCACAAAAAATAACACTGATTCTTAATTAAAAAAAAAAAAAACATTTTTGATTGATGCTAATTACAAAAGTGCCATATTTTTTGTTGCTGGCTGTGCTAATTACTAGCAACCGTCAAAATCTGTTTAAATTTGTTTATCTTTTCGAACTGGAAGATTTTATAAAAAAAACATACATATATGTAGGTATGTAGCTATGATTCGTCTTGGTCAGGGTGCTTCATTTTCTCTATTCATAAATTTGGCGATATCTATATATGTATGTATCTTCAGCTTAAGTCTACTCACGAAGTACGCAGCTTTTTCAACAAGGAATTAAAGCGAAATGCGGCAGCATATAGTGATGATTTAGTCTCGGGAGCGCTCTTATCAATGATGAAACAGCCATAGGTGTATTGGAAAAGATTCTTAAATAAACTGGAAGGTGGGTCTGAGGTTAACCTTGTAAAAACTTAACTTGTCAGGGTTAGCTTAAAAGTTATCATGACTTTTCTTCCTCCTAAGCTAATTGAAAACTGAAGACAAATACCTAGGAGCGATTCTAGACTCCATACTAGATTGAAAGATAAATGGGTACACGGTTGAACATTTTTGTATAAAAATAATATAAAAACAGTATGTATTTCAGTCCGTAAAATCTTTTGAATTAAAATAATATATTTTCCAAATATAGATATTATTCCAATAGTTAGTGAAATCGATGAAAGCTGTTTCATAAAATAATTGATAAACATGAGTGTTAAAGCTAGATATTGTATTACTCTTTAATATATGAAGTATGTTTTTTCATACGTAATTTTATCATGTTATATCGGCATTGTATCTTTATAGTCCTCAGAATATTATTTATACTGTACACATTGATTTGATTTGATAGTTTTAGTAGTTTTCTTGTTTAAATTTATATCAATATTTAAATAATAATAATTACATTTAATGTATCGGTACATTAATTAATAACAATTTCAAAAAGAAAACAAGTCAGTGTTTCTGGAAATAAAAATTTATTTCAATTAATAATATTGTAACGGTTTACAAAGAATATACATTTTATTCGATTAATTAGGTAAAGCACAGCTATATGTTTTCACATCAAGCTTAAGTCTAGAAAACTGTGTTTTTAGTAATCTCGAAAGAATTATGAAATTCATCAAAGGAAACAGTAATCATTTTTTGACAAATAAATGCAAAATTGTCCCTGTGTTGTAAAATATGGATTATTTTTAAGAATTGTGGAGAACATAAAGACGAAAAGCAAAATTGTCGAGAGAAAAGTTAAAATTTTTTCTAAAGTGTGAAAAAAAGATTTTCTATCCAAGAAAGTAATAACACCATATCGTTTTCAGGGTAATTTTGAAGGTCTTATAAAAGAGATTTATACCTTATGTAAAGAGCACATAGTTTTGGTGAACATATTCCTGTCTTACATCCTCCAATAAATTCAAAATTAAAAAATAATTCTTGATGTCTTACCTCCAGAATTTTTGGAAAGTTAATATAATACTTGGCATTATTACTTGAATTCTTAAAGTATTGATGGAGGACTCGTATCTCATTGTAGAGAAGTGGGTACACAACAGGGACCGTTTTTTAAACAATATTAGGGTAGTAAATTAATTTGTCATGTTTCAAAATTAGCTTAACTTTATATTCATTAGAAAGAATTGAAAGATGCTGACTTATCAAAGAACTCAATTGATCTATTTCTTTACTGTTAATAGATTTTGCAAAAGTGAAATTCAATATTTGCAACACTGTTGTTATTACTTTTCATTTAATACTTATCTAAAGAATTAATAATAAGATATAGACATTGGCAGAGTTTTGTGAAATATGAACCAATATTCAAAATTACAACTTCCTGCTAACACAATAGTAGTCTTCTTAGGTGATTTCAACTTACCGCATCTCAATTGGGCTTATGAGACGCCTGACAATTGCATGCGTGCCTCAGCAGCCTATAGTCTTTCCTCACATTCCCTTCTTAATAATATGGAATTATGTAATCTAAAGCAATTTAATAATAAATTTAATATAAACAATAGACTTCTCGATTTAGTTTGGACAAACATTTCTCATTCCAAAGTTAGTATTACTTCATCCCTATGTCCATTATCTAAGATAGACTCCCATCATCCTCCGCTCGATATTATATTAGATTTGGCACATTCAAGAAATGCCCGTAATGAGTTTACTAAAAAAGGAAATTTTCAAGGAGGCAATTACTCTGGCCTCTCTGAATTTTTAGAAAATTTTGATTTCTCTCCAATCTTTTTACTTGATGTTGACCAATCATTTAATAAATTCTATGAAGCACTTAATACTGGAATAGACCTATTTATCCCTGAAATAAATAAACGCAATCAGAACCATTTTCCGAAATGGTATAGCTCCCAATTGATTAAAGTCCTGAAAGCAAAAGATAAATATAGGCGTCTGTACAAAAAAAGTCCCCACTCTGAGATTTATAAAACTTTTTCCTATTTGAGGAAGCTATCTAAATCCTTGATTACTCAATGTTATCAAAAGTACGTCGAAAGCACTGAGCAATCGCTAAAACGCAACCCCAAGTCATTTTGGGCTTTCAGTAAAAACCTAAATAGATCGAACACGTATCCTAAAGAATTAATATTTAATGATGATACATCGTCATTTCCTCCTCTTATATGTGAGATGTTTTCAACGTACTTTACTTCCGTATACTCTGAAAAAGACCCCGGCATTATCCTTTCCCCCTCTCCGGACAGTTCCAATATGAATATTATGTTGAGCTTTATCTCTTCAGAATCTGTTCTTAACGTATTGAGTAATCTTGATTGTGACAAAAACCCGGGACCTGACGGGATTCCAAATATTCTTTTTAAGAGATGCGCACAAAGTCTAGCGGAACCGCTTAGTAGTTTATTTAATCTTTCAATAACTAATAAAATCTACCCAGTATCTCTTAAAAATTGTTTCGTTATGCCAATTTATAAATCTGGTGACCCTAAACTCGTTATTAACTATAGGCCTATTTCTATCTCTAACGCTCTTGCACTAATTTTTGAAAAAGTCATTTACCATCAACTCCTATTCCAAATAAAACCATTTATCTCTGAAGAACAGCACGGTTTTTTACCGGGGCGGTCTACGATTACCAACTTATCTTTATTCACAGACAAAATTGCGTCTGCTCTCGATGAAAATACACAAATAGATTCTATCCACACTGACTTTGCTAAAGCTTTTGACAAGCACTGCCTATCGAAAATGGCACTAATGGGATTTCAAACAGACACCATATCTTGGTTCCACTCCTATCTAACTAGCAGAGATATTAGCGTTGTATTTAATGGGCTACAATCCCCCTCATTGAAGCAAATCTCCGGAGTGCCCCAAGGTACAATACTTGGACCATTGATCTTTCTCATATACATCAACGACATGCCTTCTTGTTTTATGTCTGATTGTTTATTGTACGCTGATGATGCTAAGATTTTTAGAAAAATTAATAACGTGACGGATTGTGTCCATCTTCAAAAGGATATACTACGACTAGAAAAATGGTGCCACGAGAACTGTATTGAAATCAACGTAAGCAAATGTAAATGCATTTCATTTCAACGTAAAAAAGACCCCATACTCTTTGACTATACCATTCACTGCACTGCTGTATCACGTGTTGATGAGATAAAAGATTTGGGCGTGATATTCGACCGTAAGCTCCTCTTCATTACTCACCTCAATTTTATTACTTCGAGATCATTTCGTTTATTAGGCTTTATCTTTCGCACCTGTAAGTCGTTTAGGTCGGCATCCTCTTATATCAGTCTCTATTATTCTTTGGTAAGGAGTACTCTCGAGTATGCTAGTCAGGTCTGGAGTCCATTTTACTCTTCTTTTAGTGCTCAAATTGAGGCTGTCCAGCGTAAATTCACCAGAGTTTTATTATATAAACTAGAGAATAACAATATAGAGTATCATGAAAGATTAGCAAAATACAACTTAATCCCACTAGAAAGTCGCAGAATCTACTTGGATAGCACATTTCTATATAACATTTTAAATGGTCGAGTATATTGTCATGCACTAGTCTCTAGTATTGATTTGAACGTCCCCCCGCGCAACTCGAGATTCCAGACCCTCTTCAGACTACCTACTTGCAGAACTAACATTAAGGAGAAATCACCTATCTACAGAATTACTAAATCGTTCAATACAAGATTTAACAATATAGATATATTTAGCACTAATCCCCTGACATTTAAAAAATTTATTCTCCGCGAGATCGGTTATTAATATCTTTTCTGTTTTGCATTACTCTCTTTTTACTGCTTCGCTTTACTAATTTCCTAACTCCTTAGCATTTGCTGCCTTCCGCTTTCCAACTGTATTTTAGTCTTACTTTCTCTATTTGCTTTCTCTTATTTTCTAGTTTTTTCGTGTTCTTTAGATTTTAGATTTAGCTTAATTATTTTTTATATTTTTTCTTTTTTTCACATTATGTATTTAGTTTTATTTCTTTAGTTATTACTCTATTTTTTCATTTACTTCTAAACATTATTATTACTTTATCTTCTTCTTTAAATTTATTAAAATTCGTTACCCTTCTAATTGTAAGGTAGTATGTTATTGGAAATTTCTGTGGCTGTTTACTATCTTTTTAACTTACAAAATAAATAAATAAATAAATAAATAAAAATCTGTCATTGATATTTTGATAGCTTGTTATTTTTTCTATCCAAAAGTGAAAGAGATACTACCCCTTCTAACAGGTCGTACATTATATCAACCGTTGGATTATCTAAAATATCATAAGTTTTAATATGCAAAACCATTTAACTCCTTTAGAAATTTCATATTTTGAGGAATTTCGCAGTATTGAACTGTTTTCTTCATATGTTAATTGAATACTTTCTTTCCAAATTTCGCAAAATCTGCAGAAGTGATTTACATTAAAGCTTCAAAAGAAGCCTAATATTGAATTAGCACGTAGATCGTGCGAATCGCTTCTAATGCACCTATCACTTTCCAAAACTTTAAGATCGGATATGAGAGGACTAAAAATTAGTTTTATTACAATCAGCACCTTCTGTTAAATCACTGATATTAAAAAGTGCCACCAACTGTATTTGATCTAATTGGGATAAACATTTTGATGGTAGGGTAAGATACCCTTCCGAGCCCCCGTAAGGAAAGTTTTAACTTTGATTTCTTACTACAAGCTTAAAGCTATCTTAGCTTAAAACATGGTTTTGTTTTTAACATCTTGGAATATTAGGTTATTAAATATAGGTGGAAAAACAACTATTTTTATAGACCTATAAAAACACTTAAATTGTGAAAAAAGTCCCTTTTTCCAGTTCTGATCCCCCTTTGAGTAGTTATGAACCATAAGCAATTGCTAGTTCCGAGCCCCCATTTTCAAAACGAATTTATAAGTTTAAACGATCGTTTATTGTAACTTAAGTGCTTTCTTCTTAACAAAAACTCAAAATTAAAAAAAAATTGATAACAAAATATTTTATATTTCTTGGAAAAAAAAACAAGATACAACAGAGAAACGGAAAAAATTCACCACATTATATGCATAAAAAGTATTGCATGCTAATACTTTAAGTAGATATTTCGCATGTGAAGCATCTACTACACCAGCGAAGCAGTAACATGTACTAATTTTTATGTATATTTTTAGGAACATTTAGAGCAACTAAATATTTTGAAGCTCGCATAATTATGGAGATTTTATGGAAAATTTTCGAACACTGAGAGCATACCACACCATCGTTTGTAACCGTTACAAAGTTTTAGCACAGCTATAGCATAATCCAGATATTATGCTATTTATGTTTTCATTAGTTTTGCCAGATTCATTATTTTCGGAAAATAAGTTGCGGACATGCATTTACTTCTTTAAAACAATTCGTATAGAAACATGAAAGGTGCCAATATTTCCTTTTGAAGGGTTTGTTCGTTTTTTTTAGTCCTGGCATTAATTCTTACCAGGTTTTGTTTTCTTTCAATTTTTCTTTCAATATTTGGGCTGCCTTTTCTTCTCGTTTTTAACTATTTTCTTCCCTTTTAGTTTTCCGTTCTTCTTTCAATTTGACTTCTGAAACTTTATTTTCCATCTTTGTTTCTTCTAATTGTCGAAAAAGAGTTGAGGAAACAATAAAACTTCTTATCTCCGTTTGTTTTATTCCTTTTCTGACTGGTGTTTCAGGTTTAAGCAAGAATTGTTCAAAAATAATTTCATTGGAATCGGTTTCATTATAAGGCTGCAATGAACATAAATTAAAAACGGCCTTAAAAGAAACAAAAACTATGAATACTGCATGATATTCCTGTTCTTGATCTTTATTATTTGAAAGTTTCTTTTAAATTTCGTAGAGTTTCAGGTAGTCATCTGAATAGGTACACGCTGGTGTCACGAAATTTTGAAATTGTCTGATTATATTTTCCCCTAAAATTTCGACAAAACGTTTGTAGTTTATAGTCTTTTCTTTCTCTCTTGACACATTTTCTATGGTATTTGACTATTGCGTATTTTCATTTTACTTTGTCGTTTTACCCAAGCATTTCGAGTAATCGATTGCATCTGCCTTAAAAGGGCAAAGGCTACAAGTCCGAAACCCATTAACGATCGCCTCAACTGTGATACAAGTATCGACGACAGTTTTAAGTATGCGAGCAAACTCAGCTCTAGTAATTTTTTTGTCCAAATTATTACGCCTCAACTTGAGAATAGCTTGTTGCCAACCATATTTATTGGGTTTAAAAACAGACACATCGACGGGCTGTAGAATTCTGGTCGAGTTCGGGTATAGACACATCAAAATTATTTTGAGTCTTTCACATAAAGTCGAGAGGGAATAGGTAAGATGTGTCTTATGACCATCTACCAACAAGATTATTGGAAACTCGACACATTTCTCTTGCAAATCAGCGTAGGACATGTTCTACATAGTATAGGAAGACTTCAGATGTCATCCAACACGAGTCGGTCTTTTGCCATTTAATACCATCAGGTAAAGAGGATCAAATATCACTTTGCATTCGTTTGTATGGATAAATAATCATGGGTGGGACCACGTATCCACTGGCGGAAAAAGAAAACATTACAGTCAAGTTCTCCTTAGCTTGACCGCGATCGGTTTCGTAGACGTTCCGTGGGCCTAAATAAGTAGAACAAACAATTTAAATGTGATACTTTATATATTGTTACGAAATTTAAATGAGCAGAAATCCGATCAGAAGATATTTGAGTTGGAAAACAGCATAGGCACGCAAAAATGACTAATCTCGGAATGTGCGTGCTAAAATTCCCCATGACTGACGACGATGTGATCTGCCAATATATGACCTTAGACAGAGGTCATGATCTAGAGAAGTGTGAAGTACAGTGAGTCGGATTGATGATCAAGAGACACTCGAAAGTAAAACAAAAACACAAAAATCGGTATCCAAATCGGGCTGCGATAAATAAAAAAAAAAAATCAGTGGCTAAGCAGAAGAATAATTTTTTCATATTCCTGAAATATATTGTGAACGTTCTACGAGTTCAATAAAAAAGACCTGGTTCAATGGAAAATTGGACGAGTTTGTAAAAGTAAGTGGGAGTTTTTTTTTTGTGCATGCAACTTTTTTTCCCTTTCTTTGGATATAGAACAATTGCGAAGAAGGGGCACCATATACGTAAATACTAGTGATAATTTTAAATCATTTAGAACTGGTAGAAAATTGCCTTTAATTAAGTGGTGATTGAACCGAAGTTAAAGACTTGAAAACTCGGTTCCTTAGCAAAAACACTAGCACTACGCACTATTGCATGAACTGTTCACTTTCACTATTAGAAACAAAATGAAACCGATTCTCTATTTACCCCTAAGCGGAAGAAAATGACTAACCATGAGTGAGTCATTTTACTAAAAATGCACTTTAACCGTTATTTCCACTTCAGGCTTATTAAAAAGGAAAAAACAAAGAAGGGGCTCGAAATTGGCAGGGGGGCTCGTAACTGGGTGTTTTACCCTAAGTTTCTAATTGAAAAATAAGTTGCACCTAATTTATTTAAGGTTTTTCCGCAACCTAACGGATTTGTACATTTGAAATCGTCGTACAATAGCAGTATCTGAATGATGTTTTCAATTGTAGCAAATAGCTGGTTTCTACTATAAGTGCTTCCACAGCAAAACACATAAAGTTTCTTTTTTCCGCAAATATGTTCATTTTCAAGAAAAGTGGCTTGAAAGCTATAATTTTCAAACAGACATTTGATTGATTCTCTTATGGAAATATATTGGAAAGTATTTTAAACTAATACCCTCTTAATTTTGTTTGACTTCCGGGAATATCTTTGATCCCATCTATTACCAAGATTTAGTGTAATAAATTGATTTTTAATACTCAGTCCCCTTTTGCATTTCGAGAAATAGTTATTAAAAATTCTTTGCATTACTAGGGTTTTTTCTACGAAAGCATTATTCGTATTTGAAAGATATTCTTGATTGGAAGGCCTAAGGAGTTTATGGTTACTATAAAAGTCTTAATTGTTTTATTTATTATGTTCTTATTTTCAACTGCTTCGTCATGGTTATTACATTTGTCGAAATTTTGACTAATAAGTATTAATTTCTTGTTCCAGTGAAGAAGTGCTATTTGAAATAAATTTCCGAAAGTATTCGATTGAGTTGTTTAATTTTCTATTGTAACGAGACGAAACGAGCATTTATGAGCATGTTTTCTTAATCCTGAATAGGTGTTAAAGTTACTCTGAAAACTATTCCTAATACGTAATACGTATGGAGTGATGCGAGAAGAATGGGAGGAGTGCGTCTATAAAAAATAATTAAGCAATATGATTACAGCGTGAGCTAAAAGCCGCCACAGATCTTCAAATCTTACCTCGATCTATTCATTACACGTCTAGAGGACCGCATTTTGTCGTCTCAGCGCTTTGTCAAACTTCTTATGTCTTTTTCTGGAGCAAAAGAAAAAAAAATTACACGGCAATTCATATGAAGTATGGATCAATGAAGTCAAGATCGGTCTGGCAGCGCCGATTTGAAGATAACACAATTAACAATTCTCTGTATGCTCTTTTTTTTTTTGTAAAGCAAAGATGAAAAGAATTTGTATATCTGTTGAACAAATTACAAATTTGTCATTAAGCATTAAAATGATATTAATTAGCTATCCACAAACACTAGAACTTTGTTTGTAGTTTTCTACGTCAAAACCCCCTCCTTCGAAAAATCCTGCGCACGGGCCTGATCCAAACACACACCTTTGAATAATCTTGACTTTCTCTTCAACGAAATATTGTAGTCGTTCTTGTGTCTTCCGGTATTTTTGAAGTTGCCAATCATTTTGTAAATACAGAATAGTTTACTTCGTTTTTAATGATCAATGCCTTTAATGACGAACTTTAAACCGTCTTTTAAATATATACTACGTTCACATATTTTTCATATAATAAATAAAATTAATGTGTTAGTGAGATTGACATAAAAAAATTGCGTTTTTCATTATACACATTGTTTCATAATTGGTCCAAATAACAAGCGTTTGATAGCTGAGGTGAAAGCAAACAACAACAAAATTATATGTGGCGCGGGAGAAGACGCGTCGTTTCGGCGTTTTGGGGAGTTTAAAGTTTTTAGTACGTTTTCCACTTTGCATCCATTAACTTTCTTGATATATGTATATCCTATCAAGGTGAGATACATATCTGAATGCCCAATCAGCCTTCCTGTCACCTTACGTCGGAAGTCAAAGTCAAAATATAGGAAGAAAATTCCTAATTTTTTCAAATTTTAACGAATTTCCCCCAAAGCACATGAAGTCGTAAGTGGGTTTGTACAAAGGTGTGAACGTTGGGTTGCCGCCGATTTGGATATCGTTGGCGATGTTATGCTGTCGCCGTCCTTGCATTTCCATTTACTGATATCCTTCCGTAAACAGCATTACATTTTATACACTTTGGGTACGGACTTCTTTCTATTACATCATGTTACTACCATATCTTCCATTACTATCTGACTTTATCCTTATTTACTCATTTCCCTCTCTGCACATAACACCTTAGGCAAACGGGAAAAATCAATACTCATTCGTTTTTCAAAAATCGCTTTACCTTTGAATTTTAATTTTAATTATTAAAAATGTGCTGTTAATTACGTATAAGAATTGACAGGACTTTCGTTTTAATTCACAAAATCTTGGATAACTTGATTTAATCAATTACGAATAAATGATCATTGATTTTGTCCGTCTGCCTAGGGTATAACAACTGCATTTGATAAAATCGCCAGAAACGCATGAAAGTTGCGTAATAAAAATTCGATCATTTCGAGATTGGTATTAAGCAGGTACAACATGTGGTACATCAAATAAAAGGCAACACCTCAGACAATCTTTATTGGTTATAAAAACGGTATAGTCATTACGTTAATTTTGTAGAAACTTAACCTCAAAATGGAAAAACAGGTAAAAGTTTCCAAATTTTCGACTTTGATGCTTTTCAATTTGCTGACGGAACGGAGTAGGGAGGAAAGGTAGAGTCAGATTATGGCAAAGGGCATGTCCTTCGATTGACACAAAACTTCCATACAGGGTGTAACGTTCAGAAGTTACAGGTTGATCTATAAAAACATACCGAAATATCTTAAAGTCCCGTTATCTCCGAAAACTTTATGATTCCCCCCCACCCATACATTTTTTGCTGATCTAAGCATTACCCTATTACTCTATGAATTGCGTCTGTTGCGGGAAATAAAGTTGAGTTTGCTAAGGCTTCTTTAATTTTAATGAATGCTTGATCGCATTCCTTTGGCCAACTGAAACGTGTTCATTTAGGCTTATATCTGTAGGAGTATTTAAATGGTTATAAATTGGAACTAGTAACTCGGCGAATTTCGGGACGAAGTGAAGATAGAAATTTGTCATGCCTATAAGTCTTCACATCTGGATGACATGGAACCGGCGACAATTTGTATTTGCCGATAAAGTTCTGGAGGCTTTCGATCACCTAGAACCCCAGCGTTAAATAATTCCTCACAGTGGGAAAGAGATCTCAAAACTTGGCATTAAATCGAAATATGAAATTCATCCCATGCATTTGCTCAATTGACCATTGTGTACTTCATTACCTGGAGAATAAAAGGACGTGTGAAAATGAACAATAAATGCAACCATCTCACCACCATTCCAATCAGTCTGTACCTTTTATCTGCTGAGATTACACGTACATTGCTTTCGTGCCGATAGAGTAGTGTTATTGGTGCTATATTTTTGTTACATTACCGTTAAAAATTCATTAAGTTGTTATGGAGCCGTCAAGTTCAGATATGTATCTATTTCCTCTTGCTATTTTTTTACAGAAAATATTGCTATAGATTTTAATAATTGCTGTTATGATTAGCCTTTCGTAAATGATTACTTAATTCAACACTTGATGGAAACTCGTACACCTTTAGTTATGTTCCGGGTCAGATCCGGTTTTCATTTTTACATACTTGTGATCAGTATTTATTGTTTCTTAAGAATGCATTTCTTTTTTTTTTGCCCCTTTTTGCCCTTTGTTTTTATATAAAGTACTTTTCATTTGTTATCCGTGTTGATTAAAACTACATCATACAGTCTGCACAGTACAAGGTCTATGGAATAATACCAGATATGCGCCATTCTGAGTGTTATTTTGTGCCAAACTGTCCAAATATTTAATATCATGTCATAAAATTTTTCCTTTTCATAATTTGCTCGAATATTTTATTACATGTTCTGTGTTATTGGTTTTATAGAAACCGCGTTTCTTAGCATTTTACCTGCGAAAAAGAGTAGATATGCTGAACCATTCCTATCAGTAATTTAGTTTTATTATTTTTTTATTTAGGTGCAAGTTCGATTACATTTTTCATCACGCGGAAAGAGCTCTATGACATCATGAAAACCTCTTAGCGTAAAGGAATGGAGGATCAACTAAAAATTTTACAAGACGAAATAGAAAAGAGATCAGGTTGTACTAAAAACTCATTAAAAGAGATTAAACAAAGGTTAGCTCGTTTTGAATCAGATTTTAAGTCTCGGTGGATGACAGCACATCGTATGGAAGAACGATTTCTCCAAAATAATCGTACGTGGCTGGAAACATCTATTTCATTTCCTCAATTTGTTGCGTTGAAACGTGGTCGCCCGAAAGTTTCATTTGAAGAAAGTGCGGAAAGAACAAAACGGCTGAAAACCGAAGATCTAAGAAGATCCACGCCTCTTGTTGAGTTAACTTATGCCACTGAGATGAGGTTAAGAGCATCAGGACTAACTGAAGCTTTAAAATTAATCAAGGAAATAACAACATCAAGTCCAACACGTGCCAGTAAATACAGAAAAACGTACGAGAAGTCATTGGAATCAAATGCCATGTCAGGAGAAGATGCTCTAGCACTCATAATAGAAGCAGATTTATCTTGCCACCAATATAATTTAATTAGAATGAAAGCTTCAAAAATATACCCATCCTACAAAATTGTTCAAGAAGTCAAAACGGAATGCTATCCAAAACCTGAAGAAATTAAAATAACTTCAACTTCAGTTCATATTGATTTGCAAACGTTACTCAATCTTACTGTTGAACGTTTGCTCAAAAAAATGTAATAGATTTACTTGAGCCTGAAGAATTGAAAAATATGTGTTTATATACAAAGTGGGGCTATGATGGCAGCTCTGGGCATAGTTCGTACAAGCAAGCCTTTCATGTTGTAGAAGCTGATGATTCAGCAGTTTTTACTACGAGCACTGTTCCTGTCAGATTAGTATCTGGCATAAAGGTAATATGGCAAAACCCTCGACCTGGTTCAACTAGATATTGTAGGAGTTTAAAACTCGAATTTATTAAAGGATCTACCGAAGTCTCCATAGCCGAGAAAAAGATAGTGGACAAGCAAATAAAGCATCTTCAAAGCAGCAATGGAAAACTCGACGGACAAATTATTCTAATCAAGCACAATTTGCTATGATTGATGGAAAAATCTGTAACGCCATCACAAATACGTCATCGACTCAGAAATGTTATATTTATGTTAAAAAAGAAAATCAAAATAGAAAACTTAGAGTTTGGTGGTTTATCAGGATTACACGGCTGGGTACGCTTCTTCGAATGCCTTCTCCATTTGTCATATAAGCTACCAATTAAGAAATGGCAAGCTAGAGGAGACGATGATAAAAAAATAGTTGCAGAAACAAAGCAACAAATTCAAAAAGACTTTAGAAAAAGATTAGGCTTAATTGTAGATAAACCAAAGCCGGGGTTCGGAAATTCGAATGATGGTAATTCCGCTAGACGTTGCATTAATAATCCTGAAGTCTCAGCAGAAATAACAAAGCTTGATAAAGAATTAATAAAGAAAATGCATATGATATTGATAGTTGTTTCATGCGGTCATGAAGTTCGCGTTGGGAAATTTCGAGAGTATACACTTAATACAGTCAGATACTTTGTAGACAAGTACCCATGGTATTATATGCCACCCACACTACATAAATATTTCATTCACGGGCCGGAAATAATATCAAGTGCATTACTGGTAATAGGGCAGTTATCAGAAGAAGTACAAGAAGCGCGGAATAAGGATTTTAAAAAATACAGGTAGCATCATTCCAGAAAAAGTAGCCGTGAAAAATCAAATACCGATACATTCAATTTCTTACTATTATCATCAGATCCTGTTATAACGAGCAAAAGAAAATTACCAAAGAAGAAACTTCAATGCCTCCCTAAAGAAGCTATAGAACTGTTATTACCTCCATCCTTACAAATACTAAGCCAAGGCGGCCGTGACGATGACGATGGTGATGATGATGATGATGATGGTATGATAGTTATTTTAAGTCCTTTTTCACATGTAGATTATCACGATTTTATGAAAAGAAATGGATTTAGAAAGTATTTCTGTGTTTTATTTTTATTAAAAACATCATTCCACACTAAAATATCAGCATTGGAACTTTATTTTAAGCGTTTATAATTTGATGTCAATTTTTAGGGGATTTTGCCCCACTGTGAGGCGTCTTCGTTCTGGCTGTGAATGACGTTTTATCAAAACAGTTTTTAAATTATCGTTCCTATTTTTATCGGACGGTTTGTTTTATACATCGAAAACGCTATTTATCGCTTCGACTGGAGGTGCAGATAAGATATGCGCGTATTTAATTTCGTCCTCTTTTATATTTTTAACTGTGAATTGTGCCTACGCTGCAATAACCCACGCCGCGGGTGCCTTTTCCCAAAAAAACTGTTATTTGGTGAACTGTCGTTAGTTTCCGTCATATTTACACTAATGGCCGGTTTCACAGTCCAGGCTTAAGCCAGAGCTTAGTTAAGCCACTGGTGTGGCTTAAGCCCAGAACTTAAGCCTACTCAGTTTCACAGTACTCAGTTAGCTGAGGCTTAGTTAAGCCGCGGATGAAAACTTTTAAGTTGTCAGCACTGCGGTAATTGTGAATTTTTTTAATGGAAAATTGCCATTGTGGATTAAAAACTAAGCGAAAAGAAGAAGATCTTTTTATTTACCAGCTTGTTGTGGTCTTTTTCTGGAAGGATATCAAATCCAAAATCATTGTTGCAGAATGTTTCGACAACGTAAACCATCAAAGCCGAATGTATCTACAGCCGGAACCGAGAATAAAAATCAACGTCATCCCTTTTCTCGAAATATTGCGGGCGACACTTTATAATTTTTTCACGGGTCACACCTTGCGATCACTGCATCCTCTGCATCAGATAAATAACTAATTTTTGTCCTAAACTGTTTGGTTTCTTCTTAAAATGTCAAATGGAATGCTGACACTAGCTGCCAGACAGTACTCAAAACTAATTAGATAACTATTTTTCGCTTGGAAAATTTCAATTTAGTTTTAAAATATAACTTTTGAAATATGCACGTTCATTTAATAACAAAAATTATAATATTTAGGCAAAATATATATTTAGCAATAATTTCTTATGTGTTTCACAGCAAAATCTGAGGCTTAAGCCTACGAGATGACGGGCTTAAGTTAAGCTTTCCTTAAGCCAGTGATTTCACTTAAGCCTTGACTGTGAAACCGAAATATTTATTAAGCCTTGGCTTAAGCCATCGCTGTGGCTTAAGCCTTGACTGTGAAACCGGCCATAAGAGATTAAGCATGAAAAAAATAAATAAAAATGTGCTCACAGTTAAATTAAATCAATTTATGCTCCTTCACACTTAATTTATTAAAGATAAAATGGTCTGGTCATCCAGGTTGAATGTCAACTTTCATATAAATGTGAGCGATTAATCTCAATCCAATGGCTGCTATCCAGAATTTTTTCTGTATGAAATTACGTCCAGCTGTGTAAATAATTTCAAACTGAAGAAGAACTGCGTTATGAAAGAGATCACCCGATTTCGTGAAGTTACAGGAAAAAGAATGTATTCCCATTATATCATTTGCTGTTGACGACAAGATTTTTCAATTGTTCATGGTGCAACAAAAATGCCATTATATTCGAAAAATGTATGTGAAATTAACGTCCTCAAAAGGAGTATGCTTGTTTCTATATTATGAGCTGTTTGCTTATTGTAGAATTGGCTGCTTTCTTCTGATTTTCTACATCGGACACGAGGTGAGGTTTCCAGTTTTCTTACAACATTTAAAAACTCCAGAATATTATCTTTAATTTTACGTAAATGCAACCGTTTTTGAGTTATTTCTGTTTCTATGATTCATAATTTCATAATTTTTGCTACTGCCGATGTTAATTGAGCCTACTATTATGCAATTCCATGCAAAATTAGCAAAATTAATGAAACTACAAATCATAGAAACGGAAATATCTTAAACAGTTGCATTTAGGTAGGTACATTTGCACAATAAAATTAAAGCTAACATTCTGGGGTTTCTAAATCTTGTAAACAAATTGTATAGTTATCATACATTTTGGCGGGAAAATTGTTAAAATTTGAAAATTTTATGAATTTGTTTACTTTGACGTCGACAACTTCCGGCGTAAGGAAGGCTGATTAGGCATTTTTTTTATAAGTAATTCACCAATTTTGTATACTTATATTTATTTTATACCATCATTTTTTTTTCTAAAATACATAGGATGTCGCGCCCATATGATGATATCTATACCAGCGTGGTAGCTTGCATCTATTCAAGAAAAAGGTTGTTCTAGAAAACGATTGGCTTCCCTACAAAGATATAACGATTTTCTTTACATTACTTTCAAAAACGAAAGGCTCTTTATAATCTACCTATAAATCCCGAAATACATAAGCTACATCAGTGTAGTTTTTCTTTTCATAGCCCACACTCTACTTTTTATAGTGTTATACATATGGTACAGTTAGAAATATACAATTTTTTTAAATTCATGATTTTGAAATCGTTCACCCGAATTTCTAATTTTGAGGTGAGTTCCCGGAAATCTAGTATTTTGATATACACGTTTTTCAAACTTTAAATTAATAAAATTATGATGAATTGTCTAAGTAAGTAGTAAAACAATTTTATTTTGAGAATAAGTTACGGCGAATACAAAATTTTTATTTATTGAAATATATCTTTGCAAGCTGGCTGTTCGGTGAATACCTTGAAGCCTTTGACACCTGCCTCGCCATTGGTCCCATCTCATACCATTCCAAATGGGATAGCTCTTTCTAATCTGCCAATAACTCCCGAAATATAAAAGTGCAGCTTTTTCTATTGGAAAATCCACACTCTACACAGGCTACTGTAAGAAAAATACATTGTTTTACTTTATTTCACCGTTCGCACCCTATACAGCTGATTTAAAATTCCCTTTAATTTCAAAACAAAACTCTCTTCTATATTTATGAAATGGTCAATATTAAAACAGGACGCCAAGAAAAAATTTAGAGTAAGAATTAGAGAAAACGTGTATGCCAATTCATTATACATTTTCCCCAGCCCTCATTTGCCTACGCATTGCTATGGAAGGTTTTAAATACAGGAAGTTAAATATTCATTCTCTCTAATTTTTTTCTAGTTCACTAGGCCTCATGCCATGACATTGCATTACATCAGTGTTGGCGCCGCTTAATTATTTTGTATCCACGTTTGCGAAAATATGTATGTATGTGTTTATGATATAAGTGCCAAAATTACAATGATTATTATTATAAATAAGTGCTCAGCAGAAACTACAATGACAACATATGTCAATTCCTGTAATTGACACATGTATTGATCTGCGTTCATAAATAACACCTCAATGGGCAATGTCAATTCCAATAAATGTCGTTCGCAGAGTTGCGTTTATAAATCAAGATTTGATGGTTGCTGAAATTGAAGAAATGGTGGTGAAGTGTGTAGCGATTGAAAAGATATCTTCTACATGTTCATTCACTTAAATAATGCAATAAGATTTGTTTTACAAAATTAATCGTTAATTTCATCAATTCCTTTTACCGTAATTCAATTTCTTAATTGATTTAAAATCATTAAAATATTCTGTTATTACAAAGCTCTAATGCAATATTTAATTACTACTAAAAGAAATTCGACACGAAATTTTATCTTAGGTAATTTAAAATTATGGCAATTACACCTTTGTAATAACTTTAGTTTATGCTTAACTAATTATAACTATTCTGATTTACCAATTCACCAGAAAGAAACTATAAACTATCGTACTGAATTTTATCTCCATTGACATGTCATGTAAGTTATAACCATAGAGGCATATATTTACACAATGTCAAAACTAATTGATGTTGATAAAATTCAATAGCTTATATAAAAAAAAAGTGCTGTAAGAATGAAAATTTATTAGCTTGATTAATTTGCTTAGGTTATTTAGCATCACATGTAACCATAACCCCTATAGCATGCACTCACACAATGCATAATAACCTTAAATTGACCAAAAAATTAGAAAATTATACCTCTTAATTCTTGATAATTAAAGAATGTTATTAAATTTTAATCCTTTCAACCCTTTAAATCCGTGAGCAATACTTTGGATCGTCAAACTTAAGCACAATCTTGATGACATACACTTCTTCAAAAAAAAAAAAAAATTATAAGTTTTACCACGGATGAATCTTATGAAAACGCTAAGAAAATTGCATGAAAAATAGACTATGACCTCTTGAAATATGTCTGTTCTTTGAAAACTAGATGAGAAAAAGAGTTCGAGTGAAGAAATGACGCGCCTTTTATAGATAAGTTTGTTTCGATTTCACTATTCATAATGAAAATTTTTCAAAATAATACCCTTTTATGACCTTATTAGAAATTTTGATTATTGTTCATATATGCCAAAATGGATTTTACATTTTTTGGCATCCTTCCCATAAGGATTTATCATTAATTTTATTGATTTTAATTGATTCTTCGATAATTAGGTGTACCTTATCGACGTGGCATTTTTTGGTTCGTCTAATTAATTTGTGCTATTTTAATCCTTTTCACACTATGGCTCTCTTTCGCACTCGTTAGTGAGAATGGAAATTATTAAAATCGCGAATTACGCGAATCGCGCGAAAAATATCGCAAAACGAATGCGTCCATTAGAATCGCGCAACGGTTTCACCCCGGTATGACATTTCAAACGTCGTGAAAAAATGAAGTTTCTCCATATTTTTGTAACCTGTCAAAGGCGCGAGTTACATATATTAATTTCCCAGAAATCTCAAATAAATCTGAAACGACAACGGATCTACCCGATCCATATAAAATAAAACCAAAAGAAAAACCTATGGCTTGGTAAATTCTATAAAGACGCAACATAAAAGCTTTCTCTTAATTTAAAGTAATTCTGCAATGCTTTGCATAAATTTGTTCCTATATAATTATCGTAATCTTTCCAATGAAAATAAGTGCTTACATGCACAAAAGTTAAATCACGCTGTCATGCCAAGTCCAAGTTAAGTTGAATTTAGGGATAGAATGAAAATGTATAAGTTGGTCATAATCGGTTTGTCAGAGCTTTATCTCCTGAGACAAGTAATTTTTCGTTAGTTATACGGTTAATTTTGTATCCGGTTAAAAGATTACAGTGAATAAATTAAATTGCGTAAAGTTGTGAATAAAGATCAGTAATAATAAAGTAACTGATTTTCCAATCAGAGGTGTTATTTTGATATTCAAAGAAAAATGCCATTTTTTGAGATAAATGATCGGATATTTATTTCATTATAAAGAGAAAGGTACGCCGTTAATACTGGAAAATAGCATCAGCCAAATTACCACCACGACCACGCCTACAGGACCATATCCTTTTCATGAAATTTTCCATAACCAAATCGCAAAGTGGCTACCCTTTGTCCTCGATAGCCTCACGAATTCCATCTTTGAGATCTTGAATCGACGCTGGACTGTTGGCGTAGACCTTCTCTTTCACGTGGCCCCAAAGGAAGAAGTCGCAAGGTGTTAAGTCACAAGATCTCAGTGGCCAATTATGATCACCTCTTCGAGAGATAACATGATCCGGAAACTTTTCCCGTAAAAGATCAATGGTTTCGTTGCTTGTATGGCACGTAGCGCCATGTTGTTGAAAGTAAACGTTGTCCAGATCAATACCATCCAATTCCGGCCATAAAAAATCATTAATCATCTGTCGATAGCGCAATCCATTCACCGTAACTGTTGCTCCAGCCTCATTTTCGAAAAAGTAAGGTCCAATGACCCCGCGGGACCATAAACCGCACCAAACAGTCACACGTTGAGGATATAGAGGCTTTTGAACAATAACTCTTGGATTTTCCGAGCCCCAGGTGCGACAATTTTGCTTGTTGACGAAGCCATAGAGGTGGAAATGGGCCTCATCACTCAAGATGAGTTTTCGATGGAATTCCGGATCATTTTCATACATTTCAAGGACCCAATCAGCAAAGACTAGACGTTGTTGATGATCGGCCGGCTTGAGTTCTTGTGTTAACTGAACTTTATAAGCCTGAGGACCCAAGTCTTTATGCAAAATACGGTGTAATGACGT
This sequence comes from Dioctria rufipes, assembly GCA_963924295.1. Lineage (NCBI taxonomy): Eukaryota > Metazoa > Arthropoda > Insecta > Diptera > Asilidae > Dioctria > Dioctria rufipes. The sequence goes on along the minus strand of OZ002740.1, from coordinate 98,196,873 downwards.
TTGTGGAATGCCTAATTCCAAAGAACGATGAGGAATGGACAAACCTGGGTTTTCTTCAACACTTTCGGCTACAGCAGCAATATTCTCGGCTGTTCTTGAGTGACGTGCACGGGTTTTATTCTTCACATCCCTAAGTTGTCCTACCAATTTCTGTATTGCCGTCCGACAAGGTGCTTCACGACGAACCAAAAATGTTCGAGTTTTACGAACCGTCTCTGCCATATTTTCACCATTTTTATATTGAATTTTAATAATTTCAATGCATTGTTGAATCGTGTATCGTTCCATTTTTATTAATGGCGTAGTTTCTACTTGTCAAATGTCAAAAAATGACAGTTCCAAAAGTGACATCTACCGAAATAGCAGGCTAATTATAATAACACCTGTTATTCGAAAACCCTTTATAACTGATATCAAGTGATAGGTTTAAATAAAACACTGATCTTGGCGCTCCTAATAATATAAAATATTTATCTCACGCGAAGTGATTTTGTTAGATTTATTAATTTTATTGGTGTACTGAGTAGTGTTTTCTGATGTTTTCATCAAGGCATGTCATAATATTCAGGTAATTATGATAAGTTTATGGATTTTGTTGCATTTTGTGTTAGTTTTTAAAAGTTGCAGGACACCTGCAAAGGTGAGTTCATTTTGGGTGCTTCTCACCTTAACTATCCACCAATTTTCAACAAGCCTCTATGTGTTGATTGTGTTGTAGCAGTTAATTTAATAGTACTTCCCTGCATTCGGTGTTATTTGTTTTGGTGTTGTTATTGTGTAATGAAAAAACCTTGCATGCTATATTGCCTTTAATTTATTTGTTTATTAGTGCATTTGTTACTTTGTTTATTCTACTAGTTCAAATTTTATATGTATTTCATTTTTTTTAATTTATTTCCTTTTCTCGTGTCATGTCATCGAGGGACTTTTGCACCTGTGGCACACTCCAGGTGTAGATAAGAAGTATTGTTTTAATTTTGTTTTGAATATGGTACTTTCCTTTCTTTCTTTTTCATGTTCGTCGAACAACAAGATTTATAACAATTTAAAATCCCTATCTACCTAATAATATAAACATCATTTTATATACTTGTAAAGCAAGTTGTAAATTGTGTTTATAATTTTGTGCTAACGGCTGGCGGATATTTAATCACGTTCCAGCTCTACTTCATGCAAATATAATTATATTATTGGAATAGTACAGACACGTTCTACAAATGTGCGAATCAAATTGAAGTCATTTTCATTCAGTTCCGATCCGGAATCGCCCCAAGTGCTGTTTAATTGTTCGTTTGAATCCAAAATGACGTCACAGGTCCGATCTGTATGCGATCTGGTTCACTTTAGAGTAGTACTGGAATTTTTCGGGTTTAATTCAGATTCACAAACACACATAAAAGCTAGTTTGGATCTTGTAATTGTAAAATTCTGACAAATTTGGTACAGCATTCATAATGAACTTAAGCTACTATAAATGATTTTTAAATTTAAATTTTATTTCATTGAAATTCATCTAGTCTTGCACTTAAAAATTATCATTTGATACTGACATTTCTACACATACAGAATTAATCAAATTGGATCAATTGTAAGAGAGATTGTTTGAACTGAGTCGAATTCAGTTCCAATCTAAAGCTCCAACGAGAACGACATTAATAATAGATGGCTCAGTAAAAAATGAAAACAGCTGAAGAGTATGGGCTTGTAAGTCAACTATAATAAAATAGAATAGGTTTACTGCCGTGTGCGTTGTGCGTTCATAAATTAATACTCTTTTCAACACCATTTCATTATTATAAGGAACAATATATTCATATAAAAAAAAGTATCCAAAATAAAAATCCTTGAAAAATTCAAATGAGCGAAGCATTTCTCTGCTCATCGGTTATATTTGGATTTCTCGAAATGTGTAGAGTTTACTCAAATTTTATTTGGCACTATGTCCAGCACTGCGTCATATTTTGCACAGGACACAAGCTTTCTAGTTTCTATGAGCATGTTAGAACAAAGTCTCTATAGTCGTCAAATTCTGGGATTTTGAACATTTGACCAACAAATTTCAATTGAAAGAAGAAATTTGGTTTGGATTTGAAAGATATAAAACGAGAAAACGTGCCGGCTTGTATACCAAAATGCTTATATTTATTAAACATTTAGTTACATAAATACAGAATTTACTCTACTTAAAATTCGTGACTCTTTATACGTGCCTAAATTAAGACGCAGAAATTAAAATCTAAATTTAAGCCAACAGGAATGCTCATTTAACATGCAAGTGATTAAATCGTTTCTCCTCTAACTTTTATAATATATGATATACATTATACGCTACTACCCTTGTAGAAAACAATGAAATCAAAAATGATGTAAAATAATAAAATAATGACGCGAAATTGATAAAATGTTTGTTTAATTAGAAAATGTTTAATCAACAAATCTTATTCAAAGGAATTTGATATGGATTGGACATGAATTAAATGAGAAGACGTGCGGATTTTCATATATAATAAAATTTTTTTTTTATTTAACTTCAATTTAACACACGTTTTACTTCAATATGTTCCTTACTTTAAAGCCTTTTAGTAAAATTCAGTGAAATAAATATGTAACTCTTATGAACTATTTGCACTCAAATTATTTCACCACTTTGAACTAGCAGGCATGTTCATTCGACATGTAAATTATCGAATGATTTCTCCTGCAACATTTAACTTTCTAAAAAAATAATAAGAAAAGAAACAATAAAAATTATAAAACAATACCAATTACTCGATGAAGTTAATGACTATGTTGAAATAATAAAATGTAGCTAATGAAACGATACTTGAAAATAATGAAAAACAAGCTAAAAAAAAAAATAACGAAATAATAATTGAAAAATAAACTGTAGAGAAAACAAAACTGAAGATGCTGCCAAAAACCGAAGGAACTCGCTGACTTGTTAATGATAAAAGAAGAAGGATTCGTTCCGCGTTCGCCTTTTTATGCCCTCGTCCAGCCAACTTTTGCAAGGACTGCCAACCCACGTCAATCTCCACATGATTCGGGTACATGTAAAAGGAAAGCGTATAACTAAGTCTTGAAAATAAAACTGAATGGTTAAATTATAATTCTTGAAATGATTTGTGTACATAACTGGACGCTAATACCCTTTTTTCATAAATTTTATTTCTGATTTATTGTCGTTTTTAATATGAAACAATAAATAAAGAATTTTAATCTCTTCCTACTGTGGTGAGTATAAAAATATCAATTCTGCAGGAAAACACGCACGGCAGTACTAGAATTTTTCGTCGTGAATTTTCGTGCGACTTGATAATTTCATCTCTTTCACCCTTTTTGTTGTTTTTTCTTACCAATTGGGTAAATAGAAAATGTTAAAATTATTAAATAACTTAAAAACCATTACATTTTGAGTGAAATTACTAGCAAAATTGACTTCTACGTGAAATTTTACATTTTCCGAACGCTCTTTTCTTGAACTGTCATTAAAGTTCAAGCCGTCAGATTGTTTCAAAGTTTCGCGGTTGTCAATTTTGTTTTCTTGAATTTAACGCAAATCTCATCTGAAATTGGATATATTTTCGTTTATAAAATGGTAAGTAAATATTTCTGTTTCATTATTTAATTATTTCAATTGTGATTTAAAGTGGAAAATACTGAAAAAACTTCACTTTGGTGGTGTGGTGAGGTTAGTTTTGTTTATTTTTCAAAATTCATATATTAAGTTTTTTCCTTTTATTAATTAAATCATGATTAAATTATGTTTTCTTTTTAGATCTTTCTAGTGAAGGGGTCAATTGGCTAAGCTTTGCCAATATACAATTTGGATTTTACTTCAGGATGGTCAAGGATAATTCGTTCGTTTTAGGGAAGTATATATTCTATTCAAAGTTCGTACATACTTTTGATATTCTTTTCTTTTCTTTTAGGTTTATTCACAGGATTAGGAAGGAAAATGTGGGCCTGATGATATGGAATGCTTGTAAGAGGAATGTGTATAGCTGTCTTTACTCTTTCAGGGAAAATTACTTTTTAACAAAGTAATTAATTGTTCTTTGCTACCGCTGTCAGGTGAGTTGTTGATGAACATTCTCCCCCCGTTGAACGATTCCGTTCAAGAACTCTGGCCTTTAGTTTCTTTAGTCCCCGACGATGATGATGATGATGGAAGACTACGTCACGAGCCCTATTGACATTTACCTTGACTTGAAATTTATCAGGAAGGTAGACTGTAAACTGCTTCCGTTTACTCCTTCCAATTCTTTCAAAGTCAATTCTACGCAGGACATCTCTTTGAATGAAGAGGTTTTCTCCTTCCCTGGTGACGAATCGTTGGACATCGTTTTCTATCCGCATCTGTATCTCGTTTATCGTTGTGGACGGTTTTAGCAAGGTTAGTGAGCGGACGAGAGAGCCATTAGCGCGACCAGGTTGCTGTGTTTCCGGGACTAGAGTTGCCCTGTTAATATGTCGAAACCGGGTTCTAATAAGCTGGCCAACATTGGACTATCAGGGGGAGAGAACTGGAAATCCTCGAAAATTTATAAATAGTCTTCCAAATCCGACTGCATGATTATCTGAAATAAATATTGTAATGACTAAATGGTTACTGGGTTTAGTTTGACACATATCGACACACAACAAAGCAACACATGGACAGATTTGACTACACAACATCAAACCAACTTCGTGTTATTAGTTATGTCTCTGTCGTTGCAATTGGTAGCTGACAGATTTTAACCACAGGTCTGTGATATGTGCTGTGTCTGGTGCGGACCGTTACTACTCTCACCATTCCATCCTTGCCTGGATGAACTTTCTCGATGATTCCTGAAAGCCAAGACATCGGTGGAGTGTTTTCGTCCTTAATTAAAACAACCTCTCCAAGCTTTAGGTTATGTTGCTGTTGTTGCCACCGTTTTGGTCGTTTTTGCAGACGATTTAAGTATTCCTTGATCCATTTATTCCAAAAATGCTGGTTGATCTGTTGTATGTGCTGCCAACGTTGTAGCGATGTAATTTTTGACGTGGTTAAATCTGGTTCAGGAATAGCATTAAGAGCTTGACCAATTAAGATATGCCCTGGCGTTAAGACTGCTAAGTCGTCGACCTCATTTCGTAATGCACAAAGCGGTCACGAATTAAGACAGGCTTCAATTTGTAGCAGGAGAGTCATCATTTCTTCAAAGGTGAAAACTGTGGTGCCTAGAACTCGTCGAAAGTGGTACTTGATGGACTTTATTCCTGCCTCCCATAGCCCTCCATGATGCGGTGCTGCGGGTGGATTGAAATGCCAATTTATATTCAAATTGGCCAAATATTCTATATCACCTGGTGAGGCTGCTTTAATGGCTTGTTGTATGTCATGATCTAAGACTGATTTTCCTCCCTTGAAGTTTGTACCACAATCAGAATAGATGTCCGAACAAAGTCCACGTCGAGCTACAAATCTCTTGAGAGCAGCCAGAAATGCTGCAGTTGTCAGATCGGATGTTGCTTCTATATGTATGGCCTTTGTAGCCATACACACAAATATACAAAAATATCCTTCATAAATCTTTGCCTTCCTATGCCTTGACATTTTTAGACCTACAGGACCAGCATAATCAATGCCCACGTGTGTAAATGCCCTTGTGATATTAACTCGAGGAGCTGGCAAATTACTCATTACTTGCTGAGAAGTAGCTGCACGATGTCTAGCACAAGTTACACACTTATGTATTTGGGTAGAGATTGTTCGCTTTGCATCCAGAATCCAAAACGGATTACGAACCGTGTTAAGCACCAGAGTAGTTCCACCATGAAGAGTTTCTTTATGCAACTTGTCAATGAGTAATTTACTGAACTGGTGATCGCGTGGAAGGACTATCGGATGCTTTCTTTCGTATGGAATCTGCCTCCAACGCGGATAATTCCGTCATGATCTAGAAACGGGATTACCGCTAGTAACCGACTTTTTATTGAAAGTAGTTTTTTTGTTCTCAGTTGCTCATACTCGGCTGTTAATATTGACCTTTGTACAGATTTTACTAGGACCATTTTTACCTTGTTTAATTCCATGACGGATAAGGCTTTGGTTTGTTTTTGTGTTGGACTACGACAATTGTGCATAAAACGTAATATGGTAGCAGTACCCTTATAAGTCACAAATTCAATTAAAGTTTGAGCGCTTAGATTGATAACATTTGGTTTTTTTGCTTCTAATTCGGTTTGCTCTGGAATAGAAAACTTTTTGGCCATGTTCGAGGGTCCTTAACAATCCACTCAGGACCATGCCACCATAACTTACACTCCAATAGCTGTCTAGCAGTGACTCCTAGTGACGCTAAATCAGCCGGGTTGTCTTTAGTTGGAGCACGGTTCCAGTGCTCAGCTGGCAAAATGTTTTGAATTTCTGCAACCCTGTTTGCCACGTATGTCTTTCATCGCGCTGGATGTTCGCGTATCCATTGCAGAACGATGGTTGAATCCGTCCAAGCAACTATTGGAGCATTTTGTAGCTGCATGGTTAGAGTTGTAGTTTTCAACAATTTTGCCAGTAGGATAGCTCCATTTAACTCCAATCGAGGCAATGTGATGGGTTTGACTGAAGCAACCTTTGTTTTGGATGCTAATAAAATCACTGTTGTTTTACCTCCATTATCTGTGGTTCACAAATATAACACTGCCGCATATGCTTTATTAGATGCATCACAATAACCATGAAGTTCCTGACTTATGTTGATGCGCGAAAATTTAATCAACCGGGGAATTTTTAAGTTTGATAATTCGTGCAGTTCCCCTTTAAATTTCTGAAATTGTTCGATGATATCCTGAGAGACCTTGCTATCCCAATAATAACCATTTATCCATAACGTTTGTATCAGAATCTTTGCTACCACTATAACCGGAGATATCCATCCCAATGGATCATAGAGTGATGCTATTTCGGATAATATAGTACGTTTTGTATTAATTTCGGTGAATGGTTTGCAGTTTAAAATAAACGTGAAATAATCTCCGACAGGATACCATCTAATGCCTAACGTTTTCACAGATTCCAAGTCTTGAAAGTCAAATAGAGCTTTCAATTCTCTATCATCTTCTGATAAGTGTGACAGCAGCTCTGCTTTGTTGCTTGACCATTTACGTAAATCGAATCCACCTTTACTAAGCATCTCAATGAATTGCCGCTGTAATGCTTGAGCTTCTGAAATTGTCTCTGCACCAGTTAACAAATCATCAACCTAGAAGTCAGTAAAAGTGAATCTGGCCGCTCTTGGGAAGTGTTTCCTTTCGTCGATGGCTAGTTGTTGTAATGTTTTATGGCCAAGTAGGGTGCTGCGAATGTTCCAAATGTCACTGTGTTCAACTGATAATCTTGAGGAGCTTTTGTTTTTGGGTCTCTCCACAGGACACGCCGAAATGTTCGATCTTTTGGATGTACCCAGATCATACTGTACATCTTCTCAATACCTGCTGTCATTACGACTTGATGTTTTCTACAATTTAATACAATACAAAACAACTTGTTTTGTAGAGTTGGTCCGATGAGTAGCTGCTCGTTTAATGATTTATTATTTGTTGTCCTGGCGGACGCATCGAAAACAACTCTTAGTTTAGTTTTTGTACTTTGCTTGTAAACTGCATGGTGCGGTATATAATAGTTGTCTTCCTTTTCTTTAGGTGGATTACATGCTGTCATGTGGCCCAATTCTAACTACTCGTCTAAACAGGTTTCGTGTTCTTGTTTTAATTGAGAATTTTTATTCAATTTTTTTTTCAGATATTCGAAACGTTTCAGTGCACGATTTCTATATTCACCTAAAACAGGATTCCTTTCGTCTGTAAATGGTAACCTAACTTGGTATTGACCATCTGCCAAATGACAGTGGCTAGCTTTATACCTTTCCTGGCATTATTTGTCTTCTGGGGTTTGTAAATCACATTATAGAACTTCTTCTGTTTCCCAAAATTTACGTAGTTGCTTATTCAGCTCTTCTATTGGTTTGAGAGATATTGAAAATGCATTAGTTTGATTGTCCTGTGATATTGGTGTACTTCCCATTACTACCCATCCAAAAATAGTATTGATGGCAACAGGGGCACCCTTTGGTCCTCTTCGTATACCTTCGCTGACTATGTATCCATACACGTTTGCTCCCAGTAAAATATCTATGGGACTTGGCTTCCAAAATGTTGGATCTGCTAATTCAAGGTTGTGCAGATGCTGCCATTGTTTGCTGACAACTTTCTTGGCAGGTAATAGATCTGTAATATTTTTGAGCGCAAGCATATCGGTCTGAACCACTGATTTACTAGATGTGGTAGACTCCAATCGTACTTGTACTTGCCCTTTTTGAAAATGCGGTTTGATTCTTGTTTAAACCTAAAATTTCCACTGCTGCATGTGTGTTATGGATGTGTAGCTGTTTACATGCACCTTCTGTAATGAATGATGCTTGTGACCCAGAGTCTAATAAACATCGAAATTTTACAGAATGACCGTTGCGGCCATGCGCTAAGTAGTAGCGCTGTTGGTAGTAAGGCATTGTAGGTTTTCGTCATCATAAAATTGTTTGCTCTGTTAACATCCGTATTCATTGTGTGCGCGTTAAGCGCTGTAGAATTGTTGGATTGTTCTGTAGCATGTAAACCCTTCGATGAAGGCTCAATTACATGTAATGTTGTATGATGTGGTTCTTGGCATTTCTTGCATCTGTTTTTGTTTTGGCATTTGTTTTGATTATGCTTGCTTGAAAAGCAGTTCAGTACTATGGCAGGTTTGAGTACTTTCCTTCTTGATGGAAGTTGTAACTGGTTTGGCACTCATAGTATTGGTTATTGACTCTATAACTCGAATCGTTGTGTTTAAAAATTGTAGAAAAGTTTTAAACTGCGGCAGCTTTTGGTCATCTCCTAGCTCTTCTTCCCAGAGTCCAAGCGTAACGAACGGTAATTTGTGGACTGTTAAATATATTAACAATGTGTTCCACGACTCTGTGTCTACTTCCAAGGCTTTGAGTTGTTGTAAACATTCATCGGTGTTATCTACCAATAACTTTAAACATTTTGCATTTTAAATTGTCAGTTTGGGTTGGTTTACAAGTGATTTAAGATGATGATTCACTAATGTCCTCGTGTTTTCGTATCTGTCCTTTAGCTTTCTCCATGCTGGGAGGAAATCTTGATTTGTGATTGGCGTGTGCCTTAGTAGACGTTCTGCGACACCTGTAAGACATCCCTTTAAATAGTGCAGCTTTTAGACAGGTTGGAGCTGTGAATTATCATGTACCAACGATGTAAACAAATCATAAAATGATCTTCAAGATTTATATTCGCCGTTAAATTTAGGTAAAGTGATGTTTGGAAGTTGTGCTGAGTGATATTCCGGGTTCAGCATTGAATTATTACCATCTGGGAATATTTCCTTTAATCCATCTTCCAATTCACCCATATACTCTGAATATTTAATTTCCAGTTTGTGAAACTTCTTTGCTGTAATATACTCGTGTTCACATTCTGTTTGTGATGTTAGAATCACTTCTGCAAGCTTCCGATCTTGTGTTATAAATTCTTGCCATAAAATTCTTAAATCGATTAATTTCTGCTTAAAGAACCTGCAGTTCGTTTTTCGATTTTGGTTTTTTTGCCATTCTCATTCGCACTTATAACTTTAACGTGTAATACCACTTGCTTCACGAGTAAAGTTTCTTGTGTTTTTTGTAGAGTTTCTAGTGTTTTTTGTAGAGTGTCTAGTGTTTTTTCCATTTTTGGTCCTTCGCTTCAATGTATATTACAATGCTTCAATGTATATTACAATCCAAATTCACTTTCTTGCTCTTAGGATTTGTTATGTTAAAGTTCACCGTTGTTGATGCCACCTTGATTGTGTAATACCGTAGTAATAACTGTTAAATGTTAATACCGTAACCCAAGCTGCACGTGTAAGAAACGTATTGAATTTGTAAGCAACTTTACTGTTAAATTGATCATTGAAAATGCGAAAATGTGTATGTATGAGTTTCGCACTTCCTGGATGGAACCACCAAAATGTTTAATTAGTAACGTTTGTCGCACAGAAAAAATGGAAGTAACCAATTTTATAGTATTTCGTATTCTGCAGAAGTTCTTAGTACAATAAAAATGTCTTGGACTGATCATTTTCAAAGTATACGTAAAAAACCGAAATTTTTATATGGTAACACCAAGAAGGAGTTGCCCGATTTAGTCCATTTTTGACATTTTATTTGATAATGTAGTAAAAACATCATATACGAAATTTCAGCTCTCTACGTAGATGCGTTCTCAGGCAGTGTCCCAATATATAGCGGAAAACGAAATTTTTATATGGCAAACCCACGAAGGAGTTGCCCGATTTGTCTCATTTTCCGTGTACAAAGTTTCAGCTCTTTAAGTATACGCGTTCTCGAGTTATCGTGCGCACAGACGGACGGACGGACAGACGGACGGACATGCAAAAATCGAAATAACTTTTTATATTATGAATGGGTGTCCAATCCATTTTGCTCTACCATCATTATTTCGAGGTGTTACAAACGGAATGACAAACTTAGTATACCCCTATGATTTCATCTAGGGTATAACAAGCAAAAAAAAATAATGACATAATAATTGAAAAATAAACTGTATAGAAAACAAAACTGAAGATGCTGCCAAAAACCGAAGGAACTCGCTGACTTGTTAATGATAAAAGATGAAGGATTCGTTCCGCGTTCGCCTTTTTGTGCCCTCGTCAAGCCAACTTTTGCAAGGACTGCCAACCCACGTCAATCTCCACAAGATTCGGGTACATGTAAAAGGAAAGCGTATAAATAAGTCTTGAAAATAAAATTGAATGGTTAAATTATAATTCTTGAAATGATTTGTGTACATAACTGGACGCTAACAGCCTTTTTTTATAAATTTTATTTCTGATTTATTGTCGTTTTTAATATGAAACAATAAAAAAAGAATTTTAATCTCTTCCTACTGTGGTGAGTACAAAAACATCAATTCTGCAGGAAAACACGCATGGCAGTACTCTTTACTGCAGTACTAGAATTTTTCGTCGTGAATTTTCGTGCGACTTGATAATTTCATCTCTTTCACCCTTTTTGTTGTATTTTTCTTACCAAGTGGGTCAATAGAAAATGTTAAAATTATTAAATAACTTAAAACCATTACATTAAACCATTAACCATTAAATTTTGAGTGAAATTACTAGCAAAATTGACTTCTACGTGAAATTTTTCATTTTCCGAACGCTCTTTTCTTGAACTGTCATTAAAGTTCAAGCCGTCAGATTGTTTCAAAGTTTCGCAGTTGTCAATTTTGTTTTCTTGAATTTAACGCAAATCTCATCTGAAATTGGATATATTTTCGTTTATAAAATGGTAAGTAAATGTTTCTGTTTCATTATTTAATTATTTCAATTGTGATTTAATGAGGAAAATATTGAAAAAACGTAACGTTGGTGGTGTGGTTAGTTTTGTTTATTTTTCAAAATTCATATATTAAGTTTTTTTCCTTTTATTAATTAATTCATGATTAAATTATGTTTTCTTTTTAGATCTTTCTAGTGAAGGGGTCAATTGGCTAAGCTTTGCCAATATACAATTTGGATTTTACTTCAGGATGGTCAAGGATAATTTGTTGGTTTTAGGTGTAAGCTGAAAGAATTTAATTTTCAATTATGTAAAGCGAAAAAAACAAGTCGACCCACTAAAAACAAAAAACATCCCTGTCAGTTCTCAAGCAAATCCACCATCGAGTTTGCTTTGCTTTCTCTTAGAACAAGTCCAAGTAGAAAAGACCCGCTTTATAACTGCACCCGAATTTATGTCTTGTTGCAGTTGGGCTCTACATAAAAGTTTTATTGCTTACATAGGGAAGTATATATTCGATTCGAAGTTCGTACATACTTTTGATATTCTTTTCTTTTCTTTTAGGTTTATTCACAGGATTAGGAAGGAAATGGACCTGATGATATGGAATGCTTGGAAGAGGAATGTGTATAGCTGCCTTTACTCTTCCAGGGAAAATTACTTTTTAACAAAGTAATTAATTGTGCTTTGCTACCGCTGTCAGGTGAGTTGTTGATGAACATGTTGAGATGCCTTCTTCTCCTGACGTGACGCCTTCTGTGAATGGACGTACGCCTAGTACTGATCCTTCTTCACTGTCAGCAGATGTGCCACCTACTCAGCCGTTTTCCTCCAAGCCCCGTCGCAAGCAGCAGCCGCGCCGGAGGAAGCGATCTAATTTGCATCTGCCCGCTGCTACTCCCAGTACGATTGCCTCAGCTGTTATGGCCGTAGGTAATGCTGGGAGTCAAAGCTCTGATAACATCATTCTAAGACCTGTATCTGTATCCGCGGTACTAAGTGATACTTCATCTGTGTCGTCTCTAGGTAATGGTATTGTTGTCCCTTTGAGAACAGTACCAAAGCCTTAGATTGTTTTCGTCACCCGTTTCTATCCAGAAACGTTTTGTAAGGACATATTGAAGTATCTTAAGTCCAAGATTAATCGTCAGATTAGTAAGAGTTCTAAACCGGTTGCATCCTTTATTTGGACCGTTTCAGAAGATGTGCGGGACATGTTATTGGAACCCACATTTTGGCCCTCTGGTACGTTTACTAAATTGTTGGTACCTTCCGGGCGTCAACCTAGTAATGCATTCAAAATAAGCAGCGATACTCCATAAAACTCAAATCACTCTCTCTTTACTATCAAAACGTAAGGGGGATTCGTACAAAAACCACACAAATCTTCAAAGCCACTGTTGCGACTTGTTTCGACATCACCGAAACTTGGCTGTATCACGGTTTTCGCGATGCTGGAATTTTTGACAATTCCTATCAAACTTTTGTAAGAGATAGGCATACTGAGCCTGTAACCACTGTAATTGCAGCCAGTTCGAGCTTACCAGTTCCTCCAACACTCTTGACATCGAACTTCTTGCTCTTAAGTTATCTCTTTCAAAATCTGACTTAAACATTATTTGTTGCTATACTCCTCCAGACTCCATAAATATTGTTGATGACAAAGGTCGGAATGTTTACGACCTACTCATTTCAAAATCTAATTTTATCCATGGTAAAATGGATCCTATTGACGAATTAGTACTAATTGGTCATTTTAACTTACCCAATATTCAACGGGTACCAAATGAAGTTGACGATGACTATAATGCACTTAATAACTTGACAACAAAGGATTCACTATTCCTTGAAAGTATATCATCTCTAGGTCTCAGCCAAATCAGTTAAGAATGACATGAGAAGGCAGTTAGACGTGGTATTTTCTACTGACAGGGTAACTTCATAGTTGAGCCTAGCGCAGTGAGAATGTCTAATCTTGATAAACATCACCCCCTCTACTAATTGCATATTGCTATGAAATCGAAAACTTAACAAATTGTGATGAAACACAATACTTTTTTAATTTTAGAAAGGCTAACTTTTCGGAACTTTCGAGTAGATTTACATCTATTGCCTTCAACACATTACTGTCTAGCAATAATGTTGACGAAGACGTTTCTAAATATTGCATAATTCTTTTCGATTTATCTTCCTCTCACGTTCCCTGCGAGTGTCAGAAGCTCTCTAAAACATCTCCACCATGGTTCAGTAAAAAACTAAGGCGTCTTAAAAATAAAAAGAATAAATTGTGAAAAGTTATATGAGGGATAAGGACATTATAAGTCACAACAACTTCCTCACATATACAATAACTTCAAAGAACTTATTTCTACACTGTATGATGAGCATGTTCACAGCATGCGTATGAAATTATTTAGTTACCCACGCATCTCTTTTAAGTTTATTAATATGAAGAAAACAACGGACAACTACCCCAATACCTTGAGGTACAAGGATTCTGCTAGTGATGATTCGTCTAAAATTTCCGATATGTTTGCTTCTTTTTTGACAATGCCTTTGCCTCTTCAAATTTTCAGCCTCAAAATAGCAACTTCAGTCATATGAACGACTATCGTAAAGTTTCATTAACTATCCCTTCAATTTCAGAAGAAGATATACTCGATCATATTAATGGGCTTCCAAGTGACTTCACAACTGGTCCTGATGGGATCCCTCCTGCGTTCTTTAAGTCATGCTGTCTAGCAGTGGTAGTTCCGCTGAGAATTATTTTCCAAAAATCGCTCGATAGTGGTTGTTTCCCCCAGCTATAGAAAAATTCTTTTATCATATCTATCCACAAAAAAGGTAGTAAAAATGTAATTTCTAACTATAGGCCTATTGCAAAATTATTTTGCATGCCCATATTATTCGAATCTATCATTTACTGTCAACTATCAATCTGCATTAAGAATTTGCTCCCTTCAAACCAACATGGGTTTATTTCGGGTAGGTCTACAACTACTAACTTGCTGGGATTTGTCTCTAATACCGTTGGCCGGTTGGCAAAAGGCTATCAGACATATTGTATTTATACAGACTGTAGTAAAGCGCTCGACAAGTTATCTCACAACGCGGTACTCCTTAAAATGGAAAAATATGGGTTTCCTTCAACATTTCTAAAATGGACAGTCTTATTTAGATAACAGAAATCTTAGTTCGCCATTCCATCTATAGAGTCTTGTAGGCTTCGTCTGGCGTATCTCAAGGGAGTCATTTGGGCCCGTTGTTCTGTATTCTGTCTATTGACGACATTGTCTCTGTTGTGAGGTACTGTAAGGTCTTGATATATGCTGACGATATTAAGCTTTTCGCTCAGATTAAATCTGTTCACGATTGTGAACAGGTATATGGTGACCTTGAAAAATTTTACAATTGGTGCGAGAGCGATAGTTTGGTACTCAATATCGACAAATGTGAGATTATGGCTTTCCATAGGAATGAGACACCAATCACTTATGATTATGAGTTCTCGGATTCCTCGATTCGCCGGGTGGACTCTGTCTATGACTTGGATGTCAAATGTGACCACAGATTGAATTTTATCTCCCATATAAACTACATGGTATCAAAGAGTAGTTCTATGCTGGATTTTATAAGACGTAGGTCCCGAGAGTTTTCGAATCGTACTATAACATTGCGTTTGTACACTTGCTTTGTGAGACCATTTCTTGAATACGCTAGCCAGGTCGGATCTCCTCTTTACGCTACACACATCGAGCGCATCGAGTCCGTTCAGAGAAACTTTTTACGATTTGCTCTCAGACACCTACCCTGGAATAATTCATTGATTCTTCGACCCTATGAGGATCGCTTGCAGCTTTTGAATATGCACTCACTTGAGAAACGTCGCATGGTTGCCGATGTAACTTTTGTTCACCAACTCTTAAAAGCTAATGTTGATTCCCCGTTGTTACTTGACAAAATCTCTTTCCGTGATAATAGGCACAATTTTAGAAGGCTACATCGATTGCATGTCAATTGCTCAAGGTCTAACTTTGGTATATATGAACCTATTAATCCCATGTGTATTACTGTTAATAATTTGGCTGAGCATGTCTTAAAAAAACGTCTATATAGTATTTAATATTTTTAGTTAGATTTAATATAGATTTTTATATTTTTGTTCTATGTCGCATTGCATGTCATTTTATCTGGTGTTTGGTCTATGTTTAGTGTGACATACTAATACTAACACCGACTAAGTGATGAAACACATGTAGTGTTGACCGTTTATTTATTAAACGTGTCCATGCAGCGAGCTCGTGTTAAGCTATTTCTGATAGTCAATAAAATAATAAAATTGATGATCCAAGTGTAATATAATTTTTCAATCGTTTTTACAGAACCTAGATGAATAAAATGAACAATATAAAACCCTATTTTTGCGATTATAGACAGCATTTCTATCCAAATGGATATTAGATTTGAAGTATGAAGGACTTTGTGTTTATAGAATTGCTAATGACAAAGAAATTAGTAAGTTATTAACAAGTTTTCCTTCAAATGCATTTAATGCTATTAAGAACTGTGATCTACACTTCTAATGGTGTGAGAAATTAATCAGTTAGCGAAATATTAAAACATATTATGAAATTGAACATCAATCAACTTTGTCTGAAGTCTATAAGCTTATTTGCTTAGTTTTAACAATTTCTGCTAGCACAGCTAGAAAAATAATGTTCAGCATTAAAAAGAATAAATATATATATATATATCGCACAAGAACCTCGCTGACATCAGACAGAGCTAAAGTCTTTGCGAGTAACGGATCCTGCTATTCTGGCAGCCCAGAGGTGGGTGAAGTGTAGGAGTTTGCCTAAGGTTCAGCTACTTCCACGTAGTGCGAGGTGGTAACCACAGTTGTGAGCTTGACACTGATTAGCGGGCTCGAAGTTGCTCCCATCTCAGAACAAGGTGGGACAGCATACGTCGAGGGCTGCATCACTGAGACTCAGTCGTTAGTAGTATACCACTTCAAAGTATGTAAAATTTTGCACGGGCATCTGAGGAATCAGCGAATTTAATCCCTGAGATCTCGACATCTCAGGAAAATCTCCTCTTGCTGGGGAGCTCAACTGGTGAGGGCGGTTTGACTCCTATGGTGTTCGCCAATACTACTCATGTGTCGGGTCGTTTCGACACAAGCGAGCTAGATGGGGCTTCCCGAGGCAGGAATCTCCGTGGGGCAGAGGAAATGAGAAGGAGATGCCTATTGCTGTCACTGCGCCTTCTCGCTCTCTCTCTCTTCGTAAGTGGTCGGTGGTCTGGCTAGGAAGATAGTGGAAATTGAAAGAAATCGTCCTGACATCTGTAAACTGAGTACTAAGAAGAAAGCGGGCGTAGGAAAGAAATCCATGGCAGAACTTCAATTCCCACAGATTAATCAGCAGCTGCATTGCTGACTTGAGTATAAAATCTCAGCAGCCTTGGGTCTGGAAATACCGAATCCGCAGTTTATCAGATGCCTCATCTGTGTAACAGGGGCACTATGTTGGTCAATAGCGAACTCCTTATTGTCTCAGTATATTTCCCGTATGACTCCGCTGCTCTTCCTCACACTGAAGGAGTAAGGCGAGCGGTTGGGTATGCGAGATCTAATTGGCTTGGTGTCTTGGTTGGTTCGGAAGCCAACGCTCATCACATTACCTGGGGCAGCTCAGAGAGGAACTATCGGGCTGAGCAACTGCTGGAGTTCATAGATTCAGCGGACCTGGTCCAGTTGAATCGGGGCAACGAACCAACCTTTGCTCGCAGTCGAAGACAAGAAGTCAATGTTATGACTTTTGTGTCCTTTGATGGTTTTAACTTTTTCTCTAGCTGGAGGGTATCGCGAGAGGAAACTCTCTCTGATCACCGCTACATTGAGTTCTGTATGGGTGCTGACCCTATTAAGGTATAACCATATAGCAATCCGAAGCGAACTGATTGGGAGGGTTATCATATGGAACTAGTTCCCACGCTCAACTGTCCTGTTGGAATAATCAAGTGTATTGCCGCCTTGCAGAAGGCAGGAGGAAGGCTGCAATCCGCAGTGACTGCGGTTTGCCAAGTTTCCTGTCCATTTAGCACGAACAGTGCATAATTTTTCTTAATTCCTTTTTTTTTTTTGAAAATTCACTTGAAAGATAAAAAAATGTCAAACGAATAGCACGACACTGTACTGTCCGTTAGTCGAACGTACACGCAATTATATATATGTATATATATATGTAAGTTAAAATATAGTTAAATAGTTATATGAATAAGTATTAAAATGTTACAAGTGACTGGTACACACCGATCTCCACCTTGGCACTTGAGGAATTGGCTTTAAGCTAATGTTAAGACCCTTTGTTCTAATATTTTGTTAGAGCAATTCTTTATTCCCGTCGAGACCAGAAATAAAGTGTTAATGTTAGTAAGATTATGTTAACTTCAGTCGGGACCCGAAGCAAGATTATTTATTTCCGTCGAGACCAGAAATAAAGTGGTTTATTAGTAAGAGATTTTCTCAGTCGAGACCCGAGATAATATTGTTGAAGTTAGTAGAGACCCGTCTTAA
Organism: Dioctria rufipes; assembly: GCA_963924295.1. Lineage (NCBI taxonomy): Eukaryota > Metazoa > Arthropoda > Insecta > Diptera > Asilidae > Dioctria > Dioctria rufipes. Next base: position 98,178,924 of record OZ002740.1, on the reverse strand, counting down.
AGCGAGTGTTAGTAAATATCTTAACTTCATTCGAGACCTGAAGCAAGATTCTTTGTTTCCGTCGAGACCAGAAATAAAGTGATTGGTTAGTAAAAGGTTATCTCAGTCGAGACCCGAGATAATGAGATAATATTCTTTAAGCCAGTTGAGACCCGACTTAAAGTGAGTGTTAGTAAATATCTTAACTTCAGTCGAGACCGGAAGCAAGATTCTTTATTTCCGTCGAGACCAGAAAAAAAGTGTTTTGTTAATTGTTAAAAAATTCTATCATGTAGCGAAGAAATTCCCGTTGGATGGTATTTGTAATGATGATAATGATAGAGTTTCAAATTGATCGGCTTGATCTGATTATATTTGTTCTATGAATTGTATGCTATATGTCAATGCTTTTAATTTGATTTTGTACCTATTTCGGGGAAAATTGTTAGATTGAATTTACTTTCCTTTTAGAACTCAATTTTAGCATGGTATTTTTGTAATAATTTTCGTTTGCAGGAATTGTTTTTATCACGAATTTAACAGCTCAAATATATGCTAAAGATTTTAATTTGATCTGCTCGATGAAGCTATACATATATATTGTATTTGTGCAATGTGTTATGTAGATGACAAATACATGGCTTTGTTAGGTTGTATAACTGTTTTTTGATTAAGAGTAATTAGATTAAATTTAATTTTAATAAAAGTTTGATGCTTTGTTTTCAGAATGTGCGTGTTAAAAAGAATATATTCGAATCGATTTGGTTCGAACAACACTATTAAACTGAAATCAGTGTGTAGATATATACAGGATAAAAGTCGACGCAGTATGCTAAAGCGACCAAAAGAATTACGTTAAGATATAACAGGATCATGGTGTTGCCCGCCAAAAGGCCGTTTAAGGCAGAGAGCGTTGTGCTGGCTCCATACATCGACTTCATTTTCAGGGCATGTATCGCTTTTGCTTGAGGTAAGGAGGAATATGAGGGTTGCCTTCGTTCAGAAGCCTGGTAATGTTTCATACATGGACCCGAAGGGTTTTCGAACCATAAATTTCTCCTCATTCCTTTTGAAAAGCCTAGAGAGGCTTGTGGATGAATATATCGAAGGAGTATCCTTAAAGGCTACTTCGTTGAACACCTCACAGTACACGTACCGGAGGGCCGGATTTACGGAGACGGCTCTCCATTCAATGAATGATTACTGTCATGCAGCGGGGACTTCCTGGACTGCTTAGCTTGCAAGCCTTTCTGGGCTTCGACAGGGCTTTGGACAGGACCACTCAGAGTCGTTATGTGAGGCAGCTCGTCAACGTGGTGTTGACAGCACTGTAGTGCGATGGATCGAACGAATGTTAAGACGACTATACTTAACTGTGGAGGTGGGTAGCCAAGCTTTTCTCAGAGTGCTGGTGGAGAGAACCTGCACGAATTAAATATATCGTTCGGGTTCGAAAAATAAAAACAGTCTTTATGATTTAAATATTGATTTATTACTTCCGTTACTGAGGTCAGCTGTTGCCAAACCTTTTCCATCAAAACTTAAGTTTTGACTAACTTAATATTCTTTTATAATTATCTAGTATAAATCGTCTTTGCATATTGTCACATACAATAATTAAATGTGATCCCTAAGAACGGCAAGGCAAGATATATTTATAATAAATATGTCGATTAAAGCTGTAATTAAATTGTAGTTAAAATGTGGGAAAATAAATATTTTAAAATTGAAATATTATTAAAATGTGGGAAAGTGGAATGCTTGAAATTTGTTCTGCTGCTTTTGTTGATTCTACATATTTGTTTAGAATTAGCTGAAAATTGGTGTCTTATATTTTGTTAGAATCAGAGTTTAATCTAACTTTTCCCACCTTTGATTTAGGATTCTCCCGAATCCTGTTTGTAACTTTGTCATTAAGTTGTTTTCGTTTACAAAATATATAAACTAATAAAATATTATATATATATATAATTCTGTCAAACGTTAATTCTACATTATATAAGCAAAATTTTTGCATTTTGAAATTACAAAATTTTCCGTAGATATCTTTAACTTATTACTGAATTCCCTGTTATTAATATTAATAGTACAATTGTTGAAATTTGTAAAGCAGCTTCCTTTAAGTAGTATTGTTCTTTTGTCACAAGTACTTTTTAATTTACCTGATTTGATATTGTTAACTATAATAAAGTTTTCTTAATACAATTTCTACTTTTGGTTAGTTCCTTTAATGTTGTTCCTTCTGAGTATGTGAGGGCCTATATATTCAATATCAGAGTCTACTTGATTATTTTGAGAATTTTCTATTGGTATAAGTAAGTTTTTGTTGATTATAATAGTGTCAGTCGGAATGTTAATTGCGAAAATTATAGAATCATCTATAGGTTTTCCAACGGCTAAACGCATATTAGATAGATTGTTATAAGCAATATTATACTTTCTTCGTGGGTTAACATGTTTGAAAGTAGAACTCCTAACCGTGCTGAAGCTATATTATCTTGAATGTGTTCAATCTGCTTCTCTATATAATATAATTTAAACATTTGTTCTACAAAAGAAGTTTCAGAAAGGACCTCTTATTTTAGTGCCCTAATTTTATTCAGTTAATGTACCGTTGAGTCTATCAACGTCAGCGTTACCTTTGTGGCTATTGGGTTTGATTGAATGGTATTCAATACCTTCCTTTTCGCAAAAGTCTTTTTTATATTTTCCACCGAATTCGTTGACAAAAATAATTCTTGTTTTTTCATCTTGCCTCTAATCGCAATAATTTGTCTTATTGTTTTGAAAATCTATCGATTTCATTAATAAAATTGTTTTTACTGTTCGTATAAATGTCTATGTGTACTATTTAATTAATTGCCCTGAGGGTTTCTGTAACCTCGAACTTCTTTTTAATGGGGTTTCTATCGTACTTCGCTCCTGTAGAAATGTCGCAATTATTTATAGTCTCGTGAATTCTAAATTTTAACCCTCTTTCTTGTGAAAGATTGATATTTGTTACCTTAATTCCTCATTATTTTCCAGATCTTTCCCGAAGTATTTGCATTTAATGAATTTTACAACATCTTGTTTAGGATATAATTATATTTCGCCTTTCTGTATGTATCTTCTAAAAATATCTTTCTCCTGTTCTAAGTCGTTTTTGTCTACATATAATCTCCTATTAGTAAACACTTCTTCTGATTCTCTCTCTTTTTCTTCTACGAATATTATTTGCAATTTTAATCTATTAACAACAGTATCGAGTGCAGTTCTGTGGTTGCAAAGAATGTCTTCCTGTGAGTAGGTCTGAGTAGTTTGTATTTCTAATGATTCTCAAATTTTCAGTATCAGCAAGTTATTAGTACTCAAAGCTTTCATATTTCTAATTCTTTCATGTGTAGTGTCTTAAGTTTCTGTAGTTCCCTTTGTATATCCTTCTGTGAGATCTAGTCTCGAGCGTAAGGGGGGTGCCGGTTTTAAAAAGGACAACTCAGATTTATTTGAATTGAAATATAAATTTTTATTAATATATCGTAGCCTAAATATCACTATTCAATTCAATTAAGATTTAAAACCTACTAGTAATACTAATAATACACAACAACAAAAAAAAGCAACTTAAAAGTTCAAATAAAAATGCAATTCAAAAAAAGCCGAACAGCTGTGCCCACACTCCTTTTCCTTAGTATTGCTCCTAAATAGAAGAAGAAGAACGTTTTTTACTTCTTCGGAATTAGACTTCCCCAAATTTAAGTACAGAATAGAATTCTCTGAAGGTGAGAGGGATAATGTAGCAGAAATATACTTCGGCTGCAACGTATTGAAGCGTGTAAGCAGAATTACACTGCTATTACAGCGAAGGTGAGGACGTATACGCAGAATTACACTTCTATTGCAAGGTGCTGAGGCATGTAAGCACAATTATACTTCTGTTACAGCGAATGTGAGAGCGTGTGCGCAGTATTACTCTTCTGTCGCAACGTATTCGAGCGTATAAGCAGAATTATACTTCTGTTACACGAGTGGGGAGCAAATATTAGATTTTGGGAGATTGGATTTTAATAGAATTAAACTGTTATATGATGGACAGAACAAAGTTATACTTTTGTACAAAGGATGGGGATTCAGGTTATACTCTGACGGAGGATATTTTTAGATTAGACTCTGGAGTGTCAATGGTCGGCAAAAATTGGACCTTTTGGATTTATGTAGAATTTTACTTCTACATCAAATAGAATTAAACTTCTGTATGAAGAAATAAACAAAATTATACTTTTGTTCAAAGGATAGGAAACAGATTAGAGTCTGGTGGAGGCAGGGGTGGATCCAGGAATCTTGTGAAGAGGGGGCACAACTATGGTTTAAAAACGATATAGCCTGGAAAGATGTCAAAGTTCCAAGACACTCGCCACCACTCGCAAATATCAACTGCACAAAATTTATCTTTTAAAAGATCCGGGTCGAACAGATAAGCTACCACTCTCAAAGAAGAACGTTGCTCAACGTTCAACTTTTGCCACTCTCGAAAGTCGAACGAGGTACTAAATTACTTATTTTGCATTTGTTTGTAAATGGTGGAAATGTAAAGCTTCCGTATCATCCATTTCGATTAGTAAAAATAGCGAAATACATTTTATTAAAATTCACGAATTCATCATAAATTGTAACTTTGCAAAATACAGGAATTAAAGCGCTACGTACTTTGCATCTATTTAAAATAGCAGTCATAGAATAGATGTAATGCAGACCTTGTAAGTATATAACTTCATGCAAAAGTTAAGAAATAATAAGCAAAGCTAAGATAAAATATGATACAAACCAAAGCATGGTAGGAACAACATAGGGAAAAGAGCGCAAGGCATCCGACATTGCAGCGGCGCTCGAGAGAATTGATCAGACAAATTATTACCAAATAGCCAATGAGCTTGAAGGCTTCAAAAGCTAAAATTGTGCGACCAGCCCCGGCTCAGATATTGGGATTGTATTCCATTCTAGGTCTGATGTACGACTTATAGGGTTAGATTCGAAGGGATGAAATTTTTCTTATACATTTTCAGAAATCTAAAACATTTTGATACTTCTTTGGCAACAGAGAAGATGTTATCTGTCCAGCTTAATTTACAGGAAATATTAGTCCCAAGAATGCATAAAGACGGTGTACCGTAAATCAGTGCTCCTTCAAATTAAATGGGAGTGTTAAAGTCATAATTTTTTTTTATAGACATGAGACACTATGGGACCTAGATGCCTTGAATTCGACGCGATTCGATTTACTTCAAGCGATGATACTCCGAAGGTCATTAATCAATGATCTACTCATGCAAACTCAATATGCAGCTGTGGAATTCACTTTAGATTCCCTAAGACTGTTAAAGTAGTCACGGAAATCAAGGGTACTGTGAGATCTAGTCTCGAACGCAAGGGAGGGAGTGCCGGTTTCTGATGGATAACTCAGTTCTTATAATTCAAATATAAAATTTTATTCAAAAAAATACAGTTTAACCTAATATTACAGTTCAGTTCAATATAAAATAATTCAATATAAAATTAAGCTACAAACTAGTACAATTCAATATAAAATTCAATAAACTTCAACTAAAACAAATTAAAAATTCAAATTAAAAAAAAATGATGCGCCTTCTCGCTTGTTATTAATTCTGAAAAGGAAGGAGAAGTAAAAGGGTTAAGCCACTGGCAACAAATAAATTTCAATATATATTAATTGAAAAAATGCCTTCGTTGATGCGTGAGGGCACAAGGAAGTAATCAGACATTCAGATGATCTCTGGTCAGAATTATCCTCTGTAATGGTACGTGAGGGCTCAAAGAAGTAAAAAGATTCTATAGAAAACATCAGATACTCAGATTATCTCTTATCAGAATTATCTTCTGTGATGATGCATGAGGGCACCAGGGTAGTAAAATTATTTATTATAAAAATCTGACACTCAGGTTATCCCTGATCAGAATTATCTCTGTGATGATGCGTGAGGGCACCAGGGTAGTAAAATGATTTGTTAGAAAAATCAGACACTCATGTTATCCCTGATCAGAATTATCTTCTGTGTAAAAGGATAGGAAGCTCAGGTTATCCGTAATCAGAATATCTTCTGTATGATAGGATGGTCAGGTTAACCCTGATCAGAATTATCATCTGTATGATAGGATGCTCAGGTTATCCCGGATCAGAAATATCTTCTGTATGATAGGATAGGAAATTCAGGTTATCCCTGACCAGAATTATCTTCTGTGGAAAATGTAGGAAGCACGATCCTTTATTACTTAGATTAGCTCTGATACAAATCGACTCTGCCAAAAGAACGGTGCCATCTACTGAATTTCGTCGGCTTTATATAGTCGCTGTAACGAGTTATGTCTTCTTGCCTCTTGGTGTTGCCCCAGCAACCACAGACAGCTGGTTGACGTAATGTCACTTGATGTCATCGACAATTGTAAATATTAGAAAGTCCGTATGCTTTTGTGCATTTTTGTCTTGGTTTATTTATTTTATTAATTAATTTCGATTGTTTTTAGGTGAACTGAGCCTCCCAAGCGTTTTTAGTGGATGGTTCCTAATTTGGCTGGAAAAATCACCGGAATGTTGTTGGATTAGTGTTTCAGATAAGTGTTTTATATTTTTTTAATCCAAGATCTGTCACTTTCTGATTCCATTTTAATTTATAATTTTAGAATATTGCGAATGAGATATGTGGCAGGAGGTCCATCGGGAGAGTTCTGTCTGCCGGAATTATTGGCAGGAAATTCATCGTGGGATGCGAAATATTTGTGTGAGGACTGAACAGGTACTGTGATAGGCAAAACTATGGATAGGCTTAAATGTAATTAAAATCAGATCATTAAAGAAAATTAAGAAGACGGATGGAGAGATAACAGAGATCTGAAGCATACCGGCACTTATAGCGTCAGGTTCTGGTGAAACACTATCTAGTACAACCGGTATTAGGCGATCAGATAAGAAGCTTTCAAACTATAATAAAAGAAGAGGGAGAGACCAGGTGCTTTAAGTTTAACTAAAAGGGCTGAATGACAGACTCTATAAAAGACATTTTAAATATCTAGGGTAACCATTTTGGACCACAGCAATTGTGGAGACTAGAGCTCCAACCTTCCGTAAGAAAAGATAGCAAGTCTCCAGACGAGCATCCAGTCCGGAAGCCATTGATGAGTTGTTTGGGTTGTAGATACTTCATTAATTTGGAGTTAATAAAAGATTAAAAAAACTTTGAAAGAATCGAAGTGTTGGTCGATAATTTGAGGGATGGCTACCTACTTCTTTCTTGGGAATAGGTTGAACGTGGGCTAGTTTCCAACCAATTGGACATTTTTTTGTAGAATAAGACAAGTAGAATAGTTTGCACAGAGATTTAGTGAAGGATGAGGCACACCTTTTAATTAACAGGGGTGAGAAACCATCAGGACTTTCGGCTTTAGAGACGCCTAGCCACATAATTATCTTGAGCACACCTCTCCTACGGATGTGTATTAGCTCTTGTAGACATCCATACGGAAGATATAAAATAGGTGTCTGTGAAGTGAATAGAAAACGAGAATTTGAGGCGAATCTACAAACCAAAATATTAGCTTTAGCCAGGCAATGAGCAACAACTTCAGCATTGTTAAGTATTGAAGCTATAGAAGAATTGGTGAAGTTGTTCCTGATGGTTTTGAAAAGGGACCAGAAGCCTTTGCTATACTCGATTCCAAGATTCTTAGGCTAACATTTCTATTAAAAAGAAATTTTTCTCTCCGGATAATGGACTTGGAGGTGTTCTGTGCAGTCCTGTCGACTTGTTTCAATTCTGGACATGAATACAATTGATACGCTCGAAAGGCAGACTCGTTCGCTTTTATTACTTGGTTCAATTTATCGTTACTGTTGTTGAGACCTGCTCTAGGAATAAGGGATGTATTCTTGCATGCTAAGACTTAAAATGTCACTAAGTTCTAATGTGCATTCATCAACATCGCTCAAAGCAAAACAGACCGACCTTCTCGAAAATACTGATTGCAAATTTTCCAACCAGCATTTATATTTTCTTTTTATTTAATATGAGCTAAGCTTTCTAGTAAAACTGTTGCATTTTACGAAATAAAAAAAATGTATATTCCAAAATGAATCGTTTGCTTTAAATGTAATAACTCACTACAACAATATACAATGAATTGTTTGCCATTGCGTAGTTTCACTGAATTTCTCCAATTAAGAGTTGTAATTATTTTACATCGAAGACTCATCAATTGGCAGCTGTTTACAATTAAAACAAACCTTCCATCGATTTTATCCCAATAAGCTCTGTCCTGTTTCAAACACCCCTATAAAATCCACGCCCACGTACATACATGAATTTTACAGGTATCAGCACTTCTTTTTTCCTCTATTGGATTTAACATCCACTACTTAAAGTGGAACGAGGGCTGAACCGCTAGCCATAACGGCTGTGTTCTTATCAAATTAAACGCTTCCAAAAAATTTTAAGATTTTTAACAAAAAAAACAGTAGAATAGATTTTGTTAGAAAAACTTCAGAAGATCTATTGGAATTTGTTTTTTTAGTAGTCTTCAGGGAGGGGCACGTTCCCCCCGCGCCATCTAACTGGATCCGCCACTGGGTGGAGGATGCTTTCAGATTAGACTCTGAAACCCGAATGGGTAATTTTGTTGCGGCTCGGCTCGCCACCTTTTTATAGCCGCCTTGAACAGTAATGTCCCAGCTCCGTAGTGTGTTGCCCCGGCAATGCTAGGTTTCGTTTGGTCAACTTTTGATAGTGGCGCCACTAGCTGTCTGATGTAATGACAGGTGACAGTGTAACTATGTGGAGATCGTGTTTTGATATTATTTTATTAATCATTTCTAAAATTATTTTTTGTTTGAAAGTATTACTTTGATTAAACGTTTTTCTGGATGTGTTGATTTTCGGGAAATTTGGAGAATTTTAGTGTTCAGATAAGTATGTTCAATTTTAAGTGTTCTAGATGCGTAGCAAATGGGGTGGCCTTCTTGCGTAAGAACGATTCCAACTGCTAAGTTACTGGCAACTGTGATGAGCTTGAATCTTTTATTGAAATCAGGATATCTTAGAATAGCCTGCCTGGTTATTATTTCTTTAAGTGCCAAACATGGCTTAGTACGCCAATTAAGGTATGCAAGAGGAAAAATCATCGGTCTTGTAGGTAAGAGCAGTCACTCGGAAAGCGAAAGGTCCCGGTTTCAAACCCCGGACGAGGCGGTTGTTTCTCCTCTTGTATTTATGATTTGATTAAAAATCGTTAAGAATAAAACTTCTTAAAATTCGTCTATTCTCCATATTTGACCGATTCTAACAAATCTGGGTTCATTCCCGCAGGGAAAAATAAAATAGGTTTATTAGGTTCTCTTATAAGGACGTACTGAATATAAGGATGTCGTCCAAGTAGTACCGCATTCATTAATCTTTGCCATTTTTATACCCTAGTTGAAAGTATACTAAGTTTGTCATTCCATTTGTTACACCTATGTAGAAATAATTATGGTAGAGCAAAATGGATTAGACACCCATGCATAAAATTAGAAGTTATTTTGAATTTTGCATCTCCGTCCGTCCGTGCGTCTGTCTGTCCTAAACATAACTAAAGAACGCGTGTACTTAGATAGATGAAATTTTGCGCAAAAAAGAAAATATAAAATCAAGTTCAAAAATGGGACAATGGGTAACCCCGTCGTAGGGTTGCCATACAAAAATTTCGTCTTTGACTATATATTTTGACACTCCCTGAGAACGCGTCAACGTAGAGAGAGGAAATTTTGTACATAGGGTTTTTATGAAAATAGTAAATACAATGTCGAAAATGGTCTAAATCAGGCAACCCTTTCTTGGTGTTACCATACAAGAATTTAGGATTTTTACATATAATGTGAAAAGCATAAGTTATTTTAATGTACCGAAAAGTTCTTCAAAATATTAAATTCTATAAAATTTATTATAATCATTTTACTCTAGAACAAAACCGTTATAGAAATATATGAGAAAGATAACTTCAAAAATCAAACTTGCACAGAAATGATATACGAGTATTTATTTATGGTATCATAGGAATTGGTGTTAGACCAATTCAAGCTTTTTCATTTGTTTTTCTTACTTCTTTCCCTAATGATCATTTGTTCCAGTACTTCTAGTATTTGATGCTTTATTTTTTTCTCGTGAATTTAAGGGTATCTATATATTTTAGAATAAACGGGGTTTTCAGTAGTAGTAATGATCTCGTGTTTAAATTCATTTGTTGAGGTTAGTTTATCGCCCACTTTGAAAAATAAATCTTCATTCCGTTTTAATAATTGGATTATTGGTCTTTCTGTTCATCATTTAATTCAACTAACTTCGATTTGTTCAAGAAACTATCCGTAATTCCCTCTAACTAATATATATTTCTCTAATGGTGAATGGATAAATATTTACTTCAAACAAAGTTCTGTTAAGTATTACTTATATCAATATTTTTTCTTTCCATGTCTATTTTGGCTTTATAAGGTACTAGACTAGGAAGTTTTGACGCATAATTGCTTCATAACTTCTACCCTTTAAGTTAATTATTTTCCATGTTACAAATTTAAGGAGTTTATACTCTTTTTGTATTGGGGTTACTATCCTTCTTGTAATTTTATTGATACCGTTGATGGTCGAATAGTAAGCAAGTTCGCTTAAAGTTTATTCTCAAACACACTGGTAACTGACCCAGTGTCAACAAAATATTTAACCTTTTGGTTACCAATCGTTATGATTATTATTGGGATTCTTGATCGCGATTTAAGTTACCAATTTCCATTGGCTCAGGTATAGGATGATTCCTAGCCTGTTCAAAATTCTGTCTATACTGGTACGAATTTTAATTTTGATTTCGATTGTGATGTTGGCCCGGATTGTTATAGATAAATAGGGTTCTGTAATTAATACTATCACTTCTTATACGAGAGTTGTTATTTTCATTGTATCTACGATTGATATTCCATGTTATTAGGTAAATTATAACTATTAGAATTAGATATGTTCCTATTTAAATTATTTCCGCTACTAATCTTTTCTATTTATTATTCGAAAAAATTTCGATCTTGTTAGTATTATAATTTCTGGAAAAGTTTATTTTATTTTTTCTACTCCGAAAATCTACAGTTATAATCTATCAAATTTATTGTACACTTCGATAATTGTTGAATTTTCACTTAAGAAATCATTCACCTTACTACTAACTATGTTTACTAAATATCTATCATTATTACAAAATATTTATCACTAGGATGATATGTGGGTTCTCTTGCCTTGTCAAACTCATATAATTCATTCAATTTAAAGTTTATATCCCTAACGTTATCGAAAAGATCTCTTAATGTCCTCAGTCTTAAAGATCTGCATTGATTCAGCAATTCTGCGTAATCCAGTCAGAGGCGGATTAAGACTTTTATCGCGCCTGGGCGATCAAAACTATTTCGCCCTTTCTCGAGCCCTCCTTTCAATTTTTTAATATAAAGATACTTGAGGAAAGAAAAAACAACTTAGGTTTTTTTATTAGGAAATTCAAGACTATATTTGTGACTAATACTGATACAAGTCTATAGATTTGAACTAAAAGTGAACATATGCAAAAATGCTTATGCAGCTTAATAATTTTTTCTTTGTTTTAATGATACGAATCTATTTATAATTTCATCTTCAGAAATAGAATTCAAAATCTCATGAGAAACGTTGATTAGTGCCAGGTCACTTATTTTCTCATCTGCAAGTGTATTTCTGATATAATCTTTAATCCTTGATATTATGAAACGTCGAGATTTCAGATTTTAAACTTTGTAGAAGTTCTCCCAAATTTAGGCTGCCATCGTGACCACTATGAATCAAAAAATATTTATACTGCACACATCCCTGAGGAAAATAATCATCCAGATCATTTTTATATATGTCTTTCAAAAATTTGTCATATGCCATTTTTCTTTTTGTTAGCTCTGTAACAAGTGCGTCTGTAATTGTACTGAAAACATTTACTCGCATATTCTCCCTTCCATCAAATTGTGCCTCATTTAATCTAGTTTCGTCGTCTTGTAGCTTTCTTTTCTTGGCCCTTTTGTGATTGATTTGATAATCCTGAAACCCAGTAATTTTTTCCCCAATTTTTTGAAAAGCATTGAAATTATTTCTCAAACTTTTTATAAATCCTAAGTGATGATTCATATAATTTTACAACTAAAATGACGTCCGTATTTATGTTTTGTAGCGTTTTACTGGTCTTATTGAAATGTATGAGAATGTGGTTCCAAAAATCTAGCAGAGCTCAAGTTTCTAAAGTTTCCATCGTTTTTATCATGCCTCTTGTTTCAGCTTGGCCATAAGGTGCTTGTGAGGATTCATTGTTACACTTTTCCAAAGCAGATTTTAAAGCTTCATAGCCGTCATACATTTACTGCATCTGCTCTTAAAATATAAATAAATACCTGTTTACTTCTTCATGATGTCTCTCAATTCCTTCAAAGTGCCTATCTTCTCTTTTCTTTGTTCTTCCATACGTTCAAGAGTCCTGTTTCTCTTCGCGTAAAGCTCCAACGCCTCTCTATGATACTCAGCTTTCTCTTCTCTCAACAGTCCCAACTCTTGCAATATGTCAGCTTTAAAATGTTTGTTTCTCCTGGAAAGAGTCGGTGATTCTTTTGCTAAAAATATTGTGAATTAAAAATAAATTCTTGCTTAAAAGAAATTGAATCTTACCACTACTACCATGTTCGGAAAAATCACGAGGTGTTGACGGCTCGAAGGAAGAATCTCTTTGCTGTTGCGGGGAAGACCTCGATTCTAGCTGTTCCATGGAATCCCTGGATGTGGGTGTCTGAGGGGAAGCTGTCCTAGCCATTAACTCTAATTTACTGAGACCGTTACCCGTGATCTTTCCTCCCATGACATGTTCCAGAAATATTACCGGTCTCTCTTCCAACAGGTTCAAACAGATTGAAATGTAGATATTTTCCTATAAAACAAAATAAACATAATTACCCTTCATGCTTTTTTGTTATGCAGTTGCGGCCTGTTTTGCTATTATGATTAATAGCGTATTTAAATTGAGCTTCTAGAGAGCGGCACTTGTTCTCAATTTGGATTTGAGAAAATTCGTACCACTTCTCTAGAAAGCATCTGTGGATGTGGATGCACATTTTACTTTTATTTTTAAATTTAATGATCTTCCTTACCTGAACTTCCTTGACCAGAGCCAGCAATAATTCTGTAGGCGCATCAAGCCATACCTGCTTTCCAAAAAAATTTTTTTTTTTATTTCTGGTTCTAATACACTATTATCTTGTCTGATATTGTCTGCAACAAGCGGTAAAACCTCATCTCTTGTACCTGAATCAATTGTAGCAATATCAGAATTATTGCTTATACTGCCTTACTTCCATAAAGTACGCAGGATCTATTTTTTTTTTTTTATTTATAAATAACAGTTTATTTCATTTATAAAAGAATTGTTTATTAGTTATCAAAATTAGAGCCAATCGTGACCGAAAATTAAATAAACTAAGCCAAATAATCATTTTACTTAGTATTTTATAGATTTTGATATGATCTGGACGAACAAACAGTGCACATCAATTTCAAATTATGCCGCCTTTTCCATTTTTCACTTGAGAATTAAAATTAAACTGACAATTCTCGTTACCCAGAGGTTTTTACATGAGTGGATTAGGGTTAAAAATTAAAGGGGAAGTGTGACGTCTACATATTTTCCCCCATTTTCTGAGTTCGGGTGCTTTTGGGTGAAAATGTTATAATGCATTCACACAAACTTGAGTACGTTAAGAGACCTATTGTCGATCAAGATTTCCTATGAGCTATCTCCGCCATCTTGAAAAAAAGGGGAAATTTGGTTTTTTTTTTGCGATAACTCGGCTCTCCGTCAGGATACGAAAATTGTCATTATATACTTTTGTGTTGCTTTTCTGACGCTGTACAATTCAGGTGGTATTAATTTTTCACCTAGCTTTATTGAGATATTGAACGAGAAATTAAAACAGTAAGAGACTGTAACTTCTTTTCTTGCTGTTTTCTTCTTTCTCGTGATACATATCGAAACAAATCTACATTATCAAACTTGTAAGGCATGTTAATAGCTACAATGTCATCTATTTTTTCTTTTTTTTTTTTTTAACAAAAATTACGACATTTAGCTTAGCACAATGTGAGGTGGCCACAAAATAAAGAATTAATAGACTATAGAGGTATTTATTAGAGTACAATATAAATAAATAAAACAATAAAATTATGAATCACAGTCATGCAATTTATTAGTAAATAATTGTCTTTGTGTTGTAGAAAATGGAAATGAATCGAGGTCCGTTTTTAATATCTATACTGTTCGTCGTTTCGACGATCCTGGTTCACAGTATTTCTGCTCGGACTACTTATCGAATTGCGGAGAGCTTTGCTATACAAAAAATTTGGTTCAAAGAGTCTTATAAACATTTTATCGAATAACTCGGCTCACTTGCATTTTTATGCCACTTTTTCCGCTATAATGACTGGACCAATGCATGAAATGTTCACAAAAGTTTCATTTACCATCATTGAATAGTAGTATAAGCCGCGTCTCTTGTTTTTTACTTTTTCTGTCATTTGAAACTCCTCTCTCTTAAGAGATACAAATAAAGCATATTTCTTTGTTTTTTAAAAATATGAATATACTACACTTTTTTGTTATTGTTGTTGTCCCTTTTTTCTTATAACAGACGGAGAGCTGGCGACCAAAACCCTTAGGTCATTTCATCTTCATTTCTATGTTATCATACTCTCTTAACATCGTTGATAACCTATTCGGAAGTATGCCTGGCATTCAGTGGCGGAGGGTGTTGCGGGATGGCTTCGAAAGCCTTAAAAAAACAGGTTAAGTTACGTGATTACATAAGGGCTGATTTTTATCGTGGCAGCAGAGAGTTTTCTTGATCAATGGTGGAAAACATTTTGGATGGTGGGAAAGTAGTGGCAGACGGCATCAAGGTCGTGGAAAAATATATATAACTTCTTTCATACCAAGATAACTCGAAAACACTTTCACTAACAGTGCTGAAGTTTTGCACACGGCCTTTTTTGAAAAAAAAAAAACAAAAAGTGATTTTAATTTCAGGCCTTATCAGGTAACTCCTTCGTAGTGTTGCCATACAAAAATTTCGTTTTTCACAATATATTAGGGCATTTTCTAAGAACGAATAGATGTATACAGCAAAAAATTGGTACGTGGTGTTTTCATACCAATTCAAAAATAGACTAAATAGGGCAACTCCTTCTTGGGGCTGCCTGAAAACGCGTGTGATAAGATAGATAGATAGACAGAATTTTGTTTATGAAATGACGTAAGTATTTTGGTCGACAGCTCTTAGTCTATAAGTGCAATATACATAGTACATCACACAATCACCTTCAGCTTTCCGGCTTAAGATCTGATCTTCATATTCTTAATAGAACTGACTTTTGTGGCAAACAAAGAACACCCAGTAGTTTGTATGTAAGAATCTAATCTAAAGTGCACGCTATATTGTGATCAATTACCGTATATTTTAATTTGAGTAGTAATAAATAAAGTATTATGTACGCAAGTACCTATAATGAAAGCACCTCCAATTTTATTAAAACGTACTTTACTCTTTAATTCATTATTTCTTTAATAAACACTTGATGCTTATGGTAAATATGATGTAAAAAAGTCGTACAATGTGGATGAACGAGTGTAGCGGCTTTACGGAATGTTAAAAGCGTAGCTAGTAAACCTTGAGTGCAGTTTATTGAAGAGCGGAGTTTTGTGAAATATGGCTATTAATTTTCGGATAGTGGAAGAAACTTTGAAGTATATTTGACCTTTTGTTATGTGTGGTTGTAATATGCTAAAATTTCGATCGGAAAATAAAGTGAGAACTAAGTCATTTTATTAAAATCGTATGCTGTCCCAAGTAGAAAGTGCTTCTACAACTCATTTTTAATGCTTATATATTAATAAATATTATTCGTGGATTGTGTAGAGAAAATCCCTCGAAACATTAGATTCGGTACTAAGTAAATCTCATAGTAAACGAAACAGATTAAATAGAGCCGGAAAAATCATTATTTCTTTAAAGTAAAATAATGGCAGTTTTTTTTTTTCTAAATCAGTAGAAAGCTATTAATTTTCTTCATTAGATTGGGTGACTTAAATATAATCGAAAAAAAGCTAAAGGTCTACAAATTCTTGTTTTTTGCTGCAAGTAATTTAGATACTCATAATTGAATAATTTCCTGATTATGGATAAACTTTATATTGATTTCCTTAAAATTAATTGTAATTTATCTTAAAACCGATGAGTTGCAGCACCAAGCATAAATACTACAAAACTGATTACTTATCAAACTCATTAGAGAAGTGTTTTCCATAAAATTTACATTCTCTTAATAGAAACAAGTAACAAAGCTAGAGTTGGTATAAAACCATTTCTTATGATAACCTAATTTCGTATGCTCACCAATCAGCAAGTTTGATCGTTGAAGTGGTCTTTCGCACAGTAAAAAAACAAAATGATTATAAACAATTTTATAGGATTTCATATTCTGAAGAATTTTTGGTACAAAAAGAATTATTAGGACTGATCGATTTCACAGTATACGTAAAAATTCTAAATTTTTATAAGAACCCTATGTGCAAAATTTTAGCTCTCTACGTTGATACACTCTCTGGGAGTGCCCAAATATATGTATAGTGAAAAACGAAATGTTTGTATGACAACCCTACGAAGGAGTTGCCCGATTCAGCTCATTTTCGAACTTAAATTTACTTTTTTGGCAAAAGTGCAGCCTCCTAAGTGGCCGCGCTCTCGAGTTATTGTGCGGACGGACGGACAGACGAAGGAAAAACAGACGGACGGACGAACAGACGGACGGACGGACATGCAAAAATAAAAAAAAAAATTAATATTATGCGTGGGTGTCTAATCCATTTTGTTCTATGTATATCACATGGAATGACAGACTTAGTATACCGTATCGTATGATTTCATACGGGGTATAAAAAATATAAAACATGGCACAATTATGTATACCCAACATTATAGGGCAAAGACAAGTCTGGATGATATCATATCTATTGGGGCACAGTCCCGCAGTATAAACTCTATTAAATTATATTATTAAAGAGCAATAAAGCTCTGCAAATTGCATTGCACAAAGTTGTGAAACGCTGGCCGACAACGTAAACTATTTCCAAGTTTCTTTCAGCACTTAAATCGGGTTAACAACTTCATGAACGTATTCCGCCAACGTTCTTTATTATAATAAATTCAATTTTGGGCCATCAATAAAACTTTCTTGCAAATAAGGAAAGTTCTCCTTTCAAGAAAAATTTTTTCTCTGAATTTTTTAAATTGTGTACCTTATTTGCGTATTTAGCTGGAGTCTAATAAAATCCAGAGAATGTAAACTGCTTCCCAAAATGAAGGAAACTTTTACGAGTTCAGAGATGACTTGATACTATTTCGTAATTGGATTTTTGTGTTGCCATCGTAGTCGTTAGACACAGGGTTCGCGGTGATCGGTGTTGCATTCGTTGCATTCCATATTCATCCTAAAACGTTGTAAAAGTTAACGACAAAGTTTGTACAGATCGTGACTCGGGTGGACGCTGTAAATGAATGTGATGACAGGAAAAAGTATAAAAATGAAATGAGTATGGCAAAAGTTTTCCTTTGTTATGAAGTAAATTTAAAGCACACTAATATTAAACTTTCTAAGGAATAGCTTTGATTTCCATACTTCAATACTAGATGTTTGGTATTTGAGATTTTTTGGTGCCATTTTCCGTCGGAGTGAATTTTTCACTTTTCTTGTAGTAATTCCTTAAGCACTGTTCATGGGACAAAACAAAATTAGCCTAACAGTAAAGCAATACAAGCCGTTGTAAACACTATTTAATGAACGCCGAAGGGTGAGGTGGGAGGGGGGGGGGGGAAATATAACTTCTATCTCTTCGAAAAAATGACAAATTTATATAACATTATTTAGCACAGATATAGCTGAAAGTCGCCTGGGCTAGGTCACTCATTAAGTTGAGAAAAAGCTTCACGTCCGGTCAACTTTTTAATGCATTTTCATCTCACCGAGGAAATGGTAAATATATATAGCACTTTGTAGTGCTTGGAGAGTGCTACTCGGAAAAAATATAGGTTTATAGGAAACCTCCACAGCCAACCGCAGCAGACTTTGGTTTTGACAATGTACAATGTTTGTCATTCAATTTATAACAAATAGAAATAATGATGGTAGAACAATATAGATTGGAGTCCTACACACGATATTAAAAGTTATTTTAATTTTTACATATCCGTCCGTCACGATAATTCGAGAATGAAGGTACATAAAGAGCTCAAATTGTGCACACTGGCCTTTAAAGAAAAATAAATTTAAGTTCGAAATTGGGACCAATCGAATAACTCTTTCGTCGGGTTGCCATACACAAATTTCGTTTTTCACTATATGTTTGGACAATGCCCGAGAACGTGTTGGTGTAGAGAGCAGAAATCTTCTAAATGCTGTTTTCATGAAACCAGTAAATAAAATTTCTTGCAATAATACACCGGGCAACCCCTTATTTGTGTTGCTATAAATAAAATTGGTATTTCACGATATATTTGGACACTGTCTAAGTACGCGTCGCCGTGGTGAGCTGAAATTTCGTACGCGGGATTTTCATAAACATTGTAATAATAAGTTCAAAAATGGACTAATTCGGGTAAACTTTTCTTAGTATTACCATACAAAAAAATTTTACGTTTTTATTGTACTGAAAAGTTCTTCAGAATATGGAATCCTACGAAATTGGTAAAGACCATTTTTAACACTTCAAAAATGAAACTTAGACAGATGGGTGACCATAACACACTACATACGGACATTCAACGAGGGTATCTTAGGTGGCTTAGACTTTCATTTTTTATGTATTTTCATCTCACCGAATAAATGGAAAAAAAGAATGCGAATTTCTAGCTCTCGGTGAATACTAGTCGGAAATAATATGTCGCCTTATGAGAAATCCCCACAACCCCCCGCAGCCTAATTTAAAAAGAAAATGTTCCTTAATTCATTTATCAATTACCTAAATGGAAATTTTTGAGATGGCATTAAATATGAAAGGTTACAACTTCCTCAAACGAAATTATATTATCAGTTTTTCTTTATTAATTTAAATACGAAAATTACTTATCAATAATACTATATAATTTAGTTTTAATTACATTTCCCTATAATGAAACATAATAGTAAGATACATGATTCTAAGTGCATATAAATGCTTATCTAACCTACGACAAGCATCACCCTAATCATTCGTCGGAGCCTTTGTTGGCTTCTAAGTTATCCTCGTCATCATTGTCAATCATAATATCTTCGATGATAACTGGGATTGAATCTCAGAAGAAAGCGGCTGAAGCATGCCGTCGTTTAAGATCCAACCACACTGCTCTGCATCTAATTTAGCAGAACTATTATATGTTGAATTTTCGAACATCGACGTAACGTGTACAGGGTTTTCCCACAGGTGGTTCATATAGCAAGAGGTGATAGTACTTACCTAGACAAATAAAAAATTGTATGGCAGGCGACCCATATCAACCATTTCGGAGTTACAGGGTGATTAAGAAAATATGCCAGAGTTTCACAAAACAACGTGTATTTTACAATGTACATAGTGTAGGGTAATCGTCCAGCTCATGTATGCAGAACTTCATGGCGCGTTTGAAGCGACTCCTCAGCCAGCCTTTTACTCATCTCTTCTTAGGTGTTATGGTGGCCTAAAGTAAAAATTACGGATTTTTTTACCTTTGTTTTTCTTTTTTAGTTTGACCTCTCTTTCTTAAGAAAAGGTGGTTAACATAAACTATTTTTCTTTTTAACTGTAAACTGGGGCTCCCCACTTTAATTAAATTTATTAAACCTACATATGTCCTATCTGAGGCCATTAAAGATTTAACGGTGTACTTTTTAAGATACAGAGTGTTTTGTAAAATCCTAGCATATTTTCTTAATCAAGGTGTAACTACGAAATGGTTATTATGGACCCCCACTCTGATTTATAATTTTTTTTTTTTGGCTAGGCGAGTAGTACTATCACCTTCTGCGCTATGGACCACCAGTAGTTGTTCTATGCGAATTCTGGCTCACTTTCCCATACAAAAAGTGGCAACTATTTTCCAACTTTTGTTGGGAGTTCTGGATCCCTGTGGGTTCTGGGGAGCGGGGTTCTGATGCTGCTTTTGTACTGAAGTACTGACGTTTACTTTTAGGAGGATACTGATGCCAACAACAATAACCAATGTAGGTAGGTATGTTGACTTGGATAAGTACGTCTTCAGGTATAATGACAGCCTATAATCAAATTCACAGAGAGGAATAGTGTAAACAAAATTCGACAGAGCCGAGTAATGTAAACAAAATGGAATAATGTAAACTAAATTAGGACTAATTAAGATTAGTAATAATTCCTAGGATATTTTTTTCATGCCAGTACTAGGGGGTTAAATTTTCATCAGAAGTCCTCTATGGTTCGAGATATTAGCGATCTTACTCAGTTGTAATTAATATTAGTAGTTGAAAAAAAAACAACAACAACTATAACCTAAGTTGTGGATTAAAGATTTGATAATATTAATCTGAAGGCGCCTTTATAAACAAGATTAATCCATGTGATCATAAAAATAGATCAGGCGAAGCTGGTTGGGGTGAATGTAGGTAGATATGTTGACTTTGCCTAATTTTTCTCTTCCGGTGTAATACTTCTAATTTGGTACCTTGCGTAGATAAACTCGCACATTCCAGTAGAGTAAACAAATTTGGACAGCCGAGTAATGTAAACAAATACACACAGAGCCGAGTAATGTAAACAAAATCGCAGTCGAATAATGTAAACAAAATTCGCATAGAGCCGAGTAAAGTAATAAAATTTATGAAAGATTCTCAATTTTTTTAGCTGAAAAAAAAACAACAACTGTCGATTAAAAAGCCAAGAGTGACCATGATATCTAAAAATAGATCGCGGCTACTTGTAAGAAACATGAAGTAGAGGAAATTAAAGCCTCGGTGGCCAGGGGGCTGGTAATTTGATATCGCCTCTTCGCATGGCCAAGTAAAATTAACAATGTTCTTTTGTATCAGGAGTGTGTATTGAAAAGCCGCAAGTTTTATAAAAATTGTTTTTTATTAATATTTATTCGCATCAATTTCACTATGTTTAAATCTTAAACTATAAACTTTTTCTGTGTGCTTCATATCCAAAATTGACAACAATATATCTGAAGTTCTATTAATCCTATCTTTGAAGAGAAAGCGATCCAGAGCATATGTCTCCCATGGTCCATTCATCTCGAGTTTTTGGGATACGAGATCCGTTTGGGGATACGAGATCACTTTGGGGATACGAGATCACTTTCAGCACTCTACAGCATAGGGAAATAGCACCGGTTTTCGATTTTGTTTCTGGAGTTCACTTATTATTCATCTCGGAGATCGTATTCGTGAACGGGTGGGAAGCTTCATTGGTGGAGGTTGCTGGTTAAGTTTGATCTGGTTTTGTAGGCTACAATTTGACCTTGAATTGCCCCTCCTGTGTCTGGGTACTGGAGGTTGGCTGAGAGCTTCAGTAGCAATAACTGATACTATGACTAGGACTACCTTATGAGTGTTGGACTGGGCTACATTACCTGCACTAAGGCTTGCGTAGAATGTGTGTGCGGCTTTAATGTGTATATTAAGTAATAATGTGAAATAAGCTAAGCGAATTTACATCGGGGCTGTATACTTATCAGCTGGAGTTTGGTGTTATTTGTTTACTTTAGTAGCAGTGCCAGTGGGCTCGGCTACCAGGTGGCTGAATAAACGTTACCTAAGGCGTGGATGGATGTGTGCAGGTTTGTATTTATATGGATAAGTTATGTTGTGAAATTCCCTCAGTGAATTAGTGTAATTAGTATTAATAATAATTCAAGTTAACCCTAGAATATTTTTGCTCATGCCAATAAATTCCAGAAGATGTCAGTGGGAGTCTTACTTCTAGGAGTGGACAAAATTTGCATCAGAAATCGTCCACGGGCTATGGTTTTCGAGATATTAGCGATCTTACCTTTCCAGGTATAATTAATATTAGTTCTTATTCAATTTAACACTAGGATATTTTTTGTTCATGTCAATAGTTTTAGTACTATGGCCTTCTCAGGTGTAATTAATATTAGTAGTTGAAAAACAAAACAAAAAACAACAACTATAACCTAAGTTGTGGCACAGTATACATACAATAGACCAGCTTAGAACAAACTACTGAAAAGTGAATTTTAAAATTTTAATTTAAAAAAAAAAACCTCAAAATTTCTCCCATAAGAGGGAACTATTAAGTATGATACGGAAGTAATGGGCGAACGGTATAGCCAGTTGCACAATCTACGGGAAGAAATATTAGTTTAATGTAAGTACACATTTCGACAATCTACTTATAAATGTATTGTTCCATAAACTGAACATCTGTTTGACTGCAAAGTGGTGTACGTTCATAAAGATGCCATGGACAGTGTAACATATGCAAAATGGCTGTAATAATGTTTGTGACAATTTGAGAGTAGAACCAAGCCGAATGGCATGGGAAGTGGAACAAATTGTTATTAGCTTATTTGCTTGTCATTTTGCCCTTTTTCCTCTAGTATAAATTTGTGCATGTCTTAAGTTCTCTTTGTTCCACTTTAGATTTAGATAGGAGTCTTTGTATTAAAAATTGGCTAGTGTGTTAGGCAAAAATGTTGAAAGAGAAAGTATAGTCACATTATAGAAGCATGCTATTCATGTGACAGTTTTGACAGAGCTGTTCTACTGTATGGATATACTGTGGTTGTGGATTAAAGATTTGATGATATTAATCTGTAGGTGCCTTTTATAAACATGGTTGCACCATGTAATCATATATCTAAAAATAGATCAGGCGAAGATGGTTGGGGTGAATGTAGGTAGATATGTTGACTTAGATAAGTAATGGAAATTAGTAAATGCTTAACTTTATTTTTCAGGTGAAATGCTTCTAATTTTATTCCTTGCATAAACAAATTCGCATAGTCCAGTAAAGTAAACAAATTCGCAGTTGAATAATGTAAACAAATTCGCACAGCAACCGAGTAAAGTAAACAAATTGAGCGATTTATGTAAGATTCCCAATTTCTTTAATTGAAAACAACAACAACTGATATTAGTCTGTAGGATATGATGTCTTAGATGAGTAGTGGAACTTATAATTGAAAATTACTTTTGCTGAAAAAAAAGACAACAACATCTATAACGTAAGTTGTGGATTAAAAATCTTTTATAAACAAGAGTGATCATGCTAAGATATTCGATATCTAAAAATAGAACACGGTTGCTTGAGATGTTAAGAAACATGTAGTAATGGAAATTAAAGCCTTATGAGAAAATTTTCGATGTAGGTGTGTATGTATTGTAAAGTCTTAGGTTTTAAGAAAAATTGTTTTTTTATTTTCAATAAAATTTCTTTTTGGGTGGGTTAAATTTATAACTTTGATAACCTATGATACCAATGCGGGGTGATACTAATACATATAGTATGATATGATTTGGTCTTTAAATTTTTGGTTCTGTTTTTAAATTAAATTTAAATTTGTTAATTCTCATTTTGATCTGAATTTTTTCTTTTAATTTTAATCATGATTTGGTTCGTTAATTTTCAATTTGTTTTTAATTTTGATTTGTTGATTTTAATTTGATGTTAATTTTAAGTTCTTATTTTAATTTTGATTTCAATTTTATTTTTAATGTTAATTTTGATTCTAGTTCTAATTAATTTTTTAATTTTTTATTATATATTATTTTTATTATTATTTTGGTTTTGATGTTAATGTTAGTCTTTGAATTTTTATTTGCCCATCTGTTCAATAGATACTAATTTAAAAGATTGTCAATCTTGTAGTATCGTTTACCAGAAAATATATATTATTATTATTGATATGTTGACTTAGATGAGTAGTGAAAGCTGTATGTGTACAGTAAAATACTTCTCATCAAATTTTTGGTGATAAGGTTTAATGGCATGAACAGTGCTGCCACACGATTTGTGCAGCAACATCTGAAAAAATTACATATTTTGATTAAGGAAGCTTCATGCTATATATATATCAAAAGTGATATCAACAGATTACATAAGGAATGTAGCTTCACTTCATCTACAAACAACAAATAATCACTATCGCTATCACTATTAAGCGACGTGAGCTGCAGAAAATATATTAAGTCTAGTCTATGTAGTCTAAATATATGTATTGTAAATAAAAATTGTATAATGGTTATAATACCATTTATTGAAATATTTTGTTTTAATTTATTTAGCTTAAGTCTAAAGTATTTTTTCTTTAGTTCAGGGAAGCCAAGATTTCATAGATATAGACTGATCCTTATAATTAATATTCCTTATGCCTTTAGACCAATGTGGCTTTAGAAGGTTCGTTGTTCACCATTTTCACAAAAAACATCTCTCCGTCTTTACTTTTTGCGATCTTTGTTGGAATATCCTGATTTTTCGACCTGTTGGTAGGGACTGTCGACTCGGGTTAGGATGAAAAGCTTTCTTCTTTATTTTTGCAAAGCATCGATTTTATAGATGTAGACTGCGCCTTATATGAATATTCTTTTTGCCTTTTGCCCGTAGGCTTTAGAAGGTTTGTAGTATCCTTTGAACTCATGCTGAAATTATTGCGTAATTAGCTTGCCAAGAAACAGTAGTCTGTTTGGGTAAAGATTAAAATGTCAACTAAAAACAAGTTATGAATCTATTATTTATATATATTTGCAACATAGTCTTCGAAGCAGCACTTTAACTTGACCTCTGACGTCACCTTTAACCATTGAAACCGAAAGTTGTATGGGAGATTAATTATCTGTGAGTAAACAGTAAAGAAGAAGATTTCTGGTAAGAGTATGTTCCATACATAACCTTACAGGTGGAAGAAAAGTTTTGTAAGAATCTGGTAATTGCATTTCCTTGTAAACTTATATAAATTCATATGTGCACAAACCGAGCTATATCTTTTTGTTCTAGATGAAAACACATTCTGTAAGATCGGAAAGCAAAATGAAAGACTATAAAAATTTTGTGGCAGTATGTTCTATACAAAATCTAATAACCACAAGAAAATTTTATAAGAATCTGGTAACATGTTCAGGTCACAATTTAAAAAAGCAGTCCATATACTGGAGAGAACAAATTGTTCTGTCGACTAAAGCTAACTATTTGTACTGTTCGCTTCATTTTTAAAATTGTATAAGAATCTGGTAACAGTATGTTCCATACAAAATCTATCAGACAGAAGAAAATTTTATTATAATCTGGTAACAGTATGATCCAAACAAATTCGAAGATTTTATGCATTTCCTGATGAGTAAGCCTTTTATAAATCCACATGTTCTATATAAAAAAAAATTGGGATGTAAATATCTGTTAAAAAAATTAGTTAGGGTATATAGTGATTATGAAAAACATTCATGTCTCCAAAAGGAAGCCGAGAAGCATTTTCTAAAATCTGTTCTAGGAGAAAGCATATCCTAAAACATCTAAAAATAGATAATGATAAGCAAAATTTTATAAGAATTTGGTAACAGTATATTCTATCCAAAATCTACTAGGTAGCAGGCAATTTTATAAGAATCTGGTATTTTCTATAGAAAATCTAAAAGTGGAAAGTAAATTGCACGAGAATTTGATTAGTGGTTAGTGTATTCCCGAATGTTGAACTGTTAAAATGGATATTGAGGAAATTTTAAGAGAATATAATAACATCTTACTCTATGAGCCTAAGAAACAGATTCAAGAATGCTATAACTTTTCAAAATTATTTAAAAATATTGAAAAAGCCGAGTCAAAATTTGGTGTGCACTATATAAGCTGCCCTTGGTCAAGGGATGTTTCAACGGATGGGCCAGATATATGTGAATGTTCTGGTATTGCTAGATGCCCAAAACGAGTTGTGAAGCTAAATAACTTGTACCAAACATTAACACAAAGCAATTGCGAGGCATACCTTAAAAAGTGCGATTTAACGTAGCACTAGAAATTCTCATTTTGTATTCTTGGAGAGATCATAAAGGATCATGGAAACTTACCTGTAGACAGATGTTGATTTCAACGATAGATTCATCGAACAGAGATATTTTGATTACATCTAACATAAAGATTACAATAGACCAGAATTGCATTTGACATTTTCTAAATTCGGAAACGAAGTAGATCTTAATGAAGAAGATTATACATTATTAGAAAATTTCATCTGTAGTATATACCGGACAAAAGCTGTAATGGTTGACGAAGCCCGATATGAAATTTTTTACAATTCCTGCAAGCTTACATCAGAAAGAGTTTTTAGAAATATCCGAAGTAAATGATATTTTTTGCAAAAGGTTCATGAGATTCACTGCTACATTCACACTAATATTTCTTGTCATCATACCTATACCGTCTCACAAGCACAATCTCTACTTTACCTTCCTACATATAGTGAATTCTCTGTGAACCTTTCAAAATGTAAGGAAACTGCTTACAATTTTGTTTGTTATGGGTTTCGAAGGAAGTCTTCTACCCTCCAACAAAGCAATATTCAGAAGCAATTATATATGTTGTACATGGAAGAAAGCGGTGAAAAATGAAGAGATTAAATTATCTCCAACAGAAAGTGGTTGGGTGTTAGCAGAAATTAAATTGAAAATTAAATGGTTCAAGGGAAATGCCACACCGGAAAGACTGCAAGATATCCTTAAAGTTGATGTAAATGAAGAAAACGAAAACGATGTGCTCACTTGTGATTCATCAAATGACAGTGAATCTAAAAGTGATACTTGAATTTAAAGTATAAATTAAAAAAAAACAAAACGATTTCTAAAAGTAAAACACGAATGCTGGAAATTGTAAGATTTGTTTGATATTTGTCAGTACTTCAACTTCGTCTGGCAAAGGGTTAGCCGCGCGCAAACCGTCTTGAACCTATGTACACATTTGTGCTCAGGGAATATCTCTCTGTTTTTTAAGACATGCATTAAGTGGTCATAATATGTATTTCAATTTTGAAAAAAAGGGTGTTTTCAACATACAATTACTCGTCTAGGCCGCGGAGATTTCCTGCCAGACGATTTCTTTTGACATTGCCTTATCTTTAACTTAATAAGTATACATAAATTTTTTGGTTATATTTCACACCAAAAATTTACTGCGGGCTCTTTAACACTTGAAAACGCATGGAAAAGCAATCAGGGATTTGTGCTTGCCTATTGGATTATATGCAAAAATGAATCTATTAACGTTTAACTCATTTAAACTGTCTCCATAATGACTTAATATGAAATTCAGTAATTTCACAGAAATGAAGAGGTGGCAAAATATTAACGAAAGTTATTTTATTTTGAATGAGATTGACAGTTCCCCACATGTGAACAAAAATCATGGCAGAGTTAAGTAATTCAATTAAATTCTATAAAGAAAATTTACGAATATTTTCTGTAGTTGCAAAACATTTGCAGAAGATTCTTTGTTTAAAGTGATTAAAGAGAAAAACTGCAAAAAAAGGTAGATTTCACGACAAGCTTATGGCTGTCATTGCTGATTTTATTGGAAAATCGTCTCACTTTCCAATAAATTCAGCTCTTTTTTTTAATGACAGTAGGTGGCACTTTTATTTAAATTTCACTACATGGAGTAAAATTGATTTGATTTGAAAATGAAGCGAAATATTGCAAATGACTGCTAGATGAACTTTATTTATGTAACACATTGCACATGTGACTCCATTTAATTAAAAGTTAAGTCATTATGGAGACCGTCTGTATAGCCTATATGGTTTTTTCGATTTCAGATTTTGTAATAATGTCAGTGCACTTTATTTAAAGCATCAATTATAGAGTGGAGGATCTAAATCCAAATTTAGAGGTTAAATCTCATTACATTAAATTTGAATATATCTGCTCTGTCGCCAAAGAGGCTTCGAAATATTTTGCATTTCTTAAAGGGTAACCTTGCGCACCCCTACAAATCCTATATCAAACATAGAATGGAATACAATTCTCAAATCTGGGCCGCGGCTGGTCGTACAGCCTAAGGTACATTGGATATTTTTCAAAACAGAGTATTCAAGCTCACTGGAGATTTAACAATAACTTGAAATATCGACTTTCATAAGCACTGCAGCAATATTGGATGGCTTCCGCTCGTTTATCGCTACATGCATGGTCAATGTTCCGATGAAATATCTAATAATGTATAATACTTTTTAGAATGATTCCTTTATGCAATACTCGTGCTGTAAACCGGACACATCCTTTTACCCTTAAAATTACTTTCGGCCATACTATAAAAATCCACGATGCTTTTTTATCCCGAACCCTTCCCTTTTTCCTTCCTGCCCAGCTGTACTTTGCATCAAGGCGTATTCGCTGAGCTTGGCTTAATAATATATGTATTAAAAAAAAAAAAAACACAAAAAAACAAGGAATCTTTCTATAATTTTTCCAAAATTTGAGAGAAATCGTGCAAAACTTATCCACCACTTGAGTTAACTTCCAGATTTTTGGAAAATGGGAATTATTTATACAGTTACTAAAAAAATTTTACTGAGACATTATATAATTCAGATAACAATCTTTTTGCTTGTCGAATTTAGGATCAAGTTATAAATATCGTAAATATGTCCCAAATTATGCTAAAATTCTTTTGCTGTTTCCACTTATCTATTATTTCTATTAAACTATTAGCTTCATTAATTTTTCTTAACTTACCTAAAGAGTTTCCTCTAACTTTCGATATTTGATTGATTTCGTTATTATTTAAATTTGTCAAATTTTTATCGATATATATCAAAGTGTTCCAATAGTGCTTCGAATCTCAGTTCAGTCTAGAACATTTTACCCATAGAGAATTTAATCAATATGAAATTGACAAAGATTACTTCCAGGTCTGCAGCTGTTTTTTGAAGAAGTTTCTCTTTCAAAAGATCTTTGTCTTTCACAGAGTTCTTATTATTTATTTATTATTTATTATTATTATTTATGATCACAAAAAAAAATTACGTTGAGAAATCGTCCTGTTAAGATCTTACATTATTATATTGTATTATATGATATATACTTATATATTACATATTATATATATCAAGAATCCGAAAAGCAGGCAAAAATATTTTCAAACAGACTCAAGATACTGAAGAACTGCTCACAGTATGCACCGACCTTAAGTCCAATTTTGTTACCTTTTCCAGTGATCTGAGACAATTGCTAGATGATATTCAACTGACATATCTTACTTTACTATAACGTAGCTATATCACAATTAATAAACTTTCTACTTTGGACGGTGGCATAACTATGCAACAATCGATATTTGATATTTTAGTTACTGCTGCAGAAGTCAGCGTTTCACCAATTGAAAAAAGGAAGGTACGGGTTGTCTAAGTTCACTGTATCAAATGATAGCGGTATTAAATGCCGTGAATTTAAAATGGAAAATATTTCAAAGATTATTGTCCAGATTTTTCATAAGTCGATGAAGCATTGCGAAAAGTGCTACATAGATGATTATTAGCAGTATTCTCATGGGACTGAACTTGTGTATCTCGATCCTGTGTCTGTTTCTGTAGATATCAAGAAATTGTTATTGGGCAACATTATATCCCGGTCAATTTGAATTCAACGACAGAACTACTGCCAACCTTAATCACGTCGGCAGTTGACCCTGGTGCAAATAAATCAGCCGTAGCATACTCCTTCGAAGTGTGTAAGGCTAACCTTTGAAAATTTCACATCACACAATACAGTTGTCTAGCTAGAATAATAATACATTAAAGATGCTCTTAGATTACCAGTTAATAATTCAAGAGTCGTTGTCGCTGTAGTTAGAAAAATGTTTAGGGAATGTGAACAGAAAAATAAATTACAGAGGAAGATTTTCAAATTGGAAAAGGAGAAAATGACAAAAAAAGATGCTTAAAGCTCTCAAACGAATTCCCTGACTCTGCACTTCTCACCTTATTAGCAAAAACTAATACCCATGGAGCGCACCGTTGTATAACCAATTGATTAAATAAGTAAATCAATTAGTTGCACAATTTCAGCACTTAGGGCAAAGTAAATGTATTGGTTGCACTATATAGTACAAAAACAACAAGCCTTTGAACTATATCAGTACTCGGTACAAAAAAAGTTCCCACGGATATTTCTCGCTTAAAATGCTAACACCACGAAAAACCCAGACGCTTCTACTCATGTTACTTGAGAGTACGTGATAACAATGTGCTAGTATTGCATTTTTAACCAAGGCGACTGTGTGTACAAATTAAATTAAATGAATTTTTTGGCGGGCCAGTTAGTAGATTTTTTTGTCGCATTCTTAGATTATGTTGACTCACTTTGAATCTGTTTACTTTTATGAATATCTCGAGTTGTTATTGATAGAGTTTTTCAGTAAATTGTCAACTAGACTGTGCACGAAGCAATTCGCGTATTCTACAAAAGTATAAGGACATATAAAACGTCCCTTTAAGAATAAAAAGGTTTTTTTATATTAAATGTTAAAGTAATTAACAGTAACAAAAGAAGACAATAAAACGAAATTATACGAAAGAGTAAACAACAGATTAAACTACATAATTTTGTCATTTTAAGGGAGAAATTACCCGTGGGTATTTTTTTTCTTGGTTCCGAGTACTGATATACCTAGTGCAAAAAATTTGTTCGTTTTGTACTATATAGTACAAACAATTGATTTACTTTGCATTAAGTATTGATGTGGTGCAACCAATTGACTTTCTTATTCATAAATTTAATTCTTTTATTTTTGATTGGAGAACAAATGGAAAATCTTAAATTTTGTGACAGTTCAGTTACAGTTCAAAGTAAGCAAAAACCATTGAAGTAATACTTTCTTTTTGAATTGATAGTATTGCCAAGTACGAAATGTGAACTCCGTAACAGTTATCACATAGGATATATATCATTTTCACTTAAAACATCCGGTTTGTGAAGAAAACCGTAATTTATAAATATTTACTTTTTAAATTTTTCAAATCTCCGGAAGGATATGTAGAAGTTTTCGCAAAAAAAAAAAATAAAACAAAACAGAACTAATTAAGTATTATAACAAACTTTTTAGTAGCTTTTCATAGCTGGGGCTCCTGCCTGAGTACTATGGGCATACTGTTGTGCAGCATGAGTTAACAATATATTGACAGATCTCTTTCTGCCACTAACGTCATTCGCCTTCTATTTCAGTACAGCTCAGCGCGGATTGATTACGTAGGATTTTAAGCATTTATTAGAATTCTCGATTGTTCCAGAGCATTTCACTAACGAAAACCAGACAGCCCCTTGCATATTAATCTGGACATCTTTAACTCAAATACCCTCCAGATAAACTTGTAATACATACAATATTACCAAATACAAATGAGTTCAAATCGTTTTACCATAGGTAAAATTAAGGAAATTAATTTCATGAGGGAAGTACCTAAATTAGGATTTAACCGAACTCAAAAGAATTACTTTACTTACTTTATCCATAATAATCGCCGAATACGACTGTTCAAGAAAATGGCAATGAGTTCACGCAAAACGTTTTAGTATTCAATTTCGAACGGTTGCAAAATGCTTCTGATATCTGGCGGAAGTAATCTTAATTTGCACATCAAAATTCCAGATGTCTACATGAAGACGCCATGAGGGTGGAATCAAGTATGAGACCATAGGCTCACAGCCGAGCGATTGTCGTCAATTTTAATAGGATTTCATAAATTAAACACGACTCGCGGGTCCATGCTTAAAGGTCTCCCTGGGCTAGAGTCACAAAAGAAGCACAGAGGCCCCACTCGAGTATAAGATTCATTTCCAGTGGGAGGCGCCGTCCATTAATTTTCTTGAAAAATTCTCTACCATTTTTATCTCCATCATTGCCAACAAGGATCATTAATTCTGAAGTGCTTTACAGTACTCTTAACTACAACATTTGTAATGTCTTTTTCTTCTACATTTATGTATATCCGCAAAAAGCGATTAGGGGCGTTTGTTCGGTGTCTTCTCTCCCTGTATGTTGGGTTTCATTTCGATACCATGGTCCAGGACCATGGATGATGCCAGTGCTTTTTACCCCATGTTTGTATACCATTTCCGTTGAAAAAAAAAACTCCATTTATCACGCTGTGGAAACAACGCCGAGAAAAATGTGTCAAGCGAACTCTCTCATTCAGCTCGCAATTTCTATATAAAATTTGCTCAGGACGAAATGTTCCTTTGGGATTCACCAAAATCAAATAAAAATCTGCCTGATATAAGTAAAGCAGCTTAGGTTTCCACTGAAGAGGCATGGACATTGATGCGATGGGATTTATTGATGATTGCGTGTTGATATAAGAGAGATACAATTCCCGTCGAATTTTTGCGTTCTTAAAAAGCCATAATATAAAAAAACCGCCAGTTTAAATTGTAATTCTGAAGCGTATTAAAGCAATATTTTATAATATATCTGAGGGCTGAGGTTTAAAGTACAGGAAAGAGAAGCAGAATATCTGAACTTAAAGAAAATCAATACATACACGGGCAAATATTATCAAAATGTGAATGCTCTAAGCTTTATAGTTAATTATTATTTAACAATCGTGAATATTTCACATTAATTAGCTTTTCATAGTTGTCACCAACACTGAATTCGTGGTTGATATTAATAATGAACATTCATTTAAGGTTACTTGAATCCAAAATTGCCTTAGTAATGGCTCAAGTACCACAACAATTCTGATAAAATACAAAAAAAAAAAGGATCATTATATGGCATTGACATTTAAATTGCTCTTAATTACGCTTTTTGTGAGTATATTTCCCTTTTTAAATACTTAAGGTAGCACTAAGAAGGCATCAAAAGATCGCTTAATTTAATTAACTTTCCGTGTGTTTTTTTTTCAATTGTCCATTCTTATACCCTAGATGAAATCATAGGGTATACTAAGTTTGCCATCAGCACAATGGGCTGCTCTGGCCTCCGTGCATGGAATATATCGTCCCACTGCCTAAAAAAATTTGCTAGAGCAAAATAAATTGGACACCCACGCATAATATTAAAAGTTATTTTGATTTTTGCATATCCGTCTATCCATCCTTCCAACTGTCCATCTGTCTGTTTGTTTGTCCGTCTGTCCGTCTGCCTGTCTGTCTGTCTGTTCGTCAACACCATAACTCGAGAAGGCGTTCACTTAGAAAGCTGAAAATTTACACACAGGCTTTTAAATAAAACGAAGTAAATTTAATTTTGAAAATCAGACAAATCTTGCAACTCCTTCGTAGGGTTGTCATACAAAAATGTTGTTGTTCACTATATATTTGGACACTGTCTGAAAACGCGTCGATGTAGAGAGCTGAAATTTGGTACATGGTATTTTCATAGCAATAATAAATCAAAAGTCAAAAATGGACGAAACCTTACAACCTTTTGCTGGTGTTGCCATATAAAAATATGGGTTTTTTACGTATACTGTAAAAAAGCCTAACAAAATGGGTTATAGTAATTTTTATTGTCCAACAACTGTTCTAAAAATGTGTGCGAAAAAGCACTTCGAAAATCAAACTTGCAAGATGACTGGCCATACGAAATTACATACGAGTATTCGCTTAGGGTATCATAAGAATTGGTCTGAGATCAATTCTAACTGTTTTACTTGTTCTCTCCTAGAATTATTTCAGTGCGTTACAAAGGGAATGGCAAACTTAGTATACCCCCACTGACTTATAAAAATTGACTAAGCGATTTGATATGTGGCACATATTATGTGTTTCTGTATATCGGGGTTTCACCACCAAGTAAAATGTGACGCAGTAAAGCCCACTACTAAGGTCCACGCTAAGCTAAATTTTAGCGGGTCTCCAATATCGGGCCGTTCTTTAGCAGCTAAATTATGACAGCGGATACTCAGAGAAAAGATATATTAAAAACAACACGAAGAAGAATTTTGCAATTTTTTAACGGAAATACAACGCGCGGTGATACTATTTCTAAAAACAGGTAGTTAAAATTATTTGGAAATATTAAAAATATAAAAACAATATGCATAATGTATACAAGAGAAAAAAATTAACAACGATATTGAAAATACGGCCACGAAAAGCAATCTAATTCATCTGTACTTACAGCAAAGACGTACAAAAATCCGGTCAATAAACTTATCAAATATCGGAACTCTGACAAAAAATATTTTTAGCGCGCTAAACAACGGTCCGGGCGGGCGGATAAATTCAAGCTAAATTTTTTGGAGACTTACTAGTGGTGCCATCTCTAACCAAAACCCAACGGAATTTAGCGCGTTGACCTTAGTACCCCTCTCGCTAAAATTCAAGATAAATTTTCACCAATATATCTTAGCTTGCTAAATTTTCATACAAAATTTAGCTTAGCGCGGACCTTAGTACTTGACTTTAGTTGTGATATAAATGTAATTAGTTTTAAACATTTACGTTCGGTGGCACATATACAGGTAAATACATGATTATAGAATTTAGTAAATAGCTTTGATTTCGTAGTCTTACTTGATGGAGGCTCTTCTTAATTAGTTCGACGTTGGCATCTTTTGTAATTTGAAATACTTGTAATTACCGTCTATTTATTACATTCTTTTATAATCATTGTTTCGTTTAAGTTTTTTTATACTCCCTATATTTATTCATTCTTTTCCTACCGTGTTGCTTATTTACTACTCACAATCAAGTGATTCCATGATTTCTTTTCCACTATCCCAAATCACGTGGCCGCCAGATGAGCCGGTCACACCTAATCTTGCGTGAGTCTGGGCACGTAACATTTTTAAGTGGACCACTGAAGCCCAAACTTCTCTTAAACAATAGAAACAAAAGCTTACATCTGCTCCATTACTAGTGAGTCCGGACTTAACCAAGCCGTTCGTCATTCAATGTGGTTCCAGTCAACAAGAAATTGGTGCAGTGCTGATGCAACTAGATGACGATGGCCACGAAAGACTCATTCCCTACGTCTCAAAGAAGTTGAGCTCAGCGCAACGTAACTATACCGTCACTGAGCAGGAATGCTTGGCTGCAGTACTAAGTGTCCAGAAGCTCCGATCTCTTATAGAACTAATGCCGTTCAAGAACGTGACGGATCTTGCTAGCTTACAGTGGCTGATATCACAAAACGACCTCAGCGGTAGACTCGCTCGGTGGAGCCAGAAGCTTCAGGGCTTTGACTTTACTATTGAACATCGGAAGGGAAGCCTCAACGTAGTATCCGATGCATTGTCATTCATATACTATGGCAGTTTAACACCAATGAAAGACACTGGTCCAGAGGTCGATCTTTGCTCTCCATTAATTAGATTATGGAGAGTAGAGGCAACGAGTTAAATCGGCCTCAAACAAGTTACCAGATCTATGTGTCAGAAGGGCTTCGTTTACATTCGAACCATTACAAGGACAGGGGATCCAGTCCAGGAGGAAGAGGCTAGGAAGCTTTGGATTCTACTAGAGCCTGTTGCCGACGTCATTTCAGGGGCGTATGATTCGCCACTGTCTTCTCATAGGGGAATAGGGAAGACTCAGGTACGCTTGCGACAACACCTATATTGTCGACGTTAGAAATTATTTCAGCTCGTATCACACGTGTAAGGAAACGTAGGCACTGAACACTATTTTAAGACCACCTATGGGATAACAGTCTTAGACAGACATAACTATCTTGGCAACGTATATATACAGACTTGCTAGGTCCTTATCCTAGATCTACAAATGGGAACGTGTGCATGATTTTCGCTCTTGACCAATGTTCGAAGTACCCCTTGTTGAAACCTAGTAAAAAGATCTCGGCATAGCACATTTGTCTGTTTGTGGAAGCCGAACAATTTCACATATTTAGAGTTCCGGAAACAATGGTCACAGACAAAGGATCCATATTTCGATCTGCTCACTTTGGTAAATTATTGGAGGGATACGGCGTGCAACATATACGAACTGCAGTATACTTCCCGCAAGCAAATGGTCCGAACGAGTGATTCGGTTCATATTATCGGGAATCCGGGCCTGTCTCCCAAATGAACAAATCTAATGGTTTCCCCCTTATAAAGTACTTTTTGGGGTTTCAAAAGCTAGAACACGCGAGCTTGCATAAGTTATTGAAAAATCTAGGCACCTTAGGTGAACCATTGGCGATACGTGCTAGCACCCTGGTGCCCTAACATACCATTTCGTAGGCTCGATCTGTGTGTTGGAACTTGGAGCACCCTCGACCGAGTGTTCATCTGCGGTTGGAGAGAGATGTCAAATGCGGAAGAGTTCATGTAATAAGATGGAGTAGGTTACTGATTGCAGAGGCTTCTCCGGCTCGTCTTGGTGTGGAAGGGCGGAGGAGTATTGTCGGACCAGATTGTTTGGGTTGCTGGACAGCGAATGCCCTCTTGGCTTTCGATACTGAGACTGATGTTGAGCTCTAGTCAAGGACTGGGGTGACTTCGGGGATGTGTCTCCTTCAGCGTCTTTGACACCTGGAGGGATTCAACAACCCTGCCTTGTTATGGTCGCAGTAGAAGTATAAAAGTAACCTGCAAAACAAAGAATTGGGAATCCGAGGGTTAAACCATTATGATACCGTGAAGGAAAACCAAGCTAAGGGAAATTTTTTTTTGTATGACGAGAAAGCCAAGGTAATTGGCTAACAGTTCGGTAATTCAAGAACCATCCGTCCAGAGAAGCGCTTATAAATATTTATATTAAATATAACTGTAAACATTTTATTCTTCATGAAAAAAAAGTATTCGGCTAAATACGTTTTCAGAGATATAATTACCTGCGCGGTATCAGAAAATTTTGGCGGCATCCGTCGCTAGAGCGCATATAAAATTTTAAATATAATATATATAATTATTTTTCATGAAAGAAAATCAAAAGTATCCATGCTAAATATAAGTAGTTATATCAATTATCAGTGCATACAGTAAATTATTCGTCAAGATATTGAATTAATTGATGAAAATAAATAAATTAGTCGATATGATTACCTAAATATTACATGGACAATGTGGCGATATCCGTCCCGAAGACCGCCTCGAACGATTTATAATAATTATAATAGGTTATGGTCTAGAGTAGTGTAAGAAACCTAGTTAGTATAAGTTGTAATAAATCTATGTAGCTTTGATAAGGTCTCACAATGTATTGGAATCTCATATTTCACTAGCTTTCCTATGAGATCTACTGATAAGAAAGCATGAATTCGCAGTTGAGAAAATTCTTAACGAATGTATGACATATGTAAGAGTTTAAGAGAACCCACAATAAGTGAGACAGTCTGATTCTCGGTAACATTGTAGTACTTCGTTCAAGATCGCCTTCCCAAAAGATACTCCGCCCGTAAAATCATCTTGTCAATTAGGGGTTATTCGATTATTGTAGCACGTCTACGTCATATGGGACGCTTAACTATTATCCTACTAACTCAATGAGTTTTCTTCAGCTCAAGTTTCCAATAGTAGATCGCACACTACACTGAATATCAGATAAACAACCTATGAAGGTCGCACTATACTACAATGGTACGGGGTGAATTTAACCAAAACCAACTTAACTAGGAGAACTTAGTTCTGCACTGAATATTAATTATGACAAAGACTATAAAACTGTCTCTAGTATGAAGAGGGTGTGGAGAGTTTCGTTTTTTTTTCTCTCTTCTGTCCGGAGCTTCTGTCTCGTCTGCAGGTCAAGTAACGAAGGGACATCGCAAACTAGATGCCTGCTATGTCATGATGGCCGGGGACGGCAGATAGTGATGAGCAACATTGGTCTTGCAGTCTTGGTCTTGTTCTTGCAGAATATGCAAGACCGATACCAAGACCAAGATTGTAAACATGCTCACAAGACCAACACCAAGACCATGTGTACGTTAACAAGACCAAGCCCAAGACCACATTATGCAAGGCCAAGACTCTTTATGCAAGACCACATTATGCAAGATAAAAATCTGGTAATTTATGCAATAGCGAAGCATAGTTATGATCGGTACGTACTTTACCGGAATTTGAGGGAAAAACTGGGCAAAAGAAATGTAATAAATGTATTGGATTCTCTTTCATTTTCATAGTTGAATCACAAGTCATAGCACTATTGTATTTTATTTATATAGAGATTAAAAGGACACAAATAACATATCCCGTGTATAGACAAGATTTATTTAGACGGGGATAAGGTAGTTTTTAACTATTTATAAATTTATGGCATGATACATCAATTATAGAATTGCGCAAAAAAACGAAATCCTAGATTAAAACTAAAACCAAAAGTTGACTATGCAGACCAAAGCTAAAACCTACTACAAGATCACAGACAATACCAAGACTAAATTGCAAGACCAAGACCTAGATCAAGATCAAGACCAACACCAAGACTTGACTATGCAAGACCAAGACTAATATTATACCAATCTTACCAAGAGCAAAATCAAGACTAAGTTTGCAAGACCAAGACCAGCACCAAGACCATTATAGTCTTGAGGGCGGATCCAGACGTTTGCTCTAGGGGGGCGATCGCCCCCATCGCCCCCTATAACCGCACTTGCCATCAGCTGTGGACTGATCGGTATAGTTTTCTCATTTCGTTTTGGCATGAAAATTTCATTAGCATTCAGATATCGCCGGAGTTCTTTCATTTATATAATATAAGTTTTTGATCCCGTAAGCATAGTAAAATTTAATCCCACATAAAATATACATTATACACTCCTTGCTTGCCTTACTACTGGTGTTTTTCATACATAGGTCGCTTGCATTTCGCTAAAACACCATAATTTCTCCGGCTGGACTGCAATTTCTTGCAACTTAAATGGTGGAAGAAATTTTCAAGGAATGCTAATTAGGTTGGGTTAATATATATATTATCCTATTTGCCTTAAATTAATTATTTGCAGGACAACTGAATCTGAGATTAATTACCCCGATAATTTTCCCAACATACTACTTTTCATCAAAATACCCGGCTTTTGTGAGCTTTCGATCACAAAAAAAGTGCAACAATGCTTGTACTGAAAATTCATTAGTGATATAATTTTACATTTTTTGAGAATAATTTATGACTGAAAAGGAAAAAAACAATAAATATATCAAATAACTATCTAGAGTTTTCCATTTAATCAAATTACATTTGTATAAAAATTTTTAAATTTTCATGGTACACAAAGAAAGCATATTCAAAGCAAAGTAATTTAATTAAGTATTTTGATAAACATTAGGAGTTCCAAATTTAAATTTCGAGAAATTGTTATTCACTGTAGTGTAATTTGAGCTGTCCAGATCTTGTTTTCTCTGAAAATTTTAAAATTTATATACAAATGTAATATAATTTAAAAATTTAATTAAATGCAAAATGAAGGGAAGCTCTGCAGAAATGAAGGGAGAAATCATTTTCTATTTTTTTAACGCCGGTTTATAAACGGTCTTTTTTAAAATTTTTTTTCGTATTTTCTATTTCATTGGATTAGAATATAAATTTTGATTTATTATTATTAGAGCTCTAGGGGGGGGGGGGCGATCGCCCCGATCGCCCCCCGCTGTATCCGCCACTAGTCTTGGGCTTGGTCTTGTATTTTCACATCACTAGGCAGAAGGAGTTTTTTTTTTTGTCTTGTAGATCTTCACTTTGTTTTCGCCAGGCACGATAATTTTTATTCATGGCATCGTGCCAGTCAGGCTTTTTTTGGTGAACCCACCCCGCACTCTCTGCAATTAGTCCTAGGTGTTGCGTGCCATCCTGATCAACTGGCATGGAGTGAGTTGCCTGCTCATTCTTGCAGAAAGCACTTTACGCCCTCCTGTCTTCACTCTTTTCCTTAATTCCACAACACACACAGTTTTTACTTCATTTTAGATCTTTGAAGAATGTTTCTTCACTATATTGTTATGCCTTCCCATTCAATTCGACAACTAGTTCATCTTGATTGCTAAGCTTCAATTTTTCGGAATTTGGCATTGCTTTACCCATTTTCAGTTCCTTTACGTCATAACTTTTTGGAATTTTGATTGCAAAACCTAATAATTGATTGTTAAATTGCTTGGCTCCTGCTTTTAAAAGTCTTAATTTATAGAAGTCGATTTCATACCTATCTAACTCTTCTTATGTTAACATGCTTGGGTGGGGAATGTTGTTTTTCATAGCCATTATATTAACGAGAATCTGATTGACTTTATTTCCTTAATTTAGTTCTGATCTAGATTAATATTTTATAATTCAACTCTTTATGTTTGTATTTATTGCATTGATTGATTCTAAAAAGGTTTTGTCCTGACGGGGACTGTTAGTATATTTAGGTCAGACAAAACTTTGTTAAAGTGACTATTTATTTCAATTTGCTTGTTTAGATTTTGAATAGCTCTGCGGTTGTTTTCGTCTGTAATCTGTAAGTGTTCAGTTATCTCCTGTCTGCCTGTATATCTCGGCTTGTTTGATTTTAATTGTTACATATGCGTTTTCTTCAAGGCTGTTGTGTATGTACTTGCACTATCCCTTGTGCTAAGCCTATCATTGTTATCAGTGTTATAATGAATACCCTTATTTAAGTGATTTCATGCATAATATGTATGTCCTTGACTTTTAGATGGTTTGTGCTGCAATTTCAGCTTTCTTTTACACACATGCCGGTGGTGCTGTCTGTAAATAGTTTTCATTTTTCATTGTAGATTACAGCATATACCATTTGAGCTTGATTTCCTTGTTCAGTCTGGGCCCTATCTACTGATGTCCAAAATTCTGGTAGGGTACCCGATCCTCCCTCGAAGGTTGGTAAATATTTAATTTCCTTCTCGATCCTACTTCTAAGTAAGCAGGACTAAATCTTTCTCCATCATCTCGTCAAGTTGATGTTGTTGTGACATTCTTCTGATTTCGACTCCTCTATTTCTTTGATACCTCCTCTCCATAAATGTTTTATCTGTATGATCGATTGGTCTGTATCCACTGCTCACTAAATTTTGCCTTGAACAGTTGCGTTTCGCACTTCAACACAATTTGGATACAACCTTCTGCATTATAGTGTACAGATAATAATAAAAATATCCATGCACTTTATTGTGGTTCGATTCACTATATACTTATGCATCAGCAAAGAACTTTTATATTACCTACTTGAACAGAACAAAAAAAAAAGAAAAATTGATTCGCCGTAAATTCGAGATCAACAACAAATTTCACTTCAAGACTCTAGAAAACTTTATTCAGAGAAATACAACTTTTTTTCAAGCTTGAATACACAAATAATCTTATGCTAGCTTCTTTATAATTTCGAGAAGGATTTTAATGACCGCCGATTAGAGACTGACTTTCGGTCATCTTTACAAGCAACATGATGATTTTTTTATAAGGTAAGGTTTTTACAATTTTCACAAAGCATAATTACAATTTATATGACATCACAATATTTTATGTGATAAGCGTTTTTCATGAGAAGGGAAATTCATTTCTGAGTCTTTACCATGGCATTGTGTTAGGTGTTAAATTTATTTCAAATGACTCGTTACTGAAATAATATTGGTGCGGTATCATAGACCACCGCCAGTTCCGAAAGGTTAAGCGGAATATTATGTTTGTTTACTGATGAGAAGTGGCTGTACAGCCTTATTGTTCCCAAAATTGTAAAATGTATTAATTATTTTTGTTAGCGATAATTTTTATTAATTATTTTTTCAGTTTTGTTCCCAGTAGTTAGCTATCTACGCAACTTTTCGTTATGTGGATTCCTGTTTACATTATTAATTTATCTGCGAAGTATTCCTTAAACCATACGTACGTGGAATGAACATTTTTTAAATATTTTGTATTAATTATTTTGATATCAATTAGAGCGTCAGGGGTCAGTTCCTCGTTGGAATCAAAGAAACCACTGCTTCCCTTGACAAAATGGAAAAAGCCAAACATAAAAAAAAAATCATTTTGCATTGAAATATTCTCATATAAATTTTACTCCCCCGGCATCACTAGATACAAACTAAAACTTTATACTATAAGAAATGCCAAATTTTCTTCTGAAAACTAATAAGATACCACCAAATGTAATTATATCGCTACTAACATACAGTATGGTACACAGATCAAACAGCGTTTCCCCGTCCCCCGTCCTACCTCCCAACACTTCGAAGGTCCGCCCAGGAAACTACATAATATTCGAGTGGTATGAATGAAAACTTACTTACCGTAGCACACTGACATCGCAGTGACGCTGAAATCCATACAGCGTCCTTGCAACAACAAAGCCTATGGTACGATGAACGCACATAGCGTTTCCTAATTGATTTACACCTCCTGATAGAGCTTTCATTGTTAAATTCTTCAGGATATGCAACTGGGGGTGTCCATCTTGCTCTCGATTTATGTAAATGTTGCCAGAAGCTAATAATTTCGCAGATTTTTTTAATAACTTTTAACCACTCACTAACCGTTGGGTAAATAATTTTGAGCGTAAGGGCGGCGTTCGTGACGAAAACATGAAATTTTAGGAATAGCGTGGATGAATTTACATGGGGTTTTTAATTCAGAATGAGTAAATGAGGAGTTTTCCCATGGGCAATTTGTTTTTTTTTTACTTTTTTCGGGGTTTGGTGTGGTGTGTGATAACTATCCACCGTGGGGTTGGCCAATTCGGACCGTGTGTGATATCAAATTAAAGTTCTTGCTGAGTGATATTAAATGGCATATATTTTTTTTTTTCTGTAACAAACTTTATAACAGCCATTTTTGACCCGAATATCGTTAAAAGGCTCCATTTTAGAATTTTTGTATACAGGAGTTGTAGGTTGGTGCGGCGGGGCTGATTTTTCCTTTAAATGCTTTAGCATATTGTTTTGCATATTTCATGTGAACATTTAAAGTTTTTATGTTTAACCGTTATATGGGTTTTTAGGTGAAACAAATTATTCAATCAATGGAAAATGGTAATGAGTTTTTTACTCTTTCGAGACCGGTACAATATACGAGTCTACAGGCAATTCTCAACATACTGCATACGAGCAACGAAAATTAAAGGACAAGTACCGAAGTACATACTGTCAGTCCTTGTCTTTTAATTTTTCTGCTCATATGCAGTAGATGGAGAATTGCCTGTAGACTCGTATATTGTTCGTGTCTCGAAAGGCTAAAAAACTCATTACCACTTTCCACTTATTAGTTAAAAATGGGCTGCCCAAAAATCATTTTAATTGTGCAGACAACCAAATTTCCTTAAAATGATTCACATATAGATTTTTAAATAAATCTATATATATACATCAGCAGGCAGTTTCAGGATTCATTGTTGTCCTGATGAGATCGTCCTGTTACTGCTGATCGAAACACTTACACAGAGTACATATACTCTCAAAAATTTGTTTACTGAATTTTAATCTGCGGTCTTAGGCCAGAATCTGACAGTACTTCGGTACTTGTCTTTCAAATTATCCAGTCTTTTCATATAAAACTTTCTTACATGGAAGTACTTTAAATCTTCTAAACTACTTATCGCAGAGGAAAACAAATTACATCACAATGCTCGCAATAGAACTTAGATGCTAATTAATATGCATATGTCAAATAGATATGTAGCGTTAGTTAGTTAGTTTTTAACGAAAATGTTATGATTAAAAAGTATAAAATAAAACATATTAAAAAAAAATTTCAAAATAAATTTTACCAAGTAGAAAATAATTTTTTCTTTCCTGTTTCTTTAGCCAAGGAAAGTTTCATTGCAAAATAAGAAATCCTAGAATTCAGATTAAATCTTAAAATTTAATATACCCAACAACAATATTTAAAAATAATATTATCTCATTTGATTTTAAATGTTTGACTGTTTTTACTTTAAAAGTTTTTTTTTAACATATTTTATTCATATTGTTCAACAATGAGATAATGACTATCTATAATATTATGTACGTTTCTGTTTAATTGCGAGAGAATGTAGAATTCTTGCTTTTATTTGAGGATTACGGCAGACGACTATATTTATCCACAATAATATGTATTAAATATTCATGGTAATTAGTAAGAATGAGTTAGATGATTACATTTTTTACGTACGTTTCTTCAGTTGTGAAAGGGGATATTGATTGCAATTCTTGTACTTGCTTAATTATGCGGCAGGGAGCATCTGCTATGACCGGATTAAAAGAAAAATGTGACTGCCATGATTGTGGTACATCGCTGATTTATTTAATGATGATAATGGCTTCGTTCTATTTCAAAAGCAAGAATAATGAATATTATTAACTTCATTGACTTTCATACTTGTATAGTAGCAATAATATAGTCTTAAAACTGAAGCTATAATTTACAAAAAAATTTTGCTTCCCTTCTTCTGAATTCCACGAATCGCCACTGTAGAGTGTATTCTCAAGATGGCTGGATTCTTAGCGAAAACGTTGAGGTAATAAAAATGATTTCCAATCAAACTTTAAACTATGACCTGAGAAAAAATTCCATTTACCAATTACGAATGAATCGGTCGGGAAATTCTTAAAAAATAAAAATGAAT
Source organism: Dioctria rufipes (assembly GCA_963924295.1). Taxonomy (NCBI): domain Eukaryota; kingdom Metazoa; phylum Arthropoda; class Insecta; order Diptera; family Asilidae; genus Dioctria; species Dioctria rufipes. The sequence goes on along the minus strand of OZ002740.1, from coordinate 98,134,371 downwards.
GCTGTACCGAAGTATTTTAATTAACCCCGAGTTGCAACCATAGAGGATAACTGCTTAACACTTGACACAACCTAAAGGAGTGATGACTGTTACCAAGTGGAAGACTAGTCCAGACGCTAATTACTGTGTGTCGATGACGACACCATTTCCTAAGACTGGATAAGGTGCCGAGCACCCCGTTTTCAACACAGAGTAAGTTTTGCTTTTTGGAATATAGAATCAAACTGTAATTAAAAGACTGTTATTTTTGTATTTTATTATTAAAATTTAATTATTTACGTAACTTGATCATATCAAATAAAAAAAAATCATGAAAAATAAATTACTTTTAGCTTACTCTGTTGTCACGGAATGGTGTTCGGAAAAATAAGGTACAATACCTAACGCCACTTCGAAAATCGAATAACAATACCTTGAACCTCTCCGAATATTATTTTTGAAACAACAGGAACATTTTCTTGTAGGTTCGCTTTTTGGAGAAGTGCTTTTTATATAACCTGGAAATCGTTTCCCGATTAGACGCGTAGCGGTAGATTTAGCTGGCCGATTTCCTGTTGGTATTGCAGTCTGAATTGGATATGGTACAATGGTGTTTTCAGTGCATTCCAGTAAGAACTTAACTTGATTTAATTTCCTGTTGTGTATTTTATGTAATACAAAGGAATAACCATAAAATGAAGGAATATTTTTTTTTATAATATTTCTTCAATCTCTTACTGTTGAATATGCAATAATTCCACCATCACTCATATCAAGTCCACCCATTTTCTTAGTCAAGAACTACTACAAGTTTCTTTATTTTTGCTCCCCTTTTTTCTATGATTACCATATTGTCGCCATGAATTGTACTTAGCATATAAATATCTCTTTTATCCTGTCATTTAATTAACATGATTTTGTTTTCAAATCTAACAATTTGTGCGTTCACCGACACGATAGCGTCTTGTAGCGTAGTGTTAGCGTAGCGTAGTAAACATACATATGTCAAAAGTATTACTTTGACAGTTAAGTACTACGGTGGTGACTTTGGCAAGGTGAACGAAAACAAAGGGTAGCGTTTTGAAAATACTGGTAAGTAAAATTTGTGAAGAATAATTGTGAAGTTTAGATAGTGAAAAAAAAAAAATTTTAATTGAAAATGGACATTGATTTGCAAGTTGCGTTATCGTTGGGAGAAGAACTTTTTTCAACTAAGTATGAGAATAAATCAGGTGAAGCATTTAATTTTTTATTGTGCTACCATATTGATTTTCGTACGTACTTGATTTGTTTATTTTTTTAAATATTATAATTTACTATGTATATTCAATTTATATGCATCATTTCTCGGTGGAGCCTTGGTTGCGAAGCAGCAGAATACTGCTTTGTAAGATTTTTGGGGTTTCTTTCCCCTGATCTTGAAGAGAAAACACATTGCTCCGCAAAAGTCAACACCACTGTTTGCAAAAAGACATGCCGGTTGTACTCTATCCACTGGTAAACTTCCCATCAGTTATGATACGAACCTCGGTTTGGCTCTAACATACTGACCTCAATGCTGAACTACAGAACGGGCAAGTGCTTTACCCTTTATAGGCCAAAATGACTGCCTTGCTATCGATAATAGAATTTGCGGGCCTACGTGAAGATTCTCCTTTGCATGTCATTTAGCAAAAGTTTTGTAAGCGGATGAGAGTAATTCCTCTTTGGCCAATAAATGGCGTGAGGCTGCTGAGTGCGCTATTTCTAGCTATTTCTCCCAAACATCTTAAATGTGTGATGTCTTCTGCGAATTCCTGGTATTGCATATATTTGACAATAATTGTCTTTGCTTCATCCAACTCTTGTGTGCTGCGGGAAATATTGTTTTTTGGCCACACATTGAGACGCCTGATGTGAGCTCTGAATCGCAACATAGAGACTACAGTACGCTGTAGCTTTCTGAAAGAGCTTTTGTTATCCATAGTGGTGATGAGGTCTGTTGATTTTTCCAATACTGAGTGGTCACCTCGTCATTCCTCAGTGTCGTTTTCATTGTCTTGTTTGTGTATGATAGAGACCAGTATTTTCTGTGCCATGAAGAAACAGAGGTCCATTAAACCAAAAAATGGATTCACCCAGTTTTTCTGGAGCGATCCCTTTAGATAGGATGTCAACGGGATTCTGCCTGGAGCCAACATGTCGCCACTGTTGAGGTATGGTCAATAGTTGAATTGCGGATACTCGATTTGCTACGGAAGTATGGAAGGTGGAGGATGAGGCGTTTGTCCAAGCAGGAACTATTTCACAATCTGTCCAAAAATGCATGGTTCACTCTTGATTACCAAGTTCTCTTTGATTCGATGAGCTTGTTCGGCAGCAAGCTTGGCTGCACTAAGCCCGAGTTGCGGTAGTGTGATTTGATTATGTGGAGCAACTCTGTAATAATATTATCTTTGTCCATTGCTCTGATGTAGGCGGCAACTCCATATGCCAAAATGACGCGAAAAGAAAATAAGGCAATAGAACACAAGAAGTTAATTATAATATTTTAGACGAAGGATTATCGCGAAGATCTTCCTCTTGGTAAAGTTCCAAAATTTTTATTTTATACTACTCTATAAGCTTAAAAAAATTGAATTGTCCATGGAAGGACAACGATTTGTAATTTTTGGAAAAGGATTTCTTCTGTAAGTCAAGTTCGTTTTCTCCTTTCCCATAAAATTTCTAACTTTACCTAATTATATGATAAACTAAATAAAATTGAAATATAATATTTTTTTCCAGCCACAAGTCATAAGAGTGAAATTACCAAATTAATTACATGTACTTTTTTTTTTGGTGAAAATAAATATTATCGAATTCAAGAAAATATCATTAAACATTAAAGATGTAATCCGATATGCACTTGTGCGCCCATCTTGAAATAATAATTTTAAGAGGACGCGAATAATTCTGATAATTGCATGTATGTATGTACATACAATTAGATTGGACTAAGTAGGTAATGTACGTATGTACATAGTACATACGGAAAAAAAGGTAAGAAGACACTGTATGTAGGTAAGTGTGCATACCGTGTGAGTGGAATGTGTGTCTGATAACAAAATGCAATTTATGCTAAATTGCATTTTGTTATAACATGGGAATGCATTTCTAAATGCATTTTAAATTTTGAATGAGTTTTTAATGAAATTTAAATTTAAATTAATTTTCAGGGTCAACTTTGTAATGCATCGGTATATTGCATAGGGCAATATATTGGTGCATGGACCTTATGGTTGTGATTTAGGCACCTGAGTCACAACATCCCTACCCCCCTGGGGAAACGAAAGTTTTATTCTTTATAGAAGAAAACTTTCTCTCTCCAATAGTAATAAATTTTAATTGAGATTCCGGACAGTTATTTTATAAGTAAACTTATCTAAATGCGTAGTTATATTTAATTGGAAGGCATACCATATATTGCCTTGTTTTTTTTTCTTTTTTTTTTTTTAAAAAAAAAATATTTTAGTATATTTAAAGTTAACAGAAACGTCTCCATAATTACATTATATTATTATTATAGGTTTTAAGCTAGTATAAAAGTACCCCAATAATACTAGAATTTTAATTATACGTATATATATAATTATTTCTTCCTTCGTATTTAATTTATACTATTTCTATATGTATATATACTCTGCATTTACATAATTTAGCGAAAGGAGGGGGAAAAAGAATAAAATATTAACACATATTTACCCTTATTCCTGTTACCCTTCTTTCTTTCTTTATATAATAAAAAAAAAATTTTTTTTTATAATTCCATACCTACTTTTCTTTCATTGTTTTATTTAAGTACATTTAATTGCACACTCGTTAAATGAGTTAAAAAAAAATGCAAGAAAAATTAAGAACTCTATTATTTTTTTTGCGAGTGTTCTGAGATAATACGCAGTCCGAGTTTGCCTTGAGATCTTGAGATTTGTTTTAGGAAAATAGAGAGGAGAAATGAGGGGAAAAAAAATATATATATAGCATAAATGCGTCAATGCGTTTGATTTCATATGTGCCCTTTCGTTTTCATGAGCTGCAATTTTATGCGTATGTTGCGTTTTGCTTCTCGATTTTATTTATTGTTGCTTATCTCGACATTGCCGGGCTATGGGTTTTGGTATGTTCGCTTGTAGGTGTTGGGTGTGGGCGATGTTATTTATCTTGGTAGGTACCTAGTATGTGTTTATTATTTAACTATTTCATATTGGGTCTCTTTTATTTTTTGTTAGGTTATCTGCTTTTAATTGTTTTAAGCCATTTCAGCGTTTCTGTGCTATATAGGTTCTGTGGCATATTGAAAACGTATCAGTCGCAGCTATGTTTTTTGAACAGCTAGTGTCTCGCTCCGAATATTGTGTGCCGGCCCCATACGTAGTGTGGATTACGGGCATATTTGTGGAACAAGTTTGGTCGGGTTGGCGGGGGCCGATTAGGAATAGCTCGACTGAGAGCGTCTGCATTTGTGTTGAGCTTGCCTGATTTATGGACTATTTTGTAGTCATATTCCTCAAGACGTATTCTCCATCTCATCAGTCTTGAGGAGTGATCTTTCAGATTCATGAGCCATACTAATGGTTTATGGTCAGTTATAATTGTAAACTGTCTGCCATAAACGTATGGTCTGAATTGCTCAAATGCGAAAACGATAGCTAAGAGCTCCTTTTCTATTGTTGAGTAACGAGTCTCTGCACCATTGAGAACACGGCTCACATAGGCGATTGGATGATCTCCTTGATCATCAACTTGTGAAAGAACAGCTCCGATGGCGTAATCACTGGCATCGGAGGTGACGAAAAATTCTTTGCCGAAATCAGGATAAGATAGAATTGGTGCTGAAATTAATTTATGTCTCAATTCGCAAAACGCTTCATCGCAAATTGCGTCGAACTTGAAGGGCGTATCTTTTTTTAAAAGATTTGTAAGTGGTTTAGCTATTTTTGAAAAATTTGGAATGAAGCGGCGATAATAGCCGACGAAACCAAGAAAGGCTTTAATATCTTTCTCCTTCTTGGGTCTGGGATAGGACTGAACTGACTTGATTTTTGCTGGGTCTGGTTTGACTCCATTTTCTGTAATTATGTGCCCTATATACATAATTTCCTTTCTTAGGAAATGGCACTTGTCGGGTTGAAGTTTGAGGTTGAAATTGCGAAGACGGCTAAATGCTGCTGTGAGTCTTGTATTATGGTCTTTGAGATTGTATCCATGGACTACAATATCGTCAATGTATACGAAGCAATAGATGCCTTGAAGGCCAGATAAGACATTATTCATGGCTCGTTGAAAAGTAGCAGGGGCTCATTTTAAACCAACTGGCATACGATTGTATTCGTAGTGGCCATAGGGTGTGCTAAAGGCAGTTTTCCCCTGTCCTTCGAGTCCATTTTTATCTGGTGAAATCCACTGGCTAAGTCGAGTGTGGTAAAATATTTCGACTTCCCCAACTGGTCTAATATATCAGTGATATTAGGCAGTGGATACGCGGCGCCAATAGTAATGTGGTTAATACGACGAAAGTCTACCACTACTCGCCACTTTTTGTTTCCATTCTCATCTGGTTTTTTAGGAACCAGGAGAAGTGGAGAGTTCCAGGGACTATGTGAAGGTCTGATGATGTCTGACTCAAGCATTTCTTGTATTTGCCTATTTATCTCAGCTCGGCTTGCTTCAGGAAGTCTATAAGGCTTTGTATAAATGGGCGGTTTGTCTTGGAGTGTCTCGATTTTGTGGGTAATCGCATCTGTATATGAAAGGAAATCCCCTTCTATGAAGAAGAGATCGTTGAATTCCCTACAGATATTGCGAACACTCTCTGATTCCTATGAATTACAGTGATCCAATTTTATAAGGTTTTGCAGCTTAATTATTCTGCCCTTAATTGGATCTCTTTCAGAGTCTGTGGAGATGACCACAAAGTCGTCCAAGTCTTGGAAAACTGGGTTCACCTCGTAAGGTACCAGATCGGCGTCCTCCTCATTTGTGTTGAGGATTAGGACTTTTGCCATACCGTTGACTGGTTCGACCATCGAATTTCCAAGAAACAGATCTTATTTCCTTCTTGAAACAGACTGATTGATTTTGAATAGAAGGAGTTGGAATTTCAATGATGAATTCTGATCGAGCCAGAATTTTAATTTTATTTAATTTATCCGATCCTTTCGGATGATTAGTAGGAAGGAGATATGATTCCAACTTTTGTGGAATTTGGAAGGAGTTATACGACGATTCCGACTTGATCGAACTTGAAGGAGATAAAACTTTATTGAAATTCTTTGACTTCTTTGATTTTATCTTGGAATTCACTTTTTGTGAATCTATTGATGAAGGAGATAAAATTTTACTAGATGTAGCCTTTTGTGCGGCTGTAGATGGAGATATACTTTTACGCTCTTGTTTCATATCTTGCGAAGCTTTGGATGGAGATTGATTGTTATTTAATTCAGCCTTTTTTCTGGCTATAGATGGAGATAGATTTTTACCTTTATGCTTCATTTCTTGTGTAGCATTAGCTGGCGATCGATTTGCATTGCTTTTCGAAGCAATTGATGGAGATAGATTTTTATTAGTATTTATATCGGAGAATGTTATCTCCGTATATAAAAGACTTTTGTTTGAGACCTCTTTTTAGGGTCTTCGCTTTTCAAATAAACGTATGTATAATTGAATAATATTCTTCGTACGGATAAGATTTATTTGAATCGTTTATTTCTAAAGAAATGTATTTATTTTTATAATTGATACTAGCATTGTATCGAGATAAAAAGTCATGACCAAGCAGGCCATCGTATGAGAGGATGGAGTTATTTCCCACTATTTGAAATGGGTGCTCTAGGATGGAATTATTTTGCGTAGATTCCAGAGTTAATTTCGCGAAGATGAGTCCTTCTGTAGAAGTTGACTCTGTAAACAAAGTATTTATATTGCAGACAGCATCTCTGTAGCAGATACTGACTGGTTTCAGTGGATGGAGTTTTATTAAGCTGATCTCTGCTCCTGTATCAATCAAAAAGGTAAGCTTCGGAGCAGAACAGATGTCGACAGGCAAGGAAAGCGTTAGTGAATTTTTATTTATTTGAACGGGGATTTGAATTAATTTCTTGCTGCCTACTTTTCCGTCAATATTGTCTCGGGGTTCCTGTGGACTTGTGCTGTAGTTTGTATGTGCGAAGGGTTGCCGAATGAGACCCCCCGCTGCATTCAGTTTCCCTGCCTGGATGCCGATGGAGTTTTGTTATTCTTCCTGTTCGGAGATGGTGATCTAGCCGAGATATTCGCATTGTTATACTTCGGCGGTGGAGTTTGACTTTCTCGGAATACTGGTTGCTGCCAGTTCCTATTTTGAGGCTGTCTGTCAGCCGTGTTTGTTGGTGGAGTATTTTTCACCTTTTGGAAATTATTTTGATTTCCTGGGCTGTCGTTAAAGCGACTATTATTCGCAGTTCTTGTCCTGCATTCCTCGATTGTATGTCCCATCCGATGACAATATCGACATGAAGGAGATTGTGATGGATATTTAATTTTATTAAAATCTGGAGAGCGTTGTAATTGGGGGTTTAGCTTTGGAACTGCATTGAAATTTTGCGTGGTGCGTTGTATGACTGGGCAACTTATTTATACTTTGAAAGGAATTTTGAATTACCTTGTTATATGTTTGAAAGTTGGGTTGCTTCTGCTCCATACGTAATGAGTGATCTAGAATATGTGATTTTAGTGCAGACAAGGATTTATCGGAATGTACCTTAGCCAAGGTCTGTAATTGTGGATTGGATAACCCGTCTTCAATTGCTCTCACAGCCTGACATTCATTATCTTTTAACAAAGACCGTAGGAGCACCTTGTCCGTTGTATAGGAATGTGTTGCTTCATTTAGCTTGGACAGTGTTGTATTTAATCTCTGCAAAAAGTCCTTTACACTTTCCTCTCTTCTTTGTCTGGAGTTGGTCAATTGGGATTGTAAGGAAGATCTAGAGATTTTTATTTCGAAGGTTTGAGACAACAGAGGTTTTAATTCAGACCAATCTGATATTTGGTTGTACCTGAATACATCATATGCTTCGGCGGATAGTTTACTCCTTATTAAACTGAGGAGAGAGTGCTTTTCGTTCGTCGTCGATGCCGTCGCGTACATATCATCACAATTTGAAATGAATCTGTGATGATATTTGGGATTTCCATTAAAGTTGGGAATTAACGATCTAGCTTCTGATAGAAAGATGGTAGATTGGTCTCTAAAGGAGACATTATGATGATGGTCTGTGAAGTTATGTGTATTATTCGATACGTTTTGGATTCCAGAGTCCAATTGCTCTTGAAGGGCAATTATCGTGTCTGTGTATGATGTTTCTACCTCGGCGTAAACATCATTTTTGAAATAGTCATGCTCCAAATCATTAGGGCCGGTATATGAAATTATTTCACTATGCGTGGCCTCAAAATCATCCCAATATTTGTGTAATGAATTGATCTTTTGCGTCAGATATGTCTGTGTCGCAGTTGATAATAAATTAAAATTGATCGATTGTATAATTCGTGATATAGACTTTTGCCTATGATCCTGCAGTCTGAACCGTACTGTATTTGACTGATCTTTGTCTGTATTGTCTTGGGTGACAGCTGCAGGTGTTTTTTGCGAAGTCATAGGGGGTGGAATATAAAATGGGTTATTTGTGCGTTCTGTGTGGATTGATATGGACTTCAGCCTATCAGATAGAGTTACCTTGGTAAGATTATACCAGTCCTCAGTCTTGTCATAGCATGACTGTTTGAAATAGTCATGAGAATCATCAAAATCTTCATGGTCTTGAATCAGGGTTTCAATTTTTTCAAATGAAGCCCACAATTCTTCCAAGTTTTGGAGTTTTTCAGAAGTGAAATCTGCAGTCCTTTTGCCTTTATTGGCTCTATGATAATCGGACAGAATTTGTCTAATTTCTGCCGTTTTTGAGACTTGTGACAAGCGAAGCTCATCGAAAGATTTGTTTTCGTCAGTCATGATTGATTGTATTGCACTGTTGTTTTATAGGGCGTAAAAATTGGGAAGAATCAGAAGAGGTTAAAGGTAATGTTTTGACACAAAATAACTGTACAAAACAAATGTACACACAAAAAAAAAATATGTGGAATGTAAAGATAAAAATGCTCGATTGCAGTTATAATGAAAATCATTAAAAGAAAACGAAATTGTATATATGTAAGTATGTAGGTTTTTTTTTCAAATGTGGGATAAACACAGTAATATGAAGGTGGATAATTTGTTGAATTTGTCAATAGAGAGGACAAAAACGTTTTTAACCAAAGTTTTTTTTTTTTTTTGCACATTACAGCGAGAGAAGTCATAAAATCTCAATAAAGCAAAAACGTATGCTTATTTATCTCTGTTTTTTTTTTTATTTTATTTTTATTTTTTTATTTATTATTTAGCTAATAAAAAACAAAAATCGCTCTTTCCAACCAAAATCTTTCTCCTGATCGATAGATAAATGAAGATCTATCGCAGGGGATCGATATTTGATTTTATCGAAGTCCTCTGACCAGCAAGCTCACGGGGTCTTACCGCAGAGGTCGCTTCTAGGAAGAGTGGACCTTATTGTTATTATTGATCACTGAATATGTTTTAGCATTTGTTAATTGTAATGTTTCGTAAATGACTGAGTAACATAATTATATTTGCACAATTTAATATGGGAAAATGAAAGTATTATGTAAATATATATATGGTTATAAAATAAATAAAGGAAAGTTTCAATCTTATCTACTTCTACCTCAATTTTAGTTCAATTAATCAATTTTTCGTTGTTGTGCAGAACAATGATTGTTGTGTTGGTCGTGTGGCCTGATTATTTTTATCGATGAAGTTGTTGTTGGTGTTGGTATGATTTGCCGAGCGTCTTGGCTGACGTCTTCTTCCAGATTTAAAATTAAAGGTGAACGTGTTGTTGCTGTTCTTTTTGATGATTTCGTTGCGTTGATGCTGAATGTTGTTGAGGATGAAGATAATGATGATACGTCATGCGTCCTGGGTGACGATTTCTGGGAGTCTTCCTTCTGGGAATCGTCTCGTTGAGGAAGGGATGAAGACTCGCTAAATTCCCTCGTTGGAGCACTATGGCGCTCTAAACTTATTTATTTTTCATCTAAGTACCCTATATAAAGAGTACCCGGGCTTTTTTTTTTTTTTTTTATTAAATTAATTTTTATAGGCACTGGATTTATAGGATTTGTTATCTTTACACTTTTATAATAAAAGATTTTTATTTATTTATTGGCGCTGTTTTGTTCCAAAAGTTCCGCTGTCAGCAATTGTTATTTGGTAGATTTTTATTATAATTTTAATTTTTCGTTTTCTTTAATTTTTATTTAATTTTATTTGCACTGATTTATTATTTTAAATAACCGCTGCCACCAAATGTAATGCTATACGCACTCCGTGCTCCAAGGGAGAGAGCGCGCGTAAGGGTTTATGTAAAAAAAAAAGAACAAATATAATATTCTCTGTTTAATCGAACTTTATTAAACTCCTTTTTTCTATTTTTCTTTTGAATGAATTTTTTTACACCTTTCTTTAAATATAACAGTTTCCTTAATTTTAGAAACAATTTTTCTTAATTTGTTTTTGATTTTTTAAACTTTCACTTATTTTCATTTAATTTTTTATTTTTGAAACTCCTGATTTTATTAACAATAACTTTTTGCTCATCTCCAATGAAAACCGTTTCCTTTTTTCTAAACTCCCGATATACTTTCGTTCTTTATCGCCCGATGGTTGAAAAGCAAACTCCCCGAGGTTTGGGCAAATTGCACCCAGGTACCCACGATCACTTTCAAAACCTTTTTTATATTTTATTGCTTTCTCACGACGTTAAAAATCGTACGTGAGAAAATGTACAAAAGTTTTGATGCAAGCTATATGCATCTATGCAAAGATGTAATCCGATATGCACTTGTGCGCCCGTCTTGAAATAATAATTTTAAGAGGGCGCGAATAATTCTGATAATTGTATGTATGTATGTACATACAATTAGATTGGACTAAGTAGGTAATGTACGGAAAAAAAGGTAAGAAGACACTGTATGTAGATAAGTGTGCATACCGTGTGAGTGGAATGTGTGTCTGATAACAAAATGCAATTTATGCTAAATTGCATTTTGTTATAACATGGGAATGCATTTCTAAATGCATTTTAAATTTTGAATGAGTTTTTAATGAAATTTAAATTTAAATTAATTTTCAGGGGCAACTTTGTAATGCATCGGTATATTGCATAGGGCAATATATTGGTGCATGGACCTTATGGTTGTGATTTAGGCACCTGAGTCACAACAATATAATCTGTACCCACGGTCGAAAAGGTCAGGACTTAAATCGAGTACAATTCATGCAAAATGTTTGTATTCTGAGTAACTGTGGATTTTAATGGGTATTCTTTTCGGTATAGCACATAGAGAAATTCCGTTATACTCAGATGTACTTTCACACAATATATAAACTTTAATTCCGAACCAATTTCTTTTTGATGGTACCTACATATATACTATTTCCACGATAGATGTCCTTTCCAGATTAGCAATGACTTGTTAAAACATTTATCTATTTCGGAAATTATATCATTACCTCAGAAGAATAACACTATATGTGCAAAATCATGATTTTAGAGGAGAGCTATTTTTGTGCAAATTTTTAGGTACAGTGAAATTAAAAGGCATATAAAAATTAAACCATTTCAACCAAACCAAGATATTAACAATTAGTTAGAAACATGCGTGGGTTGGTACAATTTGGGATTCTTTTGTCTTCTTCACTATTTTACTATGATGGAAAAAAACGTGTACACTTACATCAAAATGCTTCTTGCGCCATAACTGGTACAACATGTGTTGTGATCTTCGTCTTATCGGGTTCAGTAGAGCAGATGTAACACAGCAGTAATAACAACACTTCAATTAAATTTATTTCGTTACTTTTATTATATTGTTATCATTTTATATACATATAAACAAATTAGACTTTTACTATATATCTGTAAGTCTAATTAATAATTCACCGCGTAATTTGATCTCTTCATCTCTTCGAGCATTTTCAGCCACCATGTCACCGCGCATTCTTTGTTTTTCTTTATTTTTTTATTTGATAAACCAGGTCACTGCTGTGATTAGTGTCTTCAATAGAAATGTAAGTTTCAAACGAAAGAAAAGATTGTAACTTATGTCCTGTTATAAAATAAAGGCAACAGGGCAAATCTGTGACGTAGGTAAACGCAACACTTGCAATGAACGCGAAATACTAATTGCAATTTTTTGTAGAGTAAATCAAATGAAAAAGTATGTATTTTTTTACATTACTTATAAGCCCAAATAAGTAAATATACAGATAAGAAATCGAATAAGAAAATTGAAAACTAGAAGTCAGATACATGGTTCAAGTCACTTAAAGAAATTTGCAACGTTTTTTATTATTTAAATTATTTGCCTATATTCTGTATATACTGTAATAAAGTATTTTTTCATCATGAGCGCTTATGTCTGTTATTATAGGATACGGTATACTTACATTCAATAAATTTTCGTTACATATGTTTATATAATTTTTTTATTTTTTACATAAAACGAGGTAAAAAACGAACACAGTCAATAAAAATAATAGGTACACATATATAAAAATAAATATTTAAATAAATAAATAAACAGGCAAACATGGAAATGATCAGTATGTATACGTCGTCAATTTATACTATTTTGTAGAATATGTTGTCAGTTAATTCCGTGCTTTCTCTGTGTATGTGTTAATAGGGTCTTTGAAATGGTGGTTTATGTAAACTTTGTTGAAATTCATTTTTTCAGGTTTCGGTATTGTATATACATGTATTCTATGTTTTTCCTTCTTTTCCAATATTTTTCTTACTAATAATTACGACTTTATCGAAATTAAATTTATGTTGCTCTTCCATCGCATGTTGAAGGCATGCTGTTTTGTAGGTTCTAGGTATCTTGTTATCAATGCAGCATGCTCCTGAATCCTAGTTTTTATATCTTTACTTGCCTCATCTATTTATGTGCTTACGCATTTATACTCCACCTTATAAGCTATAACCCAGCAAGGTGTATCTATTTTTGTTTTGTTGATACTTATATATACATATATATTACATATACATATATATATATATATAATATAATGATCATTTCCATGTTTGTCTGTTTATTTATTTATTTAATTATTTATTTTCATGCAATATGTACATATTATATTTATTTTTATTGACTATTTTAACTTTCTTCCTCGTTTTATGTAAAAAAAAACAAATTTATGTAATAAATAATAGTAAATAAATAGTAAATAATGTATTTAAATTAAATATATAAGGAAAATTTATTGATTGTAAGAACAAGGTATCCTATAATAATTCACATAAGCGCTAATGATGAAAAAATACTTTATTACAGCCCAAACAAAGGACCGAATATAGCCAAAAACTTTAACAAATAAAGAACGTTTAAAAGGTCGCCAGCGCAGGTTTTTATTGACCAGCATTCAGCATTTATAAAAGTATTAAAAATTTGAAACGCCTCGCTCGCATACAAAATCATCGATACCTGATGTAGGAAAGCCTCAATTCTTTTTTAAGCCCTAGATACAATGAGCGCTGTGCGTTTTTTACGCGTCACAAATTTAGTATGCATCAATGGTTTTTATATATACCTAAAAGCCAATGGGTCGCCGCAAGGTTTGATCAAACTTTAAACTTTTCGGCGCGTTGTTTTTTCGACAATTTTTCCTTCCTTCATTTTAATAGAACAAATGAAATTACTAACAAGTTTGAAATAAAAAATTTAACTTTTTTGGTAATAGCTTTTTAAGAAACTTTTTACTTGGTTTATTTATCATACTTAATTTTTCTTTCAGTTTGTAACACACAGAAATAATGATGGTAGAGCAAAATGGATTGGACACCCACGCATAATATTAAAAGTTATTTTGATTTTTGCATGTTCGTCTGTCCGTCCGTCCGCCGGCCGTTCGTGCGCACGAGGTGCCGCAAAGAAACGCGTGGCGCTCATTGTATCGAGGGCTTCAAGCTGGCTTCCCACGGCCTGTGAACATTTAGAGTCGGCAGCTTTTTCATTCAAAAGCAGCAGCAGATACAGCGTTAATGTTTTCACGGGGCATTTTGGAATGGATATTTGGAAAAAAGTAGGTAACCTGCCGCAAATAAGCTCGAGCCAACACGCCCTGTGAAAAGGGAAATGGATTGGCTAGTAAAATTTACTGGAAATTGTGTTCATTAGAAGTTATATGCATTATTCGAGGCTAACAATTGCAGAAGAAATGAATGAATGCTTATTGGCAATTGAAGGCCGACAAAATGAAAGAATTGTATCTGAAAATAACTCCAATTGGCCACCAAAGTGTATAAAAATTTTATCAGCGTTTACGCTCATAAAAATTTTCATCTGCCTCCAAAAATGCGTATAAATTCTAAAAAATAATTTCCATAAAAATTTTTAAAAAAAAATTGAAGGCTACCTTAGAGGCATCGTTGATTTTATATTGGAGCGAGGCATTACAATCGGCCTCAACCAATACATAAAAATTCGAAGGAATAAATGTCCAGTAAATTTCTAAGAAAGAACTGTGGCCTTCCGTTCATCGTGTCGCAGTATCGTTGATTTTATATTGGAGCGGGGCATTGTTGGCTTAACCTGTGGTTACGTCATTATGTGCAAGTCACGACGTCGTCGATTGTATATTCGAGAAAATAATTGCTGATTTGAGTCTACTTGCCCAGTCTTTGTATGTCATTAGTCTGTCTATGATTAAAGCATTTCTGCCTTGCTCTGGTAAAAGATAGAAACTTGGGTGTTGTGTGCGATTAGGAACATTTTCTGTAAATAACAGCATTTCTTCGCTAGAATTTTCGTCGTAGCTAACTAACTTGGTTACCAGAAATGTTTATAAGGCTTTAATTTTTTGAAATACGTTCTTCATCTGTATATTTATTTACTTGTGTGTGACATATATTAATAAGGAAGGAACTCACCATCTGTTGGCTAACCCGCCGTCGCGCCCCTCACGGAATTCCATTTGGCACTTGCCGTCACTACACTTCTCTTATAAACTTTGGTACCTGGTAGGTGCGTACCATTTGATGTATCACAGGCAACTGCCTACTTAGGATTTCGGAAATGAGTTACTTACTCAGCAAGGACAAAAGTGCATAGGACGGGGATGCCAACTGTATTCCGCCACTACGGCGGGCTGCCATTGGGAGCAGTATTTTGTTAGTAATATGCAACCTATGGGGCTTTGTTTCTACTGATGTTTACATTCGGCCATCCTGTGTATTGCTGTCCTCAGCAACATCACCACACGCACACTTAAACGCAACAAGCAAGATATTAGGGTTAGATCCAAGCAATACTACTGAGCTCTATCTATATTTCTACTACTTATCAGCTCTGATATCTACTACCCAACATTAGTTATACTCGGTTAGTAAGTCTCATCACATCATTCTTTTGCACATACAAACCACAATCATGCGACAACTGATATAGCGCTCCTTTTCTCCAGGCAGTACTCCTAGATCTCTGTAAGATTTAAATTCGTTTCTTACTTCAACAATTTGAACTTTCATCTGCCCTGCGGTATTTCCTATAGAGTTATAAATAAAAAGAGATTACTCTTTTGGACTTTTTACCGGGTTAAACTTAATTTTCTTCAAGAAAGAATTTTTTGGGATATCTCCGGTATATAGCAAAAGCTAAAAAATGTTCTAATTTGTTATTTCATCACACAACAAAATAACAAATTAGAACATTTTTTAGCTTTTGCTATATACCGGAGATATCCCAAAAAATTCTTTCTTGAAGAAAATTAAGTTTAACCCGGTAAAAAGTCCAAAAGAGTAATCTCTTTTTATTTATTTTTCCTCCTGGGCTTGTATAGGAGTGTTTTTTCCTCATATAATTCACACCCAGAATTTATTCTGAGTTTATATGAGAAGAGATCGGTTTGATCTATTTTCAAGCGTCTGCAGCAGGCAGAAAACCAAGCTGCACCGATGAGTGGAAGGTTTTCTGCTGACACGAAACGCTTCTTCTTCTTCCTTTTTCTTCTTCATTTTTCAGCCCACTGCGTGGCGTATACAGGTTCGATTCGCTTCGAATGAATCTGTTTCTTTAAAATTTTTTAAATTTTTTTTAATAAATAAAAAAAATTGTTTTTTTCTATTTTTCTTAAACTTTTCATTTCTTTCTTCTTTTTTCATTTTTTCATTTATTTTTCTAATCACCCAATTTCGCTATTTGGGACCTGTTGGTGAGTCAAACCAAGACTTGAAACTTGTCACCAAAAATTAATGGGTTGTGTGATGAAATAACAAATTAGAACATTTTTTAGCTTTTGCTATATACCGGAGATATCCCAAAAAATTCTTTCCTGAAGAAAATTATAGAGTTATAGTAAGCGTGGCCAGTGCTCATGGTCCACACTTCGTCTAACGATCAATAATCATGAGACGTAAACTCTCTGATGTACCGCCTTCTTCTCTTCATAATTCTTCTCTTACTCAATCCAAGCCTCCAGCTCATGTAATATATTTCCTCGTTTCATGTTGAATAGTTGATAAATCGTATGTACATGAATATATTTTAATTAATTTTATTTATAGAGAAAAAAAAACAAAGATAAAATTTATTTATATTATTATTATTTTTTAAAGATTACATTCCTAATACTATTAGACACATAATTGAGACTACTCTTATTTTTCTAGTTCAGGCTCGCTCTGTGTATCGCTAGATGTCGCCGACAGTTAGCTCCTCGTTTGCAAATCTGAAGTCTTCCAACTTGCACCAATGCCGAATTTTATCGGCTGCATATACGGAACGAAAGGGTTTTCCGCTTGCTCTAAAATTGGGTGGATCAGTGACTTCATAGCGATCGTGTCCCAGGATCTTGTTCACGATGTATGGTCCTTTATATCGTGGCATATGTTTCTGCGGAGCTCCTGTTGCTCTGTGCTCGCACCGGATCAAAACCAAGTCTCCAACTTCATACTTTATGGGTAGTTGTCGACCCAGATTGTAATTCTCAGCTTGCTTTGTTCGGCTTCTATTCATTTCCTTTGCTATCTTTTCTCGAAGTTCCGCTAAGGGGATTTCGTCTTCGTCGTCAGAGATGTCATCTAACAGGGCTGACGTAAGATGATTTTTAATGATGCTTTTAGGCTCGAACCCTAGTAGAAGTTTTTGGGGGCTTGTCTTGGTTATCCTATGCGATAAGTTGTTGAGACTCCACTGGATTGCAGATAGACATTTGTCCCAATCATTTCCTCGAGGTGTCCTCACTGCAGTTTTAATATGTAAAACGTCGTTTTCTCTGCAGAAGTTTTGAAAGGCGTCGGATGTATACGATGTGCCCCTATCGGTGATTAGCTGCTCAGGAAGTCCAAGGTATTGAGAAATATCTTCTAGCATCATTATAGCATGTTATGTGCGAGTATTCCGAACTGCTTTTATGACAATGAACTTGGTGAAAGCATCGATTACGCCAATTAGATGAATATTGCCTTTGAGGCTTTTTGGATAAGGCCCAAGATGATCCATATGGACCGCACAGAGTGGCCTCGGCTTAATTTCTCTGACGAATAGTTCCCTTCTGCTTTCGTCTTTATTTCTCTTGTTGTGCAAGCAATCTAAGCAACTGTTGATATATTTTCGTACAATTGTTCGAATTTTTGGAAACCAATACGTCTTTTGTATTAATTCTATGGTTCTATCTATTCCGGGGTGTCCGCTGTCATTATGCGCTGACCTTATTATGTGCCATCGAATTCCACGGGGTACAACGAAACGCAATCCGTCAGCTGTTTTCTTAACAATTCGACCACTCTTTAGTTGATATTCTTTGTTATAATATTTGGCTTTATCTCTTTTAGTATTTACGCCATCAAGACATTCCTTCATTTCTTGAAGCTCCGGGTCCCGAAGCTGTAGTAATGCAACCCAATCAGACTCTACAACTTCCGCTAACATTACCTTGTCTCCCACCTCTTCCACTGATGGACAAGTAATAATTGTTGCTCTACTTAGAGCGTCAACATGTGTTATCTTTGAGCACGACCTATATTGCAGCTCAAAGCCGAATTGTTGAATGCGTAACCACCATCGCGCAATTCTGGGCACAAGATTTTGTTTCTCATGTGTTAACTTGAGCGAATTACAATCTGTTACCACTGTGAATCTCTTGCCCAGGAGATAATAACGAAATCTTTCGAGTGATTCAACAACTTCCAATGCCTCGAGTTCGTAGCTATGATACTTCTGTTCCAAAACTGTGGTTGAACGACTAAAGTAAGCTACTGCTTGTTTACATCCATCTTCACTGATCTGTAGAAGCGCACCCGCTAATCCTGTGGCACAAGCGTCTGTATGGAGTTCATAACATGCCTTCGGATTATAAATAACTAGAATTGGTTCACTTGTTAAACAATCCTGCAATTTTTCAAAAGCTTGCTGTTGCTCCTCTCCCCATCCAAATTCCTTATCCTTCCGTAAAAGAGTGTTGAGTGGTAGAGCAATATTTGAGTATGAAGGAATGAAACGACGAAAGTATCCGGTCAGACCGAGAAATTGCCTAACTTCTTTCACATTTTTTGGCTGAGGATATCGCTTGACAGCTTCCGTTTTGAATTCACCTGGCTTTATACCGAATTCTCCTATTCTATGCCCCAAGTAATTGACGTTATCAACGAAAAAGGAGCATTTTGCTACATTAAGAGTAAGTTTCGATTTTTGTAGGGCAATTAAAACTTTCTTTAAAATTTCGATGGCTTCCGTTACTGTTGCAGCGAAGAGTATAATGTCGTTCATATAATTAAAAACACGTGGATCATTTATTTGTTGAAGAACGATACTAATTAGTCTCATAAATACTGCGGGAGCGTTAGTAAGTCCAAATGGCATTCTTCGAAATTGAAAATGACCTCCGGGCGTAACGAATGCCGTAAGATGTCTACATTCTGGCTCAATTTGAACCTGGTAATAGCCGCTCATCATGTCTAAACTGCAGAAAACTCTGCCTCCAACCATTGAATTCAACTACTCTTCGATATTTGGTGTCGGGAAACATTCTTGCTTCGTGATACGATTAAGTTTGCGATAATCTAAGCACATCCTCAAACTTCCGTCTTTTTTTCGGACTAATATCGCTGGACTTGCGAACTCTGATGTAGAATCTTCGATTACTCCGGCTTGTCTTAATTCATTCAAGATCTTTGATACTTCCTCCATCTGGTGATACGGTACACGATAAAGCTTATATCTAATGACTTCATATTCTTTTAACTCAATATTCATCTCAACTATTGATGTTTCTCCAAGTTCCTCAGTGTTAAGAGCAAAGCAATTCGAGTATTCTTTTATTAGGTCCAGGAAATTTTTCTTTTCTTCTAAACTTATATCTCCTAATACAAGTTTGTTAATTATTTTTGATAGTCATGAGTCTGTTTCGTTTATATTTCCAGATATCGCGTTAACGTTAGATTGTACGCTTCTAATATCAGTAGTTTGACGTCCTTCTTTTAATATTTGAAGCTCTCCAAAGCTTTTTATAACTTTAATTCCAGGTTGATCTAAAAAGCTCTGGCCAATTATAATTGGTACGTCCTGTGCTTCATTTGGAATAACTAATATCTCAGCTGTCGCGTCCACATCATCAACGGATATTGATTTATGTAGACTTCCGATAGTAGTACATCTTCCGCCAGCGAAACCCTTCAAGACTATTTTATGTGGTCGACATTTCCAGTTTTTATAGTCACATTCCTTCTTCTGAATAGTGCAACCAACATTCACTGCCTAAATCAAGGAATGCAGGGATTTCCCACTTATCGATAACTATATTTTTGTAAAATTCATTTTTATCTTTATGTAAGTTTTGCACTTTTCTAAAATTTTCCGTATTATATGCACGGGTTTTTATATTATTAGTTGGCACTTTAGCTTTTCGTGAAAAACATTCGACTGCACGGTGACCCACTTTACCACAGTTATAGCAGTTACCACCGAATTTCTTATTCCTTTTCCAAGATTCTGCTCCTTGTTCTTGTGGTCGAGATAGACGATGGTTGAATTGATTAATATTTTGGTGAGTGTCTTTCGTGTTTGCAACGCGCCTGTTATTCTCTTGTTCTTGGAGGCTTTCGTACGTTTTTATACGGGTGAGAACTTCTGTTAAACTCCCGCAATTTGCTGCAGTGAGAACATTAGATAGATTTCTATCCCCTATTCCGGTTATTATGTAATTTATTGTGGTAGTTTCGCTCAATTTTGCTTGTTTTGCTAGAGCTGCCACTTCATAGAAGTAGTTTTCCACTGGCTCTGCAGCTTAACGCTTTCTCTTGATGAGTTGCATGTGTTTGCTGGCTTCGTCAACAGGAGAAGGAAAACTCTCGATGAGACGCTTTTTAAAAGATTCCCATTCAAAAATCTCATTCTATACAGTTCTGTACCAGAATCTCGCCGCATTTTTGAGTCGTAGAGATGCATATAACATAGTCCTCCTATCGCTTATGTTGTACAGGTGTTGTACTCCATCAACAATATCGGTCCATTGGTTGGCTGAAAGGCTATTAATCGTACCTGGAGAAAACTCGGGGATAAGACCAGAGATTTCCTCCATTCTCAACTGAATTTCGTTATTTGCACTATTATTGTCCATCGAGTTTGTATCACTTGTGGACTGACCACGTAGTGCACTCAGCTCATTGCGTAATTCTTGATTTTGCCTCTCTAAATCGGCCACTGCTAAAGCACATTGTTTTTTATTTCTAGACAACATTTCAACTAACCACACTCAATAATAATTGTTCACTGAATTTATGAAAATACAAAAATATTTCACTCCGAACTATAACTATACTTCGTGATCCGCTTCTATCGACATCATCTGTGGAAGTAAGTAATTAGTAAAAACTCAAATTATTTTACTCAGATTAAGAAATAACGAGTGACAAAAATAATATCACAACGTAGGTATGCATAGATACTCTGGCATATTTTATATATGTATGTATAGCACGAAAGCAATAAACATCTCTTTTGCAAAGTAAGGGTTTGGGACTGGCAATAAAACACTTTAGAAATTTTTCATCTTTTCTCAAGAAATAAAGCCGTAAACATTTCCTCTGAAGGTAAGAGTCCTTCGTTACAGAAAAACCCATAAACAGAATTATTTCTCTTGAAATATTCACGCATATGTCGGACTGGTAAACAACTATCGCCGAGTTTGAAGATTTTTGTTTTATGACCTGCACCATGCAAGACACTTCCCGACAAGATTTTCCATATAACACTTAATTTATTTTTACAAGGACTGAAAAATATGTTTTGTTAGTTTTGGCAACTGTGAGCAGGTAAAAGGATCCCACTTCTGAAAATATTAACAAGGAAGGAACTCACCATCTGTTGGCTAACCCGCCGTTGCGCCCCTCATGGAATTCCATTTGGCACTTGCCGTCACTACACTTCTCTTATAAACTTTGGTACCTGGTAGGTGCGTACCATTTGATGTATCACAGGTAACTGCCTACTTAGGATTTCGGAAATGAGTTACTTACTCAGCAAGGACAAAAGTGCATAGGACGGGGATGCCAACTGTATTCCGCCACTACGGCGGGCTGCCATTGGGAGCAGTATTTTGTTAGTAATATGCAACCTATGGGGCTTTGTTTCTACTGATGTTTACACATAAGTCTTAATTTAATCGTTCTCATTATTGGATCCATGTCACAAATTGGTAAAACAACTTTTTCTTATAGGATCAGATTCCCATTGAGTTAAGGTTATCAAACCCTTGTATTTTAGTGTGCTTAGTTTCCTATCTGTTGAATGACAATAGGTATGCTTTCTGGTAAGTTGAGGTTTTGCCTCGTGTTTCGGCTCAAATCCATCTTCTAAAACATATCTTACTGAAACGAAATCTTGTAGAAGAGTAGTCCATTACTTTGTTTTTTTATTTTATTTTTTTTTTAATTATCAGAACTAGCTTAACACAATCCGGCTGTAGTGACACGTTTAATTAATAAATGGTCAACAATGCGGGCTTTTCATAACTTAGTCAGTGTTAGTATTAGTATGTTAACCGTTAACCGTCTCTTGTGTTGCGCCAAAAATGCGAAGAAGAGCGTTCGCACTGCTGTTTATTACTGTAATTTTCGTATTAATGAAAGAAGAACACTCAATTACTGGAACAAGCTAATTTAACATTTTTATCAGAATGGTATTAACCGCTTATATAATATAATTGGAAAATTGTGTGGGGAAAAAATCAACTAGACTACAATTTACTTCAAGCGTTATTGATACTATAGAGAAGGAATGGTTGGCAGTCACCAACAAACTAGGAGACGATCTACAAGTAAACAGTTTTCTTTCGAAAAATTACTTGGGCGAAACTTGCGACAGGTATACAGTAAAAAAAAATGGCAAGGGAATTAATTAAATTAATTTGAACATATGTAAAAAAGGACTTCAGAATTTGTGCAGGTAAACACTCTTGTAATAAGTGAGAATATATATATTTTTAATTACTTTTTATTTAACAATTAATATTAATTATTGCCATTTTTATTATTTCCCAAAAGAAAATAACTGCGTGTTAGAATCCGGCACTTTTAGCATATATTCAAGAAAATTCTCTAGCACTCAAACTTAAACTAAATATAAACCGAACACCGGATGAATTGACATGACATGCGAAATAGAACCAGAAAACTAAGTATTATGTAAACTTTTTTTTAAATCATGGAGCTAGACAATTCATTCAATCATCGATTAGATGTGCAATGTGAATAAACCATTATTGTTACCTTCGCCCTGATTGAGCTTTCGAGCCGCCATGTTAAATACTTAGCTAACGGCTCCTCATAAAACTCGACATTTTTCACTTTAGTATTGTTTAAAATACATAATTTCTCTCTACACAGTGTATCACACGATTGAGAAACAAACAAATAACGCACATAATTCTATGTTACTTAATAGTACTAATAATGAACACACTCGTGGTGTAAATCGCACATGCGATTATATGAACCTGAGACCTTACGGTAAAATATAATTGTGAGATTATGAAGCATACTGCGGCAAGTGCAGTTACTGTATTCTGCATGTATTCCGAATTTAAAGTTGGAAGTGTACTAGAATTGTAAGTATCCTTCCAACGTTTTGTTTCCAACATTAAAGTGTTAGTTACAGCATTTTACAGATGGCTCTCACATTCATTTCATTAGATATGGGAATCGCATTAAAATACTTCGAAGTAAAAGTTCTGCTCTTATAATTTTGGTATAAATAACTCAATATCGCCAAAAATGTAGATACAGTGTTATGCTTCTGAGGTAGTATGAGCTTTTACATTTTTCTAGAAGATTTTGTGAAACAATTTGATTTTTGCAATTTTATATGACCAAAATATTCCTATTTTCGAAATGAAGAAATATTTATAGCTATAAATATCTGTTCACAGTCATTTTTTTAATAAAATAAAAGCTATACTAAGACTTCCCTTGTAGAAAAGCACATCTGTAAAGTAGGTCTTTGACGACACCTTGTAAAATTAATAATGCAATAAAACATCTTATTTCATCTGAGTCGTTGCGTACCATTTTTTCAATTTGTGATCGCTGTTTATTCGTCCGTTCTACTATAAGGTTGATAAAATCGTTTTCTAAATATTTTTGCAAATAAAAGAAAGGCTTATGTCTGCAAGATCTAGGTATGACGAACTTATGTCCAAATTTGCCAGTAACTTTGAAGGGTTGTCTCCTCTTATACTTCGTTGAATGCCTTCATTTTCTTTATCACTATTATCATTCTCAGGATCACTATTATCAGATTGGTTATCTTTAGTCTCACCTTTATCAGGTTCGATTTCTCTATTACTAGACTCATCAGATGACGCTGATAGTATTTGCAAACGTTTTCGTTTCCTTCCAGAAAAAACTTTGTCTTCATCACTTGAATATGATAGTGATAAATAAATATAACCTAAAATAAGTTACTTTTTACACCCTTATCTTCACTTATTGTTTCACTGTACTGATTGAACAGATAGTTCAAAAATATTTTCAAAACTACATTATCATCATAAATAAACATTCATATGATATGTGGTGTTATCATAAAACTTGGGAAAACCTGGTGACCCAATGTGATTAGCTTCCTCAATTCTCTTCTTGCAGGGATACAAAACTACAAAGTGGGTAGTGGTACACTACTACAATTATTGCGAGTAGTTAGGTAATATTATTCTACAATATTTATCTAACTGCATCCTTTATCACATGATAAAATGTAAACAAGCATGTGCAAGGAAATATCTTAGCAAATAGGTAAAGTAACCCACAATTTAATTTGTTTGATCCCTACAACTCGAATTCCACACACGAGGCATGCATAGCGGGCTCAAGTTAGAAGGACCTCTTTAGGTATTTGTATTTTTTATTATCTGGTGTGTGCAATTTATTGCATAGGCTAAAACAAGGAATGAACGCATAATGACTAAAAAAAAAACACTGTACACAGTTCTTTTATAACTCTAAATATTTTACTATAATCTTTTTTGGGCAGTATACTCATCCATTATGATCTTGTCCAAAGATGAGTCGAGTCGAGAGTGTCCTCTCTTTTTCAAAGCAATAGTGAAGCAGCGCAGGCAACATAGAGTACATACCCTATGTATGTAGGAATATATAAATTAGAAAAGTGGAGTTAGAATATTTCCTTTATTTCACAAAAATTGGAACAATATACTTTTATTGTTGATGATAATTGTTGATTCCACGATGTCCAGATAAGTACCCCTCTATGATGTTGCTGGCAGAGTCGGCTTTTCTCTCGACCTTTTCTCATCGACGGCTGGTGCAAGAAGAAGTGCGACAGGGTCCAATCGTTCCATCGTCCGTCATCGGATGAGTGCTGCCAGGTCTGGTCTGTTATTGTATTGTCTCTTAGGAGAATAAATGCTTGGGTATTTGGATTCCACAGCTCGGCCATCCTGGATCTATTCACCGGCCCGGTGAATTAATTGCATCTCTTTGAGGTAGGCAACAAAGTTTGTATGCCCTCGTGGTAAAATTTCATTTGCTGGTTGGTATAGTCTGGTATCTGTGTACTTCAATTACTGGGCTTCGTATTCGTCTTCTGGCATCTTATACGTCTTCAGGCATCTTAAACGTCTTCAGGCATCTTATACGTCTTCGGGCATCATATACGTCTTCGGGCATCTTATACGTCTTTGGGCATCTTATACGTCTTCAGGCATCTTATACGTCTTCAGGCATCTTATACGTCTTCAGGCATCTTATACGTCTTCAGGCCCCGTGATTTCGAACGGTTCCTATCAAATAAGAAAACGTCTTCAAACGTCCGTACGTCTGTCATGCTAGTATGCAGCACCAAGTTTCTTATACGTCTTAGTCTTAGTTAAAGCTTAGTTTTCGTCTTTATTATTATTTCGTCATTATTATGAATAGGAATTGTCTGAGCTGGTGATGCACTATAAACTAGTGTTAATTGTTCTGGCAGGATTCGCCTTGTATGTTGGGACTTCTGTCGTCTTCAAGGATTTCGCTGCTACTATTACTATCATCATCATCAGAGGGGTAGACCTCTTCCTGGTATGTGTACCAAAGCTTTATGTTGTCACTACTTACATTTGTAGTTTTCGGCCCCTCGTGTTGCCCCACCTTTTCCACGTTAAATCTGTCGTTCATCCCAATGTGGGTTATTTTGTAAGGCCCCAGAAATTTCGGGTAAATTTTTAGAGAGTTGCCGAACTGGGTCCTCTTGACTGCAACAAGATCTCCCACTTGATAAACAGGTGCCTCTCGTCGTTTCTTATTAAAGGTTCTTCGGTTCTCTTCTTGAATTTCTAATATGGACTTCTTTGCAGCTTCTCTGTTGATTTCTCTCTCTTCTTCGAATGACTCGAGGATGCTCTCGGAAACAGCTTCTGCAAGGCGCAATTCTTCTGGGTTTCTCATTCTGACTCCAAATAATACTTCGAATGGAGTCTTTCTTATGCTTCGTTGCCAGCTCGAGTTTAGGAACCTTTGCACCTGACCCACGAATTTATACCATTCCTCCGGATTTTGGCAGGAAAGTTTCGTTAATACTGAAATAACGACTCTGTGAACCCTCTCTACCTGTCCGTTTCCTCTTGGTACACCTGTAGTTACTAAGGTGTGATGAATATCTTCGCGTTTACAGTAGTCCTTAAATATATTTGATGTAAAGGCTGCCCCCCTGTCAGATATAATCTGCCTCGGACTTCCGAAAGCGACCTTCTGATTCTCCAGTTTCTGTACAGCCTCATCTGCTGTCAGTGTTTTTACCGGATAGATCCAAACGAATTTCGAGAAACTATCAATAACAGTCAGAATGTATCTGTAATTTTTCTTAGTTGTCGTAAGTGGTCCCAGATGATCGATGTGATAAGTCACCAAGGGATGGTC
The DNA here is from genome assembly GCA_963924295.1 of Dioctria rufipes. Taxonomy (NCBI): domain Eukaryota; kingdom Metazoa; phylum Arthropoda; class Insecta; order Diptera; family Asilidae; genus Dioctria; species Dioctria rufipes. The sequence goes on along the minus strand of OZ002740.1, from coordinate 98,107,858 downwards.
CTCTTTCGGTATAGGATGCAGTAATCCATCTTGTTTCCCTAGCTTCCTTTCTGCCAATATACAGGGAATACAGTTCTTTCGACAAAATTCTATTACTTCTTTTAATTTCGGAATAGCGTACTCTCTCTGGATAATCTCCTCCATTTTTTTGTGGCCAAAATGTCCTTGCTCGTGTATCTTCCTGACTAATTCTAGTTGCATGCCTTTTGGAACGCAGAGCAATTTGCTGCCTTGATCATTAACTTGGTACAATACTCCTCTCTCTTTAGTGTAATTTTCGAAAGAATCTACTTCTAGTAGCTGTGAGATGATTTTCAACGTGGGATCCTTTAGCTGGGCTGATTTCATCTTAGAAACCAAATCAGCTTCAATTAACATAACTACTGGCTCCCTGCTGAGCGCATCTACATGTCTCATTTTGGTTCCGCTCCTGTGCTCCAGTGTATAGTTATAATCCTGTAGGAGTAATGCCCATCCTGATATTCTTGGAGCTAACTCCTTTTTCTCCATAGTCATTTTGAAGGCGGCGCAATCTGTAACTATCTTAAACGGAATACCCAACAAATACACGCGCAATTTCTTCAGGGCTGCAACAATGGCTAGGACCTCTAACTCGTAGCTCCTATAGCGCGATTGCGTCGAGGATGTCTGACGACTATAAAAGTAAACAGGGTGAAACTTATTGCTATCGGAGCTTCTTTGTAAGAGTATTGCTCCATATCCCAGCTTCGAAGCGTCTGTGTGGAGTTCTGTCTCTGCTTCAGGGTTGTAGATAGCTAATACCGGCTGCGTTGATAGTATGTGCTTTATCCTAACAAAAGCATCACGTTGCGTGGATTCAAATCTAAAGGTACTGTCTTTCCGGAGCAGTGCATACAGCGGTTTAGCAATTTGAGCATAATTGGGGACGAATTTACGAAAGTATCCCGAGAGTCCCAAAAAGGACTGTAACTTTTTTACATTGGCGGGCTCCCCAAATCTCTTTACTGCTAAGGTTTTTGTGATTGACGGTTTAACCTTTCCTAATGATATCTCGTGACCAAGATATTCGACTGTAGTGCAGAGGAACTGGCACTTTTTCCACTTAATTGTCAAACCATGTTCAGAAGCTACTTCAAATACTTCTCTTAGTCGTTGCAAACCCTCGCGTTCATCTTTGGCTAACACCACAATATCATCCATATAAGTTAGCACGTACTTTCGTCGGACCAGCGGTTGAAATATTTTATTTATATATCGTTGGAATATTGTGGGGGATGTGCATAACCCGAAGGGCATCTTTAGAAACTCAAATTGACCGCTGGGCGTGACAAAAGAAGTATATTTCCTACTGTTTACTGCCACGGGTACGTGAAAGAACCCGTTCTCGAGATCTAACGTAGAAAAAACCTTGGCTCCCTGGAGCTCATCGACCTGATCCTCTATGAGTGGCAATGGAAATCGGTCCCGTATCACCTGTTTATTTAGCCTCCTATAGTCAACACAGAGCCGCTTGCTTCCGTCCTTCTTGTTAGCCAGTACTATTGGACTGGAGAATTCTGACTCGCTTGTCTGTACGATACCCTTGGACAACCATTCTGTGAGCTGGTCATCTACGAACCTCTTTTCTAAGGGTGAGAGTCTTCGAGGTTTTTGCGAAATAGGGGCGTCATCATGAAGAATAATTCGCATCTCAATGCCTATGTCCTTTGGAGTTTTAGGCTTATAATTTGCAATCAAATCTTCCACTTGTTTTCTGTAATTTTCGTTACCGACGTGGATATGGTCATTCGGAAGCTCACTAGTATTAAAGCAATTTTCTATTCCATCCGGAATCTTTTTTATTGAAACGCCGCTACCTTGTAAGGAGATTTCGGTTCCGTTCAGCACGTTTTTTCCTACAATCATTTGCATGCGAAGATCATTTTGTGGCAAAACGTGCACAGGAGAATTAAAAATACAACCATCTATCTCTAGTTCCGCCTCGAAACTCCCTAAAGTATTTAAGAGCAAACTAGATACGCCCCGTATAGTCGTTTGTGTCCCGTTAAATGCAGGTGCCCCAATTTTTTTGTACTGGTCTTCCCTTATAATGGTTATGTCACTACCTGTGTCAATTAAGGCGTCTACCTGACAATTATTTACTATGATTGTTTTAATATTGTTTCCTATAACTTTGTTTTCATCTATGTTTGCACAATTAGAGGGTCTCTTTTTGGGACAGTCAGGCGCCTTGTGACCGAACTGATTGCAGGAAAAGCATCGCGGGCCTTGTCTAATATTCTTGCATTCTTTTGATTTGTGACCTGTTGCACCACAATTAAAACATACCATTTGCTTAGGTCTGTGTACCCTTGGTTTAACTTCTCGTCGTCGATTTGCCTGAACCCTCTCCGAGAAACTGCTATAATAATCTAACTTCACCTTGAACTCCTTAAAATTATTTGCGCCGTAAAGCATTGATTTGTTCGGATGATAGTCATTAATTCCATCAATAGTATACTGAATGATGGCCTTGTCATCTACTTGTCCTTTGGAGCCGAGCTCCCTCATTTTCAAGAAGTATTCAAACAGCGATTCATTTTGTTGTTGTTTCCGATTAGCCAGCCGTCTGTGGATTTCACCTGTATTTATCTGCTCCCCAAAATTTTCCAACAAAAATTCTTTTAATTGTTCCCACGTTATTAAATCGGGTCTAGTCCTAATAGCCAATTTGGCTGAACCGCGTAGCAACCTTTTCGAAAAAAGTAATGTCTCTAAAACACTCCACTTCATTGCTCTAGCCACTATTTCTACCTCATCCACCCAGGTCCGGATATCATAGCTATCGTCTCCACTAAACTCGTTAAGGGCATTGGTAACGTCTTGGAAGGAGACAGGGCGTGACTCTGTGCTACCACTACGTAGTGTATCGTTTTCTGCTCTGAGTAATGATATTTCCGCATCTTTTGCGGCCAATAGCTGTAACCTCAGTTCATCCAATTGTCGACTCTGTTCTTGTAATTTCTGCTCTCGATCACGCAAAGAGTCTTCACGTAAATTAAATGTTTCCTGTAGTTGATGCATTATATCAGAAATTTGTACCTCGCTTACGGCAGTGCTACTTCTGGAATTCTTTTTACCTTTGCCCATTATATTGCAATTTTGATTAATTAAAAGCGAATGCGAAACGTCTGCAGAGGCATATATTTTCAAGCCTACACAGAATTACTAATGAGTCTTTTATTTGTTATCCTACTGACCAAAATACCTAAAACTATGAAATTATCACACTAAGTTATTCCCCAATATTCGAAATATTTTCAGTTTCTGTATTTAAAAATAATAATATTTGCATAATTATTCCAATATCAAGCAAATTCAAGCATTTAGGAATAAAAGTATTTTATAAATTTTACTCAATTGCGAAAACGTACTCAGATGTCAATGCAAATCTTTAATAATTTAGTTCTGTCAAAAATTACTTGCAATCAGCAAAGTGCTAGATTTTCAGTAGAGCAAATTCAAATTCAATTCGCCGTAGTTAGAAATTGCGATGGTGTACCTCATAAATTTCAATCAGTCTGTCAATACGATTGCAAGTTTTGGAATTCGCCGCACACTTAAATATAAAGTTCTTACTACTACACTGCCACTATGTGTTTCTGTTCTCTTCGCACTCAGCCAAAAAATAAAAATGTTACCTGGGTATATTTTTTCTTTTAATTGTCGTTCTAGGAAATTACTGTTTGTGTCCCTTTTTTTCGTCACAATCCTGGGTGTACTAATTTCACTTCCTGGGCTATTGTGTTCCTTTTTAATACTCCGCTTGCAAAATATATTTATCGAGATTCCTCGAGGTTTTTAATTCCTAGCTGGTAAATGCGCCACCTCTTTGCAATGCTTTTTCGATGTTACCATGTGGCCGATTATATTGGCGACAGAATATCCCGGTTGAGCCCCCAGTTTTGTAGGAATATATAAATTAGAAAAGTGGAGTTAGAATATTTCCTTTATTTCACAAAAATTGGAACAATATACTTTTATTGTTGATGATAATTGTTGATTCCACGATGTCCAGATAAGTACCCCTCTATGATGTTGCTGGCAGAGTCGGCTTTTCTCTCGACCTTTTCTCATCGACGGCTGGTGCAAGAAGAAGTGCGACAGGGTCCAATCGTTCCATCGTCCGTCATCGGATGAGTGCTGCCAGGTCTGGTCTGTTATTGTATTGTCTCTTAGGAGAATAAATGCTTGGGTATTTGGATTCCACATGTATATTATTTCGCTCTATCTTAAACCGTAAATCATTACCTTGAAATCTCCCGAAGGAATTAGTTTTAAAATTCCAGAAGCTTCTACATGTATTTGGTTGTTAGATACCCATCGGTGCTGACAAAAATTTACTATTTCTGAATGCACTCTTCAACTTCATACAAAGATTAATAGTATCTTTAATTTTAAAGAATGTAAGAATAATTTTAAAGAATATCCATCCAATTGCCTACTAGGTTCTATACTCACAGTTTAATCTTCCTAGTTTGTTTTTAAAAGCATACATAAGAATATTGTTAGTCAAAATCTTAACAATTTTTCAACTCTTGTGAAGCTCTCTTAGGTAGGTACATTACTTGTCCAGACTTCTATGCAATGTCATTCAACCAGTTTGAAAATATGAATTGCATCATTCCTTCGCACATAATTCCAGTTTGCATTATTCCGTCGTTTAGCCTCAAGAGGCCATTAAGCGGAGTTTTACGCCCGGCCTTTGCTGTGGTACACTGCATTAAGGAAACAGTACTGGGTCTAGTCATAATTATCACGTAAAATAATTACCGCGTGTTGAAAGCAACGTTAAAAGCGGTTTAGTAATTGCGGGAAAAAATTTCCACTATGTACATTTAAGCTTTTTGTTGCTCTCATAGTGAATCAGAGACTATGGTGGGTGGTTCTCTGGTGGATTTAGTTTCAAAGCAGCAAATATAATTTTCTTCCATGTCTCCGGCAGAAGCAAAAATCGTGAGCCATAAACTGAGTACAGGAACGGTGTACCAACAAATGGGAAACACCCACCCATTTTCTTAAAAATGCTTCACTCAAGGGGACAATTTGAAATGAAAGTGGAGAAAGCCTGCCAGGCTGCCATTCCACACCATCCTAATGACGTAATAAATCGTTTCCCAACAGATCGGTAGTTTGGTCTTTTATTGAGCACCCGATGCAAATGCGAACTGCAATATATTTCTATTAGAGCCCGGGGCATCCATTAGGACATCTTTATTGAAAGCACTGAATCTGTTCCAGCCATAAAATCCTTCGCCCTATAATTTATTATGTTTTCACTGTAAAAGCGAAGTGAATTGTTTTTCAGACTGTGCGAAGAGTACTTTCGTGGCGATGGCCATACTCTGCCAAAGCTTTCTCGTGAAAGCACGAAATTTATGCACAAAGTGAAATGGCTTGTCCGAGGCAAGAGTAAGCGAACTTGTGTCGCGTTGTGCTCCCCTACAGTTTTATTAATGTAAGCGCCATCCTGGCATAAATTAACATGTTTCATGGCAGCAATCAAATTTGCCACTGGGCAGGGATACTATCGGGCGCCTAGCCCTTTCATCTGCAAATGCAATTTTGAATTTTACGATGTGTTTGTAGTGTGAACTGGCATTTATAAAATAATATCTCTGGCAAATGCCATATCCCCGACAATACAGGGTGATGGCTTACATTTTCAGATTGATGTCCTGCTACGATACAATGTCTTCCTTGCAATAATTTCGATCTGATATATAGGAAGTCTAGGCTCTCGATTTCAATTAGGTAATGAATATGTAACTATTTCAGTGCATTAACAATCAGTTGATGGCGAATATGAGTTTGCTGTGTTCGGTCGGTTGTTCGAAAGTAGCACAAAAATTTTCCTGTATGGAGGAGAAGTGTTTGGTTTGTAAATTAATTAATTAAATAAATGTGAAGAACGGTGGATAGTAAATCATCGTAAGGTTTTCATTCCTGTGTCAGATATACATATATATGAGGGTGTGTGTGAGTTATATGGCTTGCTGAAAGAGCACTAAATTTGTAGTGTTTTTGCCAGAACTTTTTTGTTGATATTAAAGACAAGAGAGAGGAGTACGAAGTGTCGACAATCAAAATCCCGATTGGAAGTTAGATGAAGACAGTGATTATGCATATTGCGAGAAAGAATAAGATATTATACAATGAATTAATATTAAAATTAATATTACTTACAGGATATGCATATACGCAAACCTAACATATATTTATATTTTATAGTTAAAATTACTTATACTTCTTTATAAATTCATTCAATTTGAAGTTTCTAGCGAACGTCTTTGTGAAAGATTCAACTAGGTGCTGATATGATTCTGATTGAACTAATTAAAGTGACCTTCTGTTCTTCTTTTAAATTCTACTACCCAGTTATCCTTGATATTTAAGAGAATTCATGAATAATTCATATCAATGACAAAATGGTAGGTAGGTATGTGACAATAATTGGGAGAAATTTCATTGACGATTTCACGAGTGATGCATACATGGCATTATTTTATATAAACGATAGACCATGTGCGCAAGAGCACCTTTACAGTGTAGCTTGAGAGATGCAAGATCTTATACCCAGCAGATCTTATCTTATTCCTGAGAATAGAAAATCAAATTTCAAAACAATAAGCAGACACAGCTAGTGTGAGCAGGTAATATATGGTAGTAGATGTTGTTATAGTAATTTTAAGGTTGGGATTCTATATAGATCTATCGTTGAATTATTGGTATACGTATTGCCAAACCTTATATGTATCTATTATAAACAATCGATTTCCAGTGAATTACTATAAAAGGAAAGCTATTTTCAACACAGCCAGCCTGCATAACATTTTGAAGATGAGCTAGTGTATGATTCCCACGAAAAAGCTTATGTAATTTCAAGAAGGAACTCGAAATGAATATGATTAGATGAGATGATATGTTGAAGGCGTCATAATACCTTTTTGGTTGCAACTGACATGGAAGAGTTGATCACAATGTTAAACTGAGAGAAAGATGAACACGAATGTTATATTGTGATATATTATGTATTTTAATGAAAATGTTTCGTTGTTTTTACTTGTTGTGGTTACATACCAAATTTCTCTTTTAAGAGTGTAAGAGTTTTTTCTAGGTTTTATTTTGCAAATAGATAGGTAAGTTTTTCTTCCAGCCCGTCGTCCTTTTCTTGTTCTCCTAATATGATTTTAATATAAACTTTTAAACAATTGACCGCATCTATGTGGGCTCGTGAGAGGGTGTCTGGGACTTTATTCAGATTGCCTTTAACTTATATCATTCGTAAATTAAGGGAACTAACTAGTTGGTTTGTTTAGCGTGGAGAGTTCTCAGATTTTGAATAAATAGGTTAAGGGTTTCTGGTCTGTGAAAACCGAAAGAGAATAAGAAATATAAATTCCGATTCCGGTGATGATGATTCCGAGTTAAAGGTTTCTCGAATGTGCCATGTCATTGCCCACCTTCTTCATTCTTTCATTTCCAATCGAGTAAGTGAATTTCGCCCGATCAATAATAATAAATTTTTAATTTCGATTATTTTTGCTTGCTTTCACTAATTCCTCGCAGATGACGCCACCGTCGCTAAGTATAGCAAGGCTTTTGCCTACATTTAGACTTAGGCAAACTCCTACACATTTGGTTACTATACCCACGTTGTTTACTTCGTTTACTTTCAGATTTTCGTTTTCTTGTCTAATATTCTACCGAAAGCATCTACATTGGCGTTCTATTTTCCGGGCTTGTAGGGGATTCTGTACTCATATTACTCGAGTAATATTCTCCACCTAGCCAATCTGCAAGTGGGCTCCTTCAAATTCATCAACGATTTGAGCGGCTTATGGTCGGTGATTATGTCGAAATGTTTCCCGTGGATATACGGACGGAAACGTTTGAGAGCATATATAATTGCCAACAATTCCTTTTCCGTTGTTGTGGATCTTGTTTCTGCGTATTATTTCTTAATATAACACTATAGTATTTTATAGCAATTAAAAGTCATTTTTTTATCTCTTTATTTTGTATCAATAACTTTTTGTGGTAGTTAGTAATTGAATCTGAAAAAATCTGTATACTATCGCCTTAACTTAAAATTTTAATACATAAATAAATAAGACCGTCCCTATCCTTAGGTGACTAGCGTCAGTTGTTAACAAAAATTCCTCTTTAAAATTCAGATACGCGAGTTAATTGCTTTTCCTTGAGCAAACGAGTCCCACTTGAAAACGATAATGTTCGCGAAATCTGGTATAAGTCGACGGTAGTATCCGGCAAGGCCTAAGAAGGATTTTTTCTTCATAGGATCGGGTCTCCGACCATTTTCAGAAATTACATGTCCGAGATGGATGAGTTCCTGTTTTATATAATTTCATTTATCTTGCTGGAGCTTTAACTTGTGCTCCCTGACGCGATTCAAGTTATTTACTAATCTTCAATTATGATTTCGTAGGTGACTGTAACGTCAAAATATATAAAAATTCAAATCCCTGTAACCCCAACAGTATGTTATTCATTAGACGTTGAAAGGTAGCTGTTGCATTCCTCAGTCCGAAGGACGTTCGGTTATATTCTTAATTTCCGAATGGGGTGCTGAAGGTTGTTTTTCATCGACGAGTACTTTGTGAAAACCGGTGGCCAGGTCAAGCGTGCTAAAACATTTGGATTTTCCCAATTGGTCGATTATGTCAGTTATATTAGGAAAAGGATATGCGTCTCCAATCGTTATCTCATGTAGCTTCCGAAAATCCACGACGACTCCCCATCATTTGTTGCCAGAGCTATCAGCTTCTTTTGCACGAGGAGTAGGGGTGAGTTCCATGGACTCGCGTCTGGCCTTATTATATCGTTTTGTGGAACTTCATTAACCTGTATATGGATTTAGTTTTGGTGCGCTTCCGCCAATCTATATGGTCGAACATAAATACGTATTTTTTCACTCTCTGTCGCAATAAAACAGATATCCAGTATTGAGGCTCTCTCTTATGAGTTGCAGTGGTCAAAATTTATCAGCGCCTCCAGTTTATTATTTATTTTTCTTTGCACCCACATGATACATGTACTACTACTCTGGGGTTCAGGTTTTCGTCGAGTGATTTCCCTTAAATTTGACATGGTATTTTCCATGGACTTTTGAGACTAAGGTTTTGAAAACAAAGAGCTTTCCCTGGCAGTCCGCTTAAGACTACCGGTTTCTTGCAACTTGGAGGTTTCCTTAGAGTTTTGGGGCTGCGGTTTTCAAAACAAAGAGCTTTCCGTGGCAGTTCCCTCTAAGCTACCGGTTTTTTGCAATTCTGTAGGGAATCGGGTATATTTAATTTCTTATACGTTTCTTTCATAATCTACTATGCAATTATAATTTCGCGGGAAATCGTTCCCTAATAGTACGTGGTAAATAAGAGTGGCTTGTTGGCTTAGCAAATGGAAAATGTGCTTAAAAAAGTAGCTTCCATTCGACACTTCCAATTTAATTGTGCCAGAAATTTTTCAAAACGTTTGTACTGACTCACCTGATACAGAAACAATTTTTCGAAAGGAAATAAATAAAAGATTGAACAAATTAGTTAACTCAAAAAAAGACTAAATATTATCTTAACTTCAATTTATTGCTAAATATCTGCAATAGAAGAATAATAAAATTTATAATAGTTGTAAGGAACTCCTTTTATATTTATAGCAGTACAAATTTTATTTTTATAAATTTTTATATATATATATACATTATGAAGTTAATTCAAAATGTATTAGCACATAATATATTGAATGGGTTAGTAGGTTTTATACTCATCAGAAACTACCTGTAGTATACTTAACCGTGAATGGTTGAAGTACCTGATCCCTATGCCCGTGTCTAATCCAAATCTGGATTATGAATTACACCAGTATTGAACCCCTGAAAATATTCCAAAATGTTCAATGACCTAGAACACTGACTCGATTGTTGTGAGGATCAACTGGCTGAAATGTGGAATTTAGATACACTTCCATACAAGAAGTGTAAAAAAAGGCGGACAAAGATCCTGTCCAGTAAGAGTATATTTGAATATATATATCTATAATTTATTTTTTAAATGTATATATTTAGCGGTATTTTTAAAAAATACATATATATAATAAATAAAAATGAGATAATATTCTTAACATTATTTTTCGTTGCCAGTTGCAACTGATATATTACATTATAATGATTTAACAAATCATCTATATGTTAATCAATCTCGATTGGTGATTGTAACACATCCAGTTATTCTGTACATTCCGTCCTCTGTTCGACCAATTGCTGTTACTCGATGGGGTTTGTAGATAAATTTGCGATAATCACAATCGACCAGCCATCACCGAATGGTACGGCTTCTTGCAATAAGAGGAACTTCCTTTTTTCCGTGTCTAGGAGCGAAATAAGACAAGGTTGTATTCCTAAAGAAAGATTCTTTTGTTTGTCCTTTTTTGTGGCATAACTAGCAGGCGGGCATGTTTTTGGGAAAATTCCTCTTGACATTTGAAAAGGTCGACTCTTCTCATTCTAGTCGAGGAGACTGCTCTATGGCGTACTAAATTGGCATTTTAAATCCGCTTCCCCGTGGGCCTTTACTAGTAGCTTTAGGGTAGGGTTTCTTAAAGCATCTGTTCAGTCCACATATAATCTTCTAGGTACTCTCTTGCTCCTATCTCTAATAGTCAATACTCCTATGTAGATACTCCCAGAATAAAAAAAAAGGATACAAAGTACCAAGTATAAAATCTATGAACAGAATACTTATCTGAAAGCCGACGAATTATTTATATCATCATCCACGAAGTGGAAATAATGCATGTTGCACATCCACACAAATGAAATTTATCAGGCTACCTCTTTCATCTGAATATAATACAAAGAAAATCATTAATAAATGGTATAATTAACAACGAAATGCATCACAGCACATTTACCTCAGTTTGTTTTAATTTTTAATGTCGTCAAATGACATTTATCTAGTCAGCTGACTTCGCTTTCGCCTCAGTCAAAATACAAGCAATTGTAATAAGCGTTGCTAGGGCAACACCAAGAGGCAAGATGTACATAACTGGTGACTACTGCTGTATAAAGCCGACGAGTCGCAATAGATGGCCATCCTTGGCTCCAATTTCATCTGGTTCAGAGTATAATCTGAAGAAAGAATCGTGTTCCCAATTTCCTTATTACAGAAGTATAATTCTTTCAGAGTTTAATCTGAAATTATTCCTATCCTTACTACTGAAGTCGAACTCTGTTCAGAGTCCAATCTGAAAATTCCTATCATCCACATTCTCACACCTAAGCAGGAGAATAATTCTGCCAAACCTTTATTGTGCTACATCTGTTCACCACCACACGTTGCAGCACACTGCTGCACCCCCTTTTTTGCTTATTCAGCTTTCCTGTCTGACGGGGCCACTACCATTAACTAGATTAACAGAGAGGTCTTCTGTGCACCACTTTACTGCCCTACTACCCACACGCAATAACTGCATTACTATTTTAATTACAGTGGTTTATAAGGTGACAGTAAATTAATTCCGGTCTTCTTCTTTTTTCCAGAAATGAAGATACGGACCACGTCATTTGGACCATTTTGAACTTAGTAATTTATGTTGAATTTTTATATTGAATTGTTATTTGAATTTCTAGTTTTGAGCAATTTTTTTTTATTTGAATTTTGTGATATTAGGTTAAGTAAATAAATTATTAATAAAATGTTATATTTCGTTGAAAACGCTGAGTTATCCTTTCAACAACCAGTATATCTCCTTTATTGTTTGATACTAGAACTCAAATTGGTCCTTCAACGCTGGATATCTCAGTCAGTAAAATATAAAATTAAATTCCGTGCTTCACACTATCGCTCAGTTCAAAGCTTCTCCACACAAAATGCCATGAGATGGAGAATCCATCTCATCTGACGTTGGTGACGAAACTATTGACTCTGTGTCAGAGTTGATTGAGTTCCAACTCGAAGTCAAAGATCTAATAATAGACCTATACAAAAGGCACCAAAGAGAAGGCAAAAAGAAGACTATCAAATTGAGAGAAGAACGCTTACAAACGTTCACTGAGTACTGGAAAGAATTCTAAACTCGACATAGGAATATACAGAGAATAGCGACAACAGATTATCTCCAGCTAGATTATTTCACGAAGGAGACATTTAGCGAGGTTCAGGAATACTATATTGAAAAGGCAGCAAGCATGGAAGAGGACATCGCCAGATTAGCACCAACGCCGTCTGTCAATATTCCTCCCCAGACAGGATCTGGTAGCATAATGTCATGCAACAATGTAAGGCTTCCTAGAATCAAACTACCCACATTTGATGGAGAATATTCTACGTAGATTTCATTCCACGATCGGTTATGCATAACAACAATAATTTAGGAGATGTTGACAAACTAGGTATATTTTCTGAAAACTAATCTAATTGGAGAAGCTGAAAAGCTACTCAGACATTATGAAGTATGCGACGCAAACTATAAACCAGCTTGGCAGCTCCTAACGGAACACTACTCAAATATGCGATTCGTTGTCAACGTACAACTAAAGAAACTATTGTCTCTTCCATCCACAAACAATGATACTATTAGCATTACAAAATTTAGATGTAGAAACAAACAATTGGGATCAAATAATTGTATATTAGACTGTAAAGAGACTACACCAAGATACGCATCAATTATGGGAACAGAGCTTGAATAATACTAAGAGTTCAACACGAATACCCCCCACCCCTCCCCCACAACAAAAACCTCTTACAGTCTTTGCACAGGTAACCATATCATTTTTCATGGTCCAACATTTAGAGCTCTAACCACCCGACAACGACACGAAGTTGTCTCAAATAAGCATTTATGCAAAAACTGCTTATCACCCAACCATTCAACCTCAAATTGTACTAGCAGTAAGGAGTGTTATCATTGCAAGGAAAATCATAACTCATTCCTTTATTATGAGCACAACTATTCGGTTACAAAGTCACCTATTCAGGTCTCCCAAAACTCCAATATGAAAGCAAAGCATTTCTCACCCGCTGAGAGAAATAATGAACAGTAAGTCCAAAATTTTCTAACCTCAAACTTAAAAAGCGTTCTTCTTTCATAGCCCTGAGTAATATTATAGCTCCATCCGAAATCACGGTGACTTTCCGAGGATTAATAGATTCTGGGTCACAAGTGTCCATTATGACCGAAAGCACCCTTAAGGAACTATAGTTTAAAGGATCTCCAACCAACCATCAACTAATTGTACTTGGTACAACACCTAACACCGCAGTAAAGCAAGCAATTGTTGCAATTAACTCCTTATACACCAAATTCCAAATAGAGAGCAACATGCTCATTATCAAAACAATTACCGAATTATTGCCAGCCCAGACTCTTGCAGTGTCAAACTGGAAACACATCACCAATCTCACTTTAGCTTAACCCACCTTCTCAATTCCTGGAGAAATCAATGTTCTGCTTGGAGCAGACATCTACGCCGCCATTATTAAAAATGGAATAAAAAGAGGACCTGGCAATTCTCCATCAGCCCAAAATACAGAATTAGGCTGGATTCTGGTTGGAGCAGTACCAGAAACTACGAGCACGATTACAACTGTGCTATCCACCCACACTACAATAAATACTGAGTGGGATAATCCGTTGAGAAAATTTTGGGAGATCGAAGAATGCACCATCCGACCATTGTCACACGAAGATCAATTGTGCGAAAAGTTGTACAAAGACACAACAAAACGACTACCCTCTGGAAAATTACGAGTTTCATTTACCATTCAAGAACAGGGATGCACCATAGTTTGGACAATCTAGGAAAATGGCTGTCAAACAATTCCTACAATTAGAGAAAACTTCGAATAGTTTCCAATGCCTCAGCGCGTACGTCAAATGGCATATCATGAAATGAACAACTGTTAGCTGGACCTACATACAATCCAACCAACACTTTGGACTACCTTACTAAGATGACTTAGTCTCAGGAGCCCATACTCTCAGTGAAGCACTACAACTCCAATGTAAACTTATCGAGACCTTAGCAAAGGGAACATTCAACCTATGTAAATGGACTGCCAACCAAAATGATCTTTTCAAACATATACCATTGGATCATCGAGAATTAAAAACAAACTTGGGATTCTCTGATAACGAATCTATAAAAACTCTCGGAATACGTTGGTATCCAACAACAGACTTCTTCTCTTTTAAAGTCAATGTCTCCGATCCAAAACCCACTTACACACGAATAATACTATCTTAAGTATCGCCAAAATCATAATTCAGAAAGTCTGACTCGCCCTGTACCCTACAGAAATTTTAAAAAGGTGCACTCATTTCAAAGACCAGCAGCATACTATTCAGGACATTCAGATTCTACGTTGGCTAGGCTACCAGCCCAACATAAGCGAGATGGAACTATATGGGTTTTGCGATACCTCAAATAATGGTTATTCAGGAGTTCTGTATCTAAAAATACATCCTAATTAGACCTCCAGAGTACAAATCGTGACAGCAAAAACTAAAGTAGCTCCCATAAAACCAGTCTCTCTACCTCGACTAGAGCTATGTGGTGCTGTTCTACTTTCTAGACTTATTAAACAAGTTGTCAACGATTTAGAACTAAAAAAAGTTACGGTTATAGCATGGACCGACTCTGGTTGCGAAAGCATCCATCCACGTGTAGAACGTTCGTGGCCAATCGCATCTCCGAAATACATGAAAACATACCAGAAGCTACTTGGAATCACCTCCCCTCCAAATCCAGTACTGCGGATGTAGCCTCAAGAGGCATTCTGCCAAACACTCTAGTCACAATGCCAATGTGGTGGAATGGCCTAGACTGGCTGCATCAAGAAGAGGAATACTGGCCTCAACAATCTTTGGAGGTACGTACTCAACCATTACTTAACCAACATTCAAATCGATCATATACACCATTATATATTACACGGAGGCACTCAAATTATATTGAGTATTATAAGAAAAAACTCTTGGTTATTAAACGCCCGCAATACGATTAGACATCGTATCCATAAATATGTTGGGTTTCGATTCAATGAATGAGTTGTCTGCCCTCAGTTCTCTGCCCTCAGCAAGAGTCAATATTTCTCTACCCTTTCAACACGCTAGGGTAAACTACGCAGACCCGCCAGTTATGAAAACATCAAGACTTAGAGAAGTGAAATTAGCGAAAGCTTATATCTGTCTATTCATTTGCTTGGCTACCATAGCCATACATATACAGCTCGTCTCTGACTTATCAACACTAGCTATCCTAGCTGCCCTCAAGCAATTTGTTGCAAGAAGAGGTCTTTGCTCACACATCCACTAGGATCAAGGAACAAGGTTTGTTGTAGCGAACCCAATTTTACAATAAAATTTAGATAAATCAATGAGAGCAATCGAGGTCAATTTGACCATAGAATTTTCCAACCAACTTGGCACTTCAACCCTCCTGCAGCACCTCACTTTGGAGGCTTATGGGAATCTGCTGTAAAATCCATCAAGCGTCATCTCTGTAAAACAATCAAGAATGCAAAACTCACCTACGAAGAACTATATACAATTTTTGTTCAAATTGAGGTATGTTTAAATGCCAGACCTCTCTCTCCTCTGTCGAATGACCCAACAGACTTCAATATTCACACTCCCGGACACTTCCTTAGCGATCGACACAAACTAGAACCTCTTCCACTTAATCCACAACAACATCTTCCCACAATATGGCAGCACATCCAATCCATCTCCCACAATTGTTGGAAACAATGGTCAACGACTTAAATGGCAGATTGAAAAGGAAAATGTAAAAATTGGAACTATTGTTCTAATAAAAGACGACCAGATACCCATAGGAAAATGGCCATTGGGACGAATAATTAAAGTTCACACTGGACATAATAATTTAGTTCGAGCAGTTACTATTAAAACCCCAAAAAATATTCTCACCCATCCTATCTCAAAAATTTGCCATCTCCCTCTCACCAACATTTCCTGACAATCATCAAATATCCCCACCAAAGCCTACTGCTCTCTGGCAGTACCAATTTCAAAATACCCGTTACATTTGCATATATACGAATCCAAAACCCGTCAAAAGTCACTACAGTTTTGAACAGTGACAAGTGCGCGCAACGTGGTTTTCCTTCAAATTCGTGTTGCTCCAGTTTTCATTTATTTTGTTATTTTTTTACTACGTCTGCAATGGATGAACTGCTGGCGAAATTCAGTTCAGAATCGCTCGATTCTGCAGACATATGACTCGCGCCTACACCTCTAGAGCTCCTGGAGCCTCTTAAGTCCATCAGACCTATCAGCCCGTTGCCAACTGCACAAATAAAAGAACACAGGCTCCAATCGGTAGTCGTAAAACCACCATCTCACGACGCATTGCTTGTAAGGGCCATTTGAAGCTAGGACTGTGGGACCAAAAAAAAAAAAAAACTAAACCAGGAGACCAAGACCAAGGACTGCTTCAAATTCACGTCCTGAACGAAGGAACATTGTCCCGGAATTCGTATTCCAACACAGCCACGACTACCTATTGCTGCTTTGCCTAGCCTGCCAGGAAATCCATGCGAAGAAATACCTAACAAACCAATAGGATCAACAACCAGAAAATCAAAGGGTCTGCATACTCCCAGTAATAAGAAAAATACAGAGCGAACAAAGCATAGGCCAGAAGGAGTCAGTAAGACATTACCAAACTAACTTAAAGACTTATTCAATGCAGCAGGGGCGCCTAACTTCACACGCCACCGAGCACTCAGGCACAGCATAATTATAAAAACTAGACTGCTAGACCAAAACTAACAACATTTACGGATATAATACGCATTTCACAATCAAACATGCCCGGAGTTTTACGTGAAATTGGACTAAGAAAATGTCAATTAGCAAGACACAGTTCATAGACCGTCCAATTACTCCCCCAAAAAAGTATCAAGATCCACCAGCAACTAATCGTAAACTAACAAAATCAAATCCAGAAATCACAGGAGATTTAATTGGAAAAAAATCCACGCAACTTCTATCGTAATACAACTGCTCCAGAGCACGAACACCCAGTGGGAGAGAGTTAGGAAAGCATAGGCATTCTTTAGATGGAGTCTTCATGGCGACGTTACACTAAAGTTGAAGAGGAGAGGTGAAAAGTTGTACATCGTTGATAAAAAAAGGTAATTTATTTTTAAAAAAAAAAAAATTTTTTTTGAGGCGGGAAAATGACAAGTGCACATATAATCTTTTATATACTCTCCTGCTCCTATCTCTAATAGTCAATTCTCCTGTGTAGATACTCCTAGAATAGAAAAAAGAGGACCCAAATTACCAAGTATAAAATTTATGAACAGAATACTTATCTGAAAACCGACGAATTATTTACATCATCATCCACGAAAACCAAGTGAAAACAATGGAAGCTGCACATCCAAGCAAATGAAACTAATCAGGCTACCTCTTTCGTCTGAAAATAATCCAAAGGAAACATTAACAAAATGAAGAACTAACAACAAAATGCAACACACCACATTTACCTCAGTTTTTTTTCTATTTTTTAAAGTCATCAAATGACATTTATCCAGTCGGCTGACTTCGCCTTCGCCTCAGACAAAATACAAGCAATTGTAATAAGCTTTGCTAGGGCAACACCAGGAGGCGAGATGACCAAAACTGGTGTCAGCAACTATATAAAGCCGACTAGTCGCAATAGATGGCACCATTCTTGGCTCAGAGTTCATCTGGTTCAGAGTATAATCGTCGGAAAGTTAATAAAGTGTGTGATATATGTAATAAATAAAAGACTATGAATTTATTAGAGTTGTACTTTATTAACAGGCAGATATGTCAATGTGACACCGCGGAGGCTAGATTACAACTGAGTTCGTTTTGTTCCTATTCCACTGCTGGCTACGTTTATACAATCTGGCTACGTTTATGCTATTTCTTATACTATCCGACACCTCCCTATTAAGTAATGCTACTTCTCATTAAGTATACTGAATGCGTAGTTCTACTATTCGGATACCTGTCTATAAAATGTATTGCTGATCCTTGCTCTAGTATAATCTTTCTCTCTGTTTAATTCATTTTTTTATTTTTTTTTTTTGATAATAAGTTCCAGCGTTACAATAATATGAAAATATAATAATATTTAATCCAGTATATATATAGTATTCCAATTCAACAATTCAGTTTCCGTTTTACTATATTAGACGTGTTGCCATATTACAGTTCGATTACATTATGGCATTACCGTCTAACTTTACCTTCACACTCATCTAGCTAAATTTAATTCAGATCGGAATAAGTGCCCACGTTTTATATCTTCCAATATCATGGCTTCCACGCACGTTTTTTGTATGGCCTCAGCACACTGGAATTTCTTCTTACACGTGTCCCGTAGGCTAGTTCAATCCAATATGATCTTGGGGTATTACCTCGCTCCTGTACCTTTGCTACTACCCACTGTTTGTCGGTCTGATACCATACTTCATCACCTACAGTGAATTCTCTACCCCTCTTTGAGCCACGATCGTAATAATATTTTGTTTTACTTGGTTTTTCATTTCCCTCTTTATTCCCTTCAATTAGATTTTGTGTTCGAAACAGAGATTCTCTCCCAGGAAGTAAGGTTCGCGTCTTTCGTCCCATTAACATTTCTACAGGTGTTAAATACAAATTTTTCGACGGTGTGTTTCTATGTTCTAATAGTACTTCCCATAGTTCCGTTTTGCTCTCGTCACATTTCAATAAAATCTTCTTGGCTACTTGAACCATTCTTTCCGCGAATCCATTGGACTTTGGGTATCGAGGACTACTCGTTGTTACTTCTATATCATACTTTCCGGCAAACTGTATAAATTCACACGACCCGAACGGCATGTTGTCAGCAACAATTTGACGCGGTAGGCCGGGTACCCCAAATAGAGGTTTTAGTCTACTGATTACTCCTGAAGATGTTTTAGACTGCAATGGTAATATGTCCAAAAATTTGGAATAATAGTCGCATACTACCAAAAATGATTTTACCCTCTACTCCATGATATCCATACCTAATTTCTGAAAGGGATAATTCGGTATACTATGTGCTATCATGGGTTCCTTTACATTACTGCTACGAAATTTTTGAGAGATATTGCACTTATTTTTTCTTCAATAGCCTTATCTATTCCGGGCCAGTAAACTAAAGTTCTCGCCGTGGCTTTTGTTCGCTCTATTCCTTGATGTGAAAGATGTAACTGATTTAGAATAAATTCTCGCATCGGCGCTGGCACGAGTATTCTATTATTGAAAAATATTATTCCGTCATCTACTTCCAGTTCTTTCCTATATTTCCAAAATGAACGTATACATTCTTTCAGATTATTTTTATGATCTGGCCAACCTTCAGATAAAACTCGTTTCAACTCATTTAAAACATCGTCCTTTGACAACTCGCTTTTAATTAATTCCTTCTTTTCACTACTCATATTTATTGAATGTACATATTCCGATAAGTCTTTTATTTCAACCTCATTTTCATTGTACATAATATTCCTCGATAATAAATCCGCAATATGTAAGTCTTTACCTGGTACATACTGTAATATCAGTTTATGTTTCATGGGACGAATCTTCATTCGCTGTATCCTGAGTGAACTAATTTTATTTACTTCTTTTTGTATTATTCCTAGCAGTGGCTTATGGTCAGTACTGACCTTTATGAGTCGATCATAAATTTCATTCTGATATTTATGGCAAGCAAACACAATTGCCAGCATCTCTTTCTCAATTTGTGCATACCGAATTTCCGCATCCGTCTAGAAGCATAGCTAACAGGTCGATTCGCTTGCATTAAGCAACACCCCAGTCCGTATTTAGATGCATCTACTTGTAATACAATTTCTTTGTTGGAATCAAAAGGCTGTATTACTGGAGCGCCTGCAATCAACTGTTTGAATTCATCCAGGCATTTCGAATGTACGGGTGTCCATTCGAAAATAACACTTTTTTTTAATAATTCTCTAATTGGTTTCGATTTCTCAGCTAAGTTGGGAACGAATTGTCTGACATAGTTCACCATTCATAAGATCGATTGCAATTCCTTCTTGTTTTTCGGTGGTACTAATGCCATAATAGCTTTTGTTCGATCTGGATCACACTCAATTCCTCTTTCTGATATCATGTGGCCCAAATATTTTATTCTATTCGTCTTAAACTGGATTTTTTCTCGATTAAACTTAATGTTCCTTTCACGAGCCCGCTCCATCACTTTGATTAAAATTTCATCATGCTGTTTTTCAGTTTCAGCAGCAATCAGGATATCATCTATATAGATAATAACTCCCTCAATATCAGCAAAATTTTTTTCGTTCTG
Source organism: Dioctria rufipes (assembly GCA_963924295.1). NCBI lineage: Eukaryota > Metazoa > Arthropoda > Insecta > Diptera > Asilidae > Dioctria > Dioctria rufipes. The sequence continues at coordinate 98,087,481 of OZ002740.1, read as the reverse complement.
TCGTTGAAAAATCTCGGGGGCTACCTTAATTCCAAAGGGAAGTCTTCTAAATCTGTATCTACCGGATGGTGAACTGAAGGTACATAGCCTACTTGCTTTACCATCTAGCCCTACCTGATAGTAACCCTCTTTCAAATCTAATAGTGTAAACGTTTTCTTATTGGCTAGCGTGGTTATAATCTCACTGAAACTAGGAATGGAGTGGGTTTCGTCCTTTAGTGCAGCATTAAAATGTTTGCGATTTAAACACAAGCGTAGCTCATTATTTTTCTTCTCAACAATCACTAAGTTTGAGCTCCATTCACAGGGCTCCTCCACTTTTTCAATAGTATTCGCTTTACACATAGAATTTAATTGGCTTTTTACTCTATCGTAAAGCGCAAACGGTATTCGGCGCGCGGATGCTACCACTAGTATTATGTTTGACCTCCAACTGGACATCATGAACGAAGCACCCTAATCCATTAAATACATCAGCATAGAATTCTTCAAAACTTGTCTTCATTTCGACCTTCAGTGTGTTTACTCTTTTAATTAAATCAAATTTTCTACACGCATCTAATCCCAAAATCGGTAAACTCTTCACATCAACGACGATAAATCTCAATGAACATTTCTTTTTATTAACTGTACATTGTAATATTGTGCTTCCAATTGTCTTAAGCCTAGTACCTCCATACGCTTCTACTTTTGTCTTTATGCTATATAACTCTGCACCAGATATTCCTTCAAACATTTCTACCGGGATACATTGACATCAGCTCCGGTCTCTAATTTAAAATTCACTACTTTTGACCCCCTCTTATTGGATTGAACTAGCATTTTTTGATACCACGACTTCTCACTGCCATCTGCAATGGCCTCACTAGTGTCTTTATTTCTATTCTCAATATAATTAATACTGTTCACATACCATGTATTATCCTCTTCCCAATGTGCTGATTTCTCCAAAGAACGTACCAGACTCGCCTGACACGCGGCAGCGAAATGATTAATTTTTCCGCACTTTCCGCACTTCTTACCGAACGCTGGGCACTTTTTCCATTCATGCTCTTGTTCACAAAAATTGCACACGGGCCTCTTCTGTTCCACTTTTCTTCTATTCATCCTAAAATTAGTTTTTTCATTGTTAGTTTTATTACCTACTCTATTATTATGTATACTCTCCTTGTTATCATATTTATGCTGTCCATCTGTGTTTCGTGTATTTCTCTGTACCGCTTTAACATCTACTGTTCCTGACGAAACTGATGATTCCATTTTTTGTATACCCGAACTCTGGATTTTTGATATCTCCGATGCTTTGGCCATCTCTGTCACTTTCTCCAATTTAAGGTCCTCTTGTTCTAATAATTTTTTCTGCAGCTGTTTATCTGCGACACCAAAAACAATTCTGTCACGTATCATCCTACTTTCCTGAGTACCAAATCCACATGTTTTTGCCAATTTCTTCAAGTCCAGCAAAAATGTGTCAAACGGTTCTCCGTTGGCTTGTCTTTGATTGTGAAATACGAAGCTCTCAAACACTTCATTCGTTTTAGGCTCAGAAAAATTTTTAAAAGCCTTCTAGCCATTCTATGTCTGATGTAGGACTTGTAGAGTAGCGCTAGAATCGATGGGTGGAAATATGTCTTACATCTTTTCCGAAATCCAAGATATTTCGATTGTTCTTTGGCAACAGAGAAGATGTGATCTGTTTAGCTCTACTTACTACAAATATTAATGGATGGGATTGTAGGTAAAGGAAAGCAGATCATTAATGAAAATTGAGAGATAAAAGAGCCCTGAGGCACCCCTACATTTATTGGCTGAGATTCAGATATAACACCATCTAATATAATCTGTATTAAGCGACCATATAAAACACTTTACATCCATAATAAAAGAGGACAGAAGAGGCCAAGTGCTGTAAGTTTGGCTAAAAAAGCTGAATTGCAGACACTACCCTTTGAAATAACTAGGGCTACGATTTTGGACTCACCAACATTGTGAAGACTGCGCCTTCAAAATTCCATAAGAAAATTAGGCAAAGTCAGAAAGTGAAAAGCCATATTGCTGATCATTGAGGGTTTGATTAGTTTCTAGATATTTCATTAATTTCGAGTTAATGATAGATTCAAAAACCTTAGAAAGAATCGAAGTGATTGCAATTGGTCGATAATTTGAGGGATCGCTACCCTTTGCTTTCTTGGGAATAGGTTTAACGTGAACTAGTTTCCAAGCAATGGGAAATTTTCCTGTCAAATAAGACAAATACAATAGTTTTCGCAGAGCTTTAGCCAAGAATGAGGCACAGCATTTATTTAACGGGGGCTTGAAACTATCAGGATCTGCAGCTATGGAGACGTTGATCTCCTTAAGGACCTTGACCATATCTCTCCTACGGATGTTTATTGGCTTTTGTACACATGGCAAGGGAGATATGAAGTGGGTGGAAACGGAAACAGTCAACAGTCAAAATATTAGGGAGTCAACAATCAGTTCATTGTAAAGTAGTACAGGAATAGAGGAACTGTGAAGTTGCTCCTGATGGTTTTGACCAGGGACCAAGAACTCTTCCTGCCTTTATGTCTAGCCAAGGTTCTAACATTGTGGTCAAGAAGAAATTTTTCTCTTTGGATGGTGTTTCTGCTCTGGACATGGACGCAATTTATAAATGCGAAAAGCTGACTATTTCCCTTTTATTGCTTGGTTGCACTTATCGGTAAATCTAGAGAGATTTTGCTGTTGTTAAGGTCTTCTCTATAAATACTGAATGTATTCACGCATGCCAACACCTAAAATTGTACTAAATTCAAATGTGTTTTCGTCAAGAAGCAAAACAGACCGAGCAATAAAATTCTCTAAGATATTGATTGAGACTTTTCCAATCTGCAGACTTATTTTGTTTTTATTTAACGTTTGGCTAAGTATTCTATAAATACTATTGCATTTTACGAAATAATAAAAAAAATTATCTAAAAATTATTCTCTTGCTTTAAATGTAATAACACTCAATATAACATTGCCCAATGACTTGTTCGCCATTGTGTCCTTTCGCTGAATTTCTCAAATTACGAGTTATAATTGTTTCTTTAAATGTTTGTTTTGCCAGGCCGCCCCGATAATATTCTAAGGAGCCGTCTTTACATCGAAGGCTTATCAAAGACCTTTTGGAAGATGTTTTATTTAAAATAAACGTTCCATCGCGTTTACATGAATTGGCTCTGTCCCGCTTCAAACACTCCGAGCAAAGCGACGCTCATGTACAGGTATCCACGCTTCCTGTTTTCTCTATACGCGTAAACAACCACGACCTAAATTGGAGCTAAGGCCAAGGTAGTAGCTAGGGCATGCGCTCCTAAATGTATTAAATTGAATTCTTCCAGGAATTGTTACGTTTTTTTTACAAAAGGTGTAGTAGAATAGATTTACTGCTAAGTAAATAAGGCCCCTATCTGGATCCACCACTGGTGTCCACACTAAGGAAAAGTGGACCTTTTCTAATAGAAAATGAAAACATTGGAGTCAGTGAAGATTTATCAGAAAGTAACACATTGCTTAGTTTACTTTTTGTTTAGAAAAAGCGTAATGTTTTTACTTAATAATTGGACAATTTTACTGAACAATTTTATCATTCCCTTTAAGGTTGTGTAGAAGAATATTTTGACGGAGGTCAGATATGGTTGAAGCATCATTCTGCTGTGGAGGAAAAGTGGGAAGGAACTGCAACTGCGTTTTTGGCAAGGCACGGAACATATCTTACATTTTTAATCACTGGCCTGAATACATGTATTGTGATGGAGCTAAAGCTTGTAAGAATAACCTAAATTTTAATTCTGTCAATTATAATGCTGGACTTTTCGCAGGTTGATATTGACTTCAATTCAATATCCCGGTAGAGACTGCCATTTGTTAAAGAAATAGCCTAAATTTTATGAGGATATTTCCAACATATTTCGGGAAAAACTTGTTCCGAACAAGTTAAGGACAAAAAATTTATACTAATTCTTGATAAGCTAAAAAAACAGATGGGATGAAAGCTTATTTTTAATTTATTGTAATTTGTATTGTCACTGCTTTTGTTCTTTGTAAATTACAAGGATTTAAATATGATCAATTTACTAGTAATCTACTACACGCAGTACAGTCACCTTTCGGCAGAACTAAGAGTAAATTTACACAGAAAATATGGAAATTTAATTTTTCAGATAGCAAAAATATCTTAGCGGTGGAACTAAAATCATTTAACGAATATGAAGCAAAAATCAATTCTAAAAAGGAGAATTACGCTGATTATGGTATTAGCTTTCAGCCTACGGTGTTTTAAATCCTCTGAAAGAATTAATGAATGATGGAATATGTTACATATTGAATAATTTTCTCCATGCATATGTCTCGCTTCATTTTGTATTTAATCTAAAATTTCACGAATAATGCAAACTAGTTTGGCAATTAGTTAATTTTTTTTAGATTGATGAGGAATATATTTATGTATGTATCAAGTGTATCAAGCTGACTTTGCCACTTAAATAAGTAAAACCGTAAAAAAAACTTCAAAAATATAAGTATGCCTTAAATATTTTTCGAATGTAAATATTTTTTATGTACATTTTAAGAATTTTCACCATTCAACAAATTTATCTGTGCCCAAAAACCTTTTCGAATTTCAAATCATTGAAGAAACATCTTTTAATGGCACATACTAAAGGGTTTTTCAATAAGAGGTGTTATTTTAATTAGACCGCTATTTCGGTAGATGTCACTTTTGGAGCTGTCATTTTTTGACATTTGACAAATAGAAACTACGCGATTAATAAAAATGGAACTATACATGATTCAACAACGCATTGAAATTATTAAAATTCACTATAAAAATGGTGAAAATGTGGCAGAGACGGTTCGTAAAACTCGAACATTTTTGGGTCGTCGTGAAGCACCTTGTCGGACCACAATACAGAAATTGGTAGAAAAATTCGAGCTGTCGGGACAAGTTAGTGATGCGAAGAATAAAACCCGTGCACGTCCCTCAAGAACAGCCAAGAATATTGCTGCTGTAGCCGAAAGTGTTGAAGAAAACCCAGGTCCATTCCTCGTCGTTCTTTGGAATTAGGCATTCCAGAAACGTCATTACACCGTATTTTGTATAAAGATTTGGGTCTTAAGACTTATAAAGTTCAGTTAACACAAGAATTCAAGCCGGCAGATCATAAGCAACGTCGAGTCTTTGCTGATTGGGTCCTTGAAATGCATGAATATGATCCGGAATTCAAGCGAAAACTCATCTTGAGTGATGAGGCCCATTTCCAAAATTGTCGCATCTGGGGCTCGGAAAACCCAAGAGTTATTGTTGAAAAGCCTCTCTATCCTCAACGTGTGACTGTTTGGTACGGTTTATGGTCCCGCGGGGTCATTGTACCTTACTTTTTCGAAAATGAGGCTGGAGCAACAGTTATGGTGAATGGATTGCGCTATCGACAGATGATTAATGATTTTTTATGGCCGGAATTGGATGGTATTGATCTGGACAACGTTTACTTTCAACAAGACGGCGCTACGTGCCATACAAGCAACGAAACCATTGATCTTTTACGGGAAAAGTTTCCGGACCGTGTTATCTCTCGAAGAGGTAATCACAATTGGCCACCGAGATCTTGTGACTTAACACCTTGCGACTTCTTCCTTTGGGGCCACGTGAAAGAGAAAGTCTACGCCAACAGCCCAGCGTCGATTCAAGACCACAAAGATGGAATTCGTGAGGCTATCGAGGACATAGGGCAGCCACTTTGCGATTTGGTTATGGAAAATTTCATGAAAAGGATATGGTCCTGTAGCCGTGGTCGTGGTGGTCATTTGGCTGATATTATTTTCCATTTTTAACGGCATGCCATCCTCTTTATAATGAATTAAAGATATAATCATTTATCTAAAAATATGGCATTTTTCTTTGAATATCAAAATAACACCTCCTATTGGAAATACCTTTATATTTGAAGAAACTAATGTTAAAATGGAACCCATTAAAATGATTCGTCCGTTCATGAAAAATAGTTTGTAGCAAAAAAATGCGATAATATAATTTAATTTCTGCAGAAGTTTTTCAATAAATAGGAAAAATACAAGTTCAAATAAATAAATTAGGTACTGTTTTTGTAATAAAGCTTCACAATAAAATATTCAAATTACCAACCAACTAATTGATGAAGTCCTAACTGATTTTAGTGACATGTTTTCCTGTATTTTCCATTAAAGATCAAATACTTTTAGATGTTGAAAAGAAAGTTAGTGAAATATCTAAAATATTATATCTCTTTGCTCATCCTTTTAGGCATATTAGCACTGACCATAAACTAATAAAGCTATTATCGAAACAGAAAACCCTTCTTGCGATTCTTATATACTAAAGGAGGTGTGTCCTATAAAAGCGAATATTAGAAATTAGATACAAATACATGTCTGACAAGCAAAGAGAGCTATGGAAAGATATAGCAGGAAATTTTAAAATAAACATTCGGAAAATTTTGCAAAATTTCTGTCGGAAAATTTTCAGAAAAATACCAATTTTCTTATAAATTATGATTTTGAGACCAGTAATCTAATTGGTTGCCACACAGGTTCTCCATCAATTGCAGCTCTTTATTTTAATTTTCCAGTCATTCATTTGGCATATTCATCTAAACTGGAGAGGATATTTCCAGCAATTTTTCTTAAAAGTAAAAACTTAAAATCTTGTGGTAACCAAAAGTCCTTAAGATAATTAATTGATGCTTTTATAAGATAGGAAAATAAAGGTCTTGACCTTGCGAGATCATTTAGCCAGAAATATTTTTGTAGATTTTGCATTTAAAGTAAAACCGAAGCACTTACATCTGTAATAGTGTATGAAAATTTTCTGTCGATATAATGCACGATATTCTTGAAGGCATTATAAGCTATGGTTTAAGAGGAGTCAGTACTCAGCAAAAATTTCAATTCAGATACCAGCGAGCCTGTAGGCAATAAATCTTACTATACGTAGGTTTGTGTGCTGAAAGTATGAAAATTCATATAAAATAAGCGTAGACCTAGACCATAAGTCACATTAGAGGCATCTAGCGTAAAAGGCAGAAACCAAACATGCGACAATTTAAGACGAAAATGAAAATTTGCAATTCAAAGAAATTGAAAATTTTTAACGAGAATGAACTCCCCTAAATTTTATTTTGCCCATAATTGTTAAATATACTATTTTGCTTTATATTTCTAAAACTTTCAACGAAATATTGCAATTTCTCGTCGGTGAAATATCGAGAGAAAAAACAAGTACTATTAGAGTTAAACAATTAAAAAAAGCGCCACTAAAAATGAAAAAACTCGACGTTATTTGCTAGATTTAGGCTTTATCTTTCGAAAATAGTCACAATCTAAGGAAATGAGAATACCTACTGAGAGGAATTTGATTTGAAAAACATCAATTTCTACCATTTTTTACAAGTTCCCGAGCTAATATCTCCATTCCAATACATTTCTTTTAATTTTTCTCGACGTTATTTACTAGACCTCTTCGTTACCTTTAATTTAAGATATAAATCATTATTCTGGTATAAATAGTTTGCCAGAAATTTGCATTGAAAAATGTATGAAACTTGCAAATCTTGGTACTGACTCCTCTTAACCAACGCAGTTAAATATTGTATTGAAAAACGTTACTTTTATCTTAGATATTTCAAATTATAGAATACATTATTGTCACTTCGGAGGAGATATTGAGATTTGCAATAAATGCATAGTTAATAAGGGGTCAACATTTAAAAAAAACATACCCACACACACAGCACGATCTAATGAATCATTAGCACTAACTATTCATTAAAATGCCGTGTGTCACATAGTATACGTCATTATGGCTCAAAAAGCAGATGATAGATAATGAAGTGCACTAATGAAGTGTTTTCTTCCTTCATTATAACTATAATGAGGAAAAATGTGCTAGATTTAGCATATAATTTAAGTAAGGAGCTCCGCTGTGCATCTGCTGATTTGAAAAATAAGAAGAAGAAATGCAAAACACAAAGTAATTATGTCAAAATACTTTTTAATAAAATGTTTTTTTTCATTTCTTAATCGTTAAATGAAATAAAATAAAAATAAATAAAAATAAAAATTAATAAAAACAAAGTTTACCGCGTTAATTCCATCCATATCGATTCTTTAATATCGTAGGTAAATCAAAACCAGTTTGACAGTAAACTTAATTAAAGAAATGGATATGTGTCTTCCGTTTTTTAATGAATCATTATAGACTAATAAGTGGTTAGTTATTTTTTCATTAAGAGCGCTGTGTGTCTAGGGCATAAAAGACTTACTATGACTTCAAAAGAAGCATTTAATTTTTTGCATTTTTGTATATACTTTGTTAGAAATTTTATCTAAAAATCTGATAGTGTGCGGAAGTACATAATTTTATTGGAAGACTTAGTACAAGCAGTGATTTCTCGGAGTTTTAGTGAAAGTGATATCATCGGCCTTGAAAATGATATTGTAAAACATAAAGAAATGTACATTGAACTGTTCGAAGACAATTCAAAGCCCTAACACCATATCCTTTCACATTATAAACACGTTATTAGATATTCTGGCTATGCCAAATTTTTATGGTATATCAGGTTTGAGTCCCAAAACAAGGTAATGAAAAATTACACGAAAACCACTTCATCCAGAAAAAATCTATACTACTCACTCGCGAAAGAGTGCTCCATAAAATTCATTTACATAATATTAAACACGATAATGTTTGAAAAATACTTAGTTATAACCAAATGAGATGTGATAAAATAATAAAATAATAAAAACACGAAGTAATAAACAAACGTCAAAAATAAAAAAAAAAAACGGCAATGGAATAAAAAAAATGGAATGCTATTCGAACATGCGTGTTTTAATCTGAAAATGAGAAATAGAGTTTAGTTGATGGTGGACGACAATTCAAACTTAAAATGCCAACGTCTTAAAGTTGTAGTAACTTAGTTTCGACTAGTGTAGCAAATTGATGCTGTAATCTGTGCACAAGTAGCAAATAAATTACGATTAACGATTGATTCTATTTTTAAGACTCCTCAGTTCTTTATTGAACCATGGTAGAGATGTTTTAGAGAGCCGCTGACGCTCGCAAGAAACGTGAGAGGAAAATAAATCGAAAAGAATTATGTGAAATTTAGAAACGCCTTCGTCAACATTATTGCTAGACAGTAATGTGTTGAAGTCAATAGATGTAAGTCTACTGGAAAGTTCCGGAAAGTTCGCCTTTCTAAAATTGAAAAAGTATTGTGTTTCATCACAATTTGTTAAGTTTTCGGTTTCATAGCAATATGCACTTAGTAGAGGCGGGTGATATTTATCAAGAGTAGACATTCTTACTGCGCTATGCTCAACTATGAAGTTACCCGTGTCAGTAGAAAATACCAGGTCTAACTGCCTTTCCCTGTCATTCTTAACATTACTGATTTGGCTGAGACCTTGAGATGAAATACTGTCAAGGAATAGTGACTCCTTTGTTGTCAAGTTATTAAGTGAAAGATAGTCATCGTCATTTTCGTTAAGTACCCATTGTATTTTGGGTAAGTTAAAATCACCAATAAGTAGTAAGTAGTTGTTCTATGTATGTTCTGGACCACTTTTTTAAGCCTGCAGGATTTCACCACAGATGGCGCCACCGTCGCTAGGTGGCTTTAGTAAATACTAAATATGGGGTTGTGTATTGGCTGTATTGGTTTGTGTCTTGGATGTTGGGGATACGAGATCACTTTGGGGATACGAGCATTCTTCAGCATAGGGAAATAGCATAGGCTTTCAATTTTTTTCTGAAGTTCGCTTATTTTTCATCTCGGACTCGTAGCCTCGAAGTTGACATTAAGTTTTTCATCGCGAGTTTTGGGGATACGAGATCAATTTGCGGATACGAGATCACTCTTAGCACTCTCCAGCATAGGAAAATAGCATAGGTGTTTGATTTTGTTTTTGGAGCTCGCTTATTTTTCAACTCGGAGATCGTAGCTCTAAAGATTTGTGAAGTCGTGGGAATCTTTATTGGTGGAGGTTGCTGGTTAAATTTGATCTGGTCTTGGAGGCTACAATTTGACCTTGAAGTGAACCCTCCTGTGTCTGGGTACTGGAGGTTGGCTGCAAGCTTTAGTGGCAATATCTGATACTATGACCAGGACTGCATGAGGTGTCTTGGACTGGGCTAAGTTACCTGTACCAAGTCTTGAGTAGAATGTGTATTAAGTAATGATGTGAAATACCCTAACCGAATTTATATCGGGGCTGTATACTTGTCAGCTTGAATTCGGTTTTAGTTATTTACTTTAGTATGAGTGCCTGTGGTATGTTGGGCTGAGCTACTTGGTGGCTGAGGAAACGTTATCTAAGACGTGGGTGGTTGTGTGTAGCTGTGTATTTATGTAGATAATAAATGTGAAATTCCCTAAGAAAATTAGTGTAATAAGTATTAATACTAATTCATATTTTTGTTCATGTCAATAGTATTAGTTTAGTACTAGGGGTAAAATTTTCATAACAAATCCTCTACGCGCTATCGTTCGAGATATGAGCGATCTCACCTTCTCAGGTATAATTAATATTAGTAGCTGAAAAACAAAAATAACAACAACTGTAATCGAAGTGGTGGATTAAAGATTTGATGATCTTAATCTGTAGGTGTCTTTTATAAACATTGCACTATGTGATGATATATATAAAAATAGATCAGGCAAAGCTGATTGGAGCGAATGTTGGTAGATATGTTCACTTAGATAAGTAATGGAAATTAGTAAGTGCCTAATTTTGCTCTTCAGGTGGAATGCTTCTAATTTGATTCCTTGCATAAACAAATTCGCACAGTCCAGTAAAGTAAACAAATTCGCAGTCAAATAATGTAAACAAATTCGCACAGCAGCCAAGTAAAGTAAACAAATTGAGCGATTTATGTTTTTCAATGTAAGATTCCCAATCTCTTTAGCTGAAAACAACAACTGATATTAATCTGTATGATATAATGTCTTGGATGAGTAGTGGAAGTTATAATTGAAAATTTCTTTTGCTGAAAAAAACAACAACAACAACTATAACGTCAGTTGTGGTCTGTAGGTGTCTTTTTTATGATCATGTTATGATATTCGATGTGTAAAAAGAGATCACGGCTGCTTGGGATGGTACGACATATGAAATCATTAGAAGTAATGGAAATTAAAGCATTAGAAAAGGTGGCCAGGCGGCTGGTAATTTTATATCTTGAGTAAACAAATATGTCGGAGTAAAGCAGACAAATTGAGCGATTAATGTTTTTTTGTATCTAGGAGTTTGTATTGAAAATTCTTAAATTTTATGACGAATCGTTTTTTATTTTCATTAAAATTTCTGAATCAGTGCCGCTGTTATGAGATTTGATTGACCCCAATATCATAGTTCACATGAAGCTGATAAGAATATGATAATTTTATCTTCATACTATTGAGGTGATCATATTATTTTCTTATCATTAGTTTGGGAGTGGGTTTAATTAAATGTTTTGATGAAAGAAGGTGGTGTTATGATATTAATGTAGTATGATATCTTGTCTAAGGTGAGTAATGGAAGTTGTTTGGGAGCTGTGAGTAAGGAATAAAAACCTTATCAGCAAGGTCGCTTCATATTTATCTGTCTAAAGTATCATCCAACTGGTGTTGTATGAAGGAAGAAAAACTGATAATTCATCAAGCCCATAGTGAAGACCATGCTGGAGGTTGAGAGTGGGTGCTGTAAGTTGTGGATTAAATTGAAAGTTTTGTGGATGATTTTTGACATAATATTAATCTAGTAGGATATGAAAGCTTCAGTGAAGAGCGTGGAAGAGGAGACTGTTATTTGTTTACCTTTAAATCTTAAGGTTTATACTTTTAGCCTCTAGCAAGAATGTTTTCTTTCAGTTGACTCGTGACTAGATAAGAACGCGTTGATTTCATGCTATTATGAGATTTGATTGACTCCTATATCTAAAAAATAGTTCACATGAAGCTGATATACTGCTGAGGCAGGTACATTGTTTACTTACCATTAAGTTGAGAGTGGGTTAAATTAAAAGCTTTGATAGATGAACGCTGTGTTATAATATTATTGTGGTACGATATGTTGTCTGAGGCGAGTAGTGGAAGTTGTATGGGAGCTATGAATAAGCAGTAAAATCCTAACCTCGCTTGATATTTATCTCCTCTAAAGTATTGCCCGAATGGTGGAGTATGAAGGAAGAAATAATTCATAATTCTCCAAGTCCATACTGAAGATCGTAGTAGGGGGTACTGGTACTGTAAGTTATGTATTAAGTTAAAAGTTTTGATGGATGGTATTTTGGTATTTATCTCCTCGAAATGGTGTTGTACGAGTATCAGGAAGTTCGGAAAAAAGTTGATAATGCTTCAAGTTCAATAGTGAAGACCTCGATGTTGAGAGTGGGTATTTGGAATGATATAATTCTAGTAGGATATGGATGTAATATTTATTCATCTTTAAATCTTACCATGAAAGTAGGTTGGGAGTTGATTAAATTAAAAGTTTTAATGAAAGAAGGTTGAGTTATTATATTAACATAGTATAATATGTTGCCTTAGATGAGTACTTGAGAGCTGTGAGTAATATGTGGAATATGTTGTAGATGAGTAGTGAAAGTTGAAAATGTAAGATTCTCAATTTCTTTACTGGAAAACAACAACAACTGTAAATATTATATACCAAATCAATTTTTCACACAATATTTATCCACATCAAATTCATTATTTATTTTTATATCTTAAGTTATAAACTTTTTTCACATCCAAAAAGGGATCAAGAGCAAATGTCTCCCATGTTCCTTTTCTGTGTTAGGTTATGAGAGTTCGGCAGCAAAATCCCACGTTATTTCTTATCATCTGTCTTGCTCTAACACATTAGGAAGCTTTAGTGATTATCTCACTCGGGACTTGGTCATATACCGGCTGTGGATATGTATGTATGTAACACTGAGATGAATTAATGTTGTGTAGTGTAAAAGAAAAACTTTCATGGGTGATATGGGGATTGAATCGATGTATGTTATGCATTAGATTGGTGGTATATGTCCTTATTTGACTGAAGCAAATAGTTTCACGACTACCTTACCAAGACTTAAATATAGTTGAAATTCATAAAAATGTTATTTTGAGCATGATTAGTTTAAATCGTGATCATTGCAGCATGTTATAAAATTCAATATCTAAAAATAGACCACATGAAGGTTATTGGGGTGCTAAAAAAAAAAAACATGAAAGCATTAGGTTGAGAGAGGGTTCAATTTAAGGCTTTGGTGAAAGAAGGCGGTAGTAGATATTACTGTAAAATGGTAGAAGGCATCAGTCAATTTTGGTGAGCCTCAGCGATAGATCAAAAAAATTTCAACCGCGCTAATAAATGAGATTTTTTTTTTTAATAAAAAGATTGGTACAAAACGGCATATGAAGAGCTACATTGGACAGACTAGATCGCCGAGAGTGTTATTGAAAGCCACCAGTCGAGGTGGAGGAATTACTCAGCGTGTAAAAAAAAAATGTGATTTTGTTAAGTGGGAGGAAAAAAATTAGTAATCAGAGACAGAATTAGAGCTGGAATTATTGTAAATATAAACCATACAGATCCTAAGCTATTTATACAGGTTGCTGGTGATTTATTTATACGCCGTATTAAGAATATTTTAAAACGCCATCTCAATATTAAAGTTAATACAAAATTGTGTGCTGATTTTGTTAAGGATATCGGTGACAATGAAGTTATAAAAGATACTAAATATTTACAAGCAAGAACTGCTCCAATCAATGTGGACGATAATTTAATTGAGTGGTATACAGCTAACATTTTGGATTCAATACTCACTCAGCTGGATGAGTTTCGCGAAAAAGATAGCGGCAGGACATTGGACCCATTATACATTTAGCAGTACATATCAACAAATTTGAACAGCACCGAGGATCTTCATACATAACTCTACCGAAGGATAAAGCATTCTTCGCTTGGGCCGTGACATCAGCACTATACCCTGGAAATATTAACTTGTCTAGGACATCATCATATCCACATTATTCGACTGTGCTAAATTTAACTGGAATAACATTTCCTATGACGCTTAAACAGATTAAACAATTTGAAGACCAGAACAATATATCAATAAACGTATTCATCCCAAAGAAAGAGCGTTCCTTCACCACTGTTCTAGTTAGACCAACGAAACACAAGATGAAGCGACATGTGAATCTATTAATGATACAAAATAACTATGGGCAGGATGATGATGATGATGAATGTGATAACAGGTTTCTTTTCTGCTGGATTAAAAATCTTTCACGGCTTGCATGGAAAAAAACTTCAAAACATAAGGCTAGACTGTATATATGCGATAGACGTTTGTTCTATTTTTATTCTGCTAAAGCATTAGCATCACATATTCCTGAATGTGAGAAAGAAAAAATTAATATTGAATTAAGGAAACACAACCATAGAATTAAATGTTAATAGCACAACGGATACTCCACCATTGGGAAACATTACTTAATTCCATCAGAGCAACAAGTAGCAACCGCAGAAGACATATGATCTAAGTCTAGTGTATTGTAAATTAAAAAAATGTATTACATATAGATATAATTCCATTTATTGAAGTAATTTATTTTAATTGTATTATAGTCCAAGTCTTAGGTATAAGATATACATGATTGGAAAATAAAGAATATGTTATAGTTATAGATATATTGAAATAAGGAAGCCCAAGAATAGAATGATACACTAAGAATTAAATGTTAATATTTTTTAATTAATAATAAATCAATAATGATATTTTATGTATTTTATTCTTTTTATTCAATTTCCCTGGTAAGTCCAGAACCCCTGAAAGTATTCTTTAATAGTATTTGCCTACTACAGTGGGCTCTTAATCGGGCGATTGAGCCTTTTAACCAGAATGCTAGGTTGAGCGTGAGCGTGAGAAAATACGTTGACATGTGGACTTGATCTTGGCCTCTATCATCACCTTTGTGAACCCGGAAGAGCATCTTGTCCTTGACCTTGACCCGGAAGTGTGTGTCTTGGAGGCCTCAACCTTACTTTCCTATAATCAACTACGCCACAGGTCTGATAACAGCTTAACAGCTTTTAAACGGGTCTGATAACAGCTTAACAGCTTTTTTAAATAGGTCTGATAACAGCTTAACAGCTTAAGCGAAGCATGCTTTATCAATATTTTTTACATTAATGCAAGCTTGCCTTAAAGCAATCTCCTTCGGTAGAGTTATGTACGAAAATCCTCGGCGCTGTTCAAATTTGTTGATATGTACTGCTAATTGTATAATGGAGTCCAATGTCCAGCCGCTATCTTTTTCTCGAAACTCATCCAGCTGAGTGAGTATTGAATCCAAAATGTTAGCTGTATACCACTCAATTAAATTATCGTCCACATTGATTGGAGCAGTTCTTGCTTGTAAATATTTAATATCTTTTATAACTTCATTGTCACCGATATCCTTAACGAAATCAGCACACCACTCTGTATTAACTTTAATATTGAGATGGCGTTTTAAAATATTCTTAATACGGCGTATAAATAAATCACCAGCATCCTGTATAAATAGCTTAGGATCTGTATGGTTTATATTTATAATAATTCCAGCTCTAATTCTGTCTCTGAATACTGATTTTTTTTCCTTCCACTTTACAAAATCACTTTTTTTTACACGCTGAGTAATTCCTCCACCTCGACTGGTGGCTTTCAGTAACACTCTCGGCGATTTAGTCTGTCCAATACAGCTCTTCATATGCCATTTTGTACCAATCTTTTTATTTAAAAAAAACTCTCATTTATTAGCGCGGTTGAAATTTTTTTGATCTATCGCTGAGGCTCACCAAAATTGACTGAGGCCTCCTATCATTTTACAGAAATATCTACTAACGCCTTCTTTCACCAAAGCCTTAAATTGAACCCACTCTCAACCTAATGCTTTCATGTTTTTTTTTAGCACCCCTATAACCTTCATGTGGTCTATTTTTAGATATTGAATTTCATAACATGATGCAATGGTCGCGATTTCCCTGCTCATGCTCAAAACCAGTATTAACATGTTCTTGACATCGATTCAACATTTTTATGAATTTCGACTATATTTTAGTCTTGGTATGGTAGTCGTGAAACTATTTGCTTCAATCAAATAAGGACATATACCACCAATCTAATGCATAACATACATCGATTCAATCCCCATATCACAACATTAATTATCAGTTTTTCTTCCTTCATACAACACCAGTTGGATGATACTTTAGACAGATAAATATGAAGCGACCTTGCTGATAAGGTTTTTATTCCTTACTCACAGCTCCCAAACAACTTCCATTACTCACCTTAGACAAGATATCATACTACATTAATATCATAACACCACCTTCTTTCATCAAAACATTTAATTAAACCCACTCCCAAACTAATGATAAGAAAATAATATGATCACCTCAATAGTATGAAGATAAAATTATCATATTCTTATCAGCTTCATGTGAACTATGATATTGGGGTCAATCAAATCTCATAACAGCGGCACTGATTCAGAAATTTTAATGAAAATAAAAAACGATTCGTCATAAAATTTAAGAATTTTCAATACAAACTCCTAGATACAAAAAAACATTAATCGCTCAATTTGTCTGCTTTACTCCGACATATTTGTTTACTCAAGATATAAAATTACCAGCCGCCTGGCCACCTTTTCTAATGCTTTAATTTCCATTACTTCTAATGATTTCATATGTCGTACCATCCCAAGCAGCCGTGATCTCTTTTTACACATCGAATATCATAACATGATCATAAAAAAGACACCTACAGACCACAACTGACGTTATAGTTGTTGTTGTTGTTTTTTTCAGCAAAAGAAATTTTCAATTATAACTTCCACTACTCATCCAAGACATTATATCATACAGATTAATATCAGTTCTTGTTTTCAGCTAAAGAAATTGGGAATCTTACATTAAAAAACATAAATCGCTCAATTTGTTTACTTTACTTGGCTGCTGTGCGAATTTGTTTACATTATTTGACTGCGAATTTGTTTACTTTACTGGACTGTGCGAATTTGTTTATGCAAGGATTCAAATTAGAAGAATTCCACCTGAAGAGTAAAATTAAGCATTTACTAATTTCCATTACTTAGATGAACATATCCACCAACATTCGGTCCAATCAGCTTTGCCTGATCTCTTTTTAGATATATCATCACATAGTGCAATGTTCATAAAAGACACCCACAGATTAAGATCATCAAATCTTTAATCCACAACTTCGATTACAGTTGTTGTTATTTTTGTTTTTCAGCTACTAATATTAAATATACCTGAGAAAGTGAGATCGCTCATATCTCGAACGATAGCGCGTAGAGGATTTGTGATGAAAATTTTACCCCTAGTACTAATACTATTGACATGAACAAAAATATGAATTAGTATTACTACTTATTACACTAATTTTCTTAGGGAATTTCACATTTATTATCTACATAAATACACAGCTGCACACATCCACCCACGTCTTAGATAACGTTTCCTCAGCCACCAAGTAGCTCAGCCCTACATACCACAGGCACTCATACTAAAGTAAATAACTAAAACCAAACTCAAACTGACAAGTATACAGCCCCGATATGAATTCGGTTAGGGTATTTCACATCATTACTTAATACACATTCTACTCAAGACTTGGTACAGGTAACATAGCTCAGTCCAAGACACCTCAGGCAGTCCTGGTCATAGTATCAGATATTGCCACTGAGGCTTTCAGCCAACCTCCAGTACCCAGACAAAGGAGGGGGCACCTCAAGGTCAAATTGTAGCCTCCAAGACCAGATCAAGCTTAACCAGCAACCTCCTCCAATAAAGATTCCCTCACAAATATTTAGAGCTACGATCTCCGAGATGAAAAATAAGCGAGCTCCAGAAACAAAATCAAACACCTATGCTATTTTCCTATGCTGGAGAGTGCTAAGAGTGAATTCGTATCCCCAAATTGATCTTGTATCCCCAAAACTAGAGATGAAAGACTTAATGTCAACTTCGAGGCTACGAGTCCGAGATGAAAAATAAGCGAACTCCAGAAACAAAATCGAAATCCTATGCTATTTCCCTATGCTGGAGAGTGCTGAAAGTGATCTCGTATCCCCAACACCCAAGACACAAACAAATACAGTCAAGAC
Organism: Dioctria rufipes; assembly: GCA_963924295.1. Taxonomy (NCBI): domain Eukaryota; kingdom Metazoa; phylum Arthropoda; class Insecta; order Diptera; family Asilidae; genus Dioctria; species Dioctria rufipes. The sequence goes on along the minus strand of OZ002740.1, from coordinate 98,069,251 downwards.
ACAACCCCATATTTAGTATGGACTCAAGGCATCTAGCGACGGTGGAGCCATCTGTGGTGAAATCCTGGAGGCTTATAAAAGTGGTCCAGAACATACATAGAACAACTACTGTAGTAAATCGTCAATAGGTTCTATCTTACCATGTATAAAATTAGATGTTAAAATGAGTAGGCCGTAAATATTCTGACCTTTGTCATCGACAATAATTATGGAGTCTGGAGGGATATAGCAACAGATAATGTATAAGTCAGATTTTGAAAGAGATAACTTAAGAGCAAGAAGTTCGATTTCGAGAGTGTTGGAGAAACTGGGAAGCTCAAACTGGCTGCAAGTAAACCGGTTTTTACAGGCAGGAAGTACGCCGCCACCTCGAGCTACAGACTCAGTTTGTCGATCTCTTCTAAAAATTTGATATGAATTGTCAAAAATTTCTGCATCGCGAAAACCGAAATACAGCCACTTTTCAGTGAAAGCAACTATTATATGTCGAAACAAGTCGCAGCAGAGGATTTGAAGATTTGTGTGGTTTTTGTTCGATTCCCCCTTACGTTTTGATAGTAAAGGGTGAGTGCTTTGAGTTTTTTGGAGTATCGCTGCTTAGTTTGGATGCATTTCTAGGTTGACGCCCGGTAGGTACAAACAATTTAGTAAACGTGCGAGAAGGCCAAAATGTGGGATACAATAAATTGTCCCGCACATCTTCTGAGACGGTTATAACAAAGGATGCAACCGGTTTAGAACTTCCACTAATCTTCCGACAAGAAATGCCATCAGCTGAAATATTTTTGGACTTAAGATACTTCAATATGTCCTCACACAATGTTTCTGGAGAGAAACGGGTGACGAAAACACTCGAAGGTTTTGGTACTGTTCTCAAAGGCACAAAAATATTATTACCTAGAGATGACACAGATGAAGTATCATTCAATACCGCGGATACAGATACAGGTCTTAGAATGATGTTATCAGAGCTTTGACTTCCAGCATTATCTACGGCCATAACAGCTGAGGCACTCGTACTGGTAGTAACAGCGGGTAAGTACAAATTAGATCGCTTCTTCCGGCGCGGCTGTTGCTTGCGACGAGGCTTGGAGGAAGGTGGCTGAGTAGGTGGCACATCTGTTGACAGCGAAGAAGCATCAGTACTGGGCGTATGTTCATTCGCAGAAGCCGTCACGTCAGGAGAAGAAGAAATGGTCGAATTTCCAGACGTGAAACAGTTAATGTCCGAGGCGATAGCGCCAATAAGCAGGGAATCCTTAGCAACAGAAGCCGACCAACCCGCAAGATCATTCTTGACCAGCCGAATATTGTGCTGAATATCTTTAAGGATTGGGTCGGCACCTGGTGGTGAAAGAGGCGCGTTACAATTGTTCGGCGGGGCGCGAAAAGAGAGAGCTTTCGACTTATCAAGTAAGAGGGATGAGTTTGAACTGAGCGCCTCTGAAAAATTAAGAAGCTTGTCGAGTTTTGAATTAAAGGTATTAGGGTCCTCGGAGAAAGCATTCAGGTACGACCAGTTTGCAGATATGTGCTTAACACTATCCGCAATAAACGATTGGTCGCTTGAGAACGAATCGAAGATACCTTTGATAAATCGTAGAACATGACACGGATTAATCGCTAAGCACTCGCCACAGGTTGTGACAGAAACAGGAGAACACCTTAGAGTACGGCGCAGACAAGAGGAATAAAAAGACTTACCACAAATTCTGTCACAAATGCAGACATCTTCATTGGTGGCAGACGAACATACAGTACATGTGGTCATGATTATATAGTGTAAGTTGTATAACAGAAGAGTAGGAGAGATTTAGGCGTTAATTAATAAAAGAAGGATTGTGTATAGGATAAGCTACGAAAAGCCTCCGATATCACAGTGGTGGGAACTCTGACAGACAGATGGCTATCAAACTAAAAGGGAGATGGTAAACAACTAAATATAACCAAAAAAATGCCTCTAATTATTAAACTATTAAATTAAGTGTATGAGTAGCCTGAAACACACAAAATTATTAACCAAGCTTACCACAAATGAAATGCATAAATAAAATGCGAATGCAAAAGAGCACAAGCAGCATATAAAGTACAATAGAAATTCCCCACAGCAAGCGGTCACAAAGGATACACACAAAAAACAAATTTGCAAAACCAGACGGAAAAGAAAAAAACTATCAATAACCAAAATTGACCGAACTATTAACAATAGATCACACACGGAGTTGGCAAAAAACCATTAGAAATTCAATCACAGAACTGATTAAATACGGAGCGAACAAAAATTGACACATAAGACAAATCTTCTACTTCCCTTCTATGGGAGTTGTTCTTCCCTTCTATGGGAGTTGTTCTTCCCTTCTATGGGAGTTGTATTTCATTCTTGATCTAATGTAGGACTTGTAGAGGAGCGCTTTTCAAAAATCCAAGACAATTCGATGCTTCTTTGGTACCAGTGAGATGTGATCTGACCAGTTTAATTTACTGGAAATATTAATGCCAAGAATGCCTAGTGACGGTGAGTGAGAAATTAATGCTCCATCAAAAGAAACGGGTTTGGTTAAGTTATGATCTTGTTTTAATGAGATGAGACAGCTTTGGGCCTTAAATGCATTAAATTCGACGCGATTCGCCTTGTCCCAAGCGATGATATTGTTAAGATCGTTATTCAATGATCTAATCACGCAGTCTCGTTTAACACATGCAGCATTCCCCCTGGAGTCCGCAAGAGTGTCAAAGGAGTAAGCGAAATCAAGAGTACTGTCATCTGCGAAACTATGGATGAAATTGAACGTAAGGGAAAGCAGATCATTAATGCAAATTAAAAAGAGAGTTGTAGATATAACAGAGCCTTGAGACACACAGGCATTTATGGGATGCGGCTCAGATGTAATCTGTAGAAATGCACAGAGTAGAGAGAGCTTTCGAAAAAAAGTGAAAACGGTTGCATGTGTGCACTCTGTTTGTGCTTATAGTTTCTTCATAAAAATAGCAAGTATATCATCATGACTGATGAGGACAGGTAAATTTGTTAACACTGTGTGGTAGCAGCAAATTTTATGGTAAGTTTTTTTATTTAATAATTGCGTTTTATTTATTGTTAATGTTATTTTTCGTTCTTTTGGAGATGCTTCGTTTTTATAGCATATCATACTAGTGTTTATGTATAGGACTCATTGTCAGACTATAAGTGATCTGAGTATATACAGTTTTTTTTTTTTTTTTTTTTTTTTTTATATATGCCCTATGGTAAAGAATGTCACTAGAATGTCACTATGGAGTTATGGAAAAGATTAGGGGACATGCGGAGAGGTGATGGAAGTGCTTATGTTCAAGGTATGCCTCTACTAGTTATTTTGACGCTAGAGCTGTAATATCACGGCATTACAATTTATATGAAGAGTTCGGAAAAATTATTAAAACAAATTATTTGGTAACACCTTTAACAAAGTACAATACATAATACAATTGTAAATTAAACTTACAATATTTAAAAAAAAAAATTATTACCTGAAGGCAATATACAGAAATTTTAACGCGTGCATTACAGTGCAAATATTTATATATACAATCGCCGCGTCGATCAACTAGTTCATATCTACTGCCAGTATACCGTGATAGTAGAACAATTGGAGCTCGCGATACAATAAGTAAGTGGGGCCAGGAAAAAATATTTTAAAATTCAATTCTTATTTGAGAATTTTTAAGTATATATTTGCTTAGCCTAATAAAACGGGCCCTATTCACTTTCAAAATTGAATTTTAAGAGTTCAAATAATTAATACGTAAGACTTCCAAAATTAACCTTTTTTACATGCCACATCATCATGTAACACCAGCATTTTTTATCCTCTCAGGGGCCCACACTTGTTTTTCTTTTCTATAAGACAACGATAATTATTTCATTCCCTTTCTCTTTGATTTCTGATAAAATCTCCTTTTCTTGGGTCAATTCAATTTTAATCTGGTCCAACTACTGCCTTACAATAATGAACTGAGTTCCTATAGGAAAGACTGGCACAAGTTTTATAGTTTTCTCTTTCGCGCTTTGACACAGTTGAAGTTACCAACACAAAATATCGCTTACTGAATATTTTCTTATGCCATTTGATGGTTTTATATTGGCGTGACGTAATATTGTGTAATTTATAGGAAAGTACGGTACAGAGAAGACAATACTTTTTCTCCTCTCTCTCTCTTTGCTGTAAAAATGTATATACATTAGTCACAGAATTACGTCATTTTGGACAAAAGAATATATAATTTTTTAATTTAATTCGATTTTTGGGTGTAAAATTTCATTTGATTGGTTGAGTTTTAAATGTTTTTTTTTTATGTAATAAACGTTTTAAAGTGTGCTCAAACCCTAATATATAGGAACACAGAGTGCGTGACACATGAAATAACAAATCGCTCAGTCTATTGTTATAAGTCAGTGGGCCCAACACAACATGACGGCACGCGTGCAGAGGACACGACGACCTTACATCACCTTAGTTACAACAAGTAAAAAAACTAGAATAGGACTAAGACCATGTCTAATGATACCCTAGATGAATGCCCGTATGTAATTTCGCATGGTCACCGATCTGTGCCAGTTTAATTTTCGAAGTGGTTCGTTGGAGAGAAAAAATGATTATAACCAATTTTATAGGATTTCGTATTCTGAAGAAGTTTTTAGTACAATAAAAATAACTTGGACTGATCGTTTTCACAGTATATGTGAAAAACCTAAATTTTTATATGGAAACACCAAGAAGGGGTTGCTTGTTTTAGTCCATTTTTGATTATTTTTTTTTTTTTTTTTGCTAGCACTATAAAAACACCATGTACCAAATTTCAGCTCTTTACGTCGACGCGCTCTCAGGCATTGTCCATTTATATAGTGGAAAACGAAATTTTTGTATGGCAACCCCACGTTCTCGAGTTATCGTGCGTACAGACGGACGGATGAACAGACGGACAGACAGACTGACGGACACACGGACGAACAGATTGACGGACACACGGACGGACATGCAAAAACCAAAATAACTTTTAATATTATGCGTGGGTGTCCAATGCATTTTGCTCTACGATCATTATTTCGAGGTGTTACAAACTGAATCACAAATTTATACCCTATAAATTTCATCTAGGGTATAGCAAAATAAGCAGCAAAGATAACCTAATAAGAAGATAAGAAGCAGCTGAACAAAATTGGAAATTTTTCGTGTTGTTTAGACCGAAACAGGTAATGTCATGTAAGAACTTGGCTACACACTATTGTAGTGCAACTGGGACAGCGAGTTAAAAGCAAAAATCCAGAGAACGTAGGATTACCCCAACGACAGAATCTTATTGAATACCTTCAAAATCCTTTCAAATTATTCATAATAATGTACATAAGGTCGCACTACCTCTATTTTTAAGAAAAATATAAATTTCGCCTTGGACAAGGTGCTGAAATGGTATATAAAGTTCCTCTCAAATGCAAATCGCATTTTTCCCAAAAATATCAGATAATCCAGCATTAGTTTCTTCCACTTAATCTCTTCAGAGCAAAACGAATGTAAATAAAAGCACGTGCTGTTCAAATATATAGGATTACAGCAACAACATGTGACTAAACTCTGAGAATATTTCAAGAAAACCGGTTTTCACAAAAGCGCGGGAACATGGTATTAGAGTAAAACGTGAAAACTTCGCCCTTCTCATTTCTTTACGAAAATGAAGCATTTGCCATTCCATATCATTGCATGCAATTTGTGTTTTCACATTTTTTATCTTTGTACATAAAAGTTTCAAGTTTTAAGTTTTTAGATTTTTCTTTCCTTCTTCTTTTTCTTGCCGTCTACATTTTAAATGTAAAACACTCGGAAATCTCGCCTGCTTCTGAACTTATTGTTGAGTTAACTTTTGTAAGCAGGCATAGCGGGTCCATGTATGGGAAGCCCGGGCATGATAGCAAGATAACAAGAGAAAACTTTTCCTACCAGGCAATGACCGTGAAATGGGCACCACTACTTTTAGCAAAAATGCCAAAAACGGTAAACTTAAAGATCATTCTGTTCCACTGACATGTATAATATGGACTAACTACGTTATTAAAAATGCACTACAAAAAGTGGGGTCACTTTTTTATTGATGACTCTTTTGTTCTAACCTGGGGGTTACACCTGCACGTACAGCTTGCATGCAAGCCTCCCTTCCAACAAGATTTTTAACTTGACAGCAGAAGGAAGTTATGTTGATGTCTTAACATCTTGCATGCAAGTTCATTTAAAAAATGGCATTGACGTGTGAAGTCATGCGTATATTGGAAAATTATAGCAATAAAAGAAGAAAAAGTTAAAAGGAAGGTGTTGGTAAATGATGTAATGCAAATGATCCCAGAAAATCTCATTTTTCAAGAATAAATTTAACAAATTCTCTTAAGCATTTCTTTTCCACCATTTTGAAAACTGCATAATGTCAAATCACTATCACCTCAGCTGCCATGGTTTTTCATCATGCAAGTTCGCTGAAAGCTGAGCTGCCAGCATGGCAGTAGAGGTTACACGAGCAAGAAGTACGGCAGTGCAGCTTGCATGCAAGCTGTACTTGCAGGTGTAACCCCCGGGTAATCGCATTTCGAGTTGCGCGCTCATTTTTCAACTTCCCGCCAATGATTTTTTCAATATTGGGATCAGCGTAAGAACTTTTCTTGACATAAGTAATTGAGCCCACATGAAATGGAAAGTTAAGGAGTCCATATTATATATGTCAGTGTTCTGTCCTGCGTAACGAAATGAGAGCAGTAATATATAAAAAATACAAAAACTTTTAGATACACAAATAATATATCTATATAAAAATTCAAAATTTTTCACATTAATGTTTGTGATAACATATTTATATCGCAGGTTTATGGTATTGTTACATAAAGGAAGTATTCAATGTCCATATATGTATTATTTAAAAATAAGGAAACTGAAACTTAAAAATAGCTAATGAAGGAAGTCTTAATTGAATTTATAAATACATAATTTATTTATCGCCCCTGACGTACATTAATAAAATTTGTTCAAGAAGGAATTTATTTGGATTCACCCGTATTTCGCAAAAGTTAAAAAAAATTATTATTTATTATTTCATCACACAACTCATTTAATTTTTTGGTGACAAGTTTCAAGTCTTGGTTTTGACTCATCAACAGGTCCCAAATAGTGAAATTGAGTGTCTTGAAAAACAAATGAAAAATAGAACAATGAAAAAGAAATGAAAAAATTAGAAAAAAAAATTGAGAAAAAAAGAAGAAGAAAAACAATTTAAAATTAATTAAATTCACAGGAAATATAATTCACACTGTCGTATTTTATTTTTTTCAACGTCCATCAATAAGAGTTGAATTTCGCCTGATATCGTCCGACAAAATTCGTTGTTATGAATCTGCATATCTAGGGCTGCCATCCGTCCGGGTTTATCCGGATTTGTCCTAGTTTGAAGGGCGTCCGGCGAGAGTCCGGGCGGGGTTTTCTATACTGTCCGGGTTTTAAAATTTTGGAAACCAATTAAAAAAACATTTAATTTTTTGTGTATGTATACGGCGTAGTTGATAATGCCGACAGTCAGTCCGGCCTAGTCTTAGCTCAGTAACGAAGCTAGCAGTACGACAATTGCTTGTGTAACTTTCCTTGCGTACCTGTGTTTGTTTTATGTACCGCCCCCCCCCCCCCCCCCCCGCCATACCAATGTAAAATATCGATACTACAATGCGTCCGTTCACATATATAAAATAATTAATTGTAAATGCAACCGTACAAATACAGTTGGCGACACTTCACGAGAGAGAAAAAAAGACATAAAAATTTAAAAAACAACAAGAAAAACAAAAAGTATGTATAATATAAAGGATGGGTATAACTTAATAAAAAGTAAAACTCATTTTTAAAAGGAGGAAACATCGGAACTTTTACCGAAAAGGGGAAGTATAGGCATGCGCATTCTACTAAGATCATGCTGTTCCTCGGCATAGTGCAAGTGTATAATTTTTACAACAATTTAATCAGTTTTACTGGATGTTTTTGCACTCCATGGACTGCAATTAAAAATCAGTTTTTTTACAAAACAAAAACATGGAAATAGATCACACAAAATTGATAGATGAGTGGATGAATTTACAAAATTTCAGTCAAAATCTAAGTGATAAGAAAAGCTTTTATCGGCAAATCAACATTGGCTTAATTTTTTAAAACATCGTATGTTCATTTGTGCACCGAGGTATTGAAGATTGCACAGTATGTTTAAGCGTGCCAGCTCATAATGCCAACGAAGAGAGAGTGTTTTAACAATTTCTCAACTGTGGATGAAAGAAAGAATCTCACTGAACATATAAACGGCTTCGTCACTAATCCAAACAAAATTTAATCCTCTTTTCGGCTATATCGTCAGCTAGACTGGCCCTCATCCTGAAATAGTGCAACTCTCTACACAGTCTCGCACGTTTACCGCCTCGGACCAATTTAGGTTGATTTTAAATGTGTTGATTTTTATACATTGTTAAAAAAATTATACACGTTGAGAGGCTTTTGCTCTTTAGTCTCTGGTTTACAGAATCTAAAATCTCCAAAATGTTTACATGGCAAAGAGACTCTTTTATCAGATCAAAAAATTAGGTTCTGACGACCATAACAAAAAGTCTCTAGAGACACTTCTTGAAGTGTATACACGAAATTTATATTTGGTCTCCAGAAATCTGTGTTAATTGTCAAGAAAAACATTGTTAGAAAGAAAGTGTAAAAGCTTTAAAAAAATTTATGCAAGCATTTTACGGGATAAAGGACAACACAACAAAGTGTGATTTTATTTTTTCAAAAATAACCAGCCCCCTATTGACAAAAAAATTTTTCTTCTTTAAAGCCATTACTATCCCAACTTGTGACTTCCATCTGTTCGTCTGTCCGGCCGTCCGTGAGTCCGTACGCACGATAGCTTGAAATCGCTGAAAATTTGCACAAGAGCTTTAAAAAAAAGTGAATTTAACTTCGAAATTGGGACAAATCGGGTAACACATTCCTAGGGTTTCCATACACAAATTTCGTTTTTTACTGGATATTTGAGCACTGCCTGAGAGCTCGTCAACGTAGAGAACTTACACAGTGTTTTCATGAAAATAGTAAATATAAATTCAAAAATGGACTAAATTGGTCAACGGATTCTTGATGTTGCCGTATAAAAATTTAAGATTTGTACGTATACTGTGAAAATGATCAGTCCTAGACGTCTTAATTGCACTGAAAAGTTCTATGAAATCCTATGAAATTGGTCATCATCATTTATACTTTCCAACGAACCGTTCTAGAAATATGCGAAAATCCACTGCGAAAAACCACTTCAAAAATCAAACTTTTGCAGATTGGTGACCATACGAAATTACGTACGGGTATTCATCTACAGCATCATAAGAAGTGGTCTTATACCAATTCTAGCTTTTTACTTGTTTTTTTTTTTTTTTTATAAAACCTATTCTTTATATAACTTACTCTGAAATAATTTAAAGACCGTGCCTCTGTGATAGGTATTTGGATTCAAAATTATCATTTCTTTAATAAAACTTTCAAGTATGTGTAGTAACTACACATACCAAAAATTGGAAAATTTTAAGGGTTTGAAAGTTAGTTTAAATTTAGTATAATTCAGGCAGTATTCATCGCAGGACAAAAAAACTTAACTTTCAGTAAAAGAAGAACGTTGGGAAAGTGTAAATTTTGTTCGATTTTCAATGGAATTACCCTATGATAAATTAAATAAAAATTAACAAAAAACCTTGCCAAACTCACTACACAGTTAACTTAACAGCAGAGCACACAATAGCCTCCGGCAATCTAGAGACGAAAAATGATCAAACTTCGAAGACTAAGACCGAGCATGAAAACCCTATTGATTTGAAACACACGACGGGAGGCCGTAATCGGAGAACAAAATAATTTCTAGTAATTTGGTACCTTTAGAAATTTTTTGCATCTCCAAAGTGTATGCATGGATCTCTGGGTGTCCAGAGATCGAGAAAGTGGTCTCTTGAAGTTAAAGTCTCTCGCCATGTAGCTTCACCTTTTCCAAGAAATAAAGCTATTTTGAAAGCTATATGGCACACTAAATGTAAATGTAAAACTGTATTTCTAAATTTTAGAAGATTTGTTTATGTTCCTAAATGTAAGAGAGATTTAATTTAGTTCATTCACATCGTTTTAGTTTTCTGTATTTTTGTAAACTGACTAGTTTTGTAATAAATAAATAAAAAAGACACTATGCATAACAATTTCGACCTATTTCATTAGTAAGTAAAGCAGAAAATTATTTGGTAACAATGTCCGGGTTTCAAGGTTAAATGTCCGGGGCTTTCGAACTTGTTGCCCTAGTTTAATAATTTTACAGATGGCAGCCCTATGCATATCTAACCATGCCCTACAGAGAACTCACCTACCACATGATATTCATCATAGGCACATATAAAAAATCAAAACTGCAAATGATAATCTATTTTCCCATATCTATCATTCTTCAGTCACAAAAATAACAAACAAATGTACATAGTTACATATGTGCATTTTCAACTGCCTTCCGTCAGTTAAAAACGACAAACAAATGTATTTGTATTGTATTTGTATTTGTATGTATTTCTCGATCATAGCTAACAATGAACCGTATTGGCCACCCGCAAGAAAGTTACCTTTGTACTTCTTGACGTGTGTCCAAATATCAAGAATTATTGCATCTAGTGCAATTTAATGCTTGTACGGCGATGGATTGTGAAAGTCAAAGTCCTTCCATTTGAAACTGATGTGAGTACCTAAGGCGTGTCGCAAAAGTTGTGAGACATATTTGAATTGTTCAGCCCTGCACACTGTTGTATGAAATAAGTTGAAGCTTACACTTAGAAGATGTAACGGCATCTATTGAGCATTTTAAAAATCAGTGTGGCCGGAAAGTTGCATTAGCAAGATCGTATAAAATAGATTTGCGCAAGGCTGTCGCCAAAGTTTTTGGAAGGTTAAGTACAAGTGAAATTTTGGAAGTGTTCGAAGACAAAGACATTTCCCGTGCAACGATATATCGAGTTATGAAAGATTGTAAGGAAGGCAAACAACCAGAAAATAAGTCAAAAAGTTGTCGACCAAAGAAGTTGAATGCCAGAACAACGAAACAAGTGCTAGAAAATGCAAAAACGAAGGTCGGACAGTCAACCAGGCGATTGGGGCGAAAATCTGGTTTTTGCAAAGATACAATTCATCGTATCTTACGGGAAAATAATTTCTGCAAACGATAACGTAAGCGATCACCCAAATACACAACAAACAGTTAGAAAGAATATCGAAATGTTGTTGTGCACTGCGTTTGAAACATTTTGCGAACAACACATTCATCATTTTGGATGATGAAAGTTATTTCACAATTTTAGCGGTAACGATTTTTTTTTTATACCGATAATATTGAAACAGCACCCGTTAATGTCAGATTTGCTTCCAAAGAGAAGTACGAGCCAAAGGTGTTGGTATGGATTGCGAATTTATTGAAAGGAATATCAGCGCGGTATATTCGACCAATCGGTGGTCCAGCAGTTGATTCTAATGTTTATACCAGCCAGTGCTTACCGAAATTGAAAAAAATTATTGCAACACATCACGCTCAAGACAAAATAATGTTCTGGCTGGACTTGGCACGGTGTCATTATTCGAAAAAAAGACTATCTTCTGGTTAAATAAGCAAAAAGTGCCATTTGTGCCCAAAGATGGCAATCCACTAAATGTTCCACACGCACGTCCAAACGAAAGATTTTGGGCTATTCTCAAACGGGAGGTCTACAATAGAGGCTGAGAAGCTAAATCAGAACAACAATTAGTCGGTAGAATTATGCGAAAATTGAAAGAAATTGACATTTCGGTCGTCCAAGCCTTGATGAAGAGCGTTCGCAACAAGCTACGTAAAATCGAAGATAGCGGGCCATTAGCCACAGTTTAAATGTTTAGTGTGATAGTTTCTGAATAAAAGTTAATGCCTTTGGCAACTGCTTTCAAATATCATGTTTCTATTCCAAACACAAAACTTTTGAATTTGTCCCAAAACTTTTGCGACACGCCTTATGTGGGTACTCTGTTACCGATATTGATCAATAATAGCACAGAAATCAATCAATATCGATAAATTGCAAGTCAAGAAATTTTTGAACATTTCTCTTAATAAATTATTTGCCTACCTACAATTTCATGTGGAAGGGAGTACTTTCCTATCTAAAATTTTTAAATAAAATGGCGAGTATCGAGATAGGGAATTCAGAAGTATTTTCCTATTCCTGGCTAGAGAGTCGCTCACTAGTGGTACCGCCTGTAGTGAAAAAGAAATTAAAAGAGAAATTAAGGGCAAATGTTAAATCAAAGTGAGTTAAAAAATTTGTAAAAGTAAGATCTCCAAAATGAAATCCAAACATAGTTGAAATTCTATTGAAGTTAAAGTGTTTTGCGAAATCTAAACCGAAGGTCACCTAGTCACATTTTTCGACTACCTCCAGAAGCTTTGTTGTATCCAGAGACCTTAATTTCATTAGAAAACGTTAAAGTTGTGGATAAATAACCTTGGTACCCAAAACTTGGCTTTAAGGTAAATTTTATATATATCTAGAACAAACTTGAACAAAGACTCACGTATATTGAAAAATTATAGCAATAAAGGAAGTAGCAGAATAATAAATACCAAAGAAAAAGTTAAGAGAAAGGTGTTGGTAAATGATGAAATGCGAATGATCCCAGAAAATCTCGTTTTACCAGAATAAATTTATCAAATTCTGTCAAGCATTTCTTTTCAGCCATCTTGAAAACTATCTTGAAAACTGCATAATGTCAAATTACTATCACCTAAGCTGCCATGGTTTTTCATCATGCAAGTTCGCTGAAAGCTGTACTGACAGCATGGCAGTAGAGGTTACACGTGTAAGAAGTATGGCAGTGCAGCTTGCATGCAAGCTGTACTTGCAGGTGTAACCCCCGGGTTAGATTGAAGAGAATTCAGCGGAAGTCATATGGGTGAAATCGGTATAACTAATATCACAGTGGTTATCACAGAAGGCAGTTTTAAAGAAGTCAAGGGTTCAACATGGTCTATGTTACCGAGTCACTGTGATGAAGAGTATCCGTCACAGTTGCATTTAGAGTTAATACACCTCTAAAATTGATTTGGTTCAGCAGGCAGAACCAATCTCATTCTATATACATAATCGTTGTACGAGTCAGTCAAACACGAAATGTACTGAGCACGCGAATTATAATAAATTACGCAAGCAGCATTACTCCTTGAGGAACAGAACTTCCTCCAAGTATAATTCTTCAAATTTTTAAGAAGCTTCAGGGCCATTCAACTAAAAGTTTTTTGAGCCATGATTCGAAATAACAAGTGGTACACAGTGAATAAAACAAAGAAAGAGTATGTCACAAAATGCGTTTACAGGCTTGTCAATATCACGTCACAAAGAATTCATTCATTTAATTAAAATCACATTTTTTAGTTTTATAACAATAGTTACTAGAAGCATTAGTGGATGAAGTTACAGGATCAAAAAACAAAATTAAGTTTAGTGTCGGATGATGACTTGTTTCAGGAACCATAGGAGTTAAACAAAGCTTAACGAGAGTGCCATTCGGATCCGAAAAAAATACCAGGTCAATGGAGTTCCTAGAGGCATTTGTTACACCAATAGTTTGCATTAGGCCTGAAGAAAACATTATTTCTCAATTACGATAAGGAATGTTTAGGAGTCGCCAAGAATGAAGGCAAAGAGTCTTCCCAGTTAATTAATACTAGGCAATTTAAAGTCACCAAAGAGTAATAATTCGTTGGCAGGCAGAAAAACTACAGAAAGCCTATCAATGCATGAAGCCAGCAAGTCAAATATCGTAGCTGATGGGCATCGAGGGATGTATGTAAATTGTAGCAATACGTATATACGTTTTTGTGTGAGAGCTCGCGAACCACATATATAAACTCCAGACCGCTGGACACCAAATCGATTAACATACATGGAAGGCTTCGACCAACGGCACACAGCATTCCACCTCCAACAGGAGCATCGAGAGACAAACGATGCCGGTCACGGCGAAACACCAAGAACTCGTGTCCAAAAGCTCTGCATCTGTATCCTTCCACACAGCCCTGTCTCGGTCAAGTCAAAATAGGAATTGATCGAGCTTGTAAAAAGACGAGTCGTCTTGGAGCGAAGACCAGTTGCATTGGCATAGTGGACGGAGATTTCGCTAACAAGTTTCGCTTTGGCAGAAGAGCCAGAACGTTCCTTGGGAATAAATTCACGCACAATAGAATTGCGGGGCCATATATCAGAAGAGAGGCCCGCCTGAAACCAATTTTTCGGAACCAAAATCCTGAAGGACGCAGAAAATGAGCATTTCTCACGATCATGTCGAGTAGATAATTTTTTGCAGGCAATCAAAGAGCTCGAAGTTCCGACACGTGATGAAATATGTCTAATAATCTTATCTTCGGTGTGTATTTAAAATTTCAAGGAATGAATTAAGAAATTTAAGAAAAACCAGAGAATGAACGCTCGTCATTATGCTCCAGGCTCCCAAATATGTAATCTCAATTTTTATTTAATACTGGAGTTAAAAATGAGCATATTATTGTCAAGTTTGTTCGCTATGTTCCCCTCTCCTCATAGTTTTACGTATAATTTTATTAGCTTGACAAGAATTAAAAATGGGAATAATTTTTGCACAGTTTCATATAGCAACTAAGAAATATTCGAAACCTTACAAACTGATATTATTTAAAAAAAAAAAAAAATGCAAAAATGTCGTTTATAAATGTGCTAATGTTATCCACTGTCATAACTTGGTATATTGATTTACGATCTTTGATGATACATACTTCTTTTCCATCGTATACCAATAACATGCTGCCATGAAGGGAAAACAGCAATAAATCAGAAGTACATAGATAGACTGAGGACCGAGGAGGCAGGGTACATATATCAATAGGGTGCTGTAAAAATTGCTGCCGAAAGCACTCATAGCATAGCTAAGGCTAGCAGTATTATCACAAGCTCATCAGCAGGACCAGCAGCCTGATAAATATTTATTTATCTTGATCATCGCCTTGTAATAAGAACTTATTGAGTTTTTTTTTCAACCCTATTGGATGATTTATCGCAAAACAACAACCTAATGGCGTTATGATTTAGTACTTGGTGCTTTTTTAGGCGCTTAGAAAGCGACAAATCATTTGCCGAAGATGTATGTAGTACATTATGGGTGTTCTTGGTTGAGCTGTCACTATTGTTTTTTCTTTTTGGCATATAGAAATGCAAGTCATTAATATTCAACAAAATTGAGAGATTTTTAGGAAGAGTAGAGAATTATTCTATGTGAGCTGTATTATTAACCTTCGAACAGCCATAATGTGTATCGCATATAATTTTTAAATAAATATAATAATAATCTTGGAACTATTTTAAAACTCGAGTAGATAATTTTTTCCACCAATCAATGAGCTCGGAGTGTCTGCCTACACGTGATGTAATATGTAAAATAATCTCTTATCTTCGGTGTATATTTAAAGATTCAAAAAATTAATTTTTTATTATCCGTGGCCGGATTCTGTAACACGGTGAGTTGTTGAGTTAGGGGGGGGGGGGGGGGGGGAGAGACGAGAGTTATATTGGCATTCAATAATACAAAGCTATTATGAAATTCGGAGAGTTTGGATTGAGAATTATTAAACTCTCTAATCCTCTGCGTTATTGACCTTTTTACTGTTGGAAATGTAAGAAGAAGAACTTTAAATTGTCTGGTTTTCTCAGTTTAATTGTGTATCGGTTTGACTTTTCTGCATGAATTCTGTTGAATCCTGCCTTAGCATACATGTATGTTAAGCATATGTAAGCTACATACGTACATATTACAATCCTAATTTTTTCCTTCCTCTTCAAAAAAAACCTCGCCATCAGCACAAGCATTCCTATTACACATTCCTTTCCCAATTTTATCACACTTGGCGATAAACAGATTCCCATAAGATTGTATTAAAATTGTAATTTAACTTATCTATATTGAGCTAGGCAAATTGGTATCATAAATTTCGCCCTGAAACTCAATAAAGATTTATTGTTGTTGGAAAAGCAGTGGCGGATCCAGGGGGCGGGGCGGTCATGAACCCCCCCCCCCCCCCTAAATTTGAAGAAAAATTTTAATTAATTGAGTTATTTGAAAAAACATATTTTTTATTTTATACTTTCTTTATTTATATAATTCAACTTAAAAAAAAAATGTTATTCCAAAACTTAAAAAAATAAAAATTTATTTCAATGAATGCTATTGTATGCATGTGATGTATGTGTATAGGTTTTTCTCGGAATTTGGGTTTCGGACCTCAGTTTGGGTGGTCCAAGAGAAACACTTCCCAAGCCACGAAACAGACTCCCTCACCTCACTACCACATCAGCGCCCTAACTTAACATAGTCCTAACTCCTGTTATATTTCGGGGCTTACCTTAGCCGAAGGCAATCACTCTACGCCGTTTCAGGAAGCTATGATTAAGACAACTCGCAAACTTTTATTTTATTTATATATATATTTTTTTACTTTTGCTTTGTTCACAAACTTTTTCTTTCACAAACTTCATCTTATGGTTATTTTCACAAAACGTTTGTTTTTTTTTTTTCTTATCGCAACTTCTATTTTCTTTACCTGTTTACAATTAGTGTTCAGCCTACCGCGGCGGACGATGGTTGAAATGAAATTTGATATTTTCAAAAATATCAAACCATCGTCTTGCTATCAGCATACATTGTTGCACCCAGAATGTATGCCGTTCGCGACAATTTACTGAAAGAAGGCTTTTTGGTGAAGACTACATCGTTTAAATCTTCACCGAGTAAATTTTATGCGCCCGATATGTATGTAGTTATATATGTACATACATATCGTATTTTTATTTTCGACAAATCTTACTGAAGGTAAGATTTGTCGTGGGGCTTTTTTTCTATTGAAACGACTTGGGTTGAAATTTAAAACTGTTATTTGTCCCAAGTCGTTCTATGGGAAATACTTTTTGTTTTTAACTGAGGAATTTGAATCAATTGCTGATGGCAATTTCTTCGCCTTAAGGAGAGATAAGCCCGTTTTCAGGTAATTTTGGCATGTAACACTGCTAACATTCTAAAATATTTGCAGCGTTCTTATGTAAAACCACTGACATTTAAAATATGGACTGACTACGTCCATAGAAATACACTGCAGAAAGTGGGCTCATTTCTATATAGCGTTCTCTTTCGATCTAAGCACCAACTACTAATTCGCACGTCACATAGAAATGTGACCTAACTCAAAATTTGTCGTTTTTTAGTTAATTACACCATGAAATTAGCATATTTCTATCTGATTTTTTTTGCCGCTAGATAGCGATAGTGTCACTTTTCTGTTACTTAAGAACAGAGATATTCTTCATAGAACAGTGTGGCAGTGTTTTTTGAGTTGTGACGATCTTCATAACAAACGTAAATATCTTTTCGATATTTTAACAGTATTATTTTAAATTGTGTCACTTTTCCACAAAACAGCATTTATTTATTACAAATTTTATTATGAGTTATGACATTTTTCCACAAAGTTTAAAGTACGGAATTTAATTCTTAAAAATCGTATTTTGAGTTGTGCCACTTCAAAAAAACTTGTAAACATATTTATTTCGCAACAAAAAAAGCGACACAACTTAAGAGGATGCGGGATTAACAGCTAACCTCGCCAACTGCGGTAACAAAAACTTAAAATTTCTTTTATATAAATCTTCAGAAATATATTTACTAACAAATTTAAAAGTTCAGACTATTTTTAGCAAACAATTACTACGTTAAGCTAGAATTAATTCTATGTACAGCTTTTCGTTTTTTCGCTCTCCTGAAAAGTTGCATTTTTTGAGTTGGGTCACTTTTCTATGTAACATGCGAACTGAGAAAGGGCTGTAAACAATAAATAAATAAGTGAGTTTGTCGAAATAAATGTTTATAAATTAATTATTTGTGTTAATAGAAATTCGACAGGTTTCACTTTTCAACTTTCCGCCAATGGATTTTTCAATGTTGGCACCGACGTATGAACTATTTTTGACACAAAAAATTGTACCCGCATGAAATAGCATATCGAGCAGTCCATATTATATATGCCAGTAAGTAAAACTGGGAAAATTTCGGCTGACTCCTGCAGTTTGCACCCTATTCTATTAAAAAAATTAGTTTTTGTAAAGTATACTAAAAAATGAAACACATCATCCACATTAATGCGGATTTCCTAGTTCCAAGGGTGACTATGCGAACCGACTTACTACGGCGTCGGATGTTTTTTTTTTTTTTGCTCGATTTGTAAGATGACCCCCCCCCCCCCCTCCTAATTTCAATGCTAGATCCGCGCCTGTGGAGAAGTCGAACTGTTTTTAATTTACCAAGATACATAAGTTGCATTTGGAATTATTGTGATATCAAGGAAAGCAAAGTGTTTCCTTAAAGGCTAACGTGTTCATATCACCACGAGAGCAGGAGAAATATTGAAATTTTTGTGTTTCACCACAATGTTATAGTAGTATGTAACCAGAAGCCATTTCAAAATGCACTAGGTGCGGTAGAGACAGAAAAAAGTGTATACCACTACTCCCTCTTAAGTGTATTCTTATGGCACGTTTGCGTATTGCTCGGATGCTATCCCACTAATTAGATTTTATGCCACTTGTGTATAAGTTTAGTGAAGACGAGGGAGAGTTTATCAAAATCGAAAGTACACTGAAGATAATGATGGCGGTTTCTGTGGACCTGAGCGGGTTGGGGATGAATATTATGAAGACGAATTAAGGCTTTCATGATATGCTGCTTTGATTCAAACTTGTTTTTTGGTTTGCATGTGCTCGAAATTTTGTTTATACCTGGCGCTCACGCAGATTAAAAGAAATGAAAGTAAATGTTAGCTTAGGTCAAGAGTGAGTGCATCTTTGCGACCGGTGAGTAGTATATAACCACTAGCCATTTAAAAATAATTTATTTTAAACTCCTTGTCTATCTCCATATCTTGGAGCATTAGCAGTTTAAAGCATGGTTCCCAACAGTTACTTTTATTGAGGTTGCTTAGACTTACCATTGATGATTTTACAGCTTATCTTTCGCTTGTTTACTTTCCAATGTGTGGTATACGTGGAGTTCAGTCGAACTATGAACAACGAACGAAATGTCTCTTTTTTATATTAAAATTTTTGTACTTTCGCGCTGATTTGTTTTTTTCATAAAAAGGGGGGTTAAAGTAAATGTAAGGTTAAATCGATAACGTATATGTGAATTGCTACATTTAAGGAGAAAATACTGTGCATGCTTTGAAGAAATAATAATAAACAATTTAATGCGTTTTCTTGATTGTAAGTAGCTCCCTAGACGGTTAGAAATCTTGGTGTAAAAGATAAAAATAATGTATATACCTTTTAATATTAACTCGTTCTATTCCAAATTTTATATAGAAAGTGATAAAGTCGAATGTGTACATCATTTGTATACAATGTCAGTCTAACGTTAATACGAAATTTCCTATAAAAACAGTTTCTGTACGCATATAAGATAAAATGTATCCGAAAATATTATAGAATTTATATTCGAAACAATAAACTCTATCAAATACGCATATAACTTACTTTATTTATATTTTGATGGTATATAATTCATATGATTTTGTTATAAATATCATATTCTGTTAGGATTTCGACGTGTTCTTTATACGTCTTTGGAATAAATGTTATACTACCTATGCTATATATCTGGCAAAAAATCTTCAAAATTTACAAGTGTGTACCATTTCTTTGAAAGAAATAACGGTTCTTTCTTTGGTAATATATTCTTCGCTATTAACTCTTCAGTCAGTAGAGTTTTAACCGCTGTTCTAAAAACATCCTATTTAAACTAATGAAGCACATGGACGGGTTTAAATCATATATCCAATATAATAGGTTTTTGCAAATTGAATTAAACAACGACAGTGCAAAAGGAAGGAAGCTTGATAAGAGCATTGAAGAAGAGAAGGAAGATAAGTCAACAAATACGCAAGCAGAAAGGCCCCTTCAGAAAGGATTTTCAACGATATTGATGAGGTAAAAGGATTTCAAATTTATTTTGTCTTTTGATTTTATCATATTTAAACTTAGTTTATTAGCCAGGGCTTACACCTGCGGAGTGGACCAACTGTATACGGGCTAAAGTACCATATATAGCGGCTGAAGGAAGTTCTAAGTCATACATAATGCAATATATGATTATACTGAATGGACATATCATACCTCTCAATACTGAAAGAGTTAGATTTAGTATTTAAATTAAATTTTTTAATATCTCATATGACAATAATCTGCCATAAATTGCATTAAAAAATTTCACTAAAATATGATGTTTTATTAATTTATACATGAAATTAATATTAATTCACTGTATACAATATATAGTATGTATAAATTTCATCTACAAAATATATAACTTAATTGAATAGGTACCAGTTATTATAAAATTTATATGAAACATATTAGATGAAGATAATAGGGAATTATATATAAAAGTAATATATAAAATGGATTAGTTCCGCCTATAATTCATGGTATTAATTTTATACTGTATTGATATAGAAATCTATAACAAGCAAAAATATAAGTTTATATTAACTTTTGTAAGGATTTATATATATATTATTCATGTATAATATTTACACCAAGATTTCTAATCGTGTAGTAGTGTATCTTTTCAAGGAGATATTTATGATCGATAATGTTGCAATTAGCTAGCATTTTAAGTGTGACAGGCAATAAAATTCATAATTTATGAGTTATAAAAGCTGCAATTTTTATTAAAAAATGTCAGTATATATACCAGCGAACAGAACTTTTGTTAGCTAGTGAGTGCCGTAAGTAAAGCCCTACAAGGTAGTGAATTTAAGAAACTGAAGTTTTACACACATAGCCATAGTTTTAAAAAAGTTAAAGTAAAGCGGAAAGTAAATTAATCGGTACAGGTGAACCATCAAAAATTTCAATAGAGGAAAAAAGCAAGAGACCGGAACAGATTATGGACAAGTTATCAGATATTTTAAACGCAGTTTTAAGAGGTGCATTAGTATTTTTCCCTAATTTTTTGCTTTCAGGTTTAAAACAAGTAATAGATAATAATACTAGTATAAGTAAAGATTGTATAATAAAAATGCACAAAACTATTTTTAAATACGCGATTTTAAAAATGGATTGTTTTGAAAATCTAATAATTAAAGAATTTATTTGTATTTTGGAAGGAATACCTAGCACAAATGATGAAGCGGCAGTTTCTAATAAAAATAATGCATCTGACTCACCTGTAAATATAAGTGAAATAGTGCAGCCTGATGATGTGTATGCACCACCTCCTAGTGTAACCTTAAATGAGCTCGTACAAACAGGGGGCGGTAAATTTATTAAAATAATTTCAAAAGATTTTAAACACTTTAAAAAATTCAAAATGGATGGAATTAAGTGAATATTTCAACTAAAATATTCATCTCATCAAGAAAGTAATAATTTAATTAACTGGTTGGAGAATACCTTTGATGAGCTGTTAGCGGATGTAATCTCGAGCAGTACTGAATACAGTAAAATCACGCTTTCAATTTCAATACCCAACCGCTCAGAAATTAAGCCAATTTGGGTCAGTTTAAGAACAACAAGTAGATTAAACGGGAAGCTAATTGTAAATCTAATATCAGAAATTAATCAGTCAAAATAATTGTTTTTTTCTGACGAGACTTTGCAAGTAGAAGTAAACGTAATAGATTTTCCACATGATGGTGGTGAAAAATACTCCACAATGAGCAGGATTATATTAAAAATAAACGAAGTATAAAAAATGTTAGCAAAACAGGCTTTGAATATCTTCCATAGTTGATCTGCTATGTAATGGAGCCATGCAATAATTTGGTTTTGGAAAAAAAGTGATCCAAACTATCAAAGTTATTATGCAAAAGTGCCCTGGTGAAAGTAAATGAGATAAAAGGATACTCTGTGCAAGACTTATTCAAATTTCAAAAATGTTTGAAGGAGTTTCAAATTGTTGTGTTTAATTCGTTAAAAGGAAACATAATGTTCTAAGGCCCGCCACAATTTGATATTAATAAAAAAAATTATTCGTATTTTTCAAAGAGAGAAAAAATGTTTATGTTGTTAAATCTCCAACTGGATTTTTCAACAAGAAATATTTGTGTGTTTACTGTGATTGTTTTTACGACAATAAATTTTATCATAAATGCGTTTTCAGTACTGTTACAAATCACCGCCCTGCGCTTTTGTAATAACTATGATAACTTGCTATAGGTCGTTTAGGGGGAAGCCTGTTATAACAATCATTTTGAAAACGTAATTGGTAATAGTAACGTGTGCAAAACCCTTCAAGCATGCCCAAATTGTAGTAAATTTTTAGATTTTTCTAAAAGAGAAAATAATCACATTTGCGGCGAATTCTTCTTCACAAATTGTTTGAAATATGTAGCTAATGATCACCTATGTTACATGAACTTGTATAAAAAAAGGAAGAATTCCAGTTATTTTATAATATTTTTTGATTGCGAGAGTACCTACTCAAAATGTACAATGTATAACGCATTCTAATTAATTTATACATATTGTAAATTTAATGTGGCACATCAGAGTTGTATCAAATGCTCCTCGGATATATTTGGACCGAATAAGAATACTGAGCAATGCGGCCAGATTGAGCACATTTTTAAATATGTATCTAATAAACCAAGTGTTGTTAAAAGATTTTCCGACTACTGTTTTCAACACAGACCATTTGCTTATCAAATTATATGTGTTGCGCATAATTTGCAAGGATATGATGGTCATTTTATAATATCTGAGTTAATGGATAGAAAAAAGGAGGTTCAACCTGTAATGAATACCTCCAAAATAATGAAAATAACTTCTGAGAAGGTTATTTTTATTGATTGTTTAAATTTCCTTCTCTTTTCATCAGCAAAATTCCCAAAAGTTTTTGGTATTTTAAATGTTAAAAAAGGTTTTTATCCGAACTTTTATAATACAATAGAGAATTGGGATTATGTTGGAAAGTGCCCTTCTCAAGGAATGTATGGTGTTAATACCTTCAAAGAAGAAGAAAAAGAGGCGTTTTACAGTGGTATAAATTAGAATCAACTAAAATTTTTGATAAACAGCTTCAACTTATATAAAATTGTAAGAATGTTGTAAGTATTTTGCGAATAGGTTGTCTAACTATTATGAAAGATTTTTTAAATATGACCGAAATTAATCCCTTTACTGAAGCCTTAAGAATTCCATCAGCAGTTATACTAGTGTACAGAAAACATTGTTTTAAAGAAAATATAGTCGGTATTATGCCAAAGAGGGGTATATAAAAAACTTCAACCAATCCATAACGGCCATTAAATGACTAATTTTACAAAATAAAAAAGTTAATGGCAAAATTCAACACTTGAAAACTACGGAGAGTAAAATTATCCAAATGTAATTTAAATGTAATGGGTATAATTCAGAAACCAACACAGTGTATGAATTGTTCGAATGTTACTATCACGGCTGTATATTATGCTTTCGAGAACGTACTTCAAAAAAATTTTTAAATTGAATCTTTAGATCGTCGTTATGAGAGTAGGTACGTGTAAAACAGTTGAATTGATTAAACGTGCAGGATATAAAATAGCCTTTATATGGGAATGTCAATTTAATGAATTTTTAAAAGCAAATCCTGAAGCTAACCACGTTTTAAATAAGGAAACAAGTAAGTAAGTTACTTAACCCGCGAGATGAAATCACAGGGGGCGTACTGAGCTTTTTGCTTGCTATTATAAAGCAAAACACGACGAACGTGTAAAATATTTAGATTTTACAAGCTTATATCTCTATGTTAACAAGTATGCGCCGTACCCAATCGGACATCCAGAAATTTTAAGAAAAGACGATATTCCAGATAGGCAAGAGTTAACTAAAATGCACGGCTTTATTAAATGTCAGATCCTACCTCCTTAAAAGTTTAACATTCCACTTTTACCTCTAAAAATTAACAACAAGCTACATTCTCTTTATGTAGAAGTTGTGGTGAAACAAATAGTATTAATAAGTGTAATCATAATCAAAATGAAAGAATACCATTTGGAACCTGGGTAATACCTGAAGTTCTTTTTTCTACAAAATATGGTTACAAAATAAAAAATATCTATGAGGTCTGGAAATACAATTTCATACAATATGATCCTAAAACGAGAGTAGGCGGGTTGTTTTCTGAGTATGTTAATACTTTTTTTAAATTAAAGCAAGAAGCAAGCGGATGGCAGCCGGCTGAGTATAATACCGAAGAGAAAATGAAAAAGTGCAGACATCTAAGGAAATTGAAAACATAGATTTACACCCTTCAAAATTTCAGAAAAATGCAGGCCAACGCCATGAATCAAGACCGTGCTTAAATTCTTTATGGGGAAGGTTTGCCCAAAGAGAGGATAAAACACAAACAGCTGTTAAAAATAATTTTAAAGAACTTTCAGAATATATTAATTGTCCCGGTGTTGAGCTGTCCTCTGTTTACGTAATAAATAATAATACTCTTTGGGTAAACTGGAAGCATACTAAGCAAGATGTTAATATACTTAAGCATCTGAATATACCAATTGGTGCATACACAACATCGTAAGCTCGAATGAAATTAAACGAAGTATTTTCAAAAATCCCGATTTAGATGTTATACTGTGATACGGACAGCATGATTTTTGTTGAAAAAGCCGCTCAATCCACTTTTGAGACGTCTAATTATTTAGGTGGTCTTACAAATGAATTGGAGAGTTACGGCTCTGACGTTTATATATCGGAGTTTGCGAGTATTGGTCTAAAATCTTATAGTTTTAAAATAAAATGTTCATCAGATAAATATAAATACGTAACAAAATGTAAAAGTATTTCAATTAATTTCAAAAATTGTCTATTAATAAATTTTGAAAATAAGAAAAAAATTATATTTGAAGAAACCGAACCTATTCAAATAGAAAATAATCGTAAAATTAAAAGAAAACTGCCGGGAAAGGTTGTTTCAGAGCCCGAAGTTAAGAAAGTTAGATTTACTTTTATTAAAAGAGTTATTAAAAAATATGGTTTTTCAAGCCCCTATGGATTTATATAAATAATAAGTCACCTTTATACTTAGATAAAAAATGTTAGTAATATTAATTAGACAAGTAAAATCATAATAATAAATGAGATTATTGTAACCTGAATAAACACACATTAATACTGTTAAAAAAAAAAAACAACATCGTATGTATATGTTCTGCCCAATGAGAACACTCAAGAAAAAATATAGAGAAGGATGTGGACTGTAAATAATAACGCCGGGGAATATTTTATAGCCAGTGGTTTATTGTACGCACGTAAAACTTAAGTACAACACTACAACTAGAACTAAAATTCACAGAATTCAATTTCACACTTAAGAACTAAACTTCAATATATTCAAAAAAATCGCTTACTCACTACACAATAATAATTTCAATATAATACTGTCAAAGTTGTGGCTACTTTGACCAATGGCACTATATGTATATATATATAGGTATATAAATATATTAATTAATATGAAATATAATATATGATTTATCAAAGATGTACTCACCAGTATAAAACTATGGAATCGACTTTATGGCGTTGGTAATCAAATAGTTAGTGATTATCTTGTTCTAGTCGTTCCCCGGAACAAGATACTTTACTTCGGTCGAGACCCAAAGCAAAGTTGTGTTAGTCGTGTTTATTATAGTCGGTACCCAGAATAAATATCTTTATCTCAGTCGAGACCCAAGATAAAGGTTTGAGATTAGTGAGTGTTATTCTAGTCGCTACCCGGAATAACTATCTTTATCTCAGTCGAGACCCAAGATAAAGGTTTGAGTTAGTCTATGTTATTCTAGTCGCTACCCAGAATAACTATCTTTATCTCAGTCGGTACCCAAGATAAAGTTGTTGAGTTAGTAAAATTTATTCCAGTCGAGACCCAGAATAAATATCTTTATCTCAGTCGTTACCCAAGATAAAGTTATTAGGTTAGTAAATTTTATTCCAGTCGAGACCCAGAATAAATATCTTTATCTCAGTCGGTACCCAAGATAAAGTTGTTATTAGTAAGATTTATTCCAGTCGAGACCCAGAATAAATATCTTTATCTCAGTCGCTACCCAAGATAAAGTTATTAGGTTAGTAAGTTTTATTCCAGTCGAGACCCAGAATAAATATCTTTATCTCAGTCGGTACCCAAGATAAAGTTGTTATTAGTAAGATTTATTCCAGTCGAGACCCAGAATAAATATCTTTATCTCAGTCGCTACCCAAGATAAAGTTATTATGTTAGTAGAATTTATTCCAGTCGAGACCCAGAATAAATATCTTTATCTCAGTCGTTACCCAAGATAAAGTTGTTATGTTAGTAGAATTTATTCCAGTCGAGACCCAGAATAAATATCTTTATCTCAGTCGTTACCCAAGATAAAGTTAATATGTTAGTAGAATTTATTCCAGTCGAGACCCAGAATAAATATCTTTATCTCAGTCGTTACCCAAGATAAAGTTAATTTGTTAATAATTATATTTGATTACACTAGCCAAGTCGAATTCCAAAATGATGCGCACTCTATAGAAGCTGGATACTAAAAGAGAAAGATTCAAGTTGGCCTGCGACTTATATTGCCTCTGAACTGCGCACGGCACCAACAAATTATTTTAACTTGCGCATAACAACCAAAGTACATTGACCTTAGCAGCTGTGCGTAGGTAGCAACAGAAAGTCCGTTGACCTTAACAGCTGTGCGTAGGTCAGACGAGTGCATTGACCTTAGCAGCTATGCTTAGTACGTACAACGTATTAACTGAACTAATAGAATATACCTATACATACACAATATGGCCATTTCTAAATTATTTTTAGTTAATACTAAAATGTTTTATGCTTTTTAAGCTAAGTAATAATTTGCTAATAATATAGATTTTAATTTCAATTAAAAGCTTGATGAATTCTGTCGATCGTGTCGAGATTTTGTAATGTGGAATGTAGCGATCATGTGTCGATTGTTGTCTCCACTAAAAAACTGCTTTATCGGCGAGCTTGTAGGTAGGTATATGTAGTTTCGTTCCCAACCTAGTTTCAATAATAAGAAATGCTTGGAATTAAAATCTTTTGAATGATTTAATTTTCAGGTGGCTATTTAATGTTGGTTTGAACATACTGCCCCCTGTTGAAAGGTTGAATTTTATTTGAAAATTCAATCTTTCAAGTAACTATAAATTAATTTTAAAATGACGACGTAAAGCATACCTTGGTTGTCTTCTTTGCTATATATATATATATAAATAATTATATCTTACTTTCCTAAATGTTCCAGCGATCGGAATCGGAAAAATAAATTGTGATGTCTGTTGCAATGAATTGATTAGCTGAGCCAGAGCATTGCATTCCTTTGGTTGACGTCTGTTTCATTGACGATCACTTCGTGTTGGACGGGTTTTAATTGACATGTAATGAAATAGCCTCTCGTTGGCAGCATAGCCGAACTTCGCTGAGCGCTGATAAGGTATCACGTCCCAGGTCCAGGGTTCGAGTCTGGCGAAATAACCTATATATATTTTTTTTTTTTTAAAGCTGTTTTTTTTTTGTCTGAAAAAAAAAAATCTTTGTTATGAAGAACAATAGCAAAGATTTGGACTTTGCATAATTGTGATTATGCCCCTGTCTACTAGATGAAAAGGGTTTTGTGGTTTGTAATGCAGAAATTGCAAATTGGGAGAAGTTCTGTGTCTTGAAACAATTTGTTTTTTTTTTTTTTTTTTTTTTTACAATTAAATGAAATTATAGCAATACCTGAACTTCGCAGAATTGTTATTATAGCCCATGTGTAATTTTGAAACTTTGAAATTTTAATTTTTGACATGGGCGTACGGTTATACGTATGTGTTTGTGTACATATTTACATACGGCTTATTAAATTAATCTAGAGTTTTAGAATTTAGTTAGATAAATTTTTGTTATTTTTCATATGATTTTGTTTTGGGGTTTTTTTTTTCTTTTTTTCTTTTTGGCTCGTGCGATCGGTAATTACAAGTCTGAAAGAGGTAGGTGTATAATGAGCGGCATAATAATAAAATAAACATTCAACCGTACAAGACAAAAGGGTGAAAAGATAATGAAAAGACAAAGTTTGAATTTTAGTTATTTATTTTATAACTCGGATTTGTCCATTTGCCAATAATTTTATTTTTATTTTGGTGCCGTTTCGCGTTGTAAAGCGTTGCCTCCGTTTCTTGGACTTCTTCAGTGCTGTATATGACACTATGATAGTCTCGCATAACTCCGGCCTCTCGTTATCGACCACGCACAGGTGTAAATCGTTTTCGGTCTGGTCTGCGGGGAGCAGGACTACATCCTGCAGAATTCTAGGTTTAGAATCACTTGCAGGCTGTAATGCGGATGTCAATCTGACCTGTTGAATCCGAGAAGGCATGAGTGGTGGACCATTTTGTGCGGCCATGGATGTCGCTAGCTGTAGCTGATGCTCACCTATAGACGTCGTTGCATGTGGCTGCTGCTCAAGAATAGGTGGCTGTAATGGCTGTTGATCAGCTATAGATGGCTGCAAAGATTGCTGCTCAGCTATGGATGGATGCTGCTGTGCTTCGGTCATGTCTGGCGCTTGCTGTCTTGGAGCCGTTGAAAATGTTGCTGTTGGCTGCTGTTGATCGACTTGCATCCGTGATTCGGCTTGCTCTCTTGGTGCTGGAGAAGATGGCGGCGAGTCTTCCACATATATTACTGGTGGCTGCCGCTGGGAAACTTCTTGCAATCTCAGCTCCTCCAGAAATGCCTCAATGCTCCGTCCGGGGGTTGATGGCCGCTCCACAGACATCATGTCGTTTCTTGCGTCCATGTTCTGATGCATTTAAAATAAACTGATGCTCTTTGCGATTCGGTGCAAGATATTTAAAGGCACGTAACGGATAGTACCTTTTCATGGCAATTCGAATTTGTAGTCTAGGCTTAACGGTCTTCTTAGTAGTTTGATGCAGATCGGTATTTGAAATGTATAGAAAAATTTTATTTTCAAACCTTGTTCAAATTAGCGGTCATTGTTTTGAATTTTATCGAGATATGATGTTGGGATGCAGAGTTAACGGCTAGCTTGGTACAAATTTGATATTTGATAGAATTTTTTCACAGGAAAATTTTTATGCAAAAAATTTATTTTTTATTCTCCTCTTTTTTTATGCGGGCATTGCTGTTGTGTACCTGTATTTAGGTACATATGTTGAGAATGGATATTTTAGTTGTTTTTTAGTACACATGCAATTATCGTTATAGATTTGGGTTGTCTGCCGAGTTTGGAAAAATACATACTTTCGTAATCGGCCTTTTTAAGATTCCCTTGCTGGTTTTTATTGTAACTACTCTTATGTAGTTATCATTTCCTTTAAACACTTCTTGTATTCTTCCTAATATCCAATGACATGCAGGTAAATTTGTTTCTTTAATCAGAACTAAATCTCCGACAGAAGGATTTAATGTTGGTTGTTGCCATTTAGGCCTATTTTGCAATGAATTCAGGTAATCGGTTGACCATTTGTTCCAAAAGTGTTGCTTCAGGAGTTGTACATGATTCAATCTAGTAACTGATGATATTCTACTGGGCATCACAGGCTCTGGTGGTGCGATTAAAGATTTTCCTATCAAAAAATGTCCTGGAGTTAATGCATTGAGGTCATCTTTATCTTCAGTAATGGGACACAAGGGTCGCGAGTTTAAACAGGCCTCGATTTGAGCCAGGACTGTTGCAAATTCCTCAAAAGTTAGAAGGGCGTTTCCTAAGACTCGTTTTAAATGAAATTTAATAGATTTCACTCCAGCTTCCCACAGGCCTCCAAAATGTGGAGCCGAAGGTGGATTGAAGTGCCAGTGAATGCCGTCGTGCGCAATTTTTTCAGCAATTTCGTTGCTTGCGTTTTTGAGTGCAGATTTGAATTCTTTCTGGAAAACCTTGTCGGCACCAACAAAATTGGTTCCGCAGTCAGAATAAATATCAGTGCACAAACCTCGGCGACTAGAAAACCTTTTGAAAGCTGCGATGAAACTAGCTGTAGATAAGTCAGAAACTGGCTCAATATGGATAGCTTTCGTGGCCATACAGACGAAGATACATATATAGCCTTTGTAATATCGATTGCCCCTGTGCTTTGACATTTTTAAATTAATAGGACCGGCATAATCGACACCTGTTTGTTGAAATGGTCTTGAGATATTCACTCTTGGAGTTGGCAAATTTCCCATTATTTGAGTCCTAGTTCGGGCAGCTTGCTTGAAGCAGGGAATGCATCTATGTAGGATGTTTTTTACTGTTCGTCGTCCTTGTAAAACCCAATATTCGTGTCTTAGAGTATTTAATACAAGCTGTACACCACCATGCAAAGTTTTTAGATGAATATGATCTATAATTAGGTTTGTTAATTTACTTCCTTTTGGGATAATGATCGGATGTTGTTGATCATATGGGATATGAGCGTTTTGTAAGCGACCTCCTACCCGCAATAACTTGTTATTGTCAAGAAATGGATTAAGGGATATCAAATTGCTTTTAGCTGGAAGCGATAATCCTGCTTTTAATTGTCTTATCTCGGTATCGTAAGTAATGCCTTGCGCTAATTTTATTAACAGATATTTTGCTTCCAGCAGCTCTGTTGGGGAAAGCTGTTCGGTTTGTTTAATTAAACCTTTTGTCAGATCTTGGCTTGCTCGGATATTGTTCAAAAATCTGAGGCAATATGCTGTGACACGATTTAATTTTATGAAAGAAGAATATTTATCAAATAATTCGTTTATCATTGTTTGGGCTACAGCAGTATGTGTCACGCGCTTTTGTTCAGAATCTATCTGCATGTTAGCTGAGGGTTTTGACTTAGGCCAATGTTCCTCGGGCTGCTGAAGCCAACTGGGTCCGTGCCATCAGAGTTCAAGATTGATTATATTCGCAGGTTTGATTCCTCTGCAGTTGCAATCTGCGGGATTATCTGCGGAACGCACGTGACGCCAGGCTTTGATATCTAGTTGTTCCTGGATTTCAGAAACCCTATTCGCTACATAAGTCTTATATTTGTTTGGATGATTGTGTATCCAAGATAAGACTATAGAAGAGTCTGTCCATGCATAGATGGGGACTCGATTAAGTTCCAAGTCTATCTTTACTCGATTTATAAGACGAGTTAATAAAACTGCTCCACATAACTCCAGCCGAGGAAGTGATACAGGTTTCACAGGAGCTACTTTTGATTTTGCCATTAGCAAATTGATATGGATTTTTCCTTCGACGTCAACAACCTTGATATACACAGCAGCAGAATAAGCTTGATTGGAGGCATCTGAGAATCCGTGTATCTGACAATTTGTTAAATTGTTTGTCGTATGTAGCCAGCGTGGGATTTTAAGCTGGCTGATATGATACAACTCTGCCTTAAAATGCCGCCATTGGGTGTCAATGGGTGCAGGAATCGGATCATCCCACGAACATCCAGAAAGCCACAAAGTTTGCATCAGAACCTTTGCAGTGATTACTATTGGTGAGATCCAGCCTAGTGCATCAAGCAATGTAGCAATTTCTGATAAAACAGATCGTTTAGTAGATAGACGGTCTGCGATTTGTCGATATTGCAAGATAAAGTAATCAGCTCCTGGATACCAGTGGATACCAAGAGTTTTTACTGACTCATCACTTGCAAACCGTAAGGGAAGTTGTAATTCCCTTTGCTCCTCTGGAATGTTTGCTAGAAGATCCGAGGAGTTGCTCACCCATTTCCTTAGATTAAACCCAGCTAAAGATAATAGACTAACGAGCTCCGTTTGTATCTTGACAGCTTCATCGATAGATTCTGCACCTGTAATTAAATCGTCTACGTAGAAGTCGCGAGTGACAATTTTAGCAGCAATTGGATACTTCTCAGCTTCATCCTGTGCAAGCTGATGAAGTGTTTTGATAGCGAGATAAGGAGCTGGAGTAGTGCCAAACGTTACCGTTGTTAGTTGATAGTCCTTTACGGGTTCACTAGGACTATTTCTCCAAATTATTCTCTGATACCTTTGATCTGCTGATTGAATGTTAATCATTCTATACATCTTTTCTATGTCGGCGGACATAGCGTATTTGTATTTTCTCCATCGTAGTAAGATAGAAAAAAGTTCAGATTGCAAGACTGGTCCAGTATGGAGCTGTTCGTTTAAGCTTTTCCCATTAGTAGACTTGGCTGAAGCGTCAAAGACGACTCGAACCTTTGTGGTCGTATATCTGATTTTATAACAGCGTGATGCGGAAGGTAGTAGCTTTGTTCTCTGTTAACTTCCTTTTCAGCTGGTTTCATATGCCCTAAGGCATGATATTCGTTTATGCAATCTTTATAGTCTTTGTAAAGATCAGCATTCTGAAGTAGTTTCTTCTCGAGACTATAAAACCTGCGTAGGGCCATATTTCGGGAATCGCCTAGCACTGGTTTTTCTTCGATGAATGGTAAACATACTTTATAACGACCACTCGCATTGCGACGATGAGTATTTTGATACAACCGTTCACACTCTTGTTCGGGTTTTGAGAACTTCCGTACGTGAAGAGTGATTTCCTCAGTTTCCCAAAACTTTCGCAGCATTTTGTCTATAGATGCGTCTTGTTCAGCTTGCGCATTGATTGTTAAAGATGAAACCTTGGAACTAGAGTCTGCTTGAGATAAATTTCCAAAGAGGATCCATCCTAGGGTGCTATTTTGGGCAATAGGGGTTCCTGGAGGACCTTTTCTTAATCCTTCCAATAAAATTTCCCCGTAAACATCTGCTCCTAAAAGTATATCAATTTTTCCGGGTTTATGGAAAGATTGATCTGCTAGATCTAGATTCTTTATATGTTCCTATTCTTGCATTTGAATGGTGGAAGGAGGTAGGAATTCAGTGATCTTGTTCACGATTAGTGCTGTCACTGAAGTGGCCTTATGTGAATCTGATAACGAGCGTATTTCAAAGGATGTTTTTCTTTTTACATTTGTAGCTTGTGTGTTCCCCAAGCCTGTTATCTGAATTTCTACGCGGGTGGTAGGTAATTGCAGTTTGCGTGCTGCTGCTTGGGTAATGAATGACACTTGAGACCCAGAATCTATTAAGGCTCGTAATGTCAATATGACGCCCTTTGAGGAGGCAATATTTAGCAATGCTGATGCAAGCAGTGCTTGTGTAATACGCCGTGGGCGATTGGTGTAGAATGTTCGTAAAGAACTATCTGGTATGACCTCAGATGTAGAGGGAGAATTGAGTTTCTGTGCTTGTTTAATAGAATTATTGCTTTGCTTAGTTGAAAAGTGAGTACTTTGATTGGATGTACCACTATTCTTGTGAAGCAAAGAATGGTATTTTCTACCGCATTGCCGACACGTAAATTTGCTTGGGCAAGATTTCGTGTTATGGTGCCTTGATAGGCAGTTTACACATAGACGGTTAGATGTAACGATCTTAAACCTTTTGTCAATGTCACATTTGATAAATTGTGGACATTTAAACAATCTATGTGGCTCTTTGCATATTGCGCATTTGTCTGTAGATGATGAGAAATGTGTTGATATCTTTTTAATGAAATTATTTGAGTTACTTGTTTTTTCTGGATGAACTGACTTTGAATCTAAAATTGCTTCCAGAGTTCGGAATCTGGTCTCTAGGAAGGTTTTTAGAGAATCAAACGTAGGCAAACCTTCTTCATTATTTACCTCCTGCTCCCACAAGCGATGGGTTTCTGTTGGTAGGCATTGCACCAACTTGTATATGAGAATTGGGTCCCATTGCTTGGTGGAGACTCCTAGAGCTTCAAGCTCGAAAATACATTCTGAAGATCTGTCTAATAAGGATCGTATCGCCTTAGCAGATTCATTTGTTATTTTAGATAGATTACACAGAGTTTTCAGCTGAGCGTTCACTAATACTCGCTTATTGTCGTATCTACCCTTTAACGTGTTCCATGCATTTTCGTAGCTTGCATCTGTTACTGGAAACTGTCGCAGCAAGTGTTCAGCCTCGCCAGTAACACTTGTTTTAAGAAAATGTAGTTTTTGTACTGGAGGTAAAGAATGATTTTTATGAACTAGAGAATTAAACAAATCGTGAAATGATCTCCATGAATCATAAGAACCAGAAAATGTTGGCAGTGTAATTCTGGGCAACTTCAAAAAAGACGAAGATTGCTGATCAGTTCTAGTTTCTGCAGCAATTTTTTGTTCTGCTTTTGGCTCAAAAGCATCTAATGCATCCCTAAGAATACCTCGGAATGCATAGTGCTTATTTTCCACCTCTGCAAATTGATCATGTACGAAATAGTCGTACTTCTCAAGTTCACTGTCATCCAATGCCTGCGTAGCTTGGATAATAGCGTAATGAGTAGACTTGTAATCTGACCAGATTTCGCTTAAAGCGATTAAGCGATCAGAAACAAGCCCTTTTGTTCGTTTATCTACAGCAGTATTGTTGTAGTTCTTAAGAGATTTTTCGATGATCTTTGCGGAGATGGCTTGGTTAGCCAAACATTTTTGAAGTGTACTCATGTTAAGACGTGTGAGATTATAAACCACTAGACTTTAAATCCGGCTACGAAGGATCATTAAATGTTCTGCCCAATGAGAACACTCAAGAAAAAATATAGAGAAGGATGTGGACTGTAAATAATAACGCCGGGGAATATTTTATAGCCAATATATTCAAAAAAATCGCTTACTCACTACACAATAATAATTTCAATATAATACTGTCAAAGTTGTGGCTACTTTGACCAATGGCACTATATGTATATATATATAGGTATATAAATATATTAATTAATATGAAATATAATATATGATTAATCAAAGATGTACTCACCAGTATAAAACTATGGAATCGACTTTATGGCGTTGGTAATCAAATAGTTAGTGATTATCTTGTTCTAGTCGTTCCCCGGAACAAGATACTTTACTTCGGTCGAGACCCAAAGCAAAGTTGTGTTAGTCGTGTTTATTCTAGTCGGTACCCAGAATAAATATCTTTATCTCAGTCGAGACCCAAGATAAAGGTTTGAGATTAGTGAGTGTTATTCTAGTCGCTACCCGGAATAACTATCTTTATCTCAGTCGAGACCCAAGATAAAGGTTTGAGTTAGTCTATGTTATTCTAGTCGCTACCCAGAATAACTATCTTTATCTCAGTCGGTACCCAAGATAAAGTTGTTGAGTTAGTAAAATTTATTCCAGTCGAGACCCAGAATAAATATCTTTATCTCAGTCGTTACCCAAGATAAAGTTATTAGGTTAGTAAATTTTATTCCAGTCGAGACCCAGAATAAATATCTTTATCTCAGTCGGTACCCAAGATAAAGTTGTTATTAGTAAGATTTATTCCAGTCGAGACCCAGAATAAATATCTTTATCTCAGTCGCTACCCAAGATAAAGTTATTAGGTTAGTAAGTTTTATTCCAGTCGAGACCAAGAATATATATTTTTATCTCAGTCGGTACCCAAGATAAAGTTGTTATTAGTAAGATTTATTCCAGTCGAGACCCAGAATAAATATCTTTATCTCAGTCGCTACCCAAGATAAAGTTATTATGTTAGTAGAATTTATTCCAGTCGAGACCCAGAATAAATATCTTTATCTCAGTCGTTACCCAAGATAAAGTTGTTATGTTAGTAGAATTTATTCCAGTCGAGACCCAGAATAAATATCTTTATCTCAGTCGTTACCCAAGATAAAGTTAATTTGTTAATAATTATATTTGATTACACTAGCCAAGTCGAATTCCAAAATGATGCGCACTCTATAGAAGCTGGATACTAAAAGAGAAAGATTCAAGTTGGCCTGCGACTTATATTGCCTCTGAACTGCGCACGGCACCAACAAATTATTTTACCTTGCGCATAACAACCAAAGTACATTGACCTTAGCAGCTGTGCGTAGGTAGCAACAGAAAGTCCGTTGACCTTAACAGCTGTACGTAGGTCAGACGAGTGCATTGACCTTAGCAGCTATGCTTAGTACGTACAACGTATTAACTGAACTAATAGAATATACCTATACATACACAATATGGCCATTTCTAAATTATTTTTAGTTAATACTAAAATGTTTTATGCTTTTTAAGCTAAGTAATAATTTGCTAATAATATAGATTTTAATTTCAATTAAAAGCTTGATGAATTCTGTCGATCGTGTCGAGATTTTGTAATGTGGAATGTAGCGATCATGTGTCGATTGTTGTCTCCACTAAAAAACTGCTTTATCGGCGAGCTTGTAGGTAGGTATATGTAGTTTCGTTCCCAACCTAGTTTCAATAATAAGAAATGCTTGGAATTAAAATCTTTTGAATGATTTAATTTTCAGGTGGCTATTTAATGTTGGTTTGAACAGTATATTTACTGGACGTCGAAGTTAAATAAAGTTATGCCGAGTTTTTTCTATTATTTTTAAGAAACCGGTTTATGTATATACGGCTTACATATACAACGTTTTGAAAATATGAATTTCGTTATCAATCTGGTAATGAATTCTGAGAACGTCATTGTAGACATTCAATTTGCTGTTGGAAACGACGCACAATACTTTGCGAAGGAGGTTTCTATTCTTCGAACAGGATCCGTAATGCCTAGTCTATATTTCTTCAAGGCGCCTTATCCCCTGGAAGAGCTGGATTATAAATACAGATTGCAGAACGAGTTCAACTTTAAGAATATCAACGGTTTTGAAGTGGAACAGCCGAATTATTGACTATAACCACCTACCTGGTCTGTTATCAACGCTTGCATCTTTTACAATATATGTAAAAGGTTTTGAGAAAAAAACTGTTTTTTCAAAAATATTTCCGAAAAGTGAAATATTTAATCTGAAAATACCAAAAATAAGCGAGCTTGAAAATTTTCAGACTTATTGTAAAATCCACAATATGGATTCCCACCTACGATGTGCTGTTCAAAACTCTGTTAATATTTATTTATACATGCTAATAAATAAAGTAATTCCATAAAATATAACAAATTTAAACTTTTGTTTCATTTATTTGTAATCAAAATTCATTGCATCAAAAGTAAGATTTGCTATGCAATACAAAGGTACATATTTCATAAAAAAGTTTGGAATAATTTAAGTGTACATAAGAACTACGACTTGGAATAAAAAAATCTTTACATGGTAATTTGAATACGTTTTTTTCTTTACATTTTTCAGCATACCTTTTGTAATATTCCTTTAGAGCTTCAGAAGCATTGTTATTGGGAAACATGACAATATTGAAGAATTTCATCATTTCAAATAATTTATAAAGTTCCGCTTGTGTTAGTATAATGCTACCGGTATTGACGGGGATCTTGTATTCGTTTTTTAGTTCGGCCTGCTTTGCTAGAAGCGTCCCTGGCTTTTTTGTTTTAAATCGTTGAGATACTCGTAAACTGCCACCCAGCCGGAATAATATGTCGAAAGCGAAAATAGGTCCTGGCGATCAAACACTATTTACGCTTCGAGTTATAACGGGTCAAATCCTAGTATTACTTTCCGGTTATAGCAGTCGTCCAAATGCTATGCCAAGTTTAGCAGAAGATTTTCACCGGCTACTTGTACTGCATATTTTAGGCAGCTTCTTTTTTTCATTTTTTAAGTCTGCTTCATCTCTGAGCAATTTCTTTTTACCTTTCGCACGGGAGTTCTTTGTTTTTTACGTGATGGCTCCATCTTAATGAAATCACACTCTTACGCTAAATACAAAACGGCAAGGGTTCAAGTTTTCATAGTTTTTATCTCAGCCTTGCAAGACTGGCTACGTAATTCCCCTCCAGATTGTGGATGATTTTTTTTTTTACATATATGCTGCGGTATAAATCAACAATATTGTTATCATTTAAACTTAGATCGTTCTTATCAAACTGTTTTAAAAATGTCTGAAAGCTCCGTCCTCTGAATTGAGAATGTAGAAATATACAACAATAATGTCCACAGGTTGCTGAAATCCGGCTTTGCAGTCGTATTTTATTACCACAGCTTGAATTAGCTATTAAAATTTTTCGAAAAAACCTGTTGGTTGGATACTTTCCAAAAGCTTAGTTAGCTTTAACACGTGCAGATTGTTTTATTTTTTGTGGTAGATGACTGCATGGAAAAACACTGTGAGATGTAGTGTCGGACGTGGGAGGGAGTGCGGGTTTGTAAAGGACAAATCAGTTTTTTAAAATTTCAAATATAAAATTTTTATTTAAATTCATTAACTTAAAACTAAATACAGTAAATTTAATTAAAAGAAAATTCAAAAGAACTAAAACTAACCTACCAACTAGTATACAAAAAACTTCAAGTAAAAATAAAAAAAAAAAATTAATAATTAAAATTCAGTGAGCTCCTGCTCCAGGTGCTACCAATGATCTATTCATTCTGAAAAAAGAGAGAAGACCAGAATTATTTATCTGTCATCAGAACGAAAGAAAAAGAAAATGTTGATGCTCCTAATGCGTGTGGGCACAAGGGAGGCAAAATGCTTCTATAGAAAAACGAATTCAGACTAGTCTCTGAATATAGATTTATTGTACCCAAGGTGGTATCAATATGTTTATATATAGTAGTAGCCTTTTTTGTGGTTCGTGAGGGCATAAGGGCAGCAAAATACCTTTGCACGCACGTGAGGGCACAAGGGTAGCAAAGTGCTGTAGACGGTAAAAGGAAACAGATTAGTCTCTGACTGTATTCTGCGCTTGCGCAGAAGTGTAGCAATATGCTACTATAAAGAAAAAGCGCAGATTATTCTCTGCAGCAGTGTTATTCTTCCGCTTAGATGTGGGCAGGCGATGTTGCAGATTAATCTCTGCGCAGAATTATTTTTCTGCTAAGGTGTGGGGAGGAGTATTGCAGATTTATCTCTGCGCAGAATTAATCCTCTGATTAGGTGTGGGCAGAAAGGTTGGAAATGATAGGATTTTCAGATTAATATCTGAAATATAGAATTAATCTTCTATAATGGGTTGGGAATAATATTCTTGTTACTCGGATTATTCTTCGAATCAGATGAACTCTGAAACAAGAATGATTTTCTGCTGCCGCTCGTCGGCTTTATGAGTTCTCACCTCTTGGCGTTGCCTTAGCAACGATTGATGCGATGTCTGAACGTACCACCGACAGATGGCTGACATAATGTCAATTGCTGTCATCAACAAATGTAGGACGAATGTATGTTTAAGGAAAGTTTGTGATGTTTTTTGACCTTTTGTATGTTATTAATAATATTATTTATTTATTTTTATTTTTTTAGATGAATCAGTCATGTTAGACATTGCTTCCAAGGTTTGCGTTATAGTGTATTTAGCGTGGAAGTGCATTATTATTAGCTTCCGGCTCCAAACGCTGCTGGAGATGACAAATAATTATATCATAGATGCAGGATTGGATAAGTATCCTTACATTTTTACATTCTTGGAAGAATGACTCTTTGTGTTTTGTTTCTATTTTTTTTTAGGTTGGACGAGGAATCAATGTTTTGGCAGTGGAGAAATCATGGAGGGATCTTAGGTATGAACAAACACCTCCAAAAAACCTGTTTGTCGTGCTGTTAACGCATTTGAAAGCTCAATCGTGTTCCTTCCTCTTCAGTAGAAATGACGCCTTCCACGTTAATGACTTTGGTGTAAGATGTAACGTAGTTATTTATAAATTCTTTGGTTGTATCTCTACGAACAAATGCGGTGCTAAATTTTGATAGAGTTTTTATATGATCTTCATCCAAACCCTTGAGCTCGAGATTGCCAAATTTACTTATTTGTTCAGTACATTCTGTACTAGATGTAGGATTCTTGGAAATCATTTCTTTCGCAAAAGACTTATTTTGCGCAGCGAATCCAGCAAAAGAAACGCTTTTTAGGAAGGTTAAGTTTCCTCCGGAGAAGTACTTCACATTTACCAAACAGTAGCTCATTATAGATTAGGTATTTAAGCAAAATTAAGCACAATGATCAGTTAACTTGCCGTATATAGGTTTTTAGAAGCTGGTGTACATATATTTATCTTTAGCTGTTAGATGTTAGGGTTGATAGTTACCTGATTCATGTACATAGTTGCTTCTACTATCTTAACTCGTGGGGAATTGTTATCATCTTTTTACCAAAGGTAAAATTCAGATTTTTCGAGTGATAAAACTACCCGTAAATCAACACCGTTCATTAATAATTTATCTTGATTAAACATATGGCCATGAACCTTTCCCATTAGCTCAACAACATTACTTTTATCAAACAGCTTTTGTCTTGCTAAATGACCTTTATTTAGCTCAGGATCTTCAGCTACCTCCATATTATTTTGATCGAGATACCAGCCAAGCGATTCCAAATGTGTTGAAGCGGCATCTTTTCAGTAATTTAATAAATTCTGAATATAGGCTCTATAGTTGTAATTGTTATCAGTTTGAGCTAGTCGTTTTCCATTTAAGTAGATTGTACACTTGCAGAAAAGTAAATGGGGTATGTTATTTAAAAGGCCAGAGCCTTCATCACGAACAGTGTCTTTGGTTTTATCCTGATTAGTTATTTCGATATCTTCACCTGTGTAAAGTTCTTCTTTTCCATCCTTGAATTTAACCAATTGTAATTTCAAACGAAGGAATATGCTTGATAAGTTTCGATATGTGTCACCATATGCTAGCGATAAAAATTCCAATACCGACGGGTTATCTGGAGAAGCTAGAGGTTTATAAGATACTTTTTTCAGTTTTTAAGATTCTGCTTTGTACAGGTGGTGTAGAGAAAAGGACTAACTCAGATTTAATGCATTCGTTGTATGAACGCATGTTGTCTATTTATCACAAATATCTAGCACACGTTTACGTATCTTACGTTTGCCTTTAATCGATGCTCTTTTAGCTGTCTGTTTTGTTTTTGAACCTCTTTTAGCTGTCTTTTTTTGTTTGTTTGAACCTCTTTTAGCGGACTTTTGTGATTTGGAACGCTTTTTACGTTTACAAGCTGGAGCGAAATGTAAAGCTGCAAAAGGGCTCCTTCTTTTTATAAGAATGCGACTGCTACTTTTTGCACCACCCATGCTTCCAAACAGCTTATTTATACCTTTCTGTGATAGCGTCTCGGCAGCCGCTTTACCCTGTTCTTTTAAAATATCTGTTAAACGTTTACAACCTGCTTCTTCTGAAATAGCTTTTCCTGTTTTAATCGCTTGTTGATTTAAAGCCTTCGCCCCAGATGTAACCAAAGGCTGTAAATATCGTAATAATCCTTTGAAAAAACTACCAATTCCTCCTCCACGCTGGTAAATAAGAGGAGATCGATAATTCTCCAATATCCGCTAAACCATCGCCACTTTCAATTGAATCATATTTAATATAAAAAGAAATTTTCGAAGTTATACAAAATGCTCTTAACTTCGCACTATGTTAAATTGTTTTATGTATGAGTATTTATAGTTTATTTTCTTTTAAAATGGAGCATTATATATGTCGGAGTATACCCTGGCTTGAAATCAATTAACTCCCCTTTGCTGATTAGTTATTTTTATTCAAATACTTTCGATAAACGTTTTTTCAATAGGACAGTAATCTACGTATTGAAATTTTATTGTGGTTACACATTCTTTTAAAGGTATTATACGTAAGTATCGTTCTAACTGATCACCTATAACTCTGGGCTGAATAATATCAGTGTAGACATAAATTATATTTTTTTCATAATAGTCTTTTGCTGTTTGCTGAGACTCTTGCGGTAACCTTAGTGCCAAGTCCGTAACTGATATTTCCAGTCTGTTAAGTTTGTCTATTATTATCATATGCTCCTGACGTAATCCGCAGTATTAAAAGATTCTTTTATTTCTGACAATATGGCGTCAGGCTCACACTTATTTTCAGGAGTTTGGAGAAATGTATCCGTAAAGAAGTTGGACAGGATGTCTATATTAGTATCTATAGGCACTGGTGTAGTTAAATATTCACCGGAACTTTGCTTTTGGTATGAAACATCCAAAATATTGCTACCTTTAACAATTTTTCGCTGTTCGGATGGTTTAGCACTAATCGAATCTTTGCTCAATCTATTCAAGATGTTAAAAATAGTATCCTTAATCTGAATAATTATCTTTTGTTTTTCTTGCTTACTAAGAGTTTGATCATCAAAGTGTACATTTGATATAAGCGTAATAAGGTCTCTAACATTAAGATGAGATGGTAGTGGTTTTTTTTATTTTGATTGTGACTCCCAAATCTTCCAACCGCAGTTCAAATACATCATGTACTCTTTTTCCACCAGTATTTTTTTCTGTCTTACGGGCTCTTTTGATGCTAAGCGCTTGATGTGTGTAATTGTCTATCGAATCTTATATGATAGCATACTTTCTCTTCTTTTTCTAGGAATTTGTCTAAATACGTCATCAACAAAGGCTTGAACTGACTCATAGTTTGTATATTTTAAAACAACATTTCTGAAGCCCTTTTACCCTGGTGTGTAATGTAAACTCGTCCGTTTGTAGCTTCCTTCAGTTATAACACCATCAAAAAATTCAGCTTCGAACCGATCCCACAACTTTTTCTTAATATCATCCAAGTACATGGTATACCATGATGGTAAAATAGCGTTATAAAATGTTAGTAGAAATGCAGAAATATTTACTAAGAGATTTGATATCTTTTCTATGCTGCTTTCTTATTTCTTTCAACGCATCAGACGCATCACGCCTCACCCCCTTAACTTTACTCTGATTTACTTCTCTAGTTGTATTTCGCTTGACTCCTCCTTTTATAGCATGGTATGGCAATGAACTTTCAGTTATTCCAACACACCAGTTATCAGTTAACTTGCACGGTCTAGCTAATGCATTTGTAAAAGCTGATAGCATATTTTCGGGGTAAAACTGCATGGAATTTTTACTTAAAGGCATACGTAAAAGTAATTATCTTTTATATCTACAGGCATTTTTAAAGTTTTTCCCAATCAATTTATTACAGGCTTTCCCAAGTAATTGCTGGTATGCAGGCACTTCTAGTTTTTGCTGCGTTTTTTAGGCTATCACTTTGTCGAACTACTTTCTTACACTGAGAAAAAAGTCACTTATTTAAATCAAAAAGTCATCGTAGTTATTTTAAAAGGTGGGAAAAACTTTAATATGAATATGAAAGATTTTATTTTAAGAATTTTCGTCTTTATAATAAAATTTGTTCCATACAGCTCATTCCTTGTTATAAAAGTTCAGAAAATCTTACTTGAAA
The DNA here is from genome assembly GCA_963924295.1 of Dioctria rufipes. Classification (NCBI taxonomy): domain Eukaryota; kingdom Metazoa; phylum Arthropoda; class Insecta; order Diptera; family Asilidae; genus Dioctria; species Dioctria rufipes. Next base: position 98,025,924 of record OZ002740.1, on the reverse strand, counting down.
AAGATTCATTACTTTTAGTTTAATAATGCGTAATTTTTATTTTAAAAGGTTATGTCTTTTATTAATAAAAGCAAAGGTGAGTAAACTTAATAAGAAAATGTTAAATGTTCATTTTAAAATTGGTGATCATTTAATTGAAAGTGTACAATATACATTTTGAAATAAAATGATTTAACAGTGTCAGCAAAAATTTTGAAGTTTTGTTTCAAAGTGTACCAAGCTTTAAAGTAAATGAAATGCGTTTTAATTTTATTACTTTTCTGGCATCCTATGCATTTTGCATTCTTCAATGTGTTGATCTCATCGAAACTAGGTGGACGTGAACATTTTTTCTGTCCGTAAAACTGTTGCGTAAAAGAATTAATTAGTCTACTGACACGAATTTAATGATTTTGCAGTGAAATATTAAAAGTGTTTTAGTGGTATCAATATTAGTTCCAAGTAGCTACATAAAAACTGAACAATTTCGAACCTCTGTCAATTCATCATTAGTCTGCTGAGTAATTTAATGATTTTGCAGTGAAATATTAAAAGTGTTCTAGTGATATCAATATTAGTTCCAAGTACACAAAAACTGAAAAAATTGTAAGCTCTGTCAATTCATCCGGATGTGAACAGTTCTAAATGTTCCTTCTCTTGTAAATATTAACTGAACGCCAGTTAATTTTTTTTTTTTTCAATTTTATCTTGTAATTATTATTGATATGATGTCTTCTAACTCAGAACAAACAATATTTCATCGCGAAACTCAAGAAGAACTAACTGTTTCAAGTTTCCAAAGTGATAACCAGAGAGTTGACACTACTCAGGACAATCATAATGAAATTTTGAGCCCAATTTATTTTCAAATTTTACCTGAAACTCAAAATCAGGTGACTCAAAGTGAACTTAATGAAAATCAACTGTTCACGTCGTGGGGTCTGTCATCAGATGTACGTCGATTTCTATCCAAGCAAGAAATCACTTTTAAAGTCTTGCATTTGATGAAATTAAGCGATATACCCGCACTTTTTTCAAGTGGAAATATTAGTTTTGGCCAGCAAATAATATTTACAGCGAATTTTAAGGAATGGCGAACACTTATGGTAACTTATTTATTTGAAAGTTAAGTATTATCAATTACTTTTCATTTTAGGGAAGTCCACTAAATTCTGAGGAAGGATCAACTCTTCCACTCAACAGTTCGGTAACGAAATGGATTGAATCTCTAACAAGTGTACCTGCTGCATCTTCAACGTCTTTATCGCCTTTGTCGCCAACCTTTAGTAATCAAGACTCTATGTAAAATTTAACGCTTATCTCCAATTCATAAAATATTAAAACGTTTCATTATTAGTGGTCCATCATCTTCAAGTGCAGGGGACAACTATAAACTTGTGAGTACACAAGATTTGGTAACTCTTTTAAGGGAAAGTATAAAAGGCCAAATAATATTAAATGATTACAATAACACTGGAAAACTTACTAATGAAAATCAGCGAGACTTAGTTCATTTGACAATTGATTATTGTACTAGCCATAGGAAAAAGCTCACTCCAAATGACTTTCAAAATATCACAAAAATAATTACAGAGACTTTTGTGACAGAAGACCCGGTAAGTTTTGCACAACTCAAACGTAAAGTAAATCGAAAGGATTTCTGTGTTCGTGTTTTTTATTATAATTTCTCAATTGTTGAACAAATCGTTAAATTCATTTAAAGGAATATAATTTGTGGCTAGAAATGAAAGGTCTAAGTTGATTTAAAAAAAAAATTATTTATTGTGCCGTATCCAATAAGTAGTAGTTATTGGCTTCTTTCATTAACTTTCACTGAACTGCAAACAGGAAAATACATTTTACTCTAAAATAGTTCAATTTATTTCAACTAAGGATAGAACAGTTATTTGTTTTTTTTTGCCATTAGTATAAAACTTGCAAGATTAGAATTAACCAAGTACATAATATTTAGCAGAATCTTAGAAATGTTTTTCGAATGGTATATGGCCTGCGTATGTATGTGTTTTACATAGCCAAAAATATGTACTCTAGTTGAGAACTAATGTTAAATTAATCATATCTTATTCTATTTTGCCAGGAGTTTTATTATAAATCACGTGAAAAGCGTAAAAATCCTAGTGGTAAGCTGTATGATAGATACAGTAACGTATGCTACAAAACAAAATATTTGAAATTAATGAAAATTCCATCAACGCCAAAGGAAAAGGAAGGTTCTGTACATACAGAAAGTAAGGGAAAAATTGACATTGGTAACGAAGTACCTATATTCTTATGTAAACAAAACATAAGCAAAAATGTTTTAAATTCTCAGCTTCATTCAAGAAAAACAAATTGGTCTTACAAAATGAAATTCTTCCTGAAGATGAACTTACTCAGCTATGGAAGGAAACATCGGTTGGTAGAATACAAGAGTTTAAGGAGTCTGAAGAGACAGGAATATCCAACCTATTAAGAGAATGGCCTCGCTACAATGATTCGTATGGACACAAGCTGGTAAAATTTATATTTATGAGATTTTAGGCATATATAACTAACTAAATGTCTTTTTATTTCACAAACCTGCATATATTGAAATTGATTTCGAATTGATGTACCCTGAAAAAGTGAATTTGCTGTTAGAAAAATTTGACAGGTTTGTCACAAAAAGCTTAATTTTCTTTGAAAACAAAATTAAGGATAAATCCAGTAAAAATCTGTTGGAAAAGCTGAAATGTACTGATGACTTACAACAAGGTAAATATTTCAGTAAAATTACACTGTCTTAGTAAACTTTTCGTTTTTCAGATTCAAAGGATTATATTACAACTAAGCTACTATTTGCAATTCTTCAACCAAAAAGAATTAATAAACATTTAAAGCCTACAATTACTGACGGCCAGGAGGATTTTGCCCTTCACCTTTTAGATATAAGTACTTTATATGAAAGACTTGAACAACTTAAAACCAAATTTGTGAAAGAAAAATCAACTATTCAGCCTCGAATAATTGTTGTCGGTAAGTCTGATGACGCTTTGAAAGACTTTTATGTATATTGCGATGGAGTAAAGTACAAAGTTGCATCTTTTCGAAAATGTTTGGATATTATTCTAAAGTTAAGCTTTGTTTTCAATCTGAACTATGCAAATATAAGTAATGAAGTGTGGTTATTTCTCCAAGAGTACTTTTTTGAAATTCGGTCTAATAATGCTAAAATCAGTAATTTAATTAAAGGGTATAAACAAATTCAAAAGGGAAATTAACTATATCAAAGAAATCATATCCACTCATACTTGGATACATACCAATATTTACAGACTAAGAATTTCCTTTGATTTTTACAATGATTATTTGTTTTATGTGTAAAGAAGTTTTCGAAAGAGCAGTATTATTGGTAGATCATCTGAAATATGATCACAAAGCTCCGTCAATTTTTAGTTTTAAATGTCTTAATTGCTTTAAAATTTTCCAAAATATATATACATTCAAGAAACACATCAAGAAGCATGAAGACTTACTTGAAAATGAACGTGTAAATAATTCTATTAAGATTAATAACAGTGCAAATCTGCAGCTATACAAAAGTCAATCAGAATCCATTGAAACCAATTGTGAAGCACTTAAAGACGATAGCTCCCAAAATGGTTTATTATTATTCAATGAGTTCAATAATGGATATACTAATTTTGATATTGAAAGTAACATTAATTTTTTAAAACAATCTCTACTGAAATTCTCTTTAGATTTGCTAAGTAAAAGTGTAATTGCAAGAAAGTTGGCTATCGAGATTCAAAACGACTTTGCAGAATTATTTTCTGGACCGATTTCAAGTATTTTACGACAATTTTCAAAACATATTAGTAATGCTGATAAGCGCAAAGAATTTCATAAGTGCTTAGAATTTTTACAAAACCCTTTTCTTGAAATAAAAACAGAGTATAAACTTTTTAAACACTTAGAGTCACTTAATACATTTTCTTACCCTAAAACGTTTCTAATCAACAATGAGTTGGCAGAAGTCATAGTAAATAACACTGCTACTTTAGATAGCAATAAAGTAGATGGATGCTTTTTGGATATATCCTTTCAAATAAAGAAATACTTTGAATCGGGAAATATTCTTCAAACGACACTGGATCACATGAAAAATTTATCAGATTCGACATCAATCAGTAATTTCATTAATAGTTCTATTTGGAAAGAAAAGCAGAAATCACTTTTTGTAGGAAAGATTGTTATTCCTATTCACATATACGCCGATGAGTTTGAAATCAACAACCCGTTAAGTTCTCATGCGGGAATACATGCTATATTAGGAATTTATTATTTTTTTCCAACAATACCAAATTTTCAAATTTAAAAAAGCAGAAACATTTTTATTGCGGGGTTTATAAAGTCCAGAGATTACAAGGAATTTAGAAATAAAGCAACATTACGACCTTTAATTAAAGAGCTGCAAAAATTGGAAAGCGAAGGGGTTGAAATAAAACAGGAAAATTTTAACATCCATGTTTATTTTACTTTAGGACAGATATTAGGAGATAATTTAGGTCTAAACAGTTTACTTGGTTATACAAAAAATTTCGGGTACCAACCAACAGTTCGTACCTGTCGTAAAAGGAAAAACGAAATTAAAAAGGACAGAAAAGAGGAAATAGTTTCTTTAAGAAATCCTTCGAATTATAATTCAGACATAGCTGCAGGTAACTCAGCTCTTACAGGCATAAAGGAGAACTCAATATTTAACGAAATAGATGCATTCCACGTTACTGAAAATGTAGCATGTGATATCATGCATGATATATTTCTTGGCATATGTAGATATAATTTATCTAAAATTTTAAAATATTTTATTTATACTAAACATTACTTCTCTTTAGAAATATTTAACTACCGGAAACAAATGTTTAAATATGGTGAATATGAAATTCAAAATATAAGTCCTCCAATTGAAGAGAACCATGTGAAAAATGGGAATTTTAAATTAACCGCGCGAGAAATGCAGACTTTGTTTCATTTCTTGCCATTAATTATAGGAGAACTAATACCGAGAAATGAAGAAGTATATGAATTCCTCTTAATTTTCATTAGAATTATAGACTTGGTTTTACTTCCTTCTTTTACTGAAAATATTATGCAGTTATTAGGCAGACTAATAGAAAAGCATAACGAACTTTATCAGTTATTATTTCAAGATGATTTGAAAATAAAATTCCATAATCTCGTCCACTATCCTGGAATTATGAAGAAATGTGGTCCTCTAAAATCTATGGTGCTCTCGTTTAGAATCTGAGCATCAAGCTAATAAGAAATATGCTTATAGTATAACATCACGTTTAAATATACCACTAACTTTATCAATAAAGTCTTCAATTCAATTTTCAAAAGTCTCTTGAACAATGAATTTTTTAGTGAAGAGATAGTTTGTAAGAAAAAATATACCTCACAAGAGAAAGATCTTAGCTATTCTTATTTAAATTTACCTCAAGGTGAAATTTTTTATACGGATTGTGTAACTTTTAGGGGCACTATATATAAAAAAAAATTATATTACTATAAGTAAGAGTGAGAACGAAACAGTACATTTGTATGAAATTTTAGAATTTATTTTAAACAATGGTAAATGTTTTGTTATTGCTCAAGAATTTGAAACTAAATATGAAGCTCATTTTGAGGCTTATGAGATTAAATTGCCTGTGATAAGAAAAATTGCCAATTTAAGCAATTTTGACGGTCCACCTATAGAAAAGTTTTGTCTAACAGATGCTAGAGAAATAGTCAGGTTGAAGAAATACTATAATTAAGAACTTAATTAATGACTGTACTAGAAACAGATAAAATCATTTACAACTTTAACTAAATATACTATAATAATATAATTAATTTAATTATTATTATAATTAAATAATGTAAATATGAAGAATAATAAAAAGGAGTAATTGAAAGTAAATATTTTTTTTTATTTGCAACTATATATATTATGACCACGCAAAATTTTGTATGAGTACTTTCATTTTGCAGTCCTGAAAATCTCCATTATTACTTTTGAAATAAAAGTTTGTAATTTTTGGAACAAAGTTTTAAAAATTTCCATATTAATTGCATTAACATTTGTATTCAAAATAACAGCCTTTAGAATTAAAGTGGTTGAAAATTTGGTTCAAAATCGTACAAGTATTTGTTTTTACATTTTTACACATCAAAATAAAATTTCAAAAACTTTAAAATAACCTCCAGTTCATTTTGTTTTAAAAACTAAATTCTTTACATTAAAAGTGGGTTCCTTTTGAATTGAAATGTAATTCATTATTGACTCCGCTATTAAAATATGAAATCAAAATGGAAAAGTTTTTAATTTAACGTTTCATCTTCCCTGTAAAAACAAGTATTTTCCTTAATTTCAAATAAAAGCACTGCACTTTTGGATAAAATTTAAGTTTAAAAATGCTTGTTTACGTATGTAAATTCTTTGATTTTACCCTTGTTTTTTTCTCAGTGTAACTGGCAACGACTCGGATCCAGCAGAGACGGCCTTAATATAGATTGTTTTTTGGATGGCTTTGGATTACTTTCAACTGGATTACCTTCCATGTCAAGTTCTTCTAATAAGTTCGCAGATTCATCTGTACTCATTTTTGTACTGGGTTATACTATCCTCAGCCGTGATTACCTTATAATCCTTATCATGAGACTTGGGTTCAGAAATCATCTTAGGTATTTTTGAAGGTGGTTTAAGACTTTTTCCTATTCCGTTAGCTGATAAGCGGCGTTTGGAAGCAGGTGATAACGGTTGTCTTGGTGGTGATATTTCAACAAGTTCGAAGAAATCCACTCCCATTATTTCAGGTGTGTTTTCTTTTAAGGGTGATGTTTGTGTCGATATTTCATCTTTAAAAATAAATTTAGTTTGAGTATGCGGTATGTGGTTTTTCATCTGACACACGCACAGCCTTCCGTCTTAAGTTTGAAACCTATATTAACTCATTTCTGTAATTATACCATTTTTCCATATCAGATAAATTCTTGTTTTTTAATATTTTATCCATAGTCTTAAGGAACCTAGATTGGTTCAGGGATTCCTCAATCTCGTTTTTCAATTTTTCATAAACTTCTGGTGAAAGAAGTAACATTTTAATAAGATTATTATTTTTAAACGTATTTCTCGATTAATGAACCAATTACACCTGATAATACACTTCCTAACAACACTAGTATGAATCCTCCTGTATCAGTATTTTACTTTGTGTGAGTACAGATCTTTTTGCAACAACCAATTTTCGCAAATACCTTTTATACTTACAGAGCGAATTGTACATTTTTCCATGAGGGATATGGTTTCCCTTCAAAGTATTAAGAGTAATTTCACAAAGAGTTTTAATAACTTCAGGGTCGGCGGTTTGAATAATGGCCTGCCTTAATTTCGGTCTCGATGTTCTAACAACATATAGCGTATGCTTGTAGTCCCTTAACCGATTCATTCGTGACAGAATTTTTACTGATTAAAAGCGGGAAGAAGCAAGTTGTAAATGTCTTATTAAAAATATTAGTACGGAATCTTAACACCTCGGTATTAACGAAATTTATTTTTGTTATAATAACCAAAGCTTTTCTTTCAGTGTATCAATTAGTATTTTAAATAACGAAATTTTAGCCAAAAAACTCACATTCATTATGGATGGATTAACTATGTTAGGAAATTTGCTCTTTATCAAATCTATTATACACTGCTGTTCCCCTTGCTTATTGCGTACAATTAGAAATAGTACTTACAAGGGTACTCCGAGCTTTTAATTGAACGCATCTCCAACCTGGCTTTAAAACGTCTAGCCACTCTCGCGCAAGTATTCCGTTTTAATCACTGTCGCCTTAAACAACTTTCAACTACAACCTGTTGATTCTTACACAATATTACACCATAACTTCAGATCCTAGTTCTTCAATTTCTTCTCCCGAAAATGAAAATAATCTCAGGGAGCTCGTACAAAATTTCATATGAATAAATTTATTCTTATACAGCTTTTTACACCCTAGGTAATGAAACCATAGCGTATACTAAGTTTGCTATTGTGTTTGTAACACATATAAAGAATGATGCTAGAACTATTTTCATTGAAACATTCTTATGTTTCTTCGTACATGAAACAAATTCTCGTTCAGAGCTGTGAAGTACATTTTCGTTCCATACTATGTTCAACATACGAACGGAAATTCTTTTCGGTCTTATATAACTTCATTTACGTTTATTTGCATCTAACTTTTATTTGTTCGTTTTTTATGTGAGTATAGACGAATTTTCGGTGTGCATCTGTTTATTCGTTTCATTTCGTTTTTCGATGTGCAAGCGACTTAAGTTTGTCATTCCCTTTGTAACGCATAGAACTATTGTTGGTAGAGCAAAATGGATTGGACAAACACGCATAATATTGAAAGTTAACTTGATTTTTGCATGTCCATCAGTCCGCTCGTCCGCCTAGTCTTAGTATTTTGTGTTTTTTTTTTTTTTTTTATATTATTAAGCCAATTTCAGGGGAACCCTATGATACAAAGCTCACCATGACGGGAAGGAGATAGGGAAACGAATTAGGGAATGTGTGGAAAGCGGTGGAGGTGCTGATATATGTCACTTTTAAACTTTCGCAGATTGTATGCATGAGGAAAGATAGAAGATTGTAGACTGTTCCACATTCGCACAGTTCGGGATAAAAAACCATCACTGAATTTTACTATACGGCCGAAGGTAATTTTAAGGGTAAAAGGATGTGCCCGATTTGCAGCACGAATATTGTGTGCAGGAAGGGATCAGATTAGACATTTCATCGGAACATTGCCTGAAGCGATAAAGGAGCAAAAGGCATCCAATATTGCGGCGGTGCTCGAGTGAACCGATATGACAAGTTATTGCCAAATCGCCAATGAGCTTAAAGGCTTTCTGGTTTTGAAGAGATGAGACAGCTTTTGGACATAGATGCATTGAAATCTACTGAATTTAATTTGCCCCAAGCGGGATATTGGCGAGCTAGTTATTCAATAATCAAATTATGCAATTCCGGTTGACAGACGCGACATTCCCTCTGGAGTCCACAAGAGTTCCGAAATAGTAACCGAAATCAAGGCTACTGTCATCGACGAAATTATGGATGGGATAGAAAATAAGGAAAGGCTGGATGCCAGTCGCTATTAGAGGCCTTTGAAATATCTAGGGCGACGATTTTGAATTCACCAAAATTTTGATGATTACGGTTCCAACGTTCCGTAAGAAAAGTGAGCAAGTCTCCAGATGACCGTCCAGTCCGGAAGCCATTTTGGTGATCGTTATGAGATGATTAGTATCTGGATACTTCATTAATTTGGAGTTAATAATAGATTCAAAAACCTTTGCAAGAATCGAATTGCTTGCAATTGGTCGATAATTTGAGGTTGCTACCCCGTAATAATACGAAAATTGTGATTATCTTCTTTTTTATTGCGTTTTTACGATGTACAATTTAGGTAGTATGAATTTTTCACCTAGCGTTGATCGTTATATATCGGACGAGAAAGCAAAAAATTAAGACACTGTAACTTGTATTTTGTTGTTTTCTTCTTTCTCGTGATACATATCGAAAAAATGTCGATTATTAAACTTGTAAGGCATGTTAATAATACTTGCAATGTCTTTTTTTTTCTTTTTTTAGACATAAATTACGACTTTTATTTCACCACAATGTGAGGTGGTCAGAAAGTAAAAATTAGGAGACTGTAGAGGAGATTATTAAAGTATAATATAAATAAAAAAAAGATAAAGTTATGAATCACACGCACGAAATTTATTAGCAAATAATTGTTTTCGTGTTGTAGAAGATGGAAATGAATGGAGGTCTGTTTTTAATATCTATGTGCTTCTTCGTTTCGACGGTCCTGGTTCACAGTCTTCCTGCTCGCAGAACTCAACAACACTTTGAAGAGAACGTCAAAATTATATTCGACGGTTATCTGAATGACATGACTATCGCAGGAACTAAAACTTCGGGAAGAGTACGACGTTTGAGAAAGAACCAAACGCCAGAATTTAGATTTGATGAAACTATAGCTCCAAAAGTTAGCCAAGAGAAGTTTCTTGCAAGAGACGCAAATAAAGATAACTTTATAAAAATGCTTCGCCGTTATTTTGTAAAAGACGAAATCAAAGTTGAACAGTCCTTTTAGAATGCAGATACTCTTATCATAACCACGCTAATTGAAGAAGTATCGATTTATGACTCTGTTGAAAACGTTGGCGAAGACATCGATTTTTGGTTTTACTCAGTGGACTAGTACAGGACTAAACAAACGTATACTTTCAAAATCCAGCAAAACGAAATACACCCGCAAAACTCTAGTCTCCGACTAGTTTGAATCATGAGAATTCTGTTCTCCTGAAAAGCGTCTGGAGCTACGGTCAGCGGTGGAATTATTGAAATAAATAAAAAACGATCCGGAAGTTCTGAGATCCCCACGAGAATAATTCTTCATAGCCCTATATGGCGGCAATAAGCAAGAAAAATCTTTAAATGTTTTACGATTCCATTGCTTCGCTAAGTCAGTGACTAAAATTAAATTGAACCACCTCTCACTACTCCTACCAACAAAATACACAGTACGCCAGCATATATTCCATACGTATCTACAGGTGCAAACGTGGCTCGAGTTTTACAGGGATCCTCAGGAATGGGATTGTCGACGAACAAATCGTGAACTTGAATCAGTTCTCAGCACTGCTGAACCCGTGTCACCTGAGCTTTTAAAGCTCATACCGTGCAAAAGTGCAAGGGAAAATTTGAAGCTGCTTGCGGGTGCAGAAAAGCAGGGATTACTTGTTCCATTATTTGCGCCAATTGCAGTGAGCACATACAACAAAGTCGCCAGGGTATGCCGAGCAGGAAGAATGAACCAGGACTGTCGAAACGAAGAAGAGCATAGATATTAAAAATGGACCACCATTCATTTCCATCTTCTACAACACAAAAACAATTATTTACCAATTAATTTTATGCGTGTGATTCATAATTTTATTACTTTATGTATTTATATTGTACTTTAATAATCTCCTCTATAGTCTGTTAAATTTTTACTTCCTGACCACCTCACATTGTGCCGAGCTAACGGTCGCAATTTTTGTGTAAACAAAAAACAAAAGATGACATTCCTGTTTTAAACATGCCCTAAAAGTTTGATAATAGTCATTTTTCGACATGTATCACGTGAAAGAAGAAAACAGCAAAAAATAAGTTGCAGTGTCTTAAGTTTTTACTGTACAGCGTAAAAAAAGCAACAAAGCAGTATGTAATCATAATTTTCTTATCATGACGGAGAGCCGAGTTATCGCAAAAAAACCAAATTTATTCCTTTCTCAAGAAGGCGGAGAAGGCTCATAGGAACTTTTGGTAGACAAGTCAATTTCAAGTTAAGCTTTCCTAAGCCCCCCCCCCCCCACACAATATCAACAAATCAGCTTGCTTGATTTACTGGCATTTTCAAAAGTGTATAATGACTGCATAGTGCACATCTATAAATAATGTTCTGTTAGGCAAGCAACATTTATGAACAACAACTTAAACATGTTAGACAAATTCTACAAAATATGGAAACTTACAATGACGTTGGAAATTGCCAAGACCACGACAATCACAAGGAAAGTAGATACTCATCCTAATATCTCTTTAGATCTGGTAATTGTCTTCTCCTTAGCATGGATGATATCGCCGCCCTGAGTTAATGAAAAAAACGTGCTTTAGTCCGAGTGAGTGGAGAAACTCTACAACGAATCTGGTTTGACCAGGTGAAGGGGTTTGGGAAGAAAGGACTTGCAAAGGACGAACTCAACTAATACAACCGCTACAGATTCCATATCTGTCGCCATCTCCAAAAATTATGGCTTGGACCGGCAAATATTATTGGGGTGGGCAAATTAAGGAATGAATTTTAATTTTAAGAAATGGGAAAGAAGAGATAAAGCTGTGAAGTCGTGCATGTTTTAATTATACACACATATCCAACATTCAAATGACCGCCCATAATTGCTTCCATGAAGGTTGTAATAGGCCTTGTTATAAGAAATTCTATGTCTCAAGCGTCTACTGTTCATGCGATATGGAAATAGCGATGGTGATAGCCACGGCCAAAACTCACGTAAAATAAATCATCATTTTTTTTTTCTTTCTGCCCGTAAATTTTCTCCAATTGAATTAAGAATGATCGCTGATTGGCGTTCTCTTTTTTATTTAAATTTATTGTTGTTGATTGAACTACTCCCCCCTTAAAAATTTTTATGTATGGACAGAAATTGATTCAATGATTAAATAAAAGGTGGCTTAGTGCGCTATTTTAGCTCATAAATTACATATTTTTAGTCGGTAATTAATAAAGGACGAGCGGGGCCCCGACCATCTGTAAGGCCTCCTGCCCTAACTAGTAATAGCGATAACATAAAGTGTACTGTTTTGGTTAGAAAGCAAAGTGTTTATAACAACAAAGAAAAGTTCAAAATAGAAGACTTTTTAAGAATTGCTAGTCATCTTCTCTCGAGGAAAAGCACTCCAAATCCTTGTTGATAGCGCAAATGTTAACCCGTACAATACATTCACACAGCTGTAGATTACACATTTAGCTAACTAGACATAGAATCAGCAACAAAGGCAACATAGCATTTATGGAAATTATTTTGAAAAATTTGGTGCTCAAAACAGAACACATACATAGATACATTTACATATGCATTCGTAGATATTTAAAGAGACTGCTGTCACACAGGCGAACCATGGATTTAATCACCACGACTTCCCGGGTAGAGACTGGGTGTTAAAATCTACCACCCTTTACAAAGCAATTGTTTAATAATTCAAACCGATGACAAGTCTTCCTCATCCAGGTTTATTAGTAACAATCCATCTTCTCGAGGGAACCTTGCCATCGACTCCATTAAAATTGATGACAGACGTTTTACTTGCCACCATATCCCTTATGCTGTGCTTGTTTTGTCACCTTCCCAGATACGATAATCCATCGATTTTCATGTAGCTCATAATCTTCATAGACTTGAATCAAAATGTATTTTGTTGCCTAACATGGATTACAATCCCCTGAAATTTCATCATCATACACAGATGAGTGGTCATTGAATTCAAGTCTAAATTGAATTTTTCTCTCTTCGGTGCTTATCTTTGAACAATCCTTTAAAATTGCAAAAACTTAGACCCTTTCAAATTCCTTACATTGTTCTATGGCGTTCATTTCGACGGATGAAATCAGAATGTTCAAATTTTCGTTTTCGGGATATATTACTAGCTACGTTAAATTAGAAAAGGAAACAGTGTGAGACCGATAAGATGGTAAAAAAATCTATAGGCTGCAGTGCTGTGGAGACTGTAGAATTCTATGCTGTGGGTTGTTTAAAACAAAAGCTGTTCTATAACCAGAACTTCTCCCTTAGATTATACCCTCTAAGCACGAGTCCTGTAATTTAAAAAATCTCAGTATCCTTTGTCGAGTGAATCCTTCATCTTCTCATGTAACTAGATTCTCGACACTAATTAAAACCCTAAACTGTTTTCCCAACTTATCAAAGGGACCATTGATGTCGAAAAAACTTTGATGGGACTTTTTGCTACATGGCCATCAAATTGCCCTCACAAATCCCTTTATGTTATGCTTCTCCATTTTGCAGCTATAACTTTAAATTTTGTTGCAAAATCTAGTGAAAGTCCATGACTCCCTCTGTAACCCATTCCAGTCAAGCTGATATGTACTACCGCGGAGACAAAGGATAGACAACAATGTAAACAGTTAAGCTATGGCGTTTGTTGCTTGCATGCACATTTTAATTACTACCACTTGACCATGTTGCATAGGCATTCATTGAAGAGGGTTATGTATCGAAGTGTGGGGCGGGGGGGGTGCGCACATGATGCGGGGGTGAATGTTTTAATTTGCAAATTTTACCTACTGTGATCCCTCTGGTTTTGTTGGCGGCGTGATTTATGTATACATTTTGTCTCGATGTAGTTTTCCGTTTTATACCAAATACGAGTATGTGCCTATGTAGTTCCGGAAACAAATATTTCCCTTCGTCGGGTCTTGCTCAATTCAAAAAATTTGCTGCTAACGAAAAGTAATTTTTACGTAAATCATTTAAAATTTAGTTAGAACTGTAAAAGCTTTTCCAAAAAGGAAACGGAATGGCTATGAAAAAATTTCTCTGTGTTTTATTGAAAACGTTTGTTTTTTAAATCGTGACCGTTGATTTCACTTTTAACTCCAAGCAGGATTACTTTCTTTGCAAACGTTTTAACATAGCTAAACAATTCAGTTCTTAAGAAACTACCCAGACTTCTTGATGTTATTTTGCGACAATAGAAGAGTCCTTCATTAAGTGAAAAAACAAAACTAAGAGCAAAAAGAGCACATGGGTTTGTAATTGTAAATTATCATTTCGTTAACACGTGGAGTAAGTAAATTAGGTCATTTAATTTCCTTAATACTACATTAACACTACGAAGTGAGTACAATCAGGGAAGCACAAAATTTTCAATTTTTCTCACCGATAAAATATGCATCTTTGCATTTTTTTCACATTTCTGTATTTGTTAACATATTTCCAATGCATTTTTTTTTATAATTTCTGCATTCCCAACTATGCTTTGCAGTGTAATCTTTTGTATGAGCTCATGATTTATTTTTAACTCGATAAAATATAATTTAGAGTAAGCATTAAAATTGTATAAATTTAATTGGTTTAGTAAAGGTTTAACAGGTAGTTATTTTTAACCAACAGCGACAACATCAGAATTTTAATTTATTTTAATTTTCAAATAGTTTGGTGTAGTCGTATAAGAGCTGCTGCATTCGCATCAACGGCCAATGCGATTTAAAATACCCATCAAGACCAAAATAGTTCTGAAGAGTTAATAAGTCATAATAACAAAATTGGTTGTTCATTATATTGGGGACTCTTTTAACAAATATGCCATATTACATTTTCAGTTTTCTATATTTAAAAATACAATTTATTTACTTTATACTAATCAATATATACACAGGATATTCCAAATCAAAATATCATACATTTTGCCGTGCCGAAAGCCGAGAGAAAATTATAAACACTTCTGCAAAGAGAAACACAAAGCATATCCTATTACTAACGTTTGAAAAACTTATTTGAACATCTACAGATTATGAAATACTCCTTACTATCCACAGCTTCAATCTGCCTGTAATAAATTGAGAAAAAACGTAGTAATACCATATAAAAAATCTAAATATCATGAAACTTACCGATTCCCAACTAAAGTCTTTGTACCTTCGTATATTTACACATTATGTAATGTCATCAATTGACATTACTCAGCTACCCATGTACGAATTAAGCTTGAATTACAATTACGACTGATCTGTCGACTGCGATTGATTTTAAGTCGAAGTCGACGCCGAAGTGAAATTTGTAATTAAATTAAAGCTTAAACTGGTTGAACAAACCAGAAACCTCGACTTCTGTGATTGAACTGAAGTTCGCCGCAGCCAACACCAACTTTGCACTTTGAGAAAAGTTTAGTTTCAGTCGCAGTCGAAGTCGAAGTTGCAATTGTATCTTGCTACATGCATTTACTATTTGGGCAAAGTCGTAGTTGACTGAGCAGTCGCAATTGTAATTCATGCCTTAAGGAGAGCAACATTGCCACGGGAACATATCCTGAAGCCAAACCATAGCTGTTCTCGGTGGCTATAAAAAGGCGAGGAGCGACAGCAGAATCATCTATTATAGCATAATAAGTCAAAGTGAAAGAATAGTATGAATATTCTAAACCATAATTGTGCCGACGGGTTTCCCGTATGTTCGGCCCATTCAATCAACCCCTTCGTTTCCCACTTATCCTATATTTGGTTCACCTATATTATTTTCGAGGAAACTTCTATCCAACTCACCAATGAGTACCCTAAAAAGAAAAAAAGGATACAAAGAACCACAAAGTATTCAGTTTTTCTACAAACTACTTATCTAAATAGGAAATTTTATCATCACACGAAATCACGTAATTTCCGCTGAAGATTTGATACGCTGCGGTACAAAGGATTTTAAGCCATCAGCTATCTTCTTCCATGACTCGTGTCATATAAAAACAAACAAACAAATTCATTAATAATACTAGAAGAAACAAAAAAAAAAACAATATTAATTACAGCAACTTACCTCTGTGCCAATTTCGCAATGTCATATAGTGACATTTCATCAGTCAGCTGACTTTGCCTTCACCTCAGTCAAATACAAGCAATTGCAATAACCGTCGCTAGGGCAACACCGATAGGCGAGAGCTCATAACTGGATGCGGCGGCTATATAAAGCCGACGAGCCGCAGCACAAAATCATTCTTTGCTCAGAGTTCATCTGATTCAGAGTCTAATCTTAAAAATATGAATCGTGTTCCTATCCTCCATACAGAAGTATAATTCTGGTCAGACTTTAATCTAAAAATATATTCCTATCCTTACTACAGAAGTATAATTCTGTTCAGAGTTTAATCTGAAATTATTTCCATACTTATTACAGAAGTATAATTCTGTTCAGAGTTTAATCTGAAATTATTTCCATATTTATTACAGAAGTATAATTCTGTTCAGAGTTTAATCTGAAATTATTTCCATATTTATTACAGAAGTATAATTCTGATCAGAGTTTAATATGAAAGTTTGGTCTCATTACATCTGTTTTGCACCACACGCTGCAGCACACTGCTGCACCCCCTTTTCTGCTTATTCACCTATTCTGTCTATCAGGGCCGCTACCATAAAATAGATTTGCAGAAAATTCTTGTGTGCGTCATTTTACTGCCCTAGTGCCCACACGTATTAGCAGCATTATTATTTTTATTCTAGCAGTTTATAAAGTGACAGAAACTAATTCCGGTTTTCTTCTTCTTTTCAGAAATAA
Source organism: Dioctria rufipes (assembly GCA_963924295.1). NCBI lineage: Eukaryota > Metazoa > Arthropoda > Insecta > Diptera > Asilidae > Dioctria > Dioctria rufipes. Next base: position 98,009,009 of record OZ002740.1, on the reverse strand, counting down.
AGAGACGGACCACGTTTTTTTGGACCATTTTTTTTATTGAATTTTTTTTAAAAATATATTTGAATTGTTAATTTGAATTTGTAGTTTTAAGCTTTTTGAATTTCGTGAATTTGTGATATTAGGTTAAGGAAATAAATTATTGAATAAAATTTTATATTTGAAGTTGAAAAACGCTGAGTTATCTTTTCAACAACCGGCATCTCTCTCTTATTGTTTGAGACCAGCTCTCACACTGTTGTTTACATTGTGCGAGTTACATTAGCGATGAGTCAGAATATTGATTCTTTCAAAAACGCGATTAGTATCCAGATTACTGATTCTGTCCAAAACAACGCTGAACTCTGGATAAGCCCGGAATTGTTTGAAGTAATCAAACTAATGAATAGATAAATGAAAAGAAGATAATTAGGAACATAATACAAATATTAAAAGGTATGGCCGACTTTTCTGTCAATTGCATGCTTACGTCATGTGGCGAATATTCCCATTTAGTGAAATCTGTTGTTGTTTCAAGTTGATATAACAATTATAATTTCGCATTCTAATCCCGAAAAATGGCCTACAATCGCAATCGGACAACTTCTTAATTTTTAGCTTACAATGTCACAATGTCCTGATCTGTTAGAGAATCTTGAGAGCAAGGGTAGCAGGAGACCAACTTTAATTGAAACAAGTAAAAAAGCTAGAATTGCTCTAAGACCAATTCTTATGATACCCTAGATGAATGCCCGTATGAAATTTCGTATTGTCACCCTTCTGTGCAAGTTTGATTTTTGAAGTAGTTTTTCGCATATATTTCTAGAATGGTTTGTCGGACAGAAAAAATGATTATAACCAATTTTATAGGATTTTGTTTTTCGAAGAAGTTCTTTGTACAATAAGAATGTCTTGGACTGATCGTTTTCACAGTATACGTAAAAAACTTAAATTTATATATGGCAACACCAAGAAGGAGTTGCCCGATTTGGTCCATTTTTTAAACTTTATTTGCTAGTACAATGAAAACACCACGTACCAAATTCTAGCTCTCTATATTGATGTGTTTTCAGGCAGTGTCCAAATATATAATGGAAAACGAAAGTTTTGTATGGCAACCCCACGAAGGAGTTGCCCGATTAGTCTCATTTTCAAACTTAATTTTACTTTTTGTTTTTAAATCCGTGTACAAAATTTCGGCTCTCTAAGTATACGCGTTCTCGGGTTATCGTGCGCACGGACGTGAGTGTCCAGTCCATTTTGCTCTACCATAATTATTTCGAGGTGTTACAAACGGAATGACAAACTTAGTATACCCTATAGATTTCATCTAGGGTATAAAAATGTAATGGCAGAGATCGATACAAAACTGGACTCAAAATTTTTAGAAAATAACTTGCATGATGTCATTGCAACTTGAAAACAGATGCCTAAGAATAATTACGGGTATAGGTAAGATGTAATTAATTTATATAAGCAATATACGAGATGAGAAAGAACACCGATCCTACAGCGCATCCATTTTTCTGGATATCCAAATAGGTTGATTATAGCGGCAAGTACGGCTTTGCATAACAACTGTGTGGCGAAGGAATGGGTGCCATATTCAATGATACTACAAAATTATTTCTGCTACCAAGTGGCATAAATGTTCACTTCATTGATAATCAAATAAGTAAAAAACGAGATTTCAAACAAAACTGTGGTCAAGCCGCATGAAAAAGTAGAAAATAAAATTTTCTTCACGCACAGAGGTGGACTTAGATTTTTTTATTTGGACATTTCTCTTGAATATTCTTTCTCTTCATGAATCAAATCACTTATAACCTCTGATTGACCATACTGAAATATATCAGTGAGTGTCAGCGAATAAAATCTGAGTCCTCCTCTGTGTGTGAAGAAAAGTTTATTTTTTACTTTTTCATGCGACTTGGCCTCAGTTTTGTTTGAAAACTCGTTTTTTCCTTATTTAATTCTCTGCCCTTTTCACGTTAACTAAATTGTTATTACGTGCTGCTTTCCATGTTTTCCATGGACTTTTCTTATTACTATGACTTTTTTTAAAAAATTTACATGATTTTTCCTCGATTTTTCATGTTTGTTGAAGAGAAGGTATTGATGCCAGTAGGACGGAAAGAAATAATTCCGCATAGCTTATAAAACTTTCTTGTCGGAAAATTTTCCGGAAAAGTCGGAAATTTTCCGAAAATTTTCCACAAAAATTGGAAAATTCTGCATTTTTCCTGAAACAGATTTATCACTAATAATATCAGTGAAATGCTTTCCGATGATTTTCCCGCTTTTCCGGGTTTTCCATGGAGTTTTCCACAAAGCAACTTTATACAACTAATTTCGCTCCACAACTTTGTCTCAGGTTGCAAAACGCTCAAACGCTTCCTTGGACGGAAAAACTCCGGAAAAGCGTTGTTATTACGTGCTGCTTTCCATGTTTTCCAAGGACTTTTCTTATTACTATGACTTTTTTTAAAAAATTTACATGATTTTTCCTCGATTTTTCATGTTTGTTGAAGAGAAGGTATTGATGCCAGTAGGACGGAAAGAAATAATTCCGCATAGCTTATAAAACTTTCTTGTCGGAAAATTTTCCGGAAAAGTCGGAAATTTTCCGAAAATTTTCCACAAAAATTGGAAAATTCTGCATTTTTCCTGAAACAGATTTATCACTAATAATATCAGTGAAATGCTTTCCGATGATTTTCCCGCTTTTCCGGGTTTTCCATAGAGTTTTCCACAAAGCAACTTTATACAACTAATTTCGCTCCACAACTTTGTCTCAGGTTGCAAAACGCTCAAACGCTTCCTTGGACGGAAAAACTCCGGAAAAGCGTTTTACATGAATTTTCCTCGATTTTTTCTGCAAGTTTTCACCATTGTCTGAGAGAAAGTAATGATGCCAGTTGATAGGGACCTTGATCCTGCATAAATTAGAAAACTTTTTTACCGGAAAATTTTGCGGAAAAGTCGGAAAATTCCGGAAAATTTTTTCGGAAAGATCGGAAAACTCTGCACTTTTCCTGAAATGGATTTATCACTAATCAAATTTGTACCACATTTTCAAAGGATTTTTCACGATTTTCCGGGTTTTCCATGGAAATTTGCGGTTCAAATTTTAATAGATTCAATTAACACGCGACATGATCCTCTGTGCCAAATTTCAGCTCGCTGTGATGATGAAAAGTGGGTATACGAGAGTGTCGAAAATAGTAATCTATATTTCAGAGAATAATCTGAAAATCCTATCATTACAAAATCCATCCTACACCTAAGCAGAAGTTTAATTCTGCGCAGAGATTAATCTGCAATAATCCATCCCACACCTAAGCAGAAGTTTAATTCTGCGCAGAGATTAATCTGCATAATCCATCCCACACTTAAGCAGAAGTTTAATTCTGCGCAGAGATTAATCTGCAATACTCATGCCCACGTCTAAGCAGAAGAATAATTCTGCTGCAGAGATTAATCTGCATTGTTTGTTATATTAACATATTGCTACATTTCTGCGCATGCTCAGAATACTGTCAGAGACTAATATGACTACTTTTACTAACGATAGCACTTTACTTCCTTGTGCCCTCGCGTAAGAACAGAAGCATTTGGCTGCCTTTGTGCCCTCACGCACCACACAAAGGCAGTTTGTCAATTAATATTAATCGACATTTTAGTTGATGACAATTGCGTAATTCTGTTCTTCTTCTTTTTTATAATAGCATTTTGCTGCCCTTGTGCCCTCACACACGAGTATAGGAGCACTTTATTATTTTGATGCATTTATGCTGTACTTGTGCTTAGAAGTAGCATTCTTAAATTTATTCATAGGAAGTAGTCCTCTCATAGACTATTAATATTCTTCTTCTTCCTTTTTCTAGAATAAGACGAATTAAAGGAGGCGGACCACGCGAGCATTGAAATTTTACACTGAATTTTTAATTTGTTTTCGTTTGGATTTTTTATTGAATTTTATATTGAATTTTGTAGTAGGTGAGATTTAGTTTTAAGTTTCAATGAATTATTGTGATACTAGTGTAAGCACATGAATTTATAATACTTGAAGTATTTTATTAATAAAAGTTTTATATTTGAATTGTATGATTGAGTTGTCAATTAAAAACCGGCACTCCCTCCCACGTCCGAGACTAGCTCTCACAGGATGCAACAGCTTATTTTGCTTATATATATTGGTCCAGTTATTATTATGTATGTATGTATTATTTATGAATTTCTTTATAAATTTAGTGTTTGTAAGTTCGATTTAAAAACAATTTGTGTAATTAGTTATTAACATGTATGTGGACTGAACAGTTAGGTTAAGGTTCATTTCAAATCATGAGAATGACGCAAAAAACCCATTTAACATCGCACCTCCATCTACAATCACTTATAATTCAGTCTATCGATCTCGATCTTGGTTCACTTTCAGCTGCAAGTTGGACATACTTAACGCAAAAACTAAGATCATTGCATGAGGAATGGGATGACTTTAAGGCAACACATACCCTAATAATTTCATGTTCTGGCCCTGATGACATGGAGAACGATGTTTACGGCAATGAATAAACATCATACACAAATAACATAATCGCGCTCCAGGAATAGCTGGACTCGTGATCCGAACACATATTGAATAATACTACTAACTGCAAAAATCTTCTTCATAATGCCTCCTGTAGAGACCAATCTACTTTATTCCTATCAGACGCAAGAATATTAATTCCTAGTTTCAATGGAAATCTGAAAGATCTTCACAAATTTATATCTAGTTTTGATAGTATATACCAAACTACGTCGACGGTGAACGAATTTTAATTTACGTACGATATTTTCAGTACAATCAAGTTGAAAATTGGTCTACTAAAACATTCGAGGTAAATATAAATATAAATATATAAAAAATATATAATTTCAAGTAGAGAATAGGAGAAAGCGTAATTGATTTTCTTCAAAAACTTAACACAGGTCTATTTAAATTAAATAAGGCGACATACTTATATACAAGTGATAAAATTCTTCTAAAATCTCTATTAAAAGATAATGAGAGCCAGGATGTGAGGACAGCTGAGGATGGATTACCCAACCCACAATTACAGACTTTAGCTAAAGTCCACCCTGATAAATCTTTCGCCTCCGAAATGATCCTCTTCGATGTGTCAAGCCTGGTTGTTTAAAAATGTGTTTTATCAAGTTTTTCCTTAAGCTTCACCTCTGGCACTAGCAGGGTTAACCACAACAAGAATAGTTTGGCTTCACTGTCAAAATCAAAGTCAAATATTCATGTTATTAACTTATTTATTATTGGAAGGATTAATAAAAATAGTAACGCGAACACTTGCTAATTTGTATGACAAATAAAGCTTTAACCAATTATTATGTACACGTCTTGGTTTATGGCCTATGTGGATTGTTCACCTATTTGAGAGTGCGCGGACCTAACCAAATTGGAGTTAGTTTGTGTTCCTTTTTTGGATTTCGCAGTATAATTTGATCTCCTACGAAAAAGCACACAAAGCGTGAATTGGTGAAAGTTTTGTACTTGTACGATGGGTATGATTATAAACCTTGGCGCCAGCACCTAGATAGTCATCCCAACTTCCGGCATTGAAGTCCACAATGCTTCATCAGTCAATGAGAATTAAGTGAGAGCTTTCAAGACCTCCCTTAGTGTTTGGTTGATATGCTGTTAACTCTATTCTCTTGATTCTGAGAAGTTTGCACAGCTGTTTGAACACTTCGCTTATAAAGGTGGAACATCCGGGACTTTCTGACTGATCGATGGCAAGTGGTAAAAGTGGATTCTAATACCTCCTGTCCTCTCCCTCTTCTGTCTGGCGTTCCTCAGGGCTCAATACTGGGCCCTTTGTTATTTAGCTTATTTATAAATGATCTCCCTGAAGCCGTTCGGGACGTTAGCGTGCACATGTATGCTGACGATGTTCAGGTCTACCTAAGCAGACCTGTTGGATTGCTTGAGGACTGTATTGCTCGCATTAACGACGATCTAGAGAGAATCAATATCTGGTCCAAAGCTAACGGCCTAAAGCTAAACCCTGACAAGTCCCAGTGTATTGTATTCCATAATGGCACTTTTGACCCGCATGATTTACCTATTGTGGTTTTGGATGGTACAATCTTGGATTTGGTGCCTAAAGTTAAAAATCTAGGCATTATTTTGAACCAACATATGAAATGCTGCGACAATACAAAATTAATTATCGGTAAGGTTTACGCAGTACTTCGCAGGCTCTGGCTCTCGGCTGACTCATTATCGGTCGAAATCCGCTCAAAACTTGTTAAAACCTTAATTCTACCATACTTTACCTTTGGCAGTCTGATATACCCTGGACTCGATAGCGTCTGTCTTCGCAAGATGGAAGTTGCCTTTAACGATTGTATTCGCTTCATTTATGGACTTCGTAGGTTCGACCATGTTTCACCTTACCGTACAAAATTACTAGGTTGCTCAATACGAGATTATCTTAAGCAGAGAGGACTGATTCACTTTTATAGCTTATTACGTGCAAACAAGCCGTATTATTTGCGTTAATTTTTCCAGTACACAGCTTCGGAACGCAATCGGAATGTGATAATACCTCGTTTTCACAGATTAGTTATGGAGGCCTCTTATCCTGTCCAATTATCCCGTCTCTGGAATAGTCTTCCCCCTAGTCATCAAAACGCGCGATCTGTCGGTGCATTTAAGGATCTAATCAGGAACCACACTTTCAATTAATCCTCCCCTTTTTCTATTTTTCTGTTTTCCTATTCTCTTGTTCTCACGGCGTAGCTCACTTTCAGATTCTTTAAAATTTTCATAATTTTCATAATTTTATCATACCTAAAATTTTATAATTTATAATATTCAATTCTCAATTACTTTCTTAGTTTCTTCTTAGTTTCTTTTGTTTGTTTTTTTCTTAGCAGTAGGTACTTATACTTTTTCTGTTTATTTTATGTTTCTTCCCAAATTTTTACTTAATTTCAGTAGGTTTTTATTCTTGATTTTTAATTTTTTAATAATTTTTTAATTATCAATTTTTAATTTTATTTTAGTTTTTGTATAGTTAGGATATTTTTATTTAGATTTCTAAAATGTTCCCATAAGTATTCCCAAAAGTTTTTGTGCTGAAAAGATTGTAAAATCTTGTGTACTTTTCATGAATAATAATAATCTTAATCTAATCTTAATCTAATCTATAATCTGTCAGTAATTTCTTGCCTTGGAATTATGAAATATTTAAGAACGATTTTTTTATAAAATGCATCGGCCACAAACCGCGCGTCAATGTAGCATAAAATCCAAGACTCTAGTCAGATCATCCCGAAAGATTATTATATATTTGTTCCTGTTTGTGGTTTAATGGAGTGGCCTACCTATATGCTATATCTAAATAAACCTTTTCAAATGGCTCGTCGGCAGTGCCTGTAATCATAAGTGGCATTTTCGTAACTCCTCCCCGTTTATTAATTTTGCAGCTCAGAAATTTCCTTACTATGTTTACAATGTCCCTTAGCATGCCTGGCCACTTGTAGAAATGTCTGATACGTTTATATGTTTTGATTACTCCGATGTGTCGTCCCAATGATCCATCATGGTATTGATTCAAGATCTTGTTGATTAATTCGGGCTCTGTTATTTTTTGTACCTTATTTTCATTCTGCAGCAATAAACTCTCTTTAGGCACTTCCTTAAAAAGCTCTTCATTCTCTTCTTCTATTGCCTCTATTATATTCGGCTCTCCTTTTTTTCTTTTTTTGTGAAGGTGTATTATCCTTACTATTACTAATTCTATCGTGGAGTTGTGTCCGGCTTGCAGTGTGGTTACTGCAGAACCTTGTCGATTTGTTTTAGTGTCTTCCGCTTGAACTATTCTACTAAGAGCGTCCGCAGTTTTATTATATTTTCCAGGGTTATATTCAATTCCAAAATCGTAGTTTATATTGAAGCCGCATTAAACGAGAACTGGGGTCTTTTAAATTGATTATACCCTTCAGTGGTTGGTGATCTGTGCATATCTTGAATTTTTTTCCATAGAGGTAGGAGCGGAAATTTTTTGGAGCCCATACCTGTGCAAGTAACTTTCGTTCTATTGTGGAATAATTCCTCTCGGCCTTATTCAGCGTACAACTGGCAAGCGCGGTATGTTGATCACTTCCTATCTAGTCTTGTTATAAGACTGCTTCTACCGCTTCTTTGGAGGAATCTGTTGTTAAATTGAAAGACTGATCGAAGTTTGGATAAACTAAAACTGGTGGGGTTATTAGATCTTGTTTAATATTTTCAAAAGCTGTTTGACATTCTGCGGACCATTTGAATCTCGTGTCCTTTCTCAGAAATTTATTAATCGGCTCTGATATTTTCGAAAAATTTCCGATAATTATTCGTCAGTTCTAAAAATGGCTGAACTCTCCTGACTTCTCAGGGTATTGGGAAGTTAAGTAAACATTCAATGCAGCCTCCGTACCACACTGACAAGGTAAATAATTTCCCGCTTCAACAGTTGGCATTTATTTGGTTGCAACTTTAATTTATTTTCGCGTAGTTTTCCTAATATGCTTATTAGTTTCGCATTGTGGTCACTAAGGTTTCGTCCATATATGATGATATCGACAAAATACTTAAATCCTTGTAATCCAGCCAATATATGGTTCATTAGCCTCTGGAAGGTGACTGGTGCGTATAAAATTTGTTAAATTCTAATGGTATTATTCTCTTATAATAGATGAGAATCTGTAAAATGTTGAACCTCTTTTTACGTACATATATACATAAATTTATTGAATTCAATCACATATTGTTTTTTTTTTCAAATTCCGATAGAATTTAAAAATGAGTTATTGAAACTAAGACTGTCATGTATTTCTTTTTGATTTATCCAAACATCGAACGTATTCATAACTTTAGTTATTTTGTATACATACACACTTGATGTCTTACGCATTATCCAAACAGGTAGTATGAGAAAAACGTCCTCAAAAATACAATTTTGCCATTGTTATATAAAATGAAGAAAAATTGGCGTTGCATAAAAAAAATTACTTATATTCACGAATCCCCTTGTTCCTTTTTCCGAAATTTCTTGTTACCTACATGCCACAGGCTAGAGCCAAATAAATTATTGGATCGTGTTTCTTTATGGTTGTTCTTCGTTGACACTTAAGTACTTAAAGATATTTGCCCAGAATTCCTACAATTCCCTTCAAATGTCAAGGGGTGAATCGGATGATATAAATCAAATTCCTTTGTTAATGTGTTGCGGAAATGTCTCACCTGAGCAAATTAAAGTTGTATTCAATTTTAGTCGAGAAATTTATTACAGGGCGAAGTGTGGCACAATGACAGATTACTTTCAATATTTCCAGCGCGTACCGGATTCCTTGAAAACATTTCCGCTTTAACTTAAAACAACCACCGTTTTCTAATTCACCGCAAAACTTCACGCTTGTCTGCCAGTTTACCAAGGAAGGGCCGTTTGCTTTTCAGTAATAATTTGTTGTAAATTGCACAAGAATTGAAAAGGGCAAGTGTTCATGGAGGCGCCAGGTGAGGTTATTAATGTGCCGTGTAGTTGGAATTGAAGTTGTGCTCACCACATATTAAGGACGCTGAACATTACTGGAGATATTTTAATATAATTCTATGAGGTATGGGTAACGGAAATATTTCACCTAAGTATGTATATGTGTGTGTACATGTTGACACTTTACACTTTTAAGATTTTTGTAATTTATTTACCTGCTGCCCTAGGATAATACTTTAGAAATTTATGTCAAAATGGATTTAATTTATATTAACGGGCCATCGTAAATCATTTTGTTATTCATTCAAACTTTCAGGATTAGAAATGATTAAATTCACAGGTGTGTTTTTAATATAATCTGTTTGAGGTAAAACCAAAAAAATTTCGAACGTCCAAGATCGTCAACTACGCAAGAAAAGGCAGTTGCAAAGTATGGTAAAAGCCGAAACTTCTAAAGGGGCAATTCTTTTCAAATCGGAAGAAATGATTCGACTGAGCTCAGTCGGGAAATTCAGGAGTGTTATTTCCGTCGTGGATGTAAAAGTGTATTATCTGGCGTTGCTGGTTTATTAGTTATGCAGGTTAGAGCGGATGAAAGACTATCCCGGATGATTCATCAGTCAGGAAGCCTGCCTCCAAGGTTCAAATGGGCAATTCAAGGAGAAAGGATACTGGATACCGGAAAGGTATCACGATGATTCCCAGAAGAAATAGTGAAACTTTCATTAAGGTGGACATAATGGACGCCAGTTCACCAGAGCAAAACTTCACTGACAGAGGTCAGTCAAGTTATTAGATGTTGCCTCCGATTTGATGGGCGTAACTATTCATGGCATTCCAGTTTTACTCGCTTGAAATTGCTCCAATAGAGGGCTCTTTAAAAGAAGTCAATCTACAATTAGCAACAAAGGATGACATCGCGAAGCTTGTCGGAGTCCCCGTTATCGTAAAAGGAAAACCTGGAAGAAACGACAAGAATTAAGACAAGACTTAATTGGGTATTTGAAAAAGCGAAACATCCTGAAAACCGAGCATCCTTACTTGGTAATTCAGGCCTGAGAGCAGGATGAAACCTTTATCGGCGATGTTATAGTGATAAACCATGTAAATGTAATTTAATACTAACAACAAATTTGTTTTTTTGGATCGACTGAAACAAAGTCGCTTATTCTGGGTATCGACTAGAACAAGAAATGGAACTATGGCTTTGAGTTTATTGCTGTTTTAATTTTTTTGATTTCATTTATTAGATGTATAGATTTATTAGTGAAAAGCTTTTCTCAGTGTTGAGAGCATATAAATCCCACGGTCATATTTTTTATACCCTCGAAGATGAAATCATAGGTTATACTAAGTATGTCATTCTGTTTGTAATACTTAGAAATAATGATGGTAGAGCAAAATGGATTGGACATCCATGTATAATATTAAAAGTTATTTTGATTTTTGCATGTCCCTCTTTGAGAACGCTTTCACTTAGAGAGCTGAAATTTTGCACATAGGCTTTAAGAAAAAAAATTATTTTAACCTAGAAAATGGGACAAATCGGGTAACTCCTTCGTGGGGTTGCCAAACAAAAATTTTGCTTTTCACTATATATTTGGACACTGCCTGATAACGCGCCAACGTAGAGAGTTTTGTACACGGAGTTTTCATACAAATATTAAATACAGTTTCAAAAGTGGCCTATACCGGGTAACCGCTTATTGGTATTGCCGTATAAAAATTGAGGTTTTCTACGTATATTGTGAAGACGATCAGTCCTAGACGTTTTTATTGTACAGAAAAGCTCTTTAGAATATGAAATCCTATGAAATTGTTCAGAATAACTTTTACTGTCCGACAAACTGGTCTAGAAATATATTCGAAAAACAATCAAATATGCACAGATAGTTGACCATACTACGTTACAGACGATCATTTATCTAGGGTCTTAGACCAATTCTAGCTTTTTCACAAGCTAATCCTAAGGCAGAGTAAATTCTTAATGTAATTTCTAGCATTACAAAATGTCTGTAGAAATGCTTATCAAGCAAATTCCATGCTGGCATTTCAAGTCATATTTGAGTCATATTCTTATCATTTGTAGCATAATATTACATATTTTCATATGCGGATAAAAATAATTTAGTGAGCTTCATTAGTTAGTTAAGGAAGCACTTTTTGAATATATAAATAATATCATTTCAATAAAGAAGTCAGTAATCGTGTTTAATTAGTACACGAAAAATTAAAACAAGTACGTCGTAAGGGTTTAGTATTCTTGCACCACCAACAACCTTAAAAGTGAAGATAAAAACAATTTTGCTATGTACCCCTCTTAAAGCTAAAAGGGGTAAAAGTATAAGCTCTTTTGCTATACAGCCATCCGAAAGTAATACGAATAGTTATCTATAGAAACTTGTAATACCCTTAGTATTGCAGGTACATAGAACCTGAATTAAGAGTTAATTATCGGCCACGTAAGGTAACTTGTCCGCGGTACAAACACTTAGCATTAATTAAGTTTGATTAGGCTTGCGAGTAAATCGGCTGTACAATATTCTAACCACAATATGCTCATCACTAAAAACCTATAAATAATTTGAATTACATACATAGATTTTATATTGCTGAACTGTGTACATAATATAGAATTCATACTAGCTATATATCGTGAATCGTGGACTGAGGGAAGTGCTCTATCGAGCTTTCCTCGGACTCTATAAATTGTAACCGACGGCTCTCTCACTAGTGAGGGACCCGGTGTGGGCATTTATTTTCCTAAACCTGACATATGTTCGTATCGAAAATTATCTAAGTAAGGATATTAGTTACTGAAAACCAACTTCGTGCCGACAATTACAATTGCAATTACACCGAAGCGCTCTTCAGTTATGTCAAAAGTACAAAGAGTCAACAAAGACAATAAAGAGAGTTGGGTCGCCGACAATTCAACTCCAACCACACTTAATCAGCGCAACGATAGAGCTAATCCAACCCACGCCAGCAATTTGACCTCAAGTGAGAATAACATAGAGTAGCTTTTGGTGGCTCTTGAAGCTAGAATTACAACTAAAATTGATCTCATTTAAGTTTGATATCAGAAGAACAGCTCTTCCGTAATGCTCTGAGTTTGCTCAAACAAAATCAGGTTCAAGCTGTATTCATCAGATATGGGAAGGTATTAGTAAAGAGAAATACAGATAGTCCACCTGTTTACATTAATATGGGCGTTTAACTAACAAATATGTGCGGGCCGGCTATCGACAACACGGGAGCAAGCATCTCTTCATGATAGCATCACGAAACCGTAATTAGTATGCAGATGCACCACATTAGTTATGCTATACAGATTCTGGCTCACTTTTTCCATACAAAAAGTGTCCGGTTTTCTCCAACCATTTTACTTCTTCTTCTTCCTCTGGTAGTATGGTGAACAATTTTGAGAAAGATCTGGACCACTTTTTGTATTGAAAATTGCTATCTTGCTCTAATGCATCACCTGTCTCGCTCTCACACAAGTGTGTGTATGTGTATGTGTGTGTGCGTGTGTGTATGTGTGTGTGTGTGTGTATGTGTTCGTGTTCAGTTAGCTAGCTTGTGTCCAAATGCACCTAAAATGACACCATTAAAATGGTTACGTACCATCCTACTGAGATATTCGACCGCTGATGTTTCCCTCGGTGAACTGGATGATTGGAACACAGGAATGATCCTATAATAAAAAAAAATCAGATAAATGAATTAAATTAGTTAAAACAATTAGAATATATTAAAAGAAATATACATTTATACAAATTAAAAGCGTTTTTTACACGAAATCTATGCTACAACAAAATGTACAAGCCCACAACAAAACGTAGTAAACGAAAATGGATTAAACATAGTATTACTAAATTTCTTAATAAATGTACGTAAAACCAAGCGAATATAAAAACCAATATTGCAATGGTTTTATACATTAAAAAAAAACACACATTAACAAAATACACCTGAAATGACATCCAATTTGGGATTTAAGTTTAATGCAAATTAGTGCTGTGAATTCACCGGCATCTACGATCTAAAACAACAGATGTCCTCAAGAGGGTGTCCCACGGTGATTAATTATGATGAACCGGCACAGAAACACTAATAAACTCGCGAAAACTCAAGTAAAAATCACCTGTCACGCACTCGAATAAAAACGCGAATATCAACTGTCACTTCAATTTCCCCGTGACTCAAACCACTCATTTCATAGAATTTAACGCGGCGAATTCGATTAAATTAATTGTACGACAATTAATAGATCGGTTAATAAAATATTTCAAAAAAATTCAAATTCTAATTTACACTAATGAGTGGAAAAGAGAAGAGAACATGAAAGCGAGAAAGAGCAAACTGAAGAAATTTTAAAATCAACTTGTTCTTAATATTGAATGAAATAATTATCTGAATTATCGAGACAAGCATAAAAATCATGATAAACGTAAATCAAACTGATAAACCATGTTTCCACGGAGTAAAAACTAAATAAATAAGAAAGGCAGATTATGGTTATAAATGCCACATTTTTATCAGTCACCCTGTGTGCAGAAATTAGCAGCCCCTACTAAGGGCTATAAAAAGCCGCGCACAGAGCATTCTCTCTCTTATTTTTTGGCAAGCGACGACAATGTTTAAATGCGTATATTCTGCGATATTTTTTGGGGATTTTGGCTCATCAACCGCAAGCGGTAAAAGTTACTTGTGTGTGGATATTGCGGTAAATTGCACTGTTTGGTGGCAAAATTTATTGCTGTTCCTGCACACGTCTTCGGTGACGTGCAAATAATTTTCTTTGTGTTTCAGATTTTCGGCAATTTTTATAATTATTTTTTTTTTGTTTTTGAATTTTCGTTTAATTTTATTTCAGTATTCAATTCTTTGTTATTTTTGTTTCTCCAATTAATTCTGCTTTAACTTTTTCATTTCCTGAATTAACGTAGATAAATGCCAAATATTTGTCCGAACCCTTTGTTTCGTTAGGAGCTTCTTAATTTTTTTGTAATTTTTTTTCTTGTGTGAATTCATTGTTCTATAATAATATTGAATTAGTTAGTATGGTTAATTTAAACATAAGTAAAGGTAGTAAAACTTGAAGATAGTTATTAAACTGACAATTTCATATAATTCCCTTTTGTGTTCTTATTCACAAAACCCAGCGTTTTCTATTCGAAATTTTTTTTTATTTCAGAATCTAGCAATGTGTGAAGATTTGTAGACATGCTGAGAGAAGTTATTCTAGCATCAGAAGAAACTTGTACATACGATTATATACTAAACGACAAATTTTCAGAATTGGAAATCAAATATCTTGAATATTTAGCAGAACTAACCTGATGGAGCAGTTCAAAGGTCTCCAAAACGAGATGTACCTAGTACATCGGCAATACCTACCATTATACATACAACCAATCACAGCCAGTTACCTCGCACAAATTTACCAAAATTCAATGGAGAGTATTCATCTTGGAGGTCATTTCACGACTTATTTATGTTTTTAGTACATAATAATCGACAATACCTGCAGTTCAGAAACTTCGTCATCTAAAAGGATACCTTACAGGCGAAGCAGAACGACTATTAAGACGTGTTCCCATTACTGCAGAGGATTATGCTCCAGCTTGGGACAAGCTTAAGATGCGCTGTGAAAATAAAAGAGTTCTCGTTAACACACAAATGAAAATTTTAGTTAACCAACCAAAGCTAACTACAGAAAACAATAAGAGCATAAAACTGCTCATGGATACAGCGAAAAAAAGCTTGCAACAACTAAAAGTAGTGGAAGTAGACGCTGATACGTCTGGGATACATACTATATTTACTAGTTCAAAAATTACCATTCGTAACGTCGAGGCTTTGGGAGAAAGAATTGGGTGGTACCGTAATGCTGCCAAAAGTTCCAAAAGTTCTTACAAACCAGATTCAGAATATTAGAATCTATGTCACATTCTGTGAACACAAAAAGTCATTACGATCATGGAAATAAAATCGATTTTCAATCAAATTTAAACGCCGGAAACGCATTTTTAGCAACCCAAAATTATTTTCAATAACCACTCTTGCCTTCGAAAGTACTCTGTTATAATTATCTCGCATTCGTGCAAGGTGGTAATTATTTTTATAAGGTACCACCAAGGAGGTCAATAGTGGATAAGCGCTATCTCCAATCAAATTGCATTGAGGGGAAGCCTTATGTTGCCATCCTGAATTCTTTTAAAAACATCTGACATTTTCATGACATTTGCGTCATACAATGACCCGACTTCGCAACCCTAGACATCAATAAATTTCTTATTCTCATACCAAATTCCTTGCAAAATTATCGAATATCTTCCCCTTCTGTTCACATAGGAATTGGGATGATCTATTTGTGCCTTAATATTGTTACAAATATTGCTTTTCCCAGCTGTTTGTGGGGAGGGAACCTGTTCGAACCAAATCGATTCGAATATATTTTCATAAACAGAAAATTTCTAAAAGAAACCATGCTGAAAACAAAGCATACAATTTTTAGTAAATATATCTCTAATTTGATTACTATTAAGCAAAAAACATGTACACCACCCAGCATAGCCATGTATTTGTCATCTTCATAACATATTGCACAAATACAACATAAAATTATAACCTCAACGAGCAGATCAAATAAAAATTATTTCCATTTGTTATATTCGTGATAAAAAACAATTCCTGAAAAGGGAACATATTAAAATATACCATGCTAAAATTAAGTTCTGAAAAGACAATAAATTCAATCTAATTACAATTTTCCTAAAAAATAGGTAAAACATCTAACAAAAGCATGTATATAATCAGTCAACCCGATCAATTTGCATCATTATCATCATTACAAGTAATATCCAACGGGAATTTCTTCTCTGTGTGATAGACAGAATATTTTTTGCAAATTTTATTCAATTTAACATAGCAGCATGTGTTGCTCTAAATTTCTTGTTGCTATGCATTTTTGTTCGTTGCTAGGCAAATTTTATCGCTAGTACCGTAAGATCACAGCTGCACTGCCAATTCTTGCAATCATGCGCCGCTGCTACTCTATCAGTGGTGTCGTGTGCAAGCAAGGGCTATATAAACGACAAGCTGACTGATCTCGATCTCTTTTTGTACTTGGCATCGCTTGGGGTAAGTTGGCTGTATAGGGACTAACATATATATCGGGTAGCGACTGATATATCACTTTTAACAACTAACAATTATTTCTGGTATCGACGGGAATAAACGCATCTTAATTCGGGTCTCGACTGAAGTTAAGATATTTACTAACAATCATTTCTGGTCTCGACGGAAATAAACGCATCTTATTTCGGGTCTCGACTGAAGTTAAGATATTTACTAACAATCATTTCTGGTCTCGACGGAAATAAACGCATCTTATTTCGGGTCTCGACTGAAGATAAGATAACACTTTAAGTCGGGTCTCGACTGACTTAAAGAATATTATCTCGGGTCTCGACTGAGATAATCTTTTACTAACACTTATTTCTGGTATCGACGGGAATAAACGCATCTTATTTCGGGTCTCGACTGAAGATAAGATACTTACTAACAATCATTTCTGGTCTCGACGGAAATAAACGCATCTTATTTCGGGTCTCGACTGAAGATAAGATACTTACTAACAATCATTTCTGGTCTCGACGGAAATAAACGCATCTTATTTCGGGTCTCGACTGAAGATAAGATAACACTTTAAGCCGGCTCTCGACTGACTTAAAGAATATTATCTCGGGTCTCGACTGAGATAATCTTTTACTAACAATCATTTCTGGTCTCGACGGGAATAAACGCATCTTATTTCGGGTCTCGACTGAAGATAAGATAACACTTTAAGCCGGGTCTCGACTGACTTAAAGAATATTATCTCGGGTCTCGACTGAGATAGTATCTTACTAACATTAACACTTTATTTCTGGTCTCGACGGGAATAAAGGGGTCTTAACATTAGCTTAAAGCCAACCCTCAAGCGTCAAGTTATAGATCGGTGAGTACCAGTCACTTGTAACAATATAATATTTATCATATATCTATTTTATTATACATTTACTCATATATATATTTATATTTTATACTCTTTTGGTGCATATTTCTTTAATATCGTAATTTGACTTTATTCTATTAATTTTACATATATATATATTGACGATCTTATATTGCAATTTTTGCCAATAAGTGTTTTTTTTCAGTGTGATATAAAATTCTCTGACCCAAAACTTATATATTGAGTTTTATCCCAATACAACTTTTCTTGATAATCGTATATTCTAAGTCTGTGGTAATAAGTGTTTTATAGTGTGTGTTGATCTCTGACCTAATACCTCATTATGTAATCTGAGTTTAATATAATTAGTGGGCAATCTTAAAAAAAAAAAAAAGGTGTGATAGTTTATTGGAAGTTAAAACGAAGTGAATAGTGTTTGTTTTGATAAGAGATTCGACCACTGACCTTGATCCAAATTTACCAGTGCATCCATTTCAGTTTCACTAAATTCAAATTTGCGTGTACGTTCTACTAACGGACAGTACATTTTATGGTCCTTCGAGCCGGATTTAAGGTCTAGTGTTTTATCTTATCAATTGTTTCATTATGTCTGCTCTTCAAAAACTTTTGGGCAACCAAGCCACTTCCGCAATAATATTTGAAAAATCGTTCAATAACTACAACAAAACTGATGTAGAAAAACGAACGAAAGGTCTTATTTCTGAGCGATTAACCGCGCTAAGTGAAATTTGGTCAGAGTACAAGAAAGATCACTATACACTTATTCAAGCCACGCAGGCTTTGGAAGATATTGAACTTCAAAAGTACGATTATTTCGCAAAGGATCAATTTTCAAAAGTGGAAAATCAATACTTTACTTTTCGAGGTATTCTTAGGGATGCATTAGATGCATTCGAAACAAAGGTTGAGCCAAGTCCAAAATCAGAACAGGAAACTTCATCGTCTCTGAGACTACCTAGCATCACAATCCCAAAATTCTCAGGATCTTATGATTCTTGGAGACCTTTTCACGATCTTTTCAAGTCCCTGGTGCATTCAAATTCTGCGTTATCATCGGTGCAGAAATTGCATTATTTAAAGTCAAGTGTATCTGGGGAAGTAGAGCACTTATTGCGTCAATTTCCTATGACCAACTCGAGCTATGACAGCGCATGGAAGATATTGCTTGAAAGGTACGACAACAAGCGAGTGTTAATTAATGCTCAGCTAAAAATTCTATTCAATTTACCTAAAGCAACACAAGAGTCAGCCAGAGCTATAAAAACAGTGCTGGACAAATCTTCCGAATGTATATACGAACTCGAAGCATTAGAAGTCCCCACTAAGCACTGGGATACAATCTTGATTTATATGCTAGTGCAGTGCTTGCCAGCAGAAACTCATCACTTATGGGAACAAGAGGTAAACAGTGCAGATGGACTGCCTACCCTTGAATCTTTAAAGACGTTTCTAGAAACAAGATTTAGATCTCTCGAAGCAATCTCAGACGCAAAACCAAATTCAACCAATAAATCAGCTCAAATACCAAGAGCATCAACTGACTTTACATCATCTGGTGACAGATGCATAATGTGTAAAGAGCAGCATCGATTATTCAAATGCCCCAAATTTATTAAATTGGACGTTGATTCAAAATTCAAAATTGTCACGTCAAATCGATTGTGCATTAACTGCCTTTCAAACAGCCACAATACAAAATATTGCGCTAGCAAGTTTACGTGCCAGCGATGTGGAAGGAAACATCATTCCTTACTACATAGGAATATCACAAATCCACAGGTTTCGCCTAAGCAATCAGACAACCCACAACTACAAGTACAAACTTGTAATTCGCCTTCCACATCCAAGGGATCAATTCAAACACTTCACGAGAATCAAACAATGCGAACTACACAAGCCTTGCTTGCCACAGCATTGCTTAAAGTTCCATAAAAAAAGGGCACCATGTTCACTTTACGAGCTTTAATTGACTCAGGCTCTCAAGTCACGTTCATAACAAAGGCTGCTGCACGCAAGCTGCAATTGGCCACTATGAACACATCGATGCAAATTACTGGCTTAGGAAAGTCAGAAACTATGAGTGTTAGCAAACAAGCATCAGTAAACATTCACTCTTATTCAACTTCGAATAAGATAACCACGATAAATGCCCTTATCGTGAACACCATCACGGACATACTGCCTCCGTCCACCATTCCAAGCAAGGAATGGAGCCACGTACATGGCCTGCAACTAGCAGATCCACTCTTTTTCAAGCCAGGAAAAGTCGACCTGCTTTTAGGAGCAGATGTTTATGGAGAAATCCTTTTAGAAGGGTTGCGAAAAGGCCCTCCAGGTACACCTATAGCACAAAACAGCAGCCTAGGCTGGATCCTTTTCGGCAATTTAAAAAACACTCACACAATATCCACTGCGTCCACCTTAACAGTAAATGCTCAGTACGAGGAAGAGTCTTCCCTCGATAAACTTCTGCTGCGGTTCTGGGAAACCGAAGAAGTTACTCCAGGAAGACAACTGTCTAAGGCAGACCGCGATTGCGAAGAGTTGTATCAAAAAACTCATCTTCGAAATGCAACCGGCCGTTACGAAGTTCGCTTGCCTTTTATTAATGAAGCTCCCAGCTTGGGTGACTCTCGTGGCATAGCTCTACGAAGATTTTATTGTCTAGAGCACAAATTGCAACAAAATCCTGAGCTTAGTCAGGAATACAAGGCTTGCATTAACGAATATAAATCATTAGGGCACATGATATTGGCTGATAAAGAAGCCAGTCGTGATAAATGTTATTATCTTCCTCACCACGCCGTCATCAAGGATAGCACTACGACTAAGGTTCGAGTCGGCTTTGATGCCTCGGCTAAATCCACTAATGGGAAAAGTTTAAACGAACAGCTGCACACGGGTCCAGTACTGCAATCTGAGCTTTTCTCAACATTACTTCGATGGCGAAAATATCAATACGCTATGTCAGCCGACATAGAGAAAATGTACCGAATGATTAACATTCAACCCCCAGATCAAAATTTTCAACGAATAGTCTGGAGAAATAGTCCCAGCGAAAGCATCAGAGACTATAAGTTAACCACGGTCACATTTGGCACAACGCCAGCTCCATATTTAGCCATCAAGACCCTTCACCAATTAGCAATTGATGAAGCCGCAAAATATCGTATAGCTGCCAAAATTATACAGCGTGATTTTTATGTTGATGATCTGCTCACTGGAGCAGATTCCATCAATGAAGCCTTGGAAATACAAGCGCAGATGATTAACATTCTGTCGTCAGCAGGCTTTAACCTAAGGAAATGGGTAAGCAATTCATCGGATCTCCTATCAAGCATTCCGGAAGAACATAGGGAAGTACAACTTCCATTACGGTTAGCAAGTGATGAATCTGTAAAAACCCTGGGAATACATTGGCACCCAGGAACTGACCATTTCACTTTACAATATAAACAATTCGCAGATCGCAGCTCTACAAAGCGTTCTGTGTTGTCAGAAATTGCTACACTTTTTGACCCACTAGGTTGGATATCTCCGATCATAGTTACAGCCAAAATTCTGATGCAAACCTTATGGCTTTCGGGATGCTCATGGGACCAGCCGATACCTTCACATAGCGACATGCACTGGCGACAATTTAAAGAAAAGCTGTTTCACATCAGCTCAATCCATATACCACGGTGGATATTCACCACTAGTGATTTATCAATGTGCCAGATACACGGATTTTCCGACGCGTCCAATCACGCGTATTCGGCGGCAGTATATATCAGGGCTATAGATCAAGAAGGAAACGTGCATGTTAATTTACTTATTGCAAAATCCAAAATAGCACCTGTCAAACCTATTACGCTTCCTCGCCTCGAGTTATGTGGCGCAGTACTTTTAGTTCGACTCATTAATCGAACTAAGACCGATCTAAATCTTACTAAGATCCCCATATTCGCTTGGACAGATTCCTCTATTGTTCTATCGTTGATCCGCAATCACCCGAACAAGTACAAAACTTTTGTTGCAAATTGGATCGCAGAAATCCAAAATTTAACTGATATACAGTCACGGCATCATGTTCGATCTAATGGTAATCCTGCCGATTGTAACTCCAGGTTCATTGAACCTGCAACATTAAGCTCCCACCACTTATGGGGGCACGGAACTGAAGAAGATTGGCCTCAATCATTACCTGTTATGGAAAGCAACTTAGAATCTGAACAAAAGCGAGTAAGTTGTTTATCTACTATTCAGTCAAACACTAATGAACTTTTTAGTAAATTCTCAACGTTTGTTAAAAAATGGTCACATAATGATGTTGAAGGATTGAAATAAATAACGCTGTGAAAGTAAAACATCTTTTATTACACAAACCGAACCTTTTAGGTTAACCAGTTGCAATTCACTCATGTCTTTCCCCTTTTTTTGTTGTTTGTGTGAATAAGTTTTTCCTATTAAAACTTCAGTGCATACAAATCCCTCCATTTTTATCATCTGTACATACATATATTAACATAATTTACATGAAACTATTTGAAAGACATTACAGCCTTTCAACGGGGGGCAGTATGTTCGAACCAAATCGGTTCGAATATATTTTTGTTTTTATCGATTACTTTTAAAAGGAAAACATCCTGAAACAAAGCATCAAATTTTAGGAAAATTAAATCTAATTTGATTACTCTTAATCAAAAAACAGGTACACAACCTAACAAAGCCATGTATTTGTCATCTACATAACACAATACAACAATATAGCCTCATTAAGCAGATCAAATTAAAATTCTTATCATATGATTGAAGCAATTAGATTCGTGCTAAAAACAGTTGCTGAAAAAAGAACATATGCAAAAATGCCATGCTAAAACTGAGTTCTTAAAGCAAAACAAATTCAATCTAATTACAAATTTTCCCAAAAATATCCAAAGCATGTGTTGTCATGTAGCATACAATGCATGGCACAAATACAACCAAATCAAGCAGATCAATTTTCAACACTATCATCATTATATGTACTATCGAACGGGAATTTCTTCTCTACGTGATAGAGATAATATTTTTTGCAAATATACAGAATTCAATTTAACACAGCAGCATGGGTTGCTTTAAATTTCTTGTTACTATGCATTTTTGTTCGTTGCTATGCATATTTTATCTCTAGTACCGTAAAATTACAGACGCACGGCCAATTCTTGTGATCATGCGCCTCTGCTACTCCATCATTGGTGTCGTGTGCAAGCAAGGGCTATATAAACAGCAATTTAACTTGACTCGATCTCTTTTTCAGTTTGGCAGTGCAGTGAGTAACTTGATAATTTTTTAGTGGTATTTCCTAGTGTTGTGAATTTTTATTAACAGTTTAACACTTTGTTTGGTTGACAATTGAAATAAATTTTTCTTATTCTGGGTTGCGACTAGATTAGGAGATTTATTTGAATAGCGACTAAAGCAAAGATTCTTATTACGGGTAACGACTGTACTAAGAAATTTTACTAATAAAACACTTTATTGTGGGTAACGACTACAATAAAGATTCTTGTTACGGGTAACGACTGTATCAAGAAAATTACTAATAAAACACTTTATTGTGGGTAACGACTACAATAAAGATTCTTCTTACGGGTAACGACTGTATCAAGAAAATTACTAATAAAACACTTTATTGTGGGTAACGACTACAATAAAGACTTTATTGTGGGTAGCGACTACAATAAGGATTCTTATTACGGGTAACGACTGTAATAAGAAATTTACTAACACTAAACACTTTATTGTGGGTAACGACTACAAATAAAGATTCTTATTACGGGTAACGACTGTAATAAGAAATTTACTAACACTAAACACTTTATTGTGGGTAACGACTACAATAAAGATTCTTGTTACGGGTAACGACTGTAACAAGAAAATTACTAATAAAACACTTCATTGTGGGTAACGACTACAATAAAGACTTTATTGTGGGTAACGACTAAAATAAAGATTCTTGTTACGGGTAACGACTGTAACAAGAAAATTACTAACCAACACTTTATTGTGGGGAACAACTGCAATAAAGATTCTCTGTGGGTTTCGACTGCAGTAAGAATTACTCACCTCACTTTATTCTGGGTATCGACCAGAATAAAGAATATCCCAATCCCAACCTCAGTAAAAATTATTAAAATCAAGTTAATCAACTGCCAAACATAGATCAGGTGAGTACAAGTTATTTGCAACAAAATTACTACATTTATTATATATTTTATATTTCTCATTTATTGAATATTGATAAATTAAACTATTTGTATCTAAGATTTATTGCGTATTAAAGCTCTAGTTTAACAGTGAAGTGTAGAATTTGTAGATAAACGAATACAACCACTAACTTTATACCAGTGGCATCAATTTTATCACATTATACATTCTTTGCATGTACGCTCTGACTATGGGCAGTACATCGTAATTTGACTTTATTCTATTAATTTTACATATATATATATTGACGATCTTATATTGCAATTTTTGCCAATAAGTGTTTTTTTTTCAGTGTGATATAAAATTCTCTGACCCAAAACTTATATATTGAGTTTTATCCCAATACAACTTTTCTTGATAATCGTATATTCTAAGTCTGTGGTTATAAGTGTTTTATAGTGTGTGTTGAACTCTGACCTAATACCTCATTATATAATCTGAGTTTAGTATAATTAGTGGGCAATCTTAAAAAAAAAAAAAAAAAAGGTGTGAAAGTTTATTGGAAGTTAAAACGAAGTGAATAGTGTTTGTTTTGATAAGAGATTCGACCACTGACCTTGATCCAAATCTACCAGTGCATCCATTTCAGTTTCACTAAATTCAAATTTGCGTGTACGTTCTACTAACGGACAGTACAGAACCACTAAAAAAAAAAAAAAAAAAATCTGTGTCCGAGTGATATTTTACACAATTTTTCTTTTATTTTGGGGAACTACAGTACCCAAAAATAAGGAAGCTTAATTGTCATATACTGTCCACATTCACTGCAACGAACTTTATACAAAAAAATAAGAGGAGGAAAAAAAAAGAAATTTTAAGCCACGATTTAATACTTCAATATAAGTTTCCTATTTATAAAGCTAAATTCAAACAATATACATACATGTACACGTCAACTATGACAAATCACACTTCAGTATCTATGCTAAGTTCAATATTCAATGTAAAATAAAATACTAAATCACACTTCAGTAGGCTAAATTCTATTAATACAATTTCTGTTCGTATAAAATTAGTTCACAGAATCTAGTAAAGGATAATGATTAGTTCATCGTTTCGATAATAACATGTTTTGATTTTTGTTCTATACATTTCACTTCAAATATTATGTTTACGAATGGCCCTGTACTTAGCTGGGGCGCCACGCGGGAACGAATGAGCATGTTAGCTTAATCGCGCACGCCACTGCCGCAGGGCTTACTTTTCTGAAAGTACAGTAACAGCACCAGTCACTGTGAAATGCAAAAAGTTTCGAACCAAATAGGCGAACACTTCAATTTGTTTTGTATTGAGAAGGGTTTTGCTTCTTTTTTGTTGTCTGCGTGTCTCAAGTGTCCCTTATCTAGGACCGCTTAATTATATCCGGGAGCTTAATTATATCCGCGTAATCTCACCTAGACTTAGAGAATGAAAAATGATATTTTTATTTTTTATTATTTATTTTCGTTTTTCTTGTTTTCGGGGCTGCGCCTCCTGTGGATTACGTCGAGGTGCCTCTTAGGGCCTCTAGGCCCTTAATTTCTCGCACATATGTCGTGTTTAAATATGTGATGTGCCGGTGAAAATTTACACAAGGAAAATTCTTAATTCAAGTGTATACTTATCTTTCGTCCTCGGGGTCGCATGGAGCCGCAGCTAAAATTTACTTTATTCCTGGCTCTCCGCTTTGCTTCCTTCAGGGTAAAAATGGCAACGAGCAGCAAGGGAACGAGATCCGCGTGCAGAGCGCTAAGTTTTTCGTCTTGGGTTTGACTTAGTTTCGCTAATTAATACACCACCACGTTTTACAAGATTTTCGCAAACTCGAATTTTCACACTTCTCAGCTAATCTCTTCTTTTTTTTTAAATCGAAGCGCTTGCCGGAAATTCGGACTCTATTCAGGGACTTTGTCCCCCTGTTCTCGCGTGGGCGAACACTGGTAGCTCACCAAAAGATCACGGATTGGATTCTCGATAGGAAATTATCTGCTCCGAATTTTCGGGTTAGTCGGTTCATTTACCTCTTGGTTTGAAGTTTACAAATTTTCTTTATAGTGGAAGCTGTAACCTTCGTCTAGAAGCAAATCAAGAAGCACGAGAAGAAGAAGTTTCATCTCTACGCAAACATTGTAAACATCATCTCGAAATAATACAAAATTTGGACTCTGCAAATATGAATTTGTATTCCAATTTGCAATTAGATAATTTACAAGGCAAAGGAAATTATATCTCTTCGTCGGAAATTAAAACTAGATGTTATTTCAAAGGTTTCTCTCAAAAAGAGTAAAGTTTAAGGAAAAATTGCACGACATTAACGAAAGAGTTCGTAATACTGAAGGTGAAGTGCAACGTGTGGTATCTTAACAGATGGATCTACCAAAAAGTCTTACAGATAGCAAAATTAGTAAGGGAGGAAATAAAATTTACCACTGTACGGCCAATTTGAAGAAGTTAGCGAAAGGAAAGTTGAAAGATGCGAAGGCATTACAATAACAACAATCCGAAGATGAAGTATCTACACTTGTTCGTTAAATTCTTTATCAAATTGTTCACGTGGAATCTCTTAAGGTCGGGAAGGATGAACTGATCAATCAAAATAATAGGGTGAGTCACGAAATTTGATCTTTTTCGACGATTATCAGACCAAATTCAATCGTCGAAGTACTCTCTAATTTCAGTTAGAAACGATCCGAAATATCAAGGTGACGCTCTGCCATAGCTTACAGCAAGACATAAAAATTGTCAGTTCAGAAAGTGGAACAAAAATGAAATCATGAATACTCTTCCTCGTTAGCCGAATGTTATTGTGGTGTAATGGATGTTCAGCATTCTTTACTTCATTAGTTAACGAAGACCCGACTACCGTGACTGCTATCGACACTGTAATAAAAGAATTGACACTTCTATAGTCTTGTAAACCTTGTGTATCTAGAATTGGTGTTTAGGTGGTTTATCGTTCCTGCGTGGCATTCCACGAGGGTATAATGCAAGTATTGCTACGTACTCGTTGTGGTTAGTTGTTAGATTTGGGTTAGTGTACTTAACTAAACCAATATCCTACCACTTACCTACAGGGTTAGTTTGGTTTAGTACTTAGTTTTTTTTTTTTTTTTTTTTTTGACAGAGGTTGCCTTCTCTTTCTCATCTCTTTGTTGTAGGTTGGTCCTCATTTCCCAGGAAGTAGCACGAGGCGTCAGCACGGGTTGCACGAAGAAGCCAAGCGTTTCGTGGTCCAGGTCTGCTTAGATGCCACTGGTGTGGGTGTTCTGTGACTTTAGTTCGGAGGCCCCATCGGAGGTGTTTAGATGGGATGGATCAGTCATCAGGCTTTTCAGGTAACAATATAAATATGGCTGCAATCAATCGCTCCAGTTACTCCTGTAAATTAATATATATGTGTAATTCGTTATTGCAATGCTTATATCATTAGTTCGTACCAGGGAATTTGCTTTTCTCTTTAAAATACAAGTTAGATCTTTGTATTTCCTCTGATGAAAGCCACTAAATTATTCGCTTCTTTACATTCAATTCTATTATTCCTTCACATGTCCTGAAAACCACTCTGAACCAAGACAAGTGAAACCTGCTAGCAATAGTCCAGGAATTGACACAATTGGAACAAATCTTCGATTTTCTGTAAACGAATATAATTTTTTACCTAAAGCATTCCGGGTTGGCTAAATACCACAATGTTATTAGTAACTGTTTATGTACTGAACTGATGTTCTAGCATTCTTGGAACAATATTGTCTGCATATCCTGTAATATTCACATTTCTAGAACAAGAACTGTTTTCATGCTCACTTTCAGAGTTTTCATTATTATCAAACACAATATTCCAACCGCAGTTGCTATTGAAAAAGTTAATACTTTTTCAAATTCCATAGTTCCTTCCTGTCCTTCATCCCTTACTTATTTTTATAACTTTATTAAAATAATAGTATTTATATATTTTGATTAAGAATCTTGTTATCTCAATTGACATTTCACAAATCGCAAGTGCTGCCAATATGAAAAAAAGCTAACAGAACGCTCAGAGCACTCTGCATTTGTATCTTTTTTTCAGAGTGCTCTGAACGATCTAAAACATCTGTTCGATCTACGAAGCGGAAAAAAGATATACGCCAAGTCTGTAACGAGAGTTAAAAAACCACCAATTAAAAAGAAAACTCGTGGGCTCTGGATCTAGTACTCGGTGTAGTTAAAAGAAAAATTTTGGAAAAGAGGAATTAATTAAGACTGATTGATGAGGCAAGTAAGTGATATTAAATCTGTATTTCTACCTTATATTTTGTAAAAGTAAGTTTTCTTTATTTTTCTTACTTAAGCTATTTTAATTTAGAATGCGCACATAAAAAAAGCATGTTAGATAACGCTTTAGAAATTCTTATTATTACTTGTTGAACCCAAGTTGAATTAGTTAAATTGAATTGTTATTTATATTCTGTGCACGAATTAATTTATTCGTGTAATTTTGAAGTCAAAAGCAGCAGTTTTCGTGGTTTCTAAAAAAAAAAAGAAAAACTACGTGGCGCCCAATAACGGTTTTGTGCTAGTTTTATATTCCATTTTGCAATGTAAGTCCCGATATCTCCCTCTCCATTTAGGGGAACCCATACCCTACCTTCCAGAGCCGCGCACGCGCAACAATAACGTGCGCGATACATGACAGTATGAAATCGTGCCCTCTATTTTCAGATAATATTTCCTGGCGTTGATTTTGATAATTTAATGCACTTATCACAATTCAATTGTAATTAAACAAATTGGCATTGGAAAATGTTAAATTTTTTGCTATGGCTGTTTATTTTTATGAATATTTCACTTTTATTTTACTTAGACACTATGATTTATTAGTAAAGCTATTAAACTTGTTTGAAAATCATTTCCCTCTACACAAACTCGGGTAGTTTCTGCAGCACAGCCCCAGCACACTTCAGCACCATAATTCAAGACTGCGGAGTCTCGATTATATAAAATCCCGTACATAAATCTATGTTTCACTATTGTATCACACTACTATTAACATTAAGTAAAAATCACTTTCAATTAGTTATTTTCCACAAAATCGTTAAATCAAACCGGAACTTTCTTTTCATAATTTCATACAATCTGAAATGTCAGAAATCAAGCAGAATTGTCAAACAATGCCCAGCCCTATTGTTATCCCACCCCCTTATATTATGGTCTCGCTGTCTTTGAATTGCTTACACACGTAGACTTAGATTATTCGCACGATACCCCGCTTTTTCCCTATTAGTTATTTATTCCATGTGTGGTTTTGCACAATAACAAAGGCTGGAGTTGCATGTGCACTGCATACTCAGTGTTTTTTTTTTTCGCATTTTGCAAATAGAGCACCTTTTTCATTCATATCTGTTTTATTTTCCTTAGTACTTTTGTAAATTTATTAATAACAAACATTACTATTATTCGTATGCACTATAATTTTTTTTGAAATTATTGTTCAAAATCTTAGTAGTTTTGCAAATATGTTAAACTTGCTTGAAAAACTTTTCAAAACTTGTCTATCGCACGCGATTTTCGCAACCTTTATTATTAACGGAAAGCACTGTCAATTTATTAAAGTTTTATCGCAAAGGAAAAGTCACTGTATTCTATCAGGGCTT
Organism: Dioctria rufipes; assembly: GCA_963924295.1. Classification (NCBI taxonomy): domain Eukaryota; kingdom Metazoa; phylum Arthropoda; class Insecta; order Diptera; family Asilidae; genus Dioctria; species Dioctria rufipes. The sequence continues at coordinate 97,979,634 of OZ002740.1, read as the reverse complement.
ATATACACAACAGGGAAGGAATGCAAAAACAACAAGTCGATCAGGTGCACCGAAGAAAAACGACGTATTAAACCAAAATTTTTTACGTATTTATTACATGTTTCAATAAATTTCTATGCATTGAATAAGAAAAATATCAATTTGTCATGAATATCAATCACAATAATGATTTTCTTATTAGATCGATATGAAAAATTCAAGTTTAATAACAAAAATTTCAATTTAATAATTAAAAGAAATTTATTGACTTATTAAAAAAAAAATGTCAATTAATTTCGTATTATTTTGACATGTATCGAGTATGAAATATATAAGTTACGCGAAATAATCTAAAAAAGTAAGTCAAATAAAATTTTAATAAAGAAAAGTATTAATATCATAAGTAAAATATCAACATATTGTGAATATTATTACTTTGATACGAAAAAATTTCAATTCCTACACGGAAAAAAGAGAATTGTAACAAACACTTCTCTAAATATCAGCTAACCATGATTTGATGTGTTATCTACATATCTCCTGGTTTTTTGTAAAATATTTTATTTACACTTGAATTATTACAAGAAGATATTCGTTGTTTGAGTAACATTTCAGTTAAATGTTTTCTATACCAATGCTATGTTAATAGTACATCCATAGTTTAAATCAATCGAACACTGATATGTTATGAAAACATATACCTTGTTAATGAAACAACTCACGAATAAAAATTTGTATAAGATACAATTTCGTTGTCATAATTACGAAAGTGATGTGTATACAACACTTTCTCTGTAAATGAAACAATTAATAAGCAATATAAATGTGTATGAGATGCACTCAAAATGTCATATTTAGAAAAGTGATTTACAATTATTTTGTTAATATAACAATTTCTAAGTAAATATGGCAGAAGTAAAAATATGTATATCATACACTTTCATTGTCACATTTTCGAAAGCCTTTAATCGCTTTTCTTTGCTTTTTTCGGGTCTTACGAGCTTCGATGTGAATAGAATTTTACACTCAGTACCATTACACAATGGTATACTGAAATAAAATTTACTAGAATGCTACAGTACAATAGACAACACAAATTTTCATCTTCAAAAAAAAAAATTTTGTTCTTCGTAGAAAGATATCCGTCTTTGTCTTTTATTTCTCCGTTCAACCAGTAATTGTTTGTGAGATGCGGTATCTTATCTCGAAATTGACGTCGGAAGAACAGTTCTGTCGGTGTTTTACCTGTTGTAGAATGTGGAGTGCTGTTATACATTGACAAATATTCCAAGATGTCCTCCTTCCAGTCCTTTTTTAAAGCGTGGCTAGTTCTTAAATGTTTCAATATTTCCCGATTTTGTCTTTCGACCTCCCCATTCTGCTGTGGCCAGTAAGGTATTGTGTTGTACAGTATATGGTTGTTTTCCTTGCAATAAACCTTAATTTCGTTGCATGAAAATTATTGTAATTGATTCAGGTAAACCTAACCTGGAAAATATTTTTTTCAAAACATTAATAGTATTTAGTGCAGTGATAGTTCTCATGATTTTAATTTCTTTGTAGCGGCTATAATAATCAATAAATACAAAAATATAATCTACTCTTGGCAATGGTCCCAGGAAGTTCACAGCAATATCAATCCATGGTCGTGACGGTATTTCACGACCACTCATTGAGTTTTGGGGGATCTGGGGCGGATACCATGGTGCATCCCTTACAAGCTCTCACAAATTCTTCTGCGTCTTTGTCTATCTTCGGCCACCAGACCTTCGTACGAAGTCGTGTTTTGGTGGAAACGATACCCGGGTGTCCTTCATGAGCTGCTTCTGAGACTTTTTGTCGCAAAGTTTTTGCAACTACTATTTTATTTCCTCTAAGTAAGATACTATCACAGAAGCAAAATTCAGTCAGAAAGATTCTGAAATACTTTAACTCATTTGTCCAAATATTATTTTCCATCGCGAATTTTATAGCTAAAATCTCGTTGTCTTTTAATGAATGTGTTTTTATTTCATTCAATGATTTTGCAACTTGACGAGTGTACTCTACTAACTGGTAAAAGTTTTCTACATTATCGAACAGCTTAGGAAAATTATCATAGCTGCATAATCTTCAAAGAGGATCAGCAATGTTTGATTTACCTGGTTTGTAAATTACCCTGAAGTTGAAGGATTGTAGCCTAAGTAACCACTTTTCTATGCATGCACACGGTTTTGATTTTGGACCAAAAATAGTTTCAAGTGGCTTATGATCAGTTATTAATTTGAAGTCGTTTTTCCCGTACAGGTATATCTTAAAATGTTCTAGTGCCCATACCAAAGCTAATGCTTCTTTTTCGGTCTGGCAATACCATTTTTCGCAATCTGATAAGCTTTTATTGGCATAAGCGATAATTCTTGGCTGGTCACCACTATGCTGTAGTAAGACTGCGCCAATCCCACTGGACTTGCATCTGCTGTTACTTGAGTTATGTCGTTTGGATCATAGTATCCCAACATTTTGTCAGAAGATAAAGCGTTTTTTAGCTTTGAAAATGCATCATTTCTTTCGTTTGTCCAATGTTTTTCAATGCTGGCATATTTTGTCAGTCTGAGTCTTAAAATTTGGCTAATTGGTTCAGTTAAGGTAGCTAGATTGGGGATCCACTTACCTACAAAGTTCATAAGACCCAAAAAACTCTGTAACTCATCAACTCTTTTTGGAGGTTTAAAATTTTCTATGGTCCTTATATGAGCGTTTAATGGTTTGATTGCTTCACTCGATAATTTATGCTCAAGAAATTCTATCATGGTCCGTTTGTATATACACTTTTTCTTCTTGAGAAGAACGTCATATTTCCTTAATGTACTTATTGTCTTGCTTAGGCGTTCGTCATGTTGATTTTCATTTTCACCGAAAATCACTATATCGTCGATAAAATTAATTGTACCATCTATCAATATAGTTTTTAATGTTTTTTGAAAGATTTCTGGTGCACATGTTATTCCGACCATGAGACGTTTGTAACGAAATAGTTCTTTTTTGCTTATAAAAGTGGTAATGTATCTAAATTTTTCCGAGATTTCGATTTGATGGAAAGCTTCTTTTATGCCTAGCCTCGAAAAAAATCCAGCTTTCCTTAGTTGGGATAATAATACACCCATTGTTGGCAACGGATGATTTTCACGATCGATGGCTTTATTTTCTCTCCTCATGTCTATACACACACGCACGTCGCCGTTTCCTTTTAATATCGGGACTATCGGTGACACCCACTTTGATGGTTCGTTGACTCGTTCAATTATATCGTGGCTCAAAAGTTCTTCTAATTTGTAGTTTATTTTTTCTTCGAGCGGAATTGGAATTCGTTGGTTGAACTACAGGTGGTACAGCTTGATTGATTGGAATTCTTATCAGAACTCCCTTAATTTTGGAAACACAATTTATTTTTCCGCCATTTGGTTTACAGGTATATTAATTCAAATTTTTAGAACCCCTAATTTGATTGCTGTGTCTTTTCCTAAAAGGCTTCTTGATCCATTTTTTATGACATAAAATGATGCTTGCTTTTCTCTGATATTTATTAAAAGTTTTTATCAACTCCTTTATTTTGCTGAATAATTTTAATATTATTTCGTTTCAAATATTGCTAGGTTTTGTCGTCTATGATATTACTTTTGCTTCCTGAATCTATTACTAAATCGCTTTTCACACCCTCCAATGCTGTATGCAATCGAATCTTCGTTGTCGAAATGAAATATGTATTCAATATTTTCATCTAACGATTTTTTGCTAATGCCTCCTGTTGTTTTTTTACGCATTTCATATGGTTTTAAAGTCTTCCGTCGCCTTGATCTGCAAACTTTCCTAAAGTGTCCTTTGAATCCACACTTATGACATATTTTATCTTTAGCCATACATACATCATCACCTGAGGAGTGTGTTTTACTCCCGCAACGAGTACAGAACTTTATTTGGTTTGCTGTCGTTTTTGAACTTGTTTGCATTTTATTATTTTTCAATTGAACAATTTTTATTTTCGTCAAATTTCTCTAACTGCCTATTTACAGATTCTGAGGATTTGGCTTCCTTTATGATGTCTTCCAAAAATATAGAATCATCAGTCCTAAAAATTTTTTTTTCGTAATTCCTTTGACTCACACTTCTCCATTATTTGGTCTATAATCGCCTCTTCAGAATCCTTCAATTTACATTTTTTAGCCTAATGTCGGAGGCGAACAAGATACTTTTCAAATTTTTCGTCTGGCTCTTGTTTTAGTAGTCGAAAAAATATATCTATCATATACCTTGCCATGTTTCGGAGAGAAGTATTTATCCCGTTTTTCTAGTGCCTTTTGAAAAAACATCAACATCCTTACTTTCTTCCAGATTTTCGTCAATGTGTGCCCCGGGTAAATTATAATAAATCTCTTGAAGCTATAGTCCGCTGTATGCAAGAGTAAAGCTCTTTTCTTCTGTCTGTCTATAACGTTTGATGCATTTAAATAAATTAGTAATGCACTTTTCCATTTCTACCACCGCAGGCCTAATAAACTACTTTCCCACAGCAGTTAAATGTTTTCGAAACTTAAAATGTTTTGTCATTGTCAATTATCTAAAAAATTTGAGAATCGTGAAAATTCTAAGAAAATACTTCGAATAGTTTATTTTAATTGCCCTGACTCAGGCTGTATTCTACATATATGTAAGGCTAACACCTAAATGTAATTTCTCAATCATATTCATATTTCCTTATCGGTATCACTACTACCTAGGTATCATTTATGAAATCCTTTCCTGGGATAAACCTGTTTCTTGCAGATATTTTATTTCAGTGCTGTCATATCTTGCTAATTTACAATGAAACCTTTTCCAGGGATAACCCTGTGCTTGCAGCTATATAATTCCAATGTTGTCATACCCTGTTATTCCAAGTTTTTTTTTTTATTTGGGATGCTGGATGTAAACTCCTTTTTCGCACGAAAACAATTTTTAATTGTGGTTACAAAAGGAATAAGTCTTACCTCTCACCAATACACTCGAGACAAAATACAATGTAATTACCTTCACCGCGGTATGCTACCCTCATACAGCTATGTATGTACATTACAATTTATTTCCAGGAATTTTACCTGTGATCATTCATGAATTATTTTGCTTACACGGGAAATATGAATATCCGAGGTCACTTTTATATATACATATATTTTTAAATCATTATTTACTCACCAGTAATATTCTTAAAATGATAAATTCTTCCTTAACGAGTTTATTTTTTAACTGTTCTTACTCCATCTCCAATAATTTTAAATCAAGACCAATCACTCCCACACATTTAACTATCACTATTTTTTGTTTCTTAACTTAAATTTGTTATAATTCTCCTCGTCGCCAATGTAAGATAATACTATTTTAATAAAACAATCGTTTCCTGTTCTACTATAATCGCATGTCATTTATTCATCGGCTCCTTACACATGAATGCTCCTCTCTACTCTACCTGCTAATGCTCTACCCTTGAAGTACATACAGTACATACATATACATACATACTCGATCTTGTCTTGTTCTGGTTCTGTGCTACTGTGCGTATACACTACAGTGATGACTATTTTCATTATTTTTAATACATTTGTTATATACACTTAAAATATATTGCCAAAACATTGAATATGTAAGAAGCAATGTTGGAGCTACTATTTCGATTATTTTGAATAGACCTATTATATTTATCTAACAAATGGCCAGAAATATTTGGAATATGTACTGTTCACAATTCACTTTTTTCCGTGTATGTATACCTACGCATAAATGCAATAATTTTCAAATCTTGCCCTTGCAAAACGTCAACGTCATCTTCAGTCCAGTTGTATGCGCAGACACGATACGATTACGAATTTTTTAAATATTGATGTAATACAAAAAAAAAACCATACAAGCTCTGTTTAGTGTATATTATTTCTAAAATGAATGTAAGTGAAAATCTAAACAGTTTAGAAATTGAAAGCTTGGAAGAGTTAATTGTGATGACAACTGGAAATTATTTTCAATGAGTGACCCCTTTTATCAGCAAGCCTACGGGCAGAAATTTGTAAATACTTAATAATTATTTGTTTTCATTTGGATTTTAATTGCTCAGTTTTTTCAGATAGCTATTGATTTTAAGATGAAGTATTCAAATAGTATGTAGAATCTCATCGATATGTTGCCAAAATTATTGAAAAAAATTACAAAAGTACTACGAAATCCATACTAAAGTTAACAGTTATAGGAATGTGTATTCTTCGATAAAAAAGCAAATTTTGAAAAAGGTAAATTCTTTTATTATTTTAAGAATAATATTATATAAAAATTTCAAATATACATATACTTTTTTTTAATTTTTTATTGTATGATTGTATTACGATAATGCTGCTCTGCTCCTACCGCAATAACTTGCTTACAGAAGTCATGCGATGTATCCTCGTCATCTTTTAGAAAAGCTACTACTAATTATTAATTATTATTATTGATATATCCAGGAGAATCAACGCTGGTATGTTTATTTCTTTCAAAATGTATGTATATAAATTTTAAATTCTGAAAGATACAAAAAGCTCAATTGTATAAAAATTTAATTGCAGAAGATTTATTCCTCTCAATAGTTAACAGAACCACCATCTCAAATATTAATTTTAATAATTGCAAGTCTTTAAAACGCTTTGAATTTAAAGGTAGCCAGTTATAAAATTATAGTAATACCAATAAGAACTGAAGCCGATATTAAAGTTTTTAAAATAACGAATATGATTTTGAAATTCCAATTTTAGTTATGGAAAAAATTCAAGTCTAGTCATTTTCTGAACATTTTCGATCATATTATGCAGGAAGGAATCTAATTGATTTACAGGACCTCCAATCCGCATTTATTATAAATATATAAAATAAAACTAAAGTTTTTAATATTTGTTAGGCTTACTTAAAATAATAAGGATTCTTATCAATGAAATAATTTATAAGAGTCGTATATTATCAATACGCTTCTTTATAAAACTAATACGTAGTCAAAAATTAATACTTTTGCATATCATATTAATACTTCATTCGTATTGCAGAGATTTTGTATAGGAATCTTATCAATTTTATAGCGGAAATTTCAGGCTTTTTCTTTTGGTGAGTGTGTGTATTGTGCTGAAGGAAAAATTATTACTTTATAGATGTTTAAATAACATTGTAGCAATCATTAAATTGCAAATAACTACTTTTCTAGCGCCGGCAATTGTAAAACACAAAGGTTTTCAATAGTAAAACTCTTAAGGATCTGTAGTTCTGTATAGTTAGTCCGCTAGAAGTGTCTGCTGGGCCAAAAACTAAAAGCTCAGACAAAATATACCCAGGTATTGACAGTATTACTAAGAAAGTGATATATGGAAGAGCTCAAAGCAAACCTCAATAACTCACTGATCTCGGTTAAATATATCATGGGTACGAACCAAATAAGTTTTTCAATCGACCATATTTCTTCAGAATTCGTGTGCATTATTGGTGGCTGCTGAAGACGATGGGAATAAGGTGTGAGTTGTTTCTGGGCAGTCTCGGCTTCGTGGAAGTTGGATTGATTTGGTTGCTTGGACTTGTTAGCTAAAAATTGTTATGAACGTAGATCTAGGTTAGGTACATCAGCGGGTATTTTCGTCTTTGGTCTTTATAAAATGTTTTCAATGGAGGAAAGAATTGATTTATTTCTTAGAATTTAAAACGACCATATTTCTGCAGAATTCGAGTGGTTTATTGGTGGCTATAGACGGTCCGTCTTCCGTCTTGCTGGAAGTGAAGTTGTGTTGAGGAGGGGGGTTGGGGATAAATACATTAATGTATTCAATACCTTGCATTCTATAAAATACAACAACCTTTCTGCTCTTACTCTTAGTTTGAAATTTGAATCCTGCCCGTCGCGATATTTATTTTCATATTTCACGACTAGTCAAGTCAGGCAGCCGAAACCGCTGAGAGTTCTTGCAATTATTCGTTCTTTGCCTGAACTTAAACATACGCACTCGCTCTTTGCATTCCACGAACTGAATTTATTCGAGTCAGTTAAAATTTCACTAAGCACTCGCATCTTATCGGCGATTTGCATTAACTTCCTACTGGTATGGCGTATATTTTCCCTTGTTATGTTTGCCTTCACGCTGGTTACTAATGGATTGGCGTATTCGTCGATATCCAATATTGTGTGGATCTGGCTGAATGCCTCAATCCTTGATTGATATTTGGCTGGAGTGCCTCAATATCTTAATGTAGGGGAACACCTGGCTAATTGCCGCTGCGCTCTGAAGAATAAGCCCTTGTCTTTACCGTTCTATGGTCAAAACTTTATTCTTGATTTCTTTCTTAATGCCACCTTATTTATAATCGCTAATTATTGCTAAATAAGCTATTTACATTAATTTCTTAAAGCTACCTATATTCAATAATTTTCTCACCATATCATTATGAACGAAGCGGTGACCTCACGCGATCAGCGTTTTTTTGTTGCCATTAATAAATTTGGTGCATTGCACATACATAACTTATTTCCGCTTGCGCTGTAATCTGATGCGCTTTTATATTACTTCATTCATAACGAGGTATGAATGATTGACACAAAAGTGATTACATACAAATCTGTATGTATGTCAATTGTATTTTCATTTTTGTTTATTCGAGTTTTATCTTTTGAAATGAATTACAAACTTTAGTTGTAATCTTGGTATCATATTTCTTTTACGGAGATGTGCATTTGATTTATATGCAATTACATGCTTTAATGATGCATGACTACAGATATGCATTACACCCTACTCGCAATTTTAATGTGATTTCAATGAAATTTTTGACTCAATTTATATTTAAACATTTCTGATATACGAAATAATATCTTTCGAGTCCATATTTTGTTAAAATTTGCAATTTTCTTAAATACGGAAACCAAAAAAAGCAAAATCTAATTTGATTGTGCCGATAAGTGATAGCCACTTAGGCGTTATTTCCCTAGATGGCGATTTGTACCCATACCAATAAATTTTGTTAAAGTTTGTAATTTTGTGTGCTTATCCACCTATTAAAAGAAGTAAATCTTTCATTAATGTTTACCTCTACCCAGCTACCCCTCACACCCAGCTCATCCATCAAGATTGTAGACAGAATTTCCTCGGACCGTCTATAGCCACCAATAAACCATACGAATTCTGAAGAAACATAGTCGATTTCAATTTTAAGAAATAAATTAATTCTTTCCTCTATTGAAAACATTTTATAAAGGCCAAAGACGAAAATACGCGCTGATGTACCTAGATCTACGCTCATAAAAATTTTTAGCTAACAAGCCCAAACTCAATTCACAACTTTATTCGAATAGTCTTCAGCAGCCACCAATAAATAATGCACACTAATTCTGAAGAAGTATGGTCGATTTAAATTCTATATATTGAAAAACATTTTTGGTTCGTGCCCATGATATATTTAGCCGAGATCAGTGAGTTGTTGAGGTTTGCTATGAGCTCTTCCATACCTACATCACTTTCTTAGTACTACCGTCGATATTTGGGTATTTCTTGTCTGTGCTAAAAGTTTTAAAAAGTATTACTATTAACGAAACTTCGTTCTACTTGGTACCATAATTTTATTTTTAAAACCTAGTTGAAATCCATAGGCTAAGGTTGCTAAATTTGTCATTCAGAAAAACGAATTGGACATCTACGCATACGTCCACACGACAGCTCGAGAAAGCATTTACATAGAAATCTGAATTTATATTTCAAATCGAAAATGGGACTCGTTTGTAGGATTTCCATGCAAAAGTTTCGTTTTTCACTATATATTTTGGCACTGCCTGAGAACTCGTCAACGTAAGAGCTGGGATTCTGTACACGGTGTTTTCATAAAAATAGTAAATACTATTTCAAAAGTTAACGAAATCAGGTTCATTCTTGGATTTGTAAAAACAAAAATTGTCTTTCACTTTATATAATTTTAATTTTCATCTAGGGTTTTAAGAGGAGTCAGTACTCAGCAAAAGTTTCAATTTAGATACCAGTGAACATGTAGGTAATTAAATTTACTATACGTACGTTTTTGTCCTGAAAGTGAGAAAATTCATATAAAACAAGTAAAAAAGCTAGAATTGGTCTAAGACCAATTCTTAGGATACCCTAGATGAATGCCCGTTTTAAATTTCGTATGGTCACCGATCTATTCAAGTATTGATTTTGAAGTTGTTTTTCGCATATATTTCTAGAACGGTTTGTCGCACAGACAAAATCATTATAACCAATTTTATAGGATTTCGTTTTCTGCAGAAGTTTTTAGTACCGTAAAAATGTCTTGGACTGATCGTTTTCAAAGTATACGTAAAAAACCGAAATTTTTATATGACAACACCAAGAAAGAGTTGCCCGATTTAGCCTACTTTTGACATTTTATTTGTTAATGTAGTAAAAACATCATGTGCGAAATTTTAGCTCTCTACGTGGACGCGTTCTCAGGCAGTGTCCAAATATATAGCGGAAAACGAAATTTTTATATGGCAACCCCACGAAGGAGTTGCCCGATTTGGCTCATTTTCGAACATAATTTTCCTTTTTTTTTTTAAAGTCTGTGTACAAAATTTCAGCTCTCTAAGTGTACGCGTTCTCAAGTTATCGTGCGCACAGATGGACGGACGGACGGACGGACGGACGGACATGCAAAAATCGAAATAACTTTTAATATTATGAATGGGTGTCCAATCCATTTTGCTCTACCATCATTATTTCGTGGTGTTACAAACGGAATGACAAACTTAGTATACCCCTATGATTTCATCTAGGGTATAATTAGCCTAGACCTAGACCACAGAGCACATTAGAGACATCTACCGCAAAAGACAAAAAACCAACATCCGACAAAATCATACAATAAAGACGAAAAATGAAAATTTGCAGTTCACGTAAATTGAAAATTTTTAACGAGAATTAACTCTCCTAAATTTGTTTGCCCATAATTGTTAAATATGCTATTTGTCTTTGTATTTAAATAACATTTAAATAAATATTACAACTTCTCCTCGGTGAAATGTCGGGAGAAAAAGCCAGTCAAATAATTATAAAAAGCGCCACTAAAAATGACAAAACTGGACGTTATTTCAGTCATAATTTAAAGAAATGAGAATACCTACCCACAGGAATTTGAGTTAAAAGACTTCAATTTTTATCATTTTTTAAAAGTTTCCGAGCTAATATCTCCATTCCAAGTCACATTTTGTACTTTTTGCCGACGTTATTTACTATACTTCTTCATTACCTTTAATTTAAGATATAAATCATTACTCTTCTACGAATAGTTTTGCAGAAATTCGCATTGAAATATGTATGAAACTTGCAAATATTGGTACTGACTCCTCTTAAATCAATTATAACTTTTTCTGTTTTTAGTAGAATTTTATGTGCAAATCCCCTTATTTTTCTTGCTTTATGAAGCCCATAGGCTAAGTGTTTATATGTACACAAAAACGACTATAATATTATCTTTATGGCCAACCGTTAGGTATCCAATTTTGATAGTTATCAATTAACAATTTTCGTAATTATTCAATAACTTATTTGAATTTTTGATTGTGAAAATTCGCAAGTATTGCAGATGTAATCAAATTTACAAACTGTTTTACCTGAGTAAACCACTTTCTTTTTCTTGTTAGGCATGATTCAGGAAACAAGAGACAATAATTTATCAAGCCTAACTTAAGTTAAGAGTTTCTCCGTTAGCATTTAAATCATTTCGAAATATACTATCGCATGTTCAAACCGAATTTTTCCTTGTATGGATCAGCCTTACTAGGAATATTTCAGCTATATACAAACAATACAACTAAATTGACAGATGCAGGAAAATCAAATTCCTCATTGTTCATATTAAAATTTTAAAATTCAATAAATGACGCTTACTTCCCAGTAACATTCCGCATGATATCATGCTGGCATTACCCTCATATAACGATGAGGATTTTCCTTGTTGCTTTTCCGTTTCCCGCTACATTCCTTTGATGGAATATTAAAAAAATTTCATCGAGCGTTTGTGTGCTTAAAATGCACCAGGGTATGATGGTTTTAATATTATATAATTATTTACATTCCAGTGAAGAAAATGTTCTGCCCATAAATCTGAAATCTCATAAGTACTTAGTAAGCTCACCAAAATCTTTGTGTGAATCCATAAAATACTTGCTGGGGTTATATGCCACTAATTACGGATACAACGGCCGCAGGGAAGGAAGCACTCCTTTTTGACCACCCAGTTAATTGAAATTTATCGATTTTGACTTTGGGCTAGAAATTCGTTTTTAGAAAGAATGCAAACACAACTACATACTAACCCGACGCATTTACATTGCAAAATTTAAGTAGAAAACAAGATACACAATCTCCCTGCATAGGAACTAAATTAAAAAAGGGAAGAAAAACTGTTTTTCAGGAAAGCAAAGAGTATCAGCAAACAATGATTGAAGGGCGTTAACTTAAACGAAAGAGGGATTGAATTGCTGGAAAGTATGTAACATACTGTGAGGAAGGAAGGTAGCAGCAAATTGAAATATTTTGTTTTTGTTCTTCCGCTAAGGCGTGAACTGTTTATAATGCACGAAATTTACAGAGGAAAGAAAGCATACATATGAGATGTTTAAAAAATAAAAGCGTTATCTGTAAAACCTTCTAGGTTTCAATAAATATTTCAGTTTTGCTTCAAATTTTTTTTTTTACATATAACAGTAAAATGTTGATTTGTCTTGCTCCTCTAGCTATGAACTCATTACTCTGCAAGTTACTACTCAAGTACTCTTAAACGTAAAATTACAATTTAATTTCCATTTACATAAAAAAGCTCGCAAGGTACATTGAACTGAATCTGCATTACGAATGCTTTTTCTCGTTTAAATTCTTTAAACTTAGTTTTGAAAGAAAGAAGCAAGAATAATTAGGATTGCTCCCTTTAGACATGGTTGGATCCACACATTAGCTGTAGGGGGCGGGGGGGGGGGGGGGGGCGTAAAAAAAAAAAAAATTACAATTGAAAATAATTAATTAATTTCTCTAACAAGCTATTTTCTGCAAAGTCAGAGATATTTTTTGACAGTCTTCGAGAGCATAATTTAGCTCATTTAAGCTACGGTCAAGCGCTGGATCTAAAAACTAGTTATATGAAAATTTGCGTAAAAGCTGGAAATTTTGAATGCAGCCATTGCTTTGCATTGGAATTTATTACTATAAATAAGTTCCCACTGTATCATTCCTTCACAATTAAATTTATTGTTTACACATTTTGTTAAAGTATTGCAGATTCTAATTTGCTCGGTCAAGATTATTTGGTGCAGATATTACCTTATATTGCCTGCAAAATATAAGCTCCGGCCTGCACAAATAGCTTAAGCTTTAGAAAATAATTTTTGAACGCGGCCATGGAATCTAAATTTTCGCTATTTATGCAAATTTTAATAAAATTTATACCCCACTAAATACTTCATTATATTTAAAACATTTCTATTGAGGGAAACAATAATTATTTCAAGTTAAATTTCTGTTAAAATATGGGATAGTTAGGAAAACTATGGAATACACAGATGAATAGTGAAAGTTGCATGTCACCAAATTTTGAAAAATTGTTGTTATGTAACCTTATTTAATTCAATTATGAAAAGAAGCACGCATATTAACTGACTTTGTGACAAACATTCAAAAAAAATTTTCGAAGAAAGTTTGGTAATATACAATTGGCTACGGGGAACTTCAAACACATTTTCTGACGCAAGCTATCTTTGAAAATAAAAAAAAAATAAAACAAGAATGAAGTATGTCCTGGAAAGCTATAGTACAGTTAGTCATAATTTCTTTTCTTTATGGGTGTACAGTAAGAGTTTTACAGGATGGTAAAGGGAAATATACCAAAATCATAAACACCCTATCCCTCCTGAAAACCGCAGGGGTATTAATTAGGTAGGGTCAATATATATATATATCCCTATCAGTGGCGGATTAAGGGTTTCGGGGGCCCTACCGCGAATTTGTGGTGGGGGCCCCCATCAAACAATTTACCGTGAAAAAATGTGCGAGCAAAAAAAAAAAGGCCAACTTTGCGGGGCCTGGAGAAGGACACAATTTACCGTGAAAAAATGTGCGACAAAAAGAAAAATATTTTTCTATGTCATAAGTTATGACTCATAACAAAAACTTTTTTCGAATGTTCCAACTAACGGTCGAGCTCAAATTTTCCGTCTTTAAACGCGCACGCTCTCTCCATTAAACGTATTTTTCGTTTTGTTGATTATTTTTAACATTTGATTTCATAGAGGATTTAGGGAATATGGAGGTTTTATGGTAAAAATGAAATTTTTTATAATTTTGAAACCAAATAACTTAAAAATTCTTCCAAATTTACAAATATTGCGTAATTCAGCAAAGTCTTTATGCAAGGTTATGATATTTTATCAATTTTTAATGAACGTAAATATTTAAATGGGATTTTATGGGATTTTTGTCGAAAAGGGGGAAAATTACAGCTCTGAAAGGCATTTGGCAGCACTGATAAAAACAAAAATGCTCTTACCTGAATCAGCTGATCCCAATTTGCTACAATTACAATTTACAATTTTCTTTTCATCCTGACATTTTTGTTTGCCCGGGGCCCCCAAAATCGCGGGGCCCTGTTGCATTGCGGTTGGAAGTTGTATGATAGTCCGCCACTGATCCCTATTTGCTTTAAAATAAATATTTGCAAGAAAATTGAATCTGATATTAATTACCCCGGCTATGATGACTGTACCAATATAGCACTTTTCATCAATAGACCCGGCTTTTGTATCCTTAATGATAGCCGCGTTCCTTATATCTGATTCAGATCAAAAGAGATTCTCTATTGACGTCGGTATCAAAACCGGTTATAAAATATTATGGTTTTCTAAATTCGTAAGATATCATCACATTGCTATAGTTTTGTAGCGTAAAAACTTCAAAATTTGAACCAAATTTTATTCAGGTTCTATTCTGACGCTCTGTGAAGATTGAAATCTTGCCAATTTAATAATTTGCTTTATATGTAAAATCATAGCTACCCAGACACATTTTTTAGAACCAAATCAAATTAAAGTTCCCAATGAACTGTATCAAATGCAGCTAATGCTAAATTTTTTGAGAATAATTTTGGATTAAAAATAATGAAAAAAAAAATAAAAAAAAAAACATTTTAAGAAAACTTTGCTTCAAATTCCGCACTAAAAATTGAAAATATGTCCTCCCTTCACTTAATGAGTACATCGCAAAAGTTCGCTAGCCTTTCCCTTCATTTTGCATTTAATTAAATTTTTAAAATTAAAATTAAATTTTCAAGGTATACAAAAAAAGCAAAGTAATTTAATTAAGTATTTTGATAATCATTAGAAACTTCAAATTTCAATTTCGGAAATTGTCTTTCGCTGTAGTATTAAATTTTCAACTTCCCGGACTTTGCTTTCCTTGTGTACTTTGCAAAGTTTAAATTTTATATGTAATATAATTTGAACATTTAATTAAAAGAAAAATTAAGGAAAACTCTGTGATGTACTCATTTAGTGAAGAGAGAACTTATTTTCTATATGTTAGTGCGATTTAGAAGCAGTCTTTTTTACAAAGATTATTTTTTTAGAGTATAAGTTTTATATATATTTATATTTATATACCTATATATTGATTCATTAGACTTCTTCCCTTCTTGCGCTAGAAGCAATAAAGAAGCACACAACTATGGTTACTTTCATTATTCTAAAGCAGATGCCACACTGAGGGTCAGTCTGGTTTAGAGAGAGTCAAGTCTGATTTAGATATGATTCGGATATCAGATCAGAAATCACCGATTGATAGTCAGATTAAGGTTTTTTTTTTTTTTTTGTATTAAGCCAAACTCAGGGGATACCCTATTATGCATGGCAGGAAGGAGATAGGAGAAGACTAAAGGGACATTACTTGTAATATGAGATGAAAACTGAAGATTTAAAGAAAGCTTTGACGTCCTTATTTTATCTAGTTAGAGACAAATGGAAGAAAAAGGACACCAAATTTCGGGAGATGATAAAACCAGGAGGAAAACTACTTATAAATTTGATCTATAATATTATTATATTTATAAAAGTTTAAAAATTTGCATAGGTACCTTCATAAATTTATTTACCTTCTGGTTTGCGACTGATGTGAAAAACTGTCGTATCGATCGTAGCAGTTGGAAAGTATCAACTGATGTAAGTGGGAAATCAGAATCAGATAAATTGTAGTGTGAACATTGTTGCGCGTACCCCACATCTGGCAATAAAATGTCAATACGACGCATTACAGTGTATAGATTTTTCTCAGAATTTGAGTTTGGGACCCCAAATTTGGGTAGTCCAAAACCCTCGAGACACATTTCCCATGCCACAACACAGACTTCCTTACTACTACATCAGAGCCCTTACTTAGTCCTAACTCCTAATATTCTAAAATATTTCAAGCGTTCTTATGTAAAAGCACTGACATGTATAATATAGACTGACTACGTCCACTGAAATACATTACAGAAAGTGGGCTCACTTTCATATAACGTTCTCTTTCGGTATAAGCACCAAGTACCAACTGAGACAGAACTGTAAGCAACAAATAAATAAGTGGAATCGTCGAAATAAATGTTTCCAAATTAGTTATTTGGGTTGATTAGTGATAAAAAGTAAAAATTATTTTTGACACACAAAATTGTACCCGCATGATATAGCTTATCGAGCAGTCCATATATATATGCCAGTATGTAAGTAAAACGGTTTCACTGACTCCTTCAGTTTGTACCCTGAACTAATATTCTATTAAAAAATGACATCTTGTAAAAAAAATTATATTAATGTCAATTTCGATGGGATTTCAGTGCAACACTAGTATTGCACTTTTTCCAGTAGTGAAACACTGAAAATGTTCGATGGGACAATTTTTATAGCAGAAGTGCAACATGAGATTTGCACTTATTTCCCCAACTTTGCACCGGATATTTTGTCGGTGTTACAAATACATATTTAAGTTGAATTGTCATCTACTCTGTCGAAGTGATCTGTCATCTTGTAATAAAAGGAGTTATTTATGAAAACTTTGAGTTAAATGCGATAACAGATTTTATTTGGGTAATTTTTATAAAGTGTACTAAATTGTATAATATATAACAAGGATTTCTTTTATATAGCAATAAAAAATTACGATACGGTCTTACGGTATGGCGAGAATTCCATTTTTCTCAGTAGCTTATTTTGTTCATCTGAATCTGAAGACGAATGGGATAGTGAAGACGAAGCTGTTTTGAATATCATAATTCATGCACCAGCAAATAAAAACAGATTAGAGAACTTTGTGATTGAAGTGGTTGACAAATATTCAGATGCAGAGGTAATTTATTAAAGCATTACTGAATTATTCAATAAAAGTGAAATTTTAGTTCAAGGAAAACTTTCGACATTCAAAGGAGACTGATGCACTGCTTGTAGAGGAATATGAGAGATCGGAGTATTTTAAAAAAAAAGTGTTTGGTGGAAAAGAAGGAATATCTGCAAGAACACAAATGATAGTGTCATTTTTATGGTTTGTATAGCATTGTGCATGTTTGGCAGGCTTAGTGGTAGCTTCCTATGAAATTTATAAGAAGTACAAAGTCAAAGTATCTTTCTTTTGAGACTATTACAAATCGGAATATTCGATTGGCTGAGTTATACATATATATGTCTAACTGCAGTGCAAGCAACTTTTATGTTAACAACGTTAACAACTACTGCAATTTTCATTTAAAGCACCTATTCGACACTGCAATTTAAGGAGTACATTTACTCCCGGCCTAATATAAACTTTGGCCCTTAACCACAATACATACCTATTATATGCATATAAACAGTTTGAGTTGTATTGACATCACTAGAACTACTAGATTCAGTATTGTTTAGTTTGGGAGAACAATTTGCTCTGAGCTTGGAGCTGATTTTTCTTTGAATCATATATGACAGCATATATTGTGTATTTTCCACTAAGTAGGGAATTAATTAAAGCTTTGTGATGGGTGCAACAACTACCTTGTCGAATATGCTTATTAATTATAAGTTTTAAAATTAACAAATATTGTATTTATAGGTTTCCTGGTAATAAAACAACTTACCCTCAGGTCGCCAATTTATTCCACATATCACTTTCTACAATGCATAGGCATTTGAATTCAATTTTAAAGTTTTTCTTCGAGACACAAAAAATCATATTCGGTTTCCTACTACTGCGGAAGAAAAACATAGAACGGCTACAAAGTTTGAAAAGGTTCAGTATTGCTTACTTTTAAGAATTAAATTTCAGCAGTGCTTCACCACTCTATATAATGCTCATTTGCACTGCGGTGAGCTACACAAATTTTTGTATGTGTTTTAATGCCGTTTTATTACAGATTTCGGGAATGAAAAATGTCTTAGGATGTATATGGAATATATATTTCCATCAGAAAACCAGCGTATAAAATACGGTCTACGTACGTTAATCGGCAAGATCAATTATCCAGAACCCTACAAGCCATCTGTGATAGTGACAAGAGGTTCACTGACGTATTTATTGGATCTCCCAGCAAAATACATGTTTCCCGAATTTACGAGCTATCTTTTATTAGCAAGAAAATTCCAGTAGTTAGTGGAGAAGAGTACCATATCTTGGGGGATGCGGCATGTGGGAATATTTGTTAACCCCATATAAAGATTATGGCAATCTTACACAATTTCAAAGAAATTACAATCTAAAACATTGCCAAACAAGGGTGAAGATTGAGAACGCTTTCGGACTTTTGGACTTTTTCGAAGTTGAAATGATGTGCGAATTTGTCCTAGCTTGCTGCGTGGTGCATAACATGTGCATCAATCAAGCTGATAATTTTTTGGAAAACAGCAGCATAAGTGAACCAGAAGGCAACATAAATATGGAAGAACAAAATCAAAGAGAAGCGGAACTTCGCAGATTGGGTGAAATCAAAAGAAATAGAATTGCAGATATTTCTTAATATATTTCCTTAAAAATTGTACATATTTATTGTAATTAAAAACATTTGCAAATATCACATTTTTTTTTCTTATATAATTTCAAAATATCACATTTTTGTTTTTTACTTTATTTGAAAAAATCATTTTTTCTCTTATCTAAAATTATGACATTTTTTTCTTTACAATGCGTTCAGGTAGAAGCATTCTTAAAAATTGGGATAGTTACGAAGTGAAAGGAGTGGAGTTCAACTGAACTATGCCAAGAAAGCCTCTGATGAATGAAGATTACACATATTACTATAATGGTAAACTTGAAGTTTAAAAACTAGAACATAAAAAAAAAATAGAAGGGAAAGAAATCCATTTCCATCCGAAAATCCATATATTGCTTCAGCAATTTTTTCCGAAGACTTATTCTGGTTCTCCGACGGGCGCTGAAGGGCACAAGTGGTATTTCTGATGAAACTGACTTGATATTCACAGTTTCAGGCGAAGATGTGCTCTTGGATGCTGGTGGTAAAGAGGCGCGTAAATCTGATGCCAAAAGCTCGAACAAGTGAGCGTCAGAAGAAGAAGTAGATTACAAGGGAGATGTATGCCATTTGAAAGGTGCTACTTTTTTTTCGCGAACCCCTGCGCTCATAACAACTTCTTGTAGAATGGAATCGTCCACTTCAACAATACTTTCCATTTCCCTATCGTACGCCATCGTCATAATCGTAGCGTCACTTTTTTATTATTTGTAATAGCAGCTTATTTCTGCTTCAAAGCTGTTTTAAATCGATTCTCAGTTTAAAGCGGCGTAAATCTTCGGCCATCGCCAGCTGCAATTTTATTACAGATGAATTGCCACATTACTTTTCGCGTTTAAATTTCTTCAACTTGTCCGAAATTTTCTCTGTACAACTCTAGAAGAAGTTTATTCTCGCTGTCCGTCCAAAAATCAAGTTTCCTGTTGATACCTAAAAAGCAAACAAAAAAAAAAAAAAAAAATACAAGTTGAAGTTGACTACTCAAATTGATGATAATTAATAGGGAAAATTTTTAAAGAAGCAACATGGAGACTTGTATCATGGCTGCATGCAGCGTTGAAAAGTAGACTGAAAGTTTTATATTGACTTCCTTGGACCCACATCCCTACTATGAGAAAGCGTGTCTTTAAAACACGTCTTAGCGTCCAAATTACTAGCAAAAAGGTATCCAATGGTCCACAGTAACAAATCTTTTCATGGAAAACCTGCTTAAGGAAGTAACTGAGGCGGATTGAAACAAATTCATAACGCTGATGAGACAGCAATCTTTTGACGAATGTTACAAATAAAACATTTGTTCATAGCGGCGAGAATGTCTCGTCAAGGAAAATTAAATAAATGTTGCTTGGATGGAGCGAAATGACCATATTTTAAATAATGGTAAAATTTGGAAATTCCGTTTTCTTCCAATTTGACTGGTGGATGCTCTGCATTTGTATCAGCGTTCTTCTTCTGCGGTAGCTCGATAAGTTTTTTTTTCCATCGAGTATAATCGCTTCTCCTTCTTGAGACTTGGCCACTTGCATTATTGAAATTTCTTGGATTAAATTTGGCGAAGATTCCTCTAAACCGAAACGTTCCGCTACAAGCGCATACTTCACCTCTACCAAATCTCCAGCTGAAATAAAAAATTTTTTGTATTATTTTTGTATACAAATATATTTGGTGTTAATTACTTATTTTGTGCTCAATTATAATAACTTCCCCGTCGCAGAGAAGCTTTCCATTTTTATCCACATATAGCGAATAATCTTTCAGATTCATTTTAGTTAAATTAATTTGCACTATGCTAAAATCAAGTCTCTATCACATTTATTAACAACATATTATCCTTAAATTGTAAATTAATTTGCACTATACTAAAAGCTTAAAAGCACTGAACCGCATAATTTCCAAACAAATGGCAATGGAATTTGATAGTTCCGTGTATATAATACGCACGTACACAAATACAATAAATATGACAGCAAAATGTTCGATGGGTTTCCGTGTTCCACTGCCAGAAAAAGTGCTGGACTGACAGAAAAAAAGCAACACTGAAATGGTCCCATCGAAATCGGTATAAAAATGATCTATCATCAACACCGTTTAATGCGGAAACCCTCCTAGTACTTCACTACAGTACTGCGGTGCTACACTAAGCGACTTACGGACCTGGACAAGTGGTGCCCCATTTGATGTATTCTTCTTTTTTTATTTCCTTACAAGATGACCTCCTTCCCCCCTAATTACCATGCTAGATCCGCCGCTGACCGCTGATGCAATTGGCGGGGTACTCTCGCAGTAGTCAATTCACATCCCATTGCCTTTGTAAGCCGTGCTTTAAGCCAAGAAAGAAATTATCCAATGGTGAAAGACGAATTATTAACAATTGCTTTGTCGGTTCAAAGATTCTATCCTTACCTCTATGGGTAGCGACATACGATTAGGTTTTTTTCGTACGGTTTTTTTTCGTGCCAAATGAATCCCAAGTGATTAACTTGGCAGCGACATACGATCAGGTTAAAACAGAACCGGTTTCAAAACCTGAAAGAAACCGTGGTTGGCCACGGTTTGATGATGGCTGATACATACGGTTTGCTGCCGAATGAAATTCTAAACTCATTGAGTGCAATGTGACGGGAAATACCTTTCGGTTTTAACGGACGGTTTGTTGAAATTTAATGCAGTGCAGTAGTACAGAAGCAGCGAACAAAACGATAAAATAATTTAAGGTTGTTTTTGGAGTGCGCGTGCGCTATTTAGAATAGTTTTAGGGTGCTTTTTTTTTTCTAGTGTATAGTATAATGCTTGGCGCAGATCGGCTTGAAAGTATTTGATTTTGAAATTTTTTCCTTAACTATGTGAAGTAACATATATCAAAAGAGCGAGAAGACATTCCATAAAAGCTAAAAAACTTTTCCTCGTGGTCTAATTTGATTTAGCGGATGCATTGAAAATCTACGTTGCAATTGTTTTTTTTTCTGTTCTTCTTTATCCTCAATTAAAAGTAAAAATTACTGAACTGACTTCACTGACTTGTATCCAAAAAATAATCCGGAAGAACCGTCCCGTATGTCGTGTATTCACGGCGGCGGTAAAAACTGTAGACGTCGCTGCCCTATGGAAGCCATTTCAAGGTAAGAACAGATAATCGTCCTTTAACATGGGTAAAGAAAAATCCGAAGCCTTCAACTCGGAAGGTTGAACACAAATGTCGATGCTCTAAGCAGAGTACAAATACATGAAGAGCAGCTTGTGACAGATTCAGAAGACCTACCTGTGGTAACCAGATCACAGTCTAGACCGATAACTCTTCAAAAAGTCAAGCCAATTTTGCACCAACAGGAGCTGATTTTAAACCAAGAGTTAGATTTGAACTTTCCAATACTAATCCAAATATAATCATACTCTCAACTGAAGAATCTATAAACAAAATTATATATGAATTTCGCTGTAATCCGCTTGGTGGGCAGCAAGGAGTTATCCGCACATTCAATTGAATTTAGTGTTATTATCATTTTTTCCGAAAATATTATCTCGTATAAAAGGTTTCGTCCAATTATGCCTTCAATGACGACATAATGAAGTAAGCGAAATCAATAAATGCCCAATGAAAATAACGTCTACTTCCAAAAGACCTTTCCAAAAAAATATTTCTAGACATAGTTGGTCCACTAATGAAATCGAACAACGAACGGATATATGTATATACTTACCGTTCAGGACGATTTATCAAAGTACTCTATCGCGGTAGCTCTTGAAAGTCAATAGACATCATTTTTAGCCAAGGCATTTGTCGAGCATTTCATCTGTAAATTCGGTGCACCTAGATAAATCGTATCAGATCAAGGATCAATTTTTATGAGTGATCTTTTTACTCATGCCCGTAAAATATTAAAAATAAGGAAACTATTAATCACAGCTTATCATCACCACACAAATGGAGCGCTTGAAAGATAACTTCGCACTTTATAATTCTTGAGAAACTTTACAGAAGGTGATTCTCTAAATTGGGACAGCTGGATCTCATTTGCAATGTTTACATACAATTCTACAACAGGATTTATGCCATTCGAGCTAATATTCGGTGTCAAACTAATTATATCTATTTCGCTTTTTCGCAATCCTGAACCTGTATGTAATTACGAGAATTATGCGAGAGAAATGTAGTCAAAACTTCAAACAGCATGGGCAATTACTTGCGATAAACTTCTCAACTCAAAAACCAAATGAAAGTGCCCTACGATAAAAAATCAGATTCTCATATTTTTAAGGTCTGTGACAAGGTCTTGTTAAAAGATGAAACTAATACAAAATTAGATAGTCTATGGCAACGGAGGGCAAATGCGGCTCTCAGAGTGGCATGTGACTCTTCATTGAGCTAACTGCGGCTCCCATGGAAAATTGAGATCCTTTTTTGTTTTTTTATTATTATTGTAGAACTTTTTTCTCTGAACCTTTTTAAATGAAATAAGTAACTATGTATGTATTTTTTATACGGATTTGATGGTGTGGTTATTTTAGTCTTTGTGCGTAGATATTTTGTAGTTTTTTGGAATAATAATTTGAATGAGCAATGATATTATTTGAGTTTCTTTTTATTTAATGTTGCATATTCATAAGAGTGGTCAATTCTTTCTTCGCAAAAAAAAAAAACGAAATATTGTTTTCGTTTGTATTTTTCAATCTGGTTAAAATAGAGCCTACCTACGGAACGAAAACTCGCCTACGTACCTTATCGATCGTTATTCTTACTGAGAACCGTCAAATGGGTTTTTAGGTGACAATCATTACGTCAAAATTATTTGAGATATTGTACAGATAAAAAATAGAAAAATTTGTTATGCGACCATATTAAAAAAATTTTCTAAGAAACGTAAAATTATATTATGAAAAATTCCCTCATTAAACCCTTCAAGCACACCCACACGTATGTTCATCAGTCACAGGCGCAAATAAATGAAATTGCTAACAAAGTTGGGAATGACAAATGAAAAATTCCGAGTGCGTACGTAGCTTGCGTTTCCTTAATCCTGTTTTATAGTAAAGGGTTTTCCAATAAGAGGGGTTATTTTGATATTCAAAGGAAAATGCCATCTTTTGAGATAAATGATCGGATCTTTATTTCATTATAAAGAGGAAGGTATGCCGTTAATAATGGAAAATAACATCAGCCAAATGGCCACCATGACCACGCCTACAGGACCATATCCTTTTCATGAAATTTTCCATAACCAAATCGCAAAGTGGCTGTCCTATGTGCTTGATAGCCTCACGAATTCCATCTTTGAGGTCTTGAATCGACGCTGGGCTGTTGACGTAGACCTTCTCTTTCACGTGGCCCCAAAGGAAGAAGTCGCAAGGTGTTAAGTCACAAGATCTCGGTGGCCAATTGTGATCACCTCTTCGAGAGATAACACGGTCCGGAAACTTTTCCCGTAAAAGATCAATTGTTTCGTTGCTTGTATGGCACGTAGCGCCGTCTTGTTGAAAGCAAACGTTGTCCAGATCAATACCATCCAATTTCGGCCATAAAAAATCATTAATCATCTGACGATAGCGCAATCCATTCACCGTAACTGCTGCTCCAGCCTTATTTTCGAAAAAGTAAGGTCCAATGACTCCGCGGGACCATAAACCGCACCAAACAGTCACACGTTGAGGATAGAGAGTCTTTTCAACAATAACTCTTGGGTTTTCTGAGCCACAGATGCGACAATTTTGCTTGTTGACGAAGCCATCGAGGTGGAAATTGGCCTCATCACTCAAGATGAGTTTTCGATGGAATTCCGGATCATTTTCATGCATTTCAAAGACCCAATCAGCAAAGACTCGACGTTGTTGATGATCGGCCGGCTTGAGTTCTTGTGTTAACTGAACTTTATTAGCCTTCAGACCCAAATCTTTATGCAAAATACGATGTAATGACGTGTGTGGAATGCCTAATTCCAAAGAACGAGGAGGAATGGACAAACCTGGGTTTTCTTCAACACTTTCGGCTACAGCAGCAATATTCTCGGCGGTTCTTGAGCGACGTGTACGGGTTTTATTCTTTACATCACTAACTTGTCCCGTCAGCTCGATTTTTTTTACCAATTTCTGTATTGCGGTCCGACAAGGTGCTTCACGACGACCCAAAAATGTTCGAGTTTTACGAACCGTCTCTGCCACATTTTCACCATTTTTATAGTGAATTTTAATAATTTCAATGCGTTGTTGAATTATTTATCGTTCCATTTTTATTAATGGCGTAGTTTCTACTTGTCAAATGTCAAAAAATGACAGCTCCAAAAGTGACATCTACCGAAATGGGCTAATTAAAATAACACCTCTTATTGGAAAACCCTTTATATACGAATTATATAAATATGTACTTATTTTATAGCATTTTTATCCAACATTTTAGTATTTTCAAACAAAACAATTTCTGCCACTATCACGATAAGATATTTAAGTGTACCTCGGTGAGGAGCTCTTATGTGAAGAGATATTTGGCAGATATTTTCGTTTACTAGGATACCAAATCCCTTCAAAAAAAATCTCAACAAAAGTTAAGAGAT
The DNA here is from genome assembly GCA_963924295.1 of Dioctria rufipes. NCBI lineage: Eukaryota > Metazoa > Arthropoda > Insecta > Diptera > Asilidae > Dioctria > Dioctria rufipes. The sequence continues at coordinate 97,954,072 of OZ002740.1, read as the reverse complement.
CAACTGACGTCTGACATCTCTTAACTCTTTACGTAGAATACCAATGTCTTCTAATGGGCTTTGACAGCCCAGTTAAGAGGATAAGAGCTCTTATCTCTTATGTAGAATTGGGCGGTTATTTTGCTAACAGTTAACGAAATTGATTTTGTTATAATCACTAAAGCTTTTCTTTCAATGTATCAAGTGGCATTTTAAATAAAGAAATTTCAGCCATAAAACTCACATTCATGGCAGCTCCAAAAGTGACATCTACTGAAATAGCGGGCTAATTAAAATAACACCTCTTCTTGGAAAACCCTTTGTTACTTTGTTGTAAGCGCGCTTGAACAAGAGAGAGAAGCATACTTTGTTTTTAATGTGAATTTCCTTAGTTATTTTTTTTATTGTTGTGGGTAGAATCATGTTTCAGTGATAGTTCTCCTATCAGCTAAATGTTTTTTTGTTTTTTTATGTTTTTGTTTTAAATCTGGTAGACTTTTTATCAATCAAGTTAAGCATGTTTACGATGTGTAATTTTTCTTCGGTGTATATTTATTAATTCTTTTGTTTCAATTTCAAACTTTGGATATAAATTTATTAACAGAACCTCAGAAAACATCAAAAATGAAACGAACAGGAAAAACAAATAGAACCTTTCAAAAAAAGTCGAAAAATTAGCTTTTATTGACAATAATGAAAAGCCGTTGTGTCTTATTAGTAAAGTTGCAGTTGCACACTACACGACATTATGAAGTAAGTCATCCAATTTTAAACACAATATCCATTCAATTCAAAATTGCGAACAAAGAAGCTGAAGTCATTGCAACAAGGACTTCGTAAGTATTAAGGATTCTTGTCTTCTTTTAGTCGCGAATATGACACAGTTAATGAAGCTAGTTCTTTGATAGCTTAGCATGTGCAGAAGGAGAATTTATTATAAAGATCTTAAAAGAAGTGCTTAAAATTTTGGTTCCCGATAGTAATTCGCTCAGGTTCCTAACTATGTCACGTCGTACAACTGAACGTTGTATTTGTGAAATTAGTAAAAATTTTGAAAATAGGTTGTTGATGTGTGATTTGAAAAATTGTTCAGCATTGAGTTTTTAGCTCTCGACGAGGTTCCACAATTCACTGTTTTTGCCCACTATGTATCTGCAGACGTAAATGTGAAGGAAGAAATGTTAAACTTAGTAGCTCTTATCGATGCAACTCGCGGTGTCGATGTCAGAAATATACACTTGATGAAGTAAGGTGCAGCTTTGAATTTCCTCGTGATAAATTCATAAGTATTGCAACGAGGCACCTACAATGGTAGGGAGGATCTCATTGATGTTTTAAGCAACAATCATCGAACTTCACTTTTACCTCTTCACTGCATAATTCACCACGAGCAACTCATAGCTAAGTTTACTTAAAATGCAAAAAAATGTGTGGAGGATTGTTTTGCAGATTATGAATTTAATTAGAAAAAATGTCCAAACTCTTCGTCGATTTAAAATCTTTTTAGAAGACGTACGGTTGAATTATGAAACAGATGTAGTGCCCAGTGATCTCTCCTTACGGTCAACTAACAATGTTTGCCTTTTGCATTTTGTGGAATTCCACAATCCTATCATAAATTTGCAAAAGAAAAAGCAAAAACTAGCCCGAGTTAGGAAGCGGAACTTGACTGCATGTTCCTTGCAGACCAAATTAATTAATCACAATCGACGAAGAAAAGAAGAAAATTTAAACAAAACTTGAAGAACTGCAAGCTGATTTCTAAGTTAGGTTTGAAGATTTGAAAGTTTTTAAATTTACATTTGCATATTTTATGAACCCATTTATTTGTATTATTGAAGATGAAATTCCAATTTCTGAAAAAAGAAGCGGCTGGGGTAGTCGAGTTATTAGAGATTAAATACGCATTGCAAATGTAGCACAAATCTACTTCTATAATTTAATTTTGGACACTCATGCCAGAATCATAATATCCACACTTAAAGAAAGCTGCATGCTATATAATTGCAATTTTTGAACTTAAATACTATGGTGCGGTTCCTCATAGTATATGAAAAACAGGCATGTGGCTCTCATTGAGCTAATGCGTGCCCACCCCTGGTCTATGGAATGGACCACTTAAAGCAATTTTTTGAGCAACTTTCATAATTGTTGAACATTTTTGAATGTACTATAGGTACTAAACTATTGAAGGAATCTATAATTTGTTGTATTTCTGTAAAAACTGATTTGTTTTTTCCTTCGTTTAAAAGTATTCAGTTATAGCAGAAATTTGATCTCGTTTATTTAGACTTATTTAAAAAATAGATAAGTTAATTAGAACATATCAGTAAGTTAATAAAAAACTAAAAAACCTGAATTAGTACTTATAATAAAGGGTTTTCTAATAAGAGGTGTTATTTTAATTACCCCGCTATTTCGGTAGATGTCACGCATTGAAATTATTATAATTCACTATAAAAATGGTGAAAATGTGGCAGAGACGGTTCGTAAAACTCGAACATTTTTGGGTCGTCGTGAAGCACCTTGTCGGACCGCAATACAGAAATTGGTAGAAAAATTCGAGCTGTCGGGACAAGTTAGTGATGTGAAGAATAAAACCCGTGCACGTCGCTCAAGAACAGCCGAGAATATTGCTGCTGTAGCCGAAAGTGTTGAAAAAAACCAAGGTTTGTCCATTCCTCGTC